>JAAIXJ010000100.1:772921-1456886 GCA_013403705.1 Heliconius hermathena | reverse complement strand
AGTTATGGATAAGCAAATTTAACACACTAATTATTATAATATTACTAGATAAATATGCTTTACTGCGCCATTTTGTATATATGACGCTATCATATGATAATATATTCATATTTCATAGTAATGAACGGACAGCGTTGCGCTCGACTGTACCGTAGTGGTGTGACCGCCCGCTCTCACGCCGCACCGATTCCCCGCGAGCCCTCACGGGGAATCGGTGTGGCGTGAGAGGGCGTCTATGTGCAGATATCAAAATACGCGTTCTGCGCAATTCTACCGCGCGTGCTTCCCATATGCAATAACGGTATTGTCGGACTATACCATAATATTAAAACTATCATAATTTATAAAAATAAGAGTAATAGCTTATAGAAACTACCATAATTTTTTTTTGCGTTATAATTTTTAAATACTACTACTACTAAATACTATATTCCAAATATTTCAAATTCATTAACAATATAATTTCCACTTCCTTTGAATATTTACCACATGATATTGGAAGTTTTACAGCAATTTGCTCAAACTACCTGTTTATACAATGTGCATCTTATTGTATGTATAATATCTTGATATCTTCCTACTCGGTGTACCTACTTTTGAGCCATTTAATTTGGTTTTATTAGTTCTTTGCCGCAATTGTTATGTCAAAACACCTCATTTGTATTTATTGATAAATGTGCAAACAGTTACTATTTAATTATTGGCCATGAAACAAAAAAGAATGTGGAATTTCCATGCGTTTTCACTTTTTATAGAGCTTACAATTAGCGACGCTTTGGCACAAATGCCAAAGTAAATAAAAAATAATAAATTATAGGTGCCATATGTATAATCCTAATAAATTATATGTATCATATTTAAGCGGAACGTTTAAGTTAATAAAGTCGGATTTGGACAACAATACCCGACCATGAAAAATATTCAATGTTGGGTTGTTCATACAAACAATCAGAATCAGGTATCATATTATGCAGTAGAATATTATTTGTGTTCATATTTCCATTGTCATGAGTCCCTTGGGCTTATCCTAACCTGGGAGTGGGACACGATAAAATTAAGGTATTACCAAAAAGATGCTATAACAAAATATGTCAAAGTAATAATAATTTAAAAGGTATATTGGGTTAAATAACATACAAATTACATTACATTATTTCATTTATTTGCTCAACTTATTGACAATTTCGAAAATCACAGTTAATATTTCTGACAATTGTTTTGTAACTATCATATTACGCGACAACAGCTGCCAGTATGTAAATGGGGAAGTGGGTATAAAATGGTATTTATAAATATTATTAATTTATTGGCCACAGTATATCTATTTACTTTTATATTGTAGTAACATGTTCAAATTGGTACATTTTTTTTATTATGAAAATGATAAGTGTAAGAATTTCATACTCAAATTGTATAACTAGAATAGATACACAAGATACAGATAAAGCGAATTTGAAATTTAAAACAAGAATAAAAATCATTTCAACAGAAGGAGCTTAAAATGAAAAACAATAAATTGACTCGAAATACACAAAATACATACAATGAAGCAAACCAATGACTATAAAACCATTCACTAAAATTATTTTTAAATAAGGACAATTTGTCATTTGAAATAAAAATTAATTATTTTAAATATACAGAAAAAAATCACAATATTTCATTGGAATATCACCTATGTGTAATAAAAAAAATGAATGGTGTCTCAAAGTGATACATACCTCTTAAAATTTAGTACTTAGATATTATATTGTAATGGTGGGATCATAGTTCATCTATATACAACACCAACAATTCAATAAGACTTATTACAATCACTCGAGTCACCTACGACAACTAAATTAATGTCACAGAGGTTTGTACAGAAAACCACAGTGGGGCCCGCGATACATCGTACGTACAAAACTATGTTACACAACTTTACAAACACTTATTGCATTCAATTACCACGCTACTTCGAGTAGATCAAATGTGCTACTTTAAACGTCTACCGAGGATATTCTGAAAGCGACAGACGATTCTGAGAATCGACGAATACCGAATAATTATCTCACTAGACGAAGATACAACTTCATTTTCCATCAATCTCTTCGACCGACGATCGTATTCAATAAACGACACCGATCGTCCGTTTAAATATGAGGTTTATATCGAAGAATACATTGCAATAATAATTTACATAAACATAACCATTAAAAGAACGTCCACAGAAACGACATACACAAAAATATACTTCGAGCCTACATCAAAAACTACGTAAACGCGCAAAAAGCGTCCATTATAGTATACCGTAAACATACACATTAAAAGCGGCAGACGACCGCGAGAGACAAACGTATAGGATCGATAATCGTCTTGAGATCAATAATAGTGAACGAGGCCACCGCTCAATTCCACTCCGCTAGTACAAAAATACATTCGGATATTACTTTTAAATACGATTGCTTCGATTATAAAAAAAAATAAATTTATTAATACTATATTTCCGTACCGTGCGTTAATAACTTGAAAAGTCGACTTGCTTATATAATATTTTTTTATCATAATTAGGAATTCATGGTCATATATTTAAAATGACTATCGCCCAATATTAATAACCTATCTCCAACGTCAATCTTAGATTGTTTCATATATCTATCCAATCTCTAGATTGGATAGATATATGAAACAATCTAAGATTGACGTTGGAGATAGGTTATTAATATTGGGCGTAAATCGATAGGTCTATTCTAGCACACATATCGAACTTGTGATTTTTATACAATTCTCTTATAAAAAAGCTAAATATGATAAAAAAATATATAAGTACATGCAAGTTGACTTATCAATTAATTTACGTTTTACGGATTTAATCTGTACTATCACATAGTCTGTTTACACGGCGCGGGGCGTAGGGGTGTGGCGGGGCGGTGCGCGTCTTTGGTAGGAGGCCTAGGGGCCTGAGGGCCCAGCGCGGGAGGCCTTTGGGCCTGGCGAGGAGGCCTTAGGCCTGCTTGACGCGCTTGCGGGGGGGCCCGATGGGGGGTATCTGCTGCTGCTGCGTGGCGAGCGCGCGGAAAGCCTCGGCTATGAGGTGCGGGTGCGAGGAGATCATGTTCTTCCACCCGGCGGTGTCCATCACGTCCGTCGCGTGACTCCTGAAACATGCACCATCACACTCAAATACATGCTGACACTACCTTCAACCTCAAAAAAGCTTAAGGTTTAACAATTTAAAACAAGGGTTCCCAACCTTTTCTTGGCTTGGAACAAATTCGTTGATCGACAACTTTTTTATTACTTTTCTTAATTAAACATACATAACATGGATATTAAAACAAAGAATAGTAACTAAACATTTTTACGACTAGTATGTGGTATAGAGGAAGCCTTAGTTTACTTGATATACAAGTAAATCGAGATAGTACGTGTAATTGTTTAAATCATAATATCTTAGTATAGTTTTATAATTTTTACTTTGACGCTGTATACTGCATTTAGCATGGTAGGCAAAGGGAACCTAGTGTTATATTCCATTTCCCAGTTTCCGCTCCATTTTCGAGACATTGTGTTGAGTGGCATCACCGCCTTTTGTCTTGTTACCAGAGGGAAAAAATAAAATAATTAAAAATTAGGAATCTAACCGACATCCGTCGCGTTTATGATCAGACTCTGTGCTGCAGCGCCACGATGGCCTCGAATGAAATCTTTAATCATACTTAACTAAGCGTCCGGAAAACAGACACTCCGTTCCCACTTAACAAAACAAAATACAAAACCAATTTGACTAAATAGTAAATAAAAAGTAACAAGAATGAACATGAACTGACGTGTTAATAAAATCTATCGTCTGCGCCTTGAGCTGGTCGGCGGAGTGCAGGTCGGCCAGGATGAGGGTGTCCGCCGCCGTCTCCACCGACAGGCTGAGGCATAGCGCCTCTTCACACATCACTTTTAATCTATCCAAGGCATACTGGAAATAAAAATATATTTATATTATTAATACATACATAAAAACACTTACATTTAACGAGTCGTGGCTACCCTGAAGTTAGGTTTTCTGAACTTTTAAGTATTGTGCACTTAGCACAATCAAAAGTAACAAAAATCTTAACATCAAAATTGTGCAGCCTTATATTCAACTTCATTGCTGCCAAAACTCAACGATCGTACTGTAGATGTATTTGGAAGGCGGCATTAGTAAGACAGTTTCAAATTTATTTAGGTAGAGAGAGGACCTAGGACATTGGCGGATCGCCTTAATATGGATTTTAAAATCGCAATCCCCTGTTTCGAACTGCACTGTTCCGAACGCCGAAACCGTGTACTGATTAGATGTTTCATCTCTTTATATTACAATACTAATAATAGTAAACATATTCCGTCTACTTTTTTTATTGTACGCAAAATACATAGTATTAGGACATCGCCCTCAATATATGTATAGTTTAACCTCAACATTTTCCTCGTGGTCAAAGCATAAACGTTATGATATAAATTCCTTAATAAGTCGACCACAAAATGGCATTTTATATAAATATAATAAAATATATTTCGTAGTATAACCTAAATCGGTAATGCAGTCATCTCAAATATTATTGATTAATTTAGTACAAAATTATAATTATGTTCTAGGCTGGAAATATGCTGTAGAAAACATGGGTGAAGAAAGTAAACTTATTTAGAAGAATTTAATCGGGAGACAAAATTATAAAGCGGTAACAGAGGTAAGGGTAGACCTCTTTTGACCTTCGAAAATACAGTATCAAAGATACTGGAGGAAGGTCATGTAGAAAGCATGAAGACCCACCGGAGGGCATGTATGAAGAGGTTGATAACAATGGACGAGGCGAAAGAGCTATGTAGAGACCGTAGCGTTTGGCGCTCCGTTCTCTCTGACTACCCCGCAAGGGATACAGCGTGAAGCTAAGTTAAGTTACAAAATTATAGATATTTCATAAGATATGAATTCTTCCAAATTACTAGAATATATCGAAAAGAAATAAAAAAATATGTTTTGAATAATAATTGTTTATTATGCCTAGATCACCAGAGTAATTATTGTAAAAATATAAAGTTTGTAAATATCTGTGTTGTAGTTAATTATTATCAAAAGAATGTAGTCATGATAAGTACGAAAAATATAAATATTAATCTAATTGTACGGTAAGTTGAGATAATTCAATATCATTGCAAAGTCAAGGCTAGAGAAGAGTACTTTGTGATATATGCAATGCGCTTGTTGTTATGTAAAAAGAACGAAAAATTTATATCTAATACTTTGTTTATTTCACGCTATATCCCGCAAATAGCAGGGTGGGCAGAGACAACTTTGTGTTAAAACACTCTGTTTTCCACACACCGTCTAAAAAATCGGTTGCGTGTAGCGTGACGGAACTGAACGCCGCGCATTACTTTGTTACAGCACGAGGAAAAGGAAGGAGAGGGAACCGAATCGAATTTACAGACGCTACCAACATTAGCCGTAACTCCACAACGGCCTCTTTTATCTCTCATATCTTACTCATCACTCATAACTAAATTCAAACTTAAATGAAATTTCAAACGTCATTCTTTATAATAAAACTAACTGTTATGTACCCATGGCTAACCCCAGCATATCAATAAAATATAAAGAATAAGATAAACCAGTACTGATAAATACCTTATCCGCAGCCGCTAATAAGTCGTCAGCCATTTTGTCGAGATTTGGCGCGCGGTCCGTGTATATGAATCTCAACATTTCTCTTAAAACCTCGTGATCCACATCGGTGATGTCCACTCGGTTTCTTTTCCTCTCCTCCATCTCGTGTTCGAACATCGCGGCGAAAACGGGACTCCGCGCTAAAAAAATAAATAAATATATAGCTCGCTATTTATATCTACATATTATTTATAAAAATAAATGTTAGCCGAGACTGAAAAGTCGGCCAATATATGACGATAACACAGTAACGAAGCGATTGCATTATTCCCATGACATATTTTTTTCAAGAGCTAAATTAGGTTTTGGCAATTTTGCCGATAATAATACACGAATCGGTTAGGAATTATATTTATTTGTACTTTAGTAGTCTCCAAGCGGAAATTCCATACGTTAAAGCCATGTTTGTAATGTTTAATACGCAGTTATCGAGTCATTTGTACGCAAAGCTATTAATTGTTGTTTCACAATAATCAATTGTTTACTTAATCATATAAGAATACCGCCTCATCAGCCATAGGTATAGACTAATTTATATGCATTAATTTATACACGAAGTGTGACTGTAAAATCGACTGGTTGTGGGTTCGATCCCCACTCGAGGAGAGAAATATTTACTTAAATTTATATTTCCATTTCTTCGCTCTATTGTTGAGGCAAAGCGCGGCGTTGAGTTCTGCCACTCAACACGCAATACCTCCAGAATTCGGCAGAAAATGGGGAACGGAATATCTTACTACACTAGGTTCCCTCTGCCTACCCTGCTGTGTGCGGGATACAGCGTGAAGATGATTTAATTTATATTCTATTATAGTAATGTATAGGTTAATAATTAAATTACTCGATAATTAACTTAGATATAACGTGATAGCGTGACCTTAAATGTCCCGGGGTTTACAGTGTATTAGCACAGCACTGGTTTTGTGAAACAAACAGCGCAGTAGTCTACTATAGTAATATAAATACTTTATTAAACATTTTAATGTGATTTTAGCATTTTTTATACAAATATATAAATATATATATTATATTGTACATATTATATAATTTGATTTGTCACATACTACACTACACTATATTAAATACACGTGACGGGCTAAAGTTGTAACAATATATTGATTATTCGATGGTAATTTCAAAGTAAATTCTTGTTGATTGAGGGAATAAAAATAACCAATTATTTAATACAGGTGGAATAAATTACCCATTTTTTATGAACTCAATAAAAAAAAATAAAGAGACAAAAATAAAATAAATTAAATTAGCTTCACGCTGTATCCCGCACACAGCAGGGTAGGCAGAGGGAACCTAGTGTTAAGACACTCCGTTCCCCACTTTCTGCCGAATTCTGGAGGCATTGCGTGTTGAGTGGCAGAACTCAACGCCGCGCTTAACCTCGACACCAGAGCGAAGAAATGGAAATATAAATTTAAGTAAATATTTCATCTCCTCGAGTGGGGATCGAACCCACAACCAGTCGGTTTTGCAGTCACACCTCGTGCCGCTGCGCCACGACCGGGCTCAGAAATAAAGAGACATGGTTAAATAATTTAGAATAATACGACATAAATATATCAATATATCATAAGATATCAGTGTTTCAACTACTAGAGTATCGCAAAAAGAAAAATTAATAATTTTGACACGTATTTTTAAATATACAGTAGATTGAGAGAATAAAAATAACCAATTATTTAATACAGGTGAAATAAATTAACCATTTTTTATGAACTCAATAAAAAAAAATATAAAGAGAAATGGTTACATAATTTAGAATAATACAACATAAATATATCAATATATCATAAGATATTAGTGTTTCAACTGCTAGAGTATCGCAAAAAAGAAAAATACTATCTTATGCGAGATTCTATAAGTAATTTTGTATATATATTTTTGAACTAGCGACTCGCCCACGGCTTCGCCCGCTTAAAATACATGAATATTGATTTAATAAGCAGAATTGATTGACAACTATAATGACTTCTAATATGATTTTTTTACGACATTATCGTCAAAGAATTTTTGATTGTTTTAAATAAAAAAATACGACCATTGTTGATATTTGATATTTATAAAATATACATAAAGCTAATTATTTATTACACGTATATATTTTTGTAACTTTATGTTCTTTTTACCTATATAATATACTCTGTTAAATGTGCTGATGTCAGTGAATAATTTAATTTACTCATTCAGAAACAGCCTTAAATGTTAAATTATTGATTTGAAGGATTCATAATATTCTTTGTAAAATAACTGTAATAATTGCATATTAACTCCTGTACAGTTTTTAAATTAGTTACATATATTATATGAACGAACCAACCAAAAAATCTTTGTATTTACTTGATATTTCTTTCAAGATCGTTCTTTATCTCTGTGTTGAATTAATTACGACTTCTTTCAAATGACGATAACTTTTTTTTTAATGAACCGATTTTGATGAACTAAACTTTAGTAGTTAAGTTGAGTTAAAACAAAGCAATTGGTGAAATTTTCAAGTAAATCGGTTCAGTACTTTCAGAGAAAAATGCGGACAAAAATATGTCGACAGACAGACAGACAGACAGACAAGAAATTCAAAAAAAATCTTTTTGCTTTCTATTATTCTTTTTAAGTGTCCCTCTATCCATTTCAGTCAAAATTACTAAATGTACAGACAAAATATTTTTACTGTCTTATTATATATAGAGATAACAATAAATTCAGTCAAGGTAAAACGTGAAGAAAGCTCAATTTAGAAAATTAATCAATAACGCGCCATAGAAAAGTGTACCTGCTAATATAGCTTTGTGCGCCTGGAACTCCCTGCCGCCTACCGCTAACGTGACGTCCGAGAACCTCTCGTTGTCGAACAACGCGCCCAGGTCGTCCGACAACCGACACTCCGGCACTTTGAACTGTACCACGTTACTCTGCCCGCTAATATTAATGCTGTCCGCGACAACCGACACTTCACAAAATATGGTCAGTTTGTCTTCCGGTAACAGTCCGTTCGCTTCGTCCAGTAGGAAATCTCTGGAATCAAGAAATAACCAATTAAATGACCAATTCCGGAGGCCGGTCGTGGCCCAGGGGTGACTGTAAAACCGACTGGTTGTGGGTTCGATCGCCACTCGAGGAGATGAAATATTTACTTAAATGTATATTTCCATTTCTTCGCTCTGGTGTCGAGGTTAAGCGCGGCGTAGAGTTCTGCCACTCAACACGCAATGCCTCCAGAATTCAGCAGAAAGTGGGGAACGGAGTGTCTTAACACTAGGTTCCCTCTGCCTACCCTGCTGTGTGCGGGATACAGCGTGAAGCTGATTTAATTTAATTTAATTTTTTATAACCAATTAGTGTTTGGAGCGAACGAACTCGTACAATAATATATAATAATGTTCCTCTTGTACGTAAGTATAGGAACGTGTTATAGCAGAAATTTTTAATTTCCACTCATTTAACATTATATATTACGTATGTATGGCATTCAAAGTTTATAATATTTTAAATAATTTTAATAGTTCCCTCTGCCTACCCTGCTGTGTGCGGGATACAGCGTGAAGCTGATTTAATTTGATTTTTTTTTAAATTTTATTAGTTTAGAACTTTTATTATATCCACTTTACTGTATTTCATAGATTTTTTTTGTAAAGGATTAAATGAGTAATTTTGGAGATGACCAAGGTAATTTCTTTCCACATACATATCAATTTATATATACGATGTAATAACGCTTTTTATCTACAAGTAAAAAATAGGTATACATTCGGGGAACAGTAGCGCTATCAATTTTCTGAGAACGATCAAACGTATAGAGTTGTAGACAGTTTACAATCAAGTTGCAAATCGTAGATAACAGAAATACGAAAATTTTATAACACTAGCTATATAAATGAGAATATTCTTAATTATTTAAGAAAAATCATGTTCAATAGTTAAATTATGTACCAGCATATAATAATCATTTATTGTTTGATATAAGTTAGTAAATATTGGTAAATTAAAAAGCAAGAGAAAGAGAGGATTAACAACATTGATAAACAAGTTCTTAGGTCCGTATTTATAAACCACTCTCAATAAATTATATACTTGTATATAAAAGAAAACGACATCTCAAGATCGATCTTAGATTTAAGAGCTGTTTATAAATACGGGTTTTATTAGTGTATGATATCAGTCATATATGCGTCATAATAAATATATCTATGCCTATCAGTATTAGCTATTCTGTAGGTACTAGGTATGTCTTATAATCGGAATCCACTTGTATATAGAAATATATAATTTATCCTCATATAAATCGTAAATTCTACTAACTTTTTACAATAACACGTACTCACGTATAACAACATAATAAAAATCTTGAAATAAAAACCTACCGTATCATCATTTTTTTACTTATTAATGTAAATGTGTTGAAATAAGATCTTTATAAGTTTCCTATATTATTATAAATTACACAAATCTTTAAAATTATATTATAGAAAAAAATATTATAGTAAATTACCTTCTGATAAACTTTTTGAATCCCCAATCTTTGCCTTGAACAAATCTGTAAGCGCGTTGTGATTCCATTGCTTTTGTTTCTTCTCTTTTCGCGTTTAATATTGAAAACTTGAACTTTGCCCGAACTTCTGATTTATTACACGACACTAATAATAAATATAACGATAAATAGTCTTTGCTCTCTTCATCGAGTCCTTTGGGATTTACGCGAAGACACCACTTTAATTTGTCACTAGCACCGGCTGAGAATGTCGATGATTTTAACACTTCACCCATTTCTTCTCTACAAAAACTAAAATTATTTATTGTCCACATATAACTGAACTTCACCACCTTGACCTGCAACAATGAAACAAGCATATTTAAAAATGGCTTTCTGTGGTGTAATTATTTAAAATAAAAATATATCTATTTATTTTAGCTATATAGGTATTTATTTTAGCATTTAAGTTTATAGTATGTAAAACAGGTGAGCATTTTCATATTCATAGCAAAGTTTTTATTATATACGAGTATGTTTACTAAAATCTGTATTGTCTCAAGTAAGTAGTTCTCGTTGTAGCAAATAGTGTTTGTCACCACATCCTTTGTGATGTGGCTTTTTTATCGTCTCTCATGGCTATGGAACGAGAAGCCGTATATCCTTCATCGTCTTTATGACAAATAAAACAGCGTATTAACTCATTTATACATTTACTATTTCTTAATAGTTTCATTTCTTCATTCTGGCACCAAGACAAAATCCGGCGTTGAGTACCGCCACTCAAGACACAATGCCTCAAAAAATTCAGCGGGAAATGGGGAACGGGAGTGCGTAACACTAGGTTTCCTCTGCCTATCTTGCCAAGTGCGGGATACAGAGTGAAACTCATTTTTATTAACTCATTTACGACGCACCTAAATACATATGTATATGAAAGTGTATAATTTTAAATGTGGCAACACTATCGATTTACGAGACGCAAATAAAGACAAGGTGTTTGCCAATTTCGTAACGTTTGCGTAATCTGTTTTCAGGATTTGTGGGCTCAATCATATTATTGACTTATTGGTATTAAGGAATATTTACAGCATTTGCGTAATAAGTTTATTATTTAGTACTATGAATGCGAAAACAAACGCCATTATGCACGTACATATAAGGCTTGTGAAATAATGTAGAGTGCAGACTAATAAATTTAGTTTTGTCCATTTCTTAAACGGTTTTTGAACACGTGCTGAGGGGGCCACGTTTGGTTGAGGTGTTCACATGAGTAACCGGAGGTCAGGACTAGGCGTTCGACACTTGGGACCTGGTCGTTGCCCCCGACCGTTGCTTGGCTTGCCGACTTGCGGTGCTGTTGAGGTCTTCGCCCGGTCACCGACCCGTTTCAAGGCCGCCCGCATCATCCCCGCTTTCTTGGACATATTTACCAATCGCGAAAATCCGGACCCGGACGAGTCGTTTTGTTATTTTATAACATATTGATGTTTATAATAGGAATAAGAATGTTTGCTCAACCTTGATTTGACCACGGATATAATTTCCTATACATGCTGATACGTATAATAAATATTAAGATATTAAGGACCAGTTTAACCACTGTCTGATGAAGTCCCGGACAGCTTTATCTGCCAGACAAGTTATAATTTTTGATTCAATATCTGGTAGATACGCAGTTGACACATGCATTTAATATTTACATACTTATTTGTAATTTAAAAATGTAACAAATCGGGCAAAAGCGTGGCGTTGAGTTCCGCCACTCAACACGTAATGCCTCCAGAAATTGGCGGAAAGTGGGGAGCGGAGTGTCTTAACACTAGGTTCCCTCTGCCTACCCTGCTGTGTGCAGGATACAGCGTGAAGCTGATTTATTTAACAAATCGTATGAATTGTTACCTACTATTATCGTTCAACACTGAAAAAATTATTCTTTTTTAATATAAGAATTTAATATAAGAAACAGCTATTTTGTATTTTTGTCCTTTGTCAGTAAGATAACATGAATTATTAGATTACTATCCAAAATTTTATACCGCTAAAACTGACCCGAAATTAGCAATACCATGTAAATGTACAGAAATTAATTATAAATTAAGTAAATATAGCTTAAAAACGTGTCCATCACAAAAGACCACGTGAGCCTGTAAGAGCTATGCGCTATGATGCACGTGCTTCTAGCGTAGCTCGTAGGTACCTACTATTGCTGTAGTGTATGAGGAAACAATCGCTCACATGATTAAACATTTTCTAAAGTATCATAACCTATTATAGGTTTTGAACAATATTTAAAATAATTGTGTAACATATATAAATTGGAGAGCCGAGTGTCTTAACACTAGGTTCCCTCTGCCCACCCCCGCACACAGAGCAGAATACAGCGTGAAGCGAATATATGAAATTTAATGCCAGTTACTAAACCTACTATTGAAATCGAGCGAGACCTTAATAACGCTCTTGGTAACGAGTTTGAAATACCGTTGTTTCACGAACTGAATAGATTTTGCCAAAAAATATAAAAAAAACAAATTCAAGATCGACATCTATGGCTTGCTCAACGGTTGACCTCATCGGCTTTCAAATAAACTAGCTAACTTATTATGTTATATAAGAAAATCTCTGTTAGCTACATGTATCGAGAATTCCGTTTTCTTAATAAAATATCTACAGTATACATGAATAAAAATATAAAACTAGTAATGTATTTTTAAAAAATGCATACTTTTTTACTCGTTATAAGTAGACAGTATTTTGTTCTTCTATTTTGTTTTACTGTTTTACTAAGCTTTGATTTTTTATTACTTTTATGAAGGTAGAGTTACTGAGTGATACGTCACTCCGGCGGATCTACTCCATTGAATACATTATGTATTAGAAGTTCGGCCCCAATCCTTCTCGTTTCTGCGCTATGGCGGTATAAATTTGTGTTTTCAAAAGTCTATTATAAAATATGAAAAGTCAGCGTGTGATACTTGATACATTCAAATAATATGAAATAATTATACTGGCATTTAATGTATAAGATAATACGTATATGACAATCTTATAACGGTCAGAATGTAAATGATAAACTAAAGTCGATATCAGACTTCCTGGTAGATAGATGTTCATATTAATTAATAACGCAATCCTCATATAATACTTAAGTACGTAATTTCAATATATTAGTCAGTCAGTTAGTGTGGTTACTACTAATATTCCATTGAGTATATTTACTAAAATGCTATCACTTAACCAATATCAAAATCAGCTTCACGCTGTATCCCGCACACTGCAGGGTAGGCAGAGGGAACCTAGTGTTAAGACACTCCGTTCCCCACTTTTTGCCGAATTCTGGAGGCATTGCGTGTTGAGTGACAGAACTCAACGCCGCGCTTAACCTCGACACCAGAGCGAAGAAATGGAAATATAAATTTAAGTAAATATTTCATCTCCTCGAGTGGGGATCGAACCCACAACCAGTCGATTTTGCAGTCACACCTCGTGCCGCTGCGCCACGACCGGCCTCACCAATATCAATTAAAGAGATATTTGAGATACTATTATGTTTTTGGCAGTAGTTACCGAATTATTGTTAATATTACAAAATATGTTACGGTACTTTAATGTTTTAATAATTATCCTAGATTAGATATTTATGTTTGGCCTCTCGGGTAAAGATAATATACAGAGAAGCCTACAGTTTATTATTGATATGAGCAAGCTCTCTTAATATCAAATAGTCAATACCGGCATATATCCTATAAAATAGTTTTATATTGCAAAACTTGTCGATTAAACATCTCATATGAATATACCTGTGTAAAGCACCAGTTTTCCGCGACGGGTGTGTTCCCGTCGTGCAACGGGCTGGGCACGCGGCTCACCGCCATCCCGCCGGCGCCGTTGGAGGACACGCGCGCCGACTGTGGAGCGGGCGCGCCGCCGCCCGACCCCCCACCGCCGCACTCGCTGGCCGACCCGAGCCTGCAACAGGACTTACTTTAAATATCATACTTTATAGACGTTTCACGCTTTAGAACACAGAAGATTACCAGTAAACAAGTAAACATAAATGTTGCACAGACTTCCTATGCAGCAAAAACTGGTTAAGTTACGCCGTTACTTATTTGTTGATTACAAACAGTTACTTAGTATCCCATGCACACCACAGGTTAGGCGGAGGGAACCTAACGTTAAGACACTTTGTTCCCCATTTTTCGCCAATTGTGAAAGCGTTACGTTGAGTGGTGACTCAACGCCGCGCTTTGCCCCGACACCAGAGCAAAGAAATGAAAATATTAAATATCATTTCCTCGAGTGGGAATCAAACCCATAGCCTTTCGCATTACTACTGGCCTCAAAACAAAAAAAAATACAAATCTTTAACCCTTTTACTTATGTTTTTGTATGTCTTAGTATATAACCTACTAAGATATAATGTGTTATATCTTAGTAAGCAGTCCACATCGTCATGCGGTTTGATAAAATGATTAAAATAATTAATAGTAGTATAATTAGAATGTAAATTATATTCAACAATAACGATTATTTATTTTTCCAAAAATCAATTAATATATAAGAAAAGTAATGTTTCGTTAATTTGTTTGCTTGTTAATTTAAAAAGAATTTATAAGAGTGTTGTATTAGGGGCTCGTTACAAGAATAAATAGTGCAATAAAGTCATAGATAAAAAAAACCAAAACAAGTTAAATATTTCACTGTTAAACATGTCTTTATAAATCATATAATCATAATATACTGTATTAAATATTGAAAAAAATAAAAAAAACTTAGGTAAGTACATGGTAAATAGTAAATAAAAAAAGTAGTAAGTGGTAAAAAGGTTTCAATTTGCATAAGGTAGAAATAGGGGACGATTGGCCGATTCGTTTGACCAGTTTTAAAAATAGTTCACCTACATAAATTAAAAAATTAAATAAACTTTATTGTCACCATTAACGGAGAAGCAATGATTTAATTTGATTTTTAACGAAGAAGCACATCTATATATATATATATATATATATATATATATATATATATATCTCCAAAAAAAAAATGTGCATGTGTTTGTCATAAAGAAATGCCAAAGCTAAACTCCCAGATTTCTAAATCATTGTTTACCAAGACTGAGCTTCAAACAACAATAGCGCCCAAAACCAATTTCTACTATGGATTTCATTTGTGCTAAGAACTTTGTACACATCCACACTTTTTAATATACCTAGTAACATTTGAAATTTATTCCCAGTACATTTTTACGTTTCATTCACCTAAGGTCTTCTTAAATAAATAAAATTTAAATAGTATTATTATATATATTATATTTTTAAATTTAGTAACTTCAAAGTTCGACTAACCCAAAACCACGTTTCGTAATATTTATATAATAATAACCTAACAAAATCACATTTATATACACCTGGGTAAAAAAAACTAGGATAAATTTTTACATACTAATATTTAGAAATTATAAAATAATTAGATAATATAACAAATTTTAAAATAAAAAAAGAACCATTATTGTATATTATAATTGGCAAGTATGCTAACTAGTGACCTACTGGCCTAATGGCGATACTCGAAAAGTCTCATAGAATAGAATGCAAGGCAAAAATGTAGCAACTACGCCATATACCAATCAACAATCGCGATTTCGCATCCCAAATGTGTGCCGCGAGCAGCTCTGCCCGTTCCAGTGCGTAGACACCGGCGTGTCCGTTAGTGAACAATGACTTCTTGCTTCGAGAAGTCTTTTAACATTTTTAAGTGCTTATCCGATTTTAGGTTTCGGTGTCGCCAAAACCGTCGAGAGCGAGCCGAAGTAGGGCGGCACAATGCAAGATTTTGCCGTCCTGCGAGACTTTCACGTAGTGTTCGATTACCAAATACATGTTAGAATCTGTGTCAGTTTCATCACTACACTGCATCCGTTCACAGCTCGCGTGCGGCGGCTTTGTTCGGTCCTCGGCAGCTGTGGGGCCCGGTAGTATGTTAGGATGAGGACCGTGCCCTCTGTAATACCTGTAATTTTATCCCTTAAGTATCTGAGGCCAGTCTTGGCGCAGCGGCACAATATGTGACAGTAAAACCGACTGGTTGTGGGTTCGATCCCCACTCGAGGAGATGAAATATTTACTTAAATTTATATTTCTATTTCCTCGCTCTGGTGTCGAGGCAGTCATACACTAGGTTCCCTCTGCCTATCCTGCTGTGTGCGGGATACAGCGTGAAGCTGATTTATTTAATTTTTAAGTACCTAATTCACTAAAATATGAACTGTGTTCCAGTAGTGTAGACATATCGTTAAAAAAGAAAACAAAACCTTATTCATATATAAACTAGACACCTTTAATAATGTACTACTATTTATTTCTTACAAACCCTAAAAGTTATAGATCAAAAGAGGCTTAATAATTTACGTATTCACATTCCACATTCAATGGGAAGTCGATGTCTTCATTTATTTGTTATTGTAGCAAGTAAGTACTTATATATATAAAATTTAAAAGTATTTGTACGTGTTCATGCAAAACGAGGGCAAAGGGAAACGGTGATTGTTACAAACCGCGATTAACGTGTAACGCATTACAGACATCGACGCAAAAAGTGTCCAACGAGTCACTAACTAAAGTAGGCTACATTAATTTTATTAATCGGAGCGACCCAGAAACTAAAGATGTTGATGGAAGACGAGCCGACAGAGTGACAGGATCAAGTCAACACGTACTAAGATAATTTCAGTTTTAATAAGACTATAAAGAGTCATAAGTATTTTTTGTGTTAAGGCATATTCTTATTATTTTTATATTACTATTTTATGTTTAATATTCCTATTTCGATATTCATAAATAAAAATCTTAATACAATATTATACTAAGGTACAGTACATTTTTCGTTTTATATTGGCTCGAAGATTTATTTACCTACTATATATAACATAATATCGACATTTATTTTGCAATTTTGTTGGCCACATTTCACAGCAAGGAATATTGATAAGATATCCGATATAAGCGATCTGTTCGAGGTCGATCAACAAATTTGCCACTATGGCAAGTAGAGCGGCCCGAACGACCTACATCTAGTTTCAGTTAACCGCTCCTATTATCGTTAACAATAACTGAAATACCATATAACCTTAATTTTCTTTTACAATTATTTAATACTCTTATATGGAGGCCAGTCGTGGCGCAGCGGCACGAGGTGTGACTGTAAAACCGACTGGTTGTGGGTTCGATCCCCACTCGAGGAGAGGATATATTTACTTAAATTTATATTTCCATTCCTTCGCTCTGGTGTCGAGGTTAAGCACGGCGTTGAGTTCTGCCACTCAACACGCAATGGCTCCAGAATTCGGCAGAAAGTGGGGAACGGAGTGTCATAACACTAGGTTCGCTCTGCCTACCCTGCTGTGTGCAGGATACAGCGTGAAGCTGAATATATTAATACTCTTATATCGTTGTACTGACCAATTACTAAATAGAACGTATAGAGTATAGAAATATAATATATTATTTTTTTTTTGTATTATTACCATTTTAACACGTTTTTAAAGGTTTATTTAAATAATTAAAATATATATTGAATATAAATAAAATATATTGAAATATTATATATGAACACTTATAGTCGTTTTAAAGTCAACAACCGGTAAAAGCTTGAGTAATCTCCGACGCACGTTTCATCGGTCTCCCGGGGTCTTATTATAGATGTCATTCGACCTGCTAGTATCTTCTTCTATATTTAAAGCCCTCGGCACGTTGTTCTAATATAATTATGTAAATTTACTTTATTTATTTAAAGTAAATGTAACAAAAGTAACTTTTATTCAGACAACTAAAAAGCTTTTATCAGCTTCATGATGTATCCCGCAAACAGCAGGATAGGCTGTTGAACCTAGTGTTAAGACGCTCCGTTCCCCACTTTCTGCCGAATTCTGGAGACATTGCGTGTTAAGCAGAATTCAACGCCGCGCAATTATTAAAAAGCTTTTGTTTTCATTTGTTAAATTGCTTTAAGGATATCGTAAATAGTTTCTGGTTTATTAATTATACAATCGTCCATCCAAAAAAGATACAAAAAAGGTTAACAATATAACATTGTCATATAAATTGGCAGTCACATATAAAAGGCACTTCAAAACACAATGGTAATAGAATTAGGACGACGAACAATGATCACAAATAGGTATCACATACGATTCAATTTTTCCAAGTGATGTCTCAATGATGCAGCGGACGTGCCACTGCAGGGGGGGAGTGACCAAGTGAGCAATGCCCTCTTAACGACAACTCCGTGCCGTGACTCAGACGTCCTGAGGACGACCTGACAATAGGGTCCTCGACTGGGTTGGTTTGAAGGACGGAATGTTTACTGAGCACATCCCAATGTGATATCAGTGTTTGTATTGCGAATTTAAATACGTAGTTTAGATTTAAATCCATATAATTTAATAATTAGTAAAGAAAAAATAAAAAAATAAAAAGGTTTAATAAAAAGGTTTTTGTCGTATTTATATTAATATTTTAATTTATCTCCTTGGGTCTTAGTTTGAACGACTTCACAATACATTTTTAGTTTGCTTTAAACTAACTGGCAAAAATTGATAATAGACCACATAAATGGACACAAGGTCAACGTTCATCGTCAGAATATGGCACAAAAGAATGATGCTGCAATGTGTTGACCATGTAAAATTTTACCTGCTTTAGATCATTTTACATAAAACCCATTGTTATTGTTAGAAAATAGGTAGTTTTTTATTACAAAACTAATACCTAAAAAACAAGTTTTCTTAGTTGATTCATAAAATAAGTTTAAGAAAAAAAATATATTACTGATATTATTAGACAGTTAATGTTCCTATTGGGCTGACGTGTTTGTATATAACTATAGTTGAGTATCACAGCATGATGAGCAAAACAACCGCGTTGAAATTTTATCATAAATAAAATACTTTAGAGTGTATTATTAATTAACATGTTATTGATATCCTTTTTTTAAATTTACTTTTAACAAATTATACTTACTTTCAAATTAAAACTAAACAGTCAGTTTATTAAAAAAATATTGAGTTACGGTATTTTATAACTTTTTTTCTATTTATTTTTTAAAGAAAATTGTTGATGACACCCATGTCATGTTCGCAACTTCGTATATTTGAGTAGGTACCAGTAGATACATTTAAATATAATTCAAATCAAAAAATCTAATATTAGCTTCACGCAGCGTAGAAATGGAAATATAAATGTAAATAAATATTTCATATCCCCGAGTGGAGATCGAATCCACAACCATTCGGTTTTACAGTCACACTTTGTGACCCTGCGCCACGAATGGCCTACCTAAATATAATTCCTCATTATTATATACATGTTATTAATAACAATTAATCTACAACCAATGAATAATAAATATGAATTTTACAACAAAGCATTGCTACATTATCCACTTATTTACTTTAGAAGTCTATATCTATTATTATTATTAATTGAAAATCAGCTTTAAAATATTCAAGAATATTATATTCTACTTAGTATATTAAATTAAAATGTACACTTAAGGTAAATCGTGGATGTAACGTGTATTATAATTGTAATCAAACATACGATACAGCCAAGGTTACGGCAATCGTCATAGTCTCTTGGTCCGTGGCAATTTGTAACAATAACTTCTCAATGTCAAAGCTCGTTAGTTACCACGTTAAATCATATTACTGTAGTAATTTGTTAATTTTATATGTAATCGTTTAAAACTATACTCATGTATTTAGAGGGAAATATAATAAGTAATGCAGTGTTATTTATAAATACAATAAAATAGGGAAATTTAATGGAATGTGGAAATTAACTATACATATTGGTATTTCATTATTATTCATCATTCTAAAGAAAAATAAGTTAAAGGATTGTTGTTAGAAAATAGTACGTACTATTGTAAAGAATATATTAATAAAATATTATTATTTGGTCGTACAAAAAATGTTGTAAAAATATATCATCTAACCTAAAACCTATGCGTGATCTAAATATTTTTGCGAAACAGGCAAATTCATGATTGCAAGGTTATTTTACATAAACATTTTGCAGACGGGCAACACAAGCGTACGCGGAAATAAATGACACCTCTATTTGTCCGAGATGTGCGAGGACGTGCAAGGTGACCGCGCCACGTGTTGTGACGATCTATTAGTTTGAAATCGATATGAAAAAAAAAATGAACAAACTAGGTATACCCGAATAAATATGCATTATTTTAATTAATTGAGTAATATGTAACTACTACAGTTAGTAAAATAAAGGGAAAAATATAATAAACATTTTCCCGTCCAAGGTACGCCATTGGATTTTGATTGTTGGCAATATTCCAAAAAATGGAGAACGGAGTGAATTATCATTGAGTTCTTATCATTATACAATGTATTTCTTAGTATAAAGACATTGTACAATCACTTAGTAAGTAGTTAGTAATAAATTAATGTTTATAATTATAAAACTGTACGTGATTTGAAACCACTCAATATAATATATTTTAAGTATGTGTCACGTCAAACGTGATAATGTAACGTATAATATGCAAACATCCAATATACCACAAATTTCCTAATACAAGTTAAATATTATTATAATTAAATCTACCCATTTTTAAAATTCTATAGTATTGTTTATCATTAATATCTTTCCAATATTGCTTTTCATATGTATAATATACCTACGTAATTAGTAAAATCCTGGAAAACTAATGAGCCCCTATATTGAATTGTAACTTTATAACTGTAGCTTGTAGGTATATCACCAAAAAATTTCATTAACGTCAAAACTTCTAAGCAAGCTTCATTAAACTAAAATAGATATTTAACGTTTAACTCCAGAACTCGGTGGAAAGTGGGGAACGGAGTGTCTTAAAACTTAGGTTCCCTCTGTCTACCTTGCTGTGTGCGGGATAAAGCGTGAAGCTGTTTTAATTTAATTTTAAACATTTAACGTACGGGTATACCTACGTATAAAGTACGTATACATTCTAAAAATAACTTTTTACCGTTCATATTTTAATGTTCATGTGAGTACTATAAATTAATAAGGAAACGAAGTCATAAGCGTATTATAAAATGATATGGCATTGATAAAGATAAAAATCCAGGAAACGCTGATTAAACATCATGTCATAGAAATATTTATAAGTATGTATACATAACGGTCATAAAATACAACAATTTTAATATTATACGTGGTCTATAACGTTTCAAGAGTCTTCACTATTCTTAGACTATTCCTATAACTTATTAGTTACTTCTTTTTAAATATTATTTTGAGCAAAATGACAATTTCTGTCAATCTGTGTCTAGGCTTTAGTTAAGGAAATAATATAAGTCCAACCTCCCCTATAACCTCGTGAACGCGAGGTATCGGTTCGGACTATTTGTTCTAATGAAGTCGTCTTACGTCATGACCTTAGCGGGCTGCAGTGACGTCGCGTATGCAAACCGAATTAGTTTTAGTTTCCGAACGTGCGTGAATGGGAACTATATAAAATTGGTTTGAATACGACGTAGTGCCAATGTTCGAACAAAAACTGCTTTCCATTGTAATAAAGTCTGTTCTGTCATCTGTATATATATTATCTATATTGATATAGTGTTTAGTAATATAAATTAAACTTATTACGTACTTCATTCGAGATGCGCGTGCCGTTTGTTGATGATACCTAGAAAGTAAATATGTAAATATATTGTTGTGAATATAATAAGGTTTAGGATCACGACTCAAAGTAAAAAGATAATCATTGGCAACACCGACCGAGGATAAGCACCGATGCGGAAGTAGCGAAGCGAGGCCGAGGACACACGAATCGAACGCACAAACCTGAAGCGGTTGAACTTTTGACCACAGTTGTTACGATTTATGAACAACCGAAATTGCCTAATGACTAAATATACAAAAATATATATATTAAGAAAATAAAAAAAAAAAACATCACACATTTCGACATTACATAAGTCAAGAGATTTGTGATACGCTAGGTGCAAATTATAACGTGACGTATTCAAGTTGGCAGTAAAATCATTTTGAAATGATTACGCGGACACTTAACACGTTTTAAATACAAAGAGCAAGAGTTTACGCGAGACGATTATGCAACATTCCAAGTGCCATACGTGAGTGGGAGTCGAGCGGGGAACTGAAACCGACGTACGGTCTGCAACATGAACAGCGCACGCAAACCGACAATATTTGGCAACACAAGTATTGGAAAGCAAAGGCACAGACTTCAATGTTATACTATATAAAGGCATTATTAACAAGAAAAAGATTCAGAGAGAGAGAGAGAGAGATATATAACTCAACGAAAAATAGTGCCAACTTAATAGGGACTTCCACGTTCACATTCTTATGACATTAATATGCAAACAGAGCGTAAGGGCACCGTTAATATATGATTATAATCAGATAGACGAGTGAACAACAACACGGAAGTGCAAAATAGCGTTAGTCAATTTGGTAATGAAAAGAGCCCGGTAATGTTGACCTTTAAGCTTTATTGCCCTATGAATAACTAGATGACCAAATGAATTGGCAAGACCTTGACTTCGGACTGATATTAACTATGTGACCCTACTTCCTCAAACATCTGCGAGGGTCACAACTGTCAAATCGTTTAATAGCAGTTCTGGGTGACATTAAATAACTGAAATAAATTCATTTTGTCTCCGATTTGTATTATTAAAGAAAAAAAGAATCTTCGAAAAGATTTATGTATAAAATAGTATTGGAAAAAAATACTTGAGATGTCGGTGACACCATGAAATAGGAGAACTTTGATGATATTTTTGCTTATAAAATAATTCATTGTTGCATGTGTTTCTACACTCGTGGCTTTTATAGCTTCCATGTTAATATTACAAATATAAACTATAGTAAATAGTAATTTGTACATAATGTTTGTGGCCACCTAAATTAAATATAACTTCGTTAATACAATATTTATTAACCCTGACACAATACTGATGAATGTAGGTGTGCAAAGCACGCAAAAGGCGCACACATTTTATGTGTGTGCGTATATGTCAAGACTGTTATCGGTACCAGCGAGTCGACTCACCAGCGGCGGCATCGAGAACGCGACCCGGTTCGCGATCGAGAAAGCATCAACAAAACTCGGTTGAGGCCGCGTTCTACGGTCATCTTATACAAGAGTTATAAATCTCTGTAAAAATATATATATTTTTTACTCTACGTCATTATTTTTTAATAATCGTCGTGGCCTCCGTTACAGGATTAAACCAATGCTATACGAGCGCCCGACAACTACTTTGTGCCGCAAACCTCGAAATCTATCGAGGTTTGATAACGCTTCCGGGTGTGGTGCGTAAAAAGAACTTAAATTAGCGACTCCTTGAAATAAATATATACACGGCTTTTTTAATATATGCTACAGATCAGCGTTTTTGATTATGTTAATTGATAAGATGGCTTCCTAGTCCATTAGTATTTAGGATAATAAATTGTGATTTATAGATTTTAAATATTGCATAAATAAAAAAGATTTTAAGATTTATAATATTATTAAAATAACTATAAAAATCCTGAACAGTAGTCATATTATAGTTGTTTCGTTATTCTTAGTTTTTTTAATTTACTATGCCTTCCTTCAAAAATTTAAAGTAAACAATAATTGTGTTCGATAAAGTACAGTCACTTCTATATTCTTATAGGTGTTTGACTATTGTAGTTTACATGTCAAAATTTCACAAAGATCAATTTAGTAACGTATAATAATAGTACTCAGCAAGAAAAACAGGGTCAAATTTGACATCGTAATGCATTTGACCTACATGACAAATGAGTGATGTTTGAAAAAAATTAGGTAAAGTGATCACGCCCGTTTTGTGGATATCGTATCTTTTAGCTTTACCTCTTCTTTATTACTTTTTATCAAATAGGTTACTCTACATAATTATATATTTTTTTAGTTAATAAGTGGGAGTTATATCGTTGTTAAGAATACAAAAAAAATATTTGGGAATGATATATTTGTATAATGTGAACAAATAAAAATGACAAATACTAAATTTAATTATTGCGGCCAGTGTCGGTTTCGGGTCACACTACACGGTAAGGGGCACAAGGTAAAAGATGGTACATTGAAAGCGGCCTTAAGCCCAATAGCGATCTGCGACCGTGTCGCTTCCTATTGGCGTGGAGGCGACAATGCCAGCACTGCCTCCAACTGTTGCGAAGGTGACAGCTGCAAAGGTCGATCACCACTTGAAATATATATTTCCAGGTATTTAGCATAATGTATTGTTAAAAAAAATCCTACCAATACCAAGTTGATAATAAATAAAATATATAAATAGCAAAACAGATAGTAAAAAAATCTTAGTTAAGAATGCGGTCACCATTATAACAATTTTCGTCACCTACTGAGCCATTTATTTAAAATGTTAAGAGCTATGTATATTTTCTGACACCATTTTTCGATTATCTTCAGAATATATTTATTATAAAGTAAATGACATAATTTAGTTTAAAAAGCAATGAACCGTTAAGGCGAAAACGGTGACCGCAAATCACTAAACAAGACCAGGGAGTAAAACAAATGCTTGAATTTTATGGGTCAAACGTCACAGAGCTTTCATTTGGGGAGGCGGAGCGAAGGGTGTAGGGCCAACGGGGGAGGACCCTGACACAGATCCCAACGCGTCGGTGAAGCGCCGTGGAGACCTCGAGATTCGGCTGTTATAATATCATCGATTCCTCGAAGCACCATTTCGTGTTGTGCTCGAAATGGGTCAACGCGTTTCGTCTCTTTGCAAGCACAGTACAGAGTAGCTATGTTCCCGTCCGAAATTGTTTTTTTACTAAATTAGACTCGTTGGTTACTTAAATCCAATTTAAGATAATTTGTGATTGTATACGGGATGAGCCTAACTGGACTGTTTGTTTTTACATTTCTGCCTAAGATATATAATTTTATAAAAGCATGTTTTATTAGTAATTTTTTAGCAACAAATCTTTAAATGTAACAAATGATTTACATTACATTACTTTGTACATTATCATTAAATCGATGAACGATTAACGATATTAATTGTGATTAAATTGATGAATTATTGTCAATATACGTTTTCAGATAATAATTTAATTTATATTTAATAACATAAACGCTATGAAAGAGAAAAAAATAATTTGAATTTTATTTAAGATGCATTTGATGTTGCTTTGGGGAATATAAAGAAATTAAATCGGCAATATTAATGGTAAGTGTTTTGAGTCTATAGTGAAAATAACAAACACGATTATAAGACAAAGAGAAGGCGCAACGCACCGAGCCGAAGAAACGAGGCAATGACGCACTTTCCAACGAGTGCAAAAATTTCACATACTTTTAAGCAATTAATTTATTAATATGAGATCAACAAACAATTTCATCAAAAAAAAACAAAGAAGATAATTACTCAAAAATTTTGAATCGAAAAATGTTTCATAACTCATAATGTTGTAATAACTATAATTTTGCATATATAAATATTAAGAAAATTGAAGTTAACAAAAGTAATATAGGCGCCGGTCCAAGATATTTTACTTTGTTAACGTGCACCGGCGCCCCTTAGCTAAATTGATACGTTCTTGCGAAATAACCTCGCCCAACTTATTCCTACACAATCAAATTAGACGGCACCGGCCTGGTTTCTAGTAGTATGAGAACATAGACAACTCGAAAGCTAAATATAATATCCACAGTTTAGCCTAGCTTTACGTTATTTGAATAAAAACCTGTATTTGAAACTAGTCAAGGGGCGACTCGGGTAGAATAATATTTAAATTAATAACCTTAGTTCCTCAATACGATATAACACGATATGAAATAAAATGGACTAATTATCGTTTAACGTTAACACAGAGTATATATTTTGGAATAGAATTCACAAGTGACCCAGCAATGAAGTTTGAGAGCATTTTGAAAGCTCTTTAAAAAAGTTCGTATATATATTTAATTTGAAATAGTATTTTGTGTTATAAAACATTTAGGCTAGTTTCGATTTTGTTTTATAAAGTCAAGTATACATTTATGTTTCATCATAATAATTTTGGGGAATATATTAGTTTATATAAACCAAAACCAACCAAAAGTTAAGTGACTCTGACTCGTTCTTTGCCTTTGGCACAACCTTTGAGACAATAGTGCATCGACCTTCTGGAAGCGCATCCCGCGCAACCTTTTATAGGTAGATATCTTTTGTGGAGAAAAAATTGTATGGTATTATAGTATTCTTCAGATGAGAGAAATGATTAAATCTTACTAAATTTATTAGAAATATTTGTTACAAGATATTACAAAGAATATAATTTATATATGTATATATTATACAAATATATAAATTCAACAGTAATCTATTTGTACCAGTGATAGTGTAACTATGTAAATGGAAAATCAGGTTATCTTGTACGTTAACATGAATACTATTCATTCAATATTTTCATATTAAACTACATTAAAGGATTTAAATTCAAAATTAATAAAGAAAAAAACAAAGCTATTGTGAATATAGTTGACTATAGAACAGCAATGGAGACAAAGGCTACAGGATATATTTAAAGGACCAGATTTTTAAATTTAGATTTGTAACAAAAAGGAGAAGCCCAAAAAAACTTTCGGGAGCTTGCGAGTCGATTTTCGTCCTCGTTTTGTTACCTGCTTACCAACAGAATGTGAAACGTTTTAAAGACATAGAAATATGATTCTATAAATATTGTTAAACATAAGCAACGTGAATAACCAGTTATTATAAAAATAATAAATGTATGACATATAAACAATCCTATAGTAATATATAAGTGACTACACCAAAGAAATAAATATATATATATATATATATATATATATATATATATATATATATATATATATATATTAAAAAAATATGCAAAGTAACTTCACCATTTTAAAAATGTATGTTGAAATAAGTTGACACAATAGATACAACGGTAGACGATCGTGGGGTTCAATTTTTAGGGTAACCGTAACGAACCAGGGGTTCGGAGAAAACATCGGCATCACATTAACGAACTCTGAGGGTGCACAGGGGAAACACAACCGACATAACTACGTTGTTCTCCATAAACTGCTAGTAAAAATCAATAACAGCTGTTCTTTTTAATTAGTGCGACTAAATAATAATACTGGACGTAAAAGTTACTCGATTTCTACGCTGCTCCCTCTCTACCTGTCATTGACGTTCAGCTTACACAACAAAGAAAGTTATAATGCGTGCGAGGCTAAGTAACTTTCGCTATTTGCAGCGGAGCTCTTTACTTAATTGCAAAAATAAGTAATGGCAATTTTAGGGTAAGTTGACATTTCATGAATACAAAACTGCACGAACATATTAATTAAGGCAATTCATAAAATATTTCGTTATATCACCAATTGAAACAATAATAACGACTATTATAAAATATATCCTTCGAAAAAATTAAGACAGTAAATAATAGTAGTTCCGCGTTGACACAGCAACCAAAATAGCTCACCTCGCTAAGGCCATTATATTGTCGTATAATCCAATTTTTCGAACTGATGGCACCACTTCGTCAACACAAATTCACCAGGAAGATATTACAATAGTGGGAAAGTCCACTAGAGGTTGGTGTGTGTATCACGTTTGACAGTTTCACTTCACCACATGGTTGCCCGATTGCGCAGAGGAGCGTGACAGCCGTGCAGCGCGCTTCACGAGTGGTGGCCGACTGCCGACTGGCCGGCAGTGGAGGCGCGCCGCGGGGAGTCGCGGTTCGCTCCTCTCGCAAGAAAGCGGAGTCGCGGAGTCGCGGGGACAGCGAGGGCGGAGCGCCGCCGAGCGGTGCCTGGCTGCCCGCGGGACAGCTGCGCGGACCCTTTCTACTCTGAATCCATTGTGTCATTCAGTGAAAGCTTATATGCATCGTTCGGTTGCTGCACACTGGTTAACTAATATTTTTACTCATCTCCCATAATATTGTACCACAGTTCACAAGTATACCTAGAAATATACTACGTCCAACCAAGTTTTAAGTATATAATTTGTGCTGTTCTAAGTACATTATTACATTTGAAAGGACTTTTTTATAAAACTTTTGACATATTTCAGTCTAGCTCTCTTGGCTTATTTTAGCAGCGAATATAACATGAAATATTATAAATACTAAAGATCTCTTGTGGCTCTAGAAATTCATACATTATTTGTATATGAATTGACTCTATTACTTAGTTAGCTGTTTATTATGGCACTTAATAAAATCATGCCTCATTTTCATTTTCAGCGGCTCCGTTTGACGATGAATTATTTGATATCTTGAAAATGCGTTATTTTATATTACAAATATTTTTTTTGGTCAATTTTACAATCTGAAACATTTTCGCTTTAATATTTTCTGCTTGATTATAAAAAAAATAAAAGTATTGCCATAGATTCACTCTCGCGCACTTTCCACTATAACTTTCTTATTTACTATTCAACTTGACCTTTCCTTTCTATAACATTCACTTCAAATACGGGTCATTTTTAGTTATAATAGAATTAAGCATCCATATTTGATAAAAGACATCCAATCTATACCTTACCCAATAATTACATTAATAAAAATAAATTACCATATATTGTAAATTCAAAGTCATCGATCGACATGACCGAAGACGTGTTTTCCGTTTAGAAACAAAGCTTTTAACTTAAGCTGCAACATTAGTTATTCATATTAAGTAAATATGTTTTTCGTAAAAAAATATATATACGTTACATTTTCTAAAAATCTAATCTGATCTAAAAAACAGTAATTCATTCATTAATAGCATTTAATTATACATACTCGTAGATTGAATTAGGAAAAAATCGACCTTAGACAATGCCATAAGTTTAAATGTAAAAGTTATTTATTAATAGATTGGACTTCCAAATTTTTGTAGGATCATGTAGTATCATAAATTTAATTTTGTATGATTATAAATAGCTAGGCTAGTCGTGGCACGGGCACAAAGTGTGACTCTAAAACCGACGGGTTTTGGGTTCGATCCCCACTCCAGGAGATGAAACATTAACTTAAATTTATATTTCCATTTCTTCGCTTTGATGTCAAGGCAAAGCGCGGCGTTGAGTGCTGCCACTCAAAACGCAATGACTCCAGAATTCGGCAGAAAGTGGAGAATGGAGTGTCCTAGCACTAGGTTCCCTCTGCCTACCTTGCTGTGTGCGGGATACAGCGTGAAGCTGATTTATTTATTTTATTTTAATAATTACATTGTTTTATTTTGAAAGTTATATCCGATTTTTATATAAGCTAATAATTAATGTAGTCGCTTACAATATAGATACAAATTTGTAAATTATATTGTTTATTAGCGCCAGTAATATTGGTATTGTTTGGTGAAATTACAGAAAGGACTTTATTCAGTCATTACTAAGAATAAAATATACATTAATGGTTTATAGATATTGTAAATTGTAATAAATAGTAGGACAGGTTGCAACAGTCTACTCTCAAGTCTCTACATGTCGCGTTGTTCACGAGCTGAGAAAGCTTCGATCGCAGCTGGTGAAAACCTCACCTCGTACCAGGTGTCACGCACGCTGCAATATTCTTATGTTCATGCTGCTTTCGAATGTGTCAGTCAAATGCGTATACATAGCACGGTATATTAAATATATGTTTACATATACAATATTGTTTTTTTTTAAGTTTCACGATGTAAAAACAATAATGTAGGTAGAGAAAGCCTAATGGTATGACACTTAGCTCAACACTTTTCGCTGAATTCTGGAGGTATTTCGTGTTGAGTGGCTGAACTTAACGCTGCGCTTTGCCTCGACACCAGAGCAAAGAAACGAAATATTAGACATATCTATTAATATTTCTTCGAGTGGAAATTGAATCCACAACCCATCGTGTTTATAGTCACACACCACGACTGACCTCATTATCATTAAATATTAACCACTTCAATCAATCCTTACTATATCTTTATTTCCTATAAATGTGTATATTATTAAAAAACTGATTATCGATATCGCAAACCGCACCAAAGTTCAGAATACATTAAAATTTATACCTAATATCATTAATAAAATATTACGTCAATCAGACAGAATTACTAAAAAGCATGACTAACTAGTTGAGTAACAGTTATAGATACATCTCTCTAGTCTCTCTTTAAAGAGCCGTACCAGCGCAGTGAAAGTGCATCACGGCTATACACTCCCGCGCAGCATTCAGAACATTTTTCAGCGAGGAGAGAAACGCTAAGAAAGTGCCTAAACGCTGGAGAAGGTAAAGTAAAATTTGAAAGCGCCACACAATAGCGCGTTGTCGAAATTGGAAAGTTGAGCGGTGCGCGTTGGTTGCGTAACAGCTCTTACGGAGCGCGGCGTGACGCTGACGAAAGGTACTGACGTGACGTCACCGCCACGAAAGTGCATCGGCCGGCGCCCCACTGCGCGCACAGGGCTGCACGTGTGCCGCTGGACACCACGCTTCCTGCACTGGAGGACTTTCTATTGGGAAACTGCATTAAGTTCTCGCCTCCGCTGTCAGACTATTGGGAAACTCTACTCTCACGAAACGAGATGCATCTGATTGAGCAATGTCGCGCCGCGGTCTACTTTACAGTGCGTTTACACAATTAGAGAGGCGATGTGTGTTATTTATCCGTTGTGGAATTATATTTGTATGACATAAAATGTTGTTGTGAATTTTTTTATGTCTTACTTACAGTTTTGTAGCTATTTACAGTCTCTGGTTATAAAGCCTGAAACAAAATAAATAATTTATATTTTTTTTGTAGTCAAATATATTCTATTTTACTTTTATTTCAATTTCAAAATGTATTTCAAAGAAAATTTAGTAGGTATAATAGTATTTGTAAAATGTATTACTCCTTTTTTTTTGGGAAATTTACTCATTAATAGGTACATATATTTGATAATAATTGATATGTTCAGGACTGTAATATTTTAAGAATATTTTTTTATCAAAAGAATGTAAGATCCGCAGGATTTGGAACAGGGTTCCTTAGTAACTAAATACATACATCCGTGAATGTATTATATAAATGTCACGTTGATTAACCAATAAGTGAGAGAGGTTAAAAAATTGAGGTCTTAACTACACAGGACGCTCCTCGAAGCAGTTCATGGTTGAATGGAACATGTACAGTATTACAGTAAGCCTCACCAATTTATTTTACATCTTTATTCGCAAACATAAGGCTTATTATTCTTTGACAAATTAAAAGCGGTTCCTAATTGTCGGATTGAGAACGCTCACGAAATAAGTAACGATTTTGTCTCTAAGAGCCATTATATAAGGTTCGATTTTGTTTATACGACATCGGCATTCAAGAAGTAGGTTGAGACAACTCACAGCGAGGTAGATTACACTTGTATATCACAAATTCTGATTAATACTACGTCACATTATTGTAAGTAAATATTTAATGTATGCAAAAATCATAGCTGAATGTACCATTTGAACGTAAAACTTTTGTTAAATTGATCTTTTACAGCCACTTAAATATATTGTATTAGCGTATGTTAAATTAATTTAAATACAGTATTAAGCCAAAAGGGAGATTTTATCAAAATATCAAACTACTTTAGAAAGTAAATATCTAGCAATTAGCACCGGGAAAGTTGTTTTATGCCGAATAGATTTAAATTGAAAAGCAATGCTCGACTAAGTTTCCTAGGCAATAAATACTATCAGAAAAGCGAGTGGCTTGTGTACTTTCTAGTGGTAAAGTGGGCAAAAGTTACGATATCTCTGGTGATATAATAAGAGCTCGGCAACGGCATCGTGGCCTACGTTCACCACGCCTACGCTAGTAGCGTTTTCTGAATATAGCCTATAGGTGAACAGGAAATATTATATTTTAAGCAATTAAAATATCATATTAGAGAATACGGTATATAAATTTCTGACAAAAAAATGATATACGATATGAATATAAATATATATAATAAACGTATTTATAAAGCATTGCGGCGCATTTACGACATGGTTTGACTAGAAGCGTGATGATTGTGGGTTCGATATCCGCTAAGGAGTACAATTTTTTTCTTTGCTAAGGTAAAAAAGGGCGGCGTTGAGTTCTGCCACTCACGCAACGACTCTAGAATTCAGGGAAGAGTGTCATAACACTGGGCTCCCTTTGCCTACCCTGCTTTATACAGAATACAGCGTGAAACTAAAATAAAACAAAGAAAGGAAAAGATAAGTTAGAAGAAAATAGGGTATTTAGTATTTACAAAAGCAGATATAATAAAGCTCTCACAAAGTTTACCTACGCTAAGTACGTATATCTAGATCTACACCACTTACAAGATAAAATTTATTTCAAAGTAAACGTAGAAATTCTAATACAAGCAGCTTTAGTTAATAATAGCAGCTATTCAGTATTCAAAAGTATTGGATAGCTGATAAATTGCAAGAGATTTCAACGAGAAATACGTTCACCGTCCTAGATGCGCGGTAGGTAGGTACTTTCGTTTTGAAATCGGCTCGCACAATTGGCCGTATCGAGATAAAAGCGGACCAGCTGCACGGAGAACGGTGGCTGAGCGCATTCCGTTTCTAATATATCCTTTACCTCCAAACCTTGAAGTTGTTAATTGATACCTTATTAACATTTGTCGCATACAAAAATCGGTGACTATAGCAACAAGCTATAGCGGCATGTAGATATTATAAAGGACACGACATAGAAAAAAAATACAAAAAAAAATATTATTCGTAGAATTATAAAAAAAAATTTAGTAGAATTATAATTGTTCATTAATCCAATAATATATAATTGTTCATCAATATAAGAACCAACGTATATTTGGTGTAGAAAATAATATTATAAGAAAAATATTATAAACGCCTTATATAAAACGACAGCAATTTGTAAAAATATATACTTGCTCTGAAATATATCTGGTGTTCCATCTGTTGTTCAAAGACAAACCACTGAACCGATTATAATGAAATTTTGTACGTCGACAGCTTTAATATGTGAGATATGTTTTACATGCCTATAACATATGTACATGCTATCTATATTGTAGAGCAGAGGTTCCCAAATGATTTTTTGTCATTGACACTTTTCAATTGATTGTGCTATATAAAAAAGAGATGTATAAAAACTTATATATATATATATATATATATATATATATATATATATATATATAGAGAGAGAGAGAGAGAGAGAGAGAGAGAGCCAATCGTAGAAAAGTAGGGACAGACCTTCGTTATTTTATAAAGCCTCAAAGTTTCTGTGCGCATAGACCCAACATCAGTAAGTACTTCTTAATAAAGCTTAATTTTCTTGGGAATAATATTATAAATTTCGTTGTTCATTGCCAGACACTCCCAAATTCTACGAGCTATAGGCGCCTACGAACATATTAGGAGCAAAAGAATGAGATTTTTAATTTAACGTAAGTTAGGTATTATTTCTTGTTCAGTTACCTATTAACTGCCAAAGAAACCACCACCCGAACTCCATATTCCCTGATAGTACTTACTAGTGTTGGGTGTATGCGCACAGAAACTTTCAGACTTTATAAAATAACGAAGGTATGGCTACTATCGACTTTTAGATGATTTAGTTGGCCAATCAAAATAGAGATTCCATCCAACGATCAAAGTGCCTACATTGAGAGGTGAAGTCAATCCAACATTTTAGTTCTCCACTATCTAAAGCAGAAAAATTTTCGTGGACCCCCGCTTACGTCGAATCTCATTTTTTTGTCACGCTTACATAAACCACCGTAAATATAATTAGTATTTTTTTTTCTAATGTACCTAATGATTATTAATAATTATTAACAATTGACCTTAGAACGCTGAAGAAAATAAGGTTCCCCACGAGATAACCATATATAAGAATTTTGTATAGTCTAAACAAAGGATAAGATATATAAATATAATACTACTATATACGTTTAATGAAAAGAAGCCAGTCGTGGCGCAGGGGCACAAGTGTGTGACTGGAAACGCGACTGGTCGTGGCTTCTTAAAATATTAATTTAAATATATTTTTCATTTCTTGGCTCTGGTATCCAGGCAAAGCGAGGCGTCGAGTTCCGCTACTCAACGCGCAATTAATGCCTCCAGAATTCGGCGGAAACTGGGGAACTGAGAACCTTAGAAGTTAGTACTAGGTTCCCTCTGCCTACTCTGCTGTGTGCGGAATACAGCGTAAGCTGATTGATACGTATAATGAACATCAATTATATTCATATGCGAAAATCTATTAGTGGGACATTTATAAATGTAATAGAACAACGGTTTTTAAGTGTTGTCTGCTTGTCTATGTGTTTGTGGACGCTTATCTCAAAAACGACTTGAATGTAGTTTTTGAGAAAGTGGTTTAAATGTAGTTTTTACTGTATCTTTGTTTCTGTACTTTTAGTGTTTGTTTTAATTCAATGAGTTATTAAAACAGGAGTAATATCAACATGAAGTTTGTCCAACTAAATAACAGTAAAATAACTGTTTTATTGAATTGACGGAAACTACAGTTTTTCAATGTAGAGATATTTACTTTAAAATAGTAATGTTATTAGAGCACAAAATAGATTTGTATTAGTGAATAAATAATTGTGTTCTTTAAGCGGATGGACGGACAACAAAATGATCTTATGAGGGTTTCTTTTTCCTTTAAAAGGTACGGAACCCTAAAAATAAGTTTGATTTCAAAATTAACATTAATATAATTAAATGAAACTTAATATTAGTATCAAATAGATGCTTATTTTGGCAGGATGAATTATATTTTTTTTAATTCTAGCATTCTAGGTTAAGACATTCCGTTCCCCATTCACACTTTCGTTTTCCACTTTCCGTCTAATTCTTAAGGCATTGCGTGTTGGGTAGCAGAACTCCACGCGGCGCTTTGTGGTAACCATCGTGAAAAAAGGATAATATTTAATATTTCAGTCCCTCGAGTGGGCATCGAAACTACGACCTGTCGAGTTTACAGTTGCATGCGTCGCAGTTGTGACCCTGCGCTACGATTGGCCTCATATTTCTATCATTAAAGTATTATGTAAGACTATTAAATTTTGGACATTTTAGTAGACAGAGCGCGGCGTTGAGTTCCGCCACTCAACACCTCTAGAATTAAAGTAAAGGAAAGTAGGGAACGCAAGTGTCTGAAGTATTAAAAAAAAACAATAAAAAAAACACTATCATATACAAATTTTATGTACTTGATAGTGCTCTTCTATGTGGATAAAACCCTCGAAGATAAAAAAAGGAGTTTTCGCAAATAGAACGTAATATTTTTATTATTTCCTTATCTTTAATATTATAATATTTTATCTTTTTAAGGTTTTTTTAAAAGGTCATAGTTTATTGAACACTTGTCTAATTATTTTTTAATAGTTATTAATATATATATTTATAAAATAAAAAAGAAGTAAAAATTTATATCCTTTTCTTGTTTTGAAACTAATATGGGCAACACATTATGAAAATCGATACTAACACTCATTATACCTAATTAATAAATGCTTTCAAAGCATGTTAACTTAAATCTAATACAAGCATACTTTTATAGGATATAGTAAATGTAAAATTTGTGGCTGTAAATGATAGTCTTTAAAATCACAATTTTTACATTTACTATTATATAATTTACTTAAATTTATATTTCCATTTCTTCGCTCTGGTGTTGAGGCAAAGCGCGGCGTTGATTTCTGCCACTCAACACGCAATGCCTCCAAAATTCGGCAGAAAGTGGGGAACGGAGTGTGCTAACACTCTCTGCCTGTGAAGCTGACTATTATATAATTTTAACGTTTGTACACGGCGTTGAAATAAGCTATGGATAGCATAGATTAAATATATATTATTTAGGTCATATGGCGTGTCGGTATATATCATTGTATATGGTACGCAAAATTGTAAAAATTAAAAAAAAAATAATCTAAGGTTTAGGCGAGGTCGTGACTGTCGAAATTTATACACGCTCAGACCGTGACACAATTTACTGGAGCATTCATTTCGTATTCACCATTCTATATTGTCTGCAATAATATATATGATTTACATCAAAACTAATCAGGACCAAAGTGTCAAATTGTTATTATAATAGAAATTTAAAAATTACAAGTATTACGAGAGCGTTATCATACTAGTGAACACATTAAAGCCTTTTACGTAAGGAATGTATGGAATATGGTCGTGTAAAATTCTGTGTCATTTAATATAGTCAGTGCGCGCCAGATTTCATAAGCGATCTCTCTGTACCCTGATCTAGGTTAGGTGGTCGACATCGGCAACGGCGGTGGCGTATCGAGCGCGTCCGATGTTAACCTACATCGAACCGTGGCACACATAGTGCTGTTGGGGTCGAGAGTACCCGTAGCCGTACGTTAAATTCGCGACCCGGCCTCCGCCCCACCTTCGTTCTAGTGGAATCACAATAACTCAATTTGGCACAATTCTCATATCACATTTATCCTGGTTTAGATTGTCACTATTTGAAAGTTTAGCTTAGTTAAATTTACAATTTAATTATATTTATAGAATTAAACGTGAATTATATAATGTAAATTATGATAAATATCAGTAAAGCTAGGAAGAAGATTATTCAGCAAAGATAACACTATTTAGATTTGGCATTTTCTCATAGCTACTGTCCCACTAAAGCAGATCAGATTCAGATAGCACAAAGAAAACTATATGTAGAGAAATATAAACTCTAAAGAAACAATAATTATCTCCTCTAATTCAATTTTTTTAAGTTTAGTAAGTCAACAGCGAGAAGCTACAATCAGATTGTCATTTGATTCCTATTATAATTTTGCATATTATTTATTGTTATAACTTTACGTTGTTATTTTTCATTACTTTTACATGCAAACGTTGAGTTTTAATACCATATTTGTTATATATTTACCTGAATATTGTAGTAATATATTGTTAAGAATAATGTGTTTTATAAATAATTAATTAAGTGTTGTAAAAGTTTACAACAATGCTTCGCGCGGTTTGAAAGTTCTCGCACAAAGCTACGAACTACGGTGGCCAGTGAAGCGGTAGTATCCTGCCGTCCCGAGCCCTGCCAGAGTGCAATGGTGTTCCCTAGGGTCGATGTCCTTTTGCAACGCTGCACTATCACAAATCAATAACCCGATTTGTTCAACATAACGCGAGAGCCCCTCATTTTAATTATTTACAATTAGGTAAATATATGAGAAACAGAGGCCAGTCGTGGCGCAGGGGCCCAAAGGGTGACTGTAAAACCGTCTGGTTGTGGGTTCGATCCCCACTCGAGGAGGTGAAATATTTATTTAAATGTATATTTCCTTTTCTTCGCTCTGGTGTAGAGGCAAAGCTCGGCGTTGAGTTCTGCCACACAACACGCAATGCCTCCAGAATTTTGCAGAAAGTGGGGAACGGAGTGTCTTAACACTAGGTTCTCTCTGCCTACACTGCTGTGTGCGGGATACAGCATGAAGCTGTAAATATATTGTTTGTATCACTTACTTTTAAGTACCCATAATTATGGATTAAAGTAATAAAAAATCTTTTATAACATACATCTGCCCAACTATACATATATACATATGTCTATATAATCTGTAATGTTACTGACTATATGTAGATAACATCAATACAAGATTGTTAATGCGATGTGATACAGATGTAAGTCATAAACGTAGGTATACTAACGGTGAACGATATGATTAGTCGTGACAGATTATAAACATTTTATAAACGCTACAATACCGTTATATAAAGTTAAAAAAAAAACAAAAATTAACAACAAACGGGAAACGTTTAAATCCTAAGTATATAAAAAATGTATACACATTTGAGTTTAAGCGTAATCCCTTAACATTACTATACTATATAATGATTTACAATTTTATAAATATGATCGAATTTGACAATGTAGAATATACAAAAATTAAACACTTTTTGGCAAGTAAAATTAAATACCAGATAACTATAGCGATCCAGAATGTAATTGCAAAGCACACCGAGTACAGACGACACTACAATGCATCGTCCATGCGTATGCAGTCCGAGGTCGACGGCCGTATATGAGTTGACTGAGGGATACTGACCCGTCCCGAAACAACCCGGTTGGCACTAATTTATGAATAGACCATGTTTTTAAGTTATAATTGTTATTTAATTTATATTTTTGGTACAGATTTTAATTACATTTCAACAGTTATTTAATGGCGATGAGATGAAAGAATAGGAAAAATATCAATGTAGATACTACAGAAAAAAGAAACATTAAATTAAACTATAATCGACTCTTTCAAATTGTTTGACTTGATCTACCTACATTTTCTTTTTGGTGCTGGAGAATTCTCTTATCCCTCTTAATATTTCAGGGACTTTTTTTATTATAAAATTGATTTAGAAACTTAAATACGTGCTACACACATGCAAATAAAAAAAAATAGTAGAAGTTTGTTACTATATTTCGATTTTAATATTTCGGAAATATCTGTGGTGTCTTAAGTTTTTAGTTCTGCTACTTTAAAAAGCTCCTACTACATGGTACATGACGTATTTCTAAGCTATGATTTTTAACAATACATTAATATGGGTTTTTCTGGAGACGAAATGATTTGATAACAAAGTGTTAATACAGTACTGGGTACAATTTAAATTATAATTGTAAATAATTAATCGATGTGGATATTGGCAGTTTCTATGAAAAATTCCCATATTTAAGAACTTGGATACATTTCGTATTTTAAAAAAATCCGATGTAGTTGGTTTATCGTTTATTGGTGATATTTAGTATCACAAAAGGTGATTCTTAAGGAGATATATATTGTTCTATTAAGGATATGTAAGTACTAAATGTAAGTAAATAATAATTATAATATGCGACGTATTTTTTTTTATCGGTAGTCATTGAAAACATGTATAAATGTAATTATATTTTTAAAATTGATATGTGATTTAAATTGACTTTTCACAAAGAAACAGATTTTGGCTCTTTCTAATAGAAGGATAAAATTATTTAAATAAAATTTGTCACATACTCGTATATCAATAATACCAGTTTAACAAAGTTTTAGATCATAAAAAGACCAAAAAAAGGTGATGACCACTAGTTTTTAATAACTTTATCATGCAGGTTAACAAACAGATTGACTTTTTGTGTTGTGTGGGTAAAACATGTACCGCAGGCAGTGACGTTAATTATAACAATATCTTTCATGATACGTTATCGCGAAACTGATACGTCGGTTAGCCATGTGGTGCATTTATTGCGAGTAAAACACGAAACACAAAAACGAAATCATGTCCGCATTAGAATTGTGTAAAAAAATATTATAATAACTTTCAGCTTCACGCTGTATCCCGCATACAACAGGGTAGGCAGAGGGAATCTACGTTTAAGACTCTCCGTTCGAGAGCGGAGAAATGGAGATATACATTTAAATAAATATTTCATTTCCTCGAATCGAGATAGAACCCACAACCAGTCGCGTTTACAGTTACACGTTGTGCCCCTGCGCCACGACTGGCCTCTATAATATAATAACTTTCAATCCACAAAAAGTAAAGGTTGAGGATGAGGATGAAACTTCCCACAAAAGGGAGGTAAGATTTGATTTACTACGCCCTAAGAGCCTTGAGAACTCATCCAAGGCCCAATGGCACCCGGAAACGTCCTTGAATAGCGCCCTTGTTCTTATTACGAAGGTCATTTTACCTAATATATATGTTGGTATAATGATAGAGGCATCGTTGGATTACTTTAAAATAGGTTTCTAATAAATTGTTTTCTAATATAGGTCCTAAAAAAATTAGTTTACACCACTTTTTTAGGACTTTTATTACATTACATTGAGTAAAGGAATAACATTATAAATTAAAAAAAAACTTTTGTAAAGAAAAAATATAAGCAGTGAAACTGGCGAAAAAATATAAACAGTTAGACAAGCAGTGCATATTGACATAAAATATTGATATTGTGCAATTTTTTTGTAACTTTTAGTTATTTTTTTCTTATCGCGGTACATTTGGTATGAGTATTCCGGCAACACTTCGGTATTTGGTATTGGTTTTCCCTTAAATTACGCCAATGCAAATAAGTATATTTCAATGGCGAAATCGAAAATTAAATATAAATATAAGAAAATAAGTTTGATCTGGACAATATATAAATTGAGCTTAGTTACGAAGTTTATTCACGCAGCGAATGTTTTATAATTATTATAGCGACATCTAGCGATTAAATGCCAAACTCTGATATGGATTATTATTAACTATTACGTAATTTAGTGGTAATATGTAGAACGATAGATGGCTAGATGTCTTATTTACAAAAATATAAATATCGACATAACTAAATAACAAGACAAAATGCAGTGTTGAGTTTTGTCGCTTAACACGTATTATTTCGAAAATTAGTTTTCCGCGGAAGTTTTCTCTGTCTACCAAATCCCAATCCATGGAATACTGTGTAAAGCTGATAAAAAATCAAAAAAGGTAGCTAAATTTAAGGTTCACAAAAAAAAACAATAAAATGTACTGGTACTGGTAAAATCGTAACCAAACAATATTCGTCACAATGTAACCGATAAGCCCATATTTTAATTCCTTTGAACACCTTATTTTATCCTATTTCCTTATTTGCATTACATGTCGTCGTTAAGAGCGAAAATTATCTAAATTATTTAGTCAATCAATAAAGATTATTACTATTTATTAATTTATTTATCAACTAGTCATAATGAGGCCAGTCGTGGCGCAGCGGCACGAGGTGTGTCTGTAAAATTGACTGGTTGTGGGTTCGATCCCCACTCGAGGAGATGAAATATTTACTTAAATTTATATTTTCATTTCTTCGCTCTGGTGTCGAGGTTAAGCGCGGCGTTGAGTTCTGCCACTCGACACGCAAAGCCTCCAGAATTCGGCAGAAAGTGGGGAACGGAGTGTCTTAACACTAGGTTCCCTCTGCCTACCCTGCTGTGTGCGGGATACAGCGTGAAGCTGATGTATGATGTAGTCATAATAACTAAAACAAAGTCGTCTACAAATCTTAAATGTGAGAGGTACGTGCTATCTACGTTGATACTCGCCACTCTGTCTATTGCAAAGAACTCTTGAACATATTCTTCAATGTATTAGTGAACTATTTGGGAGAAATTATGACCCTTTGTCTCACTCCTCGATAAAGGCTTATAAGTTTACACTGCTGGTTCTGTACTTGGACAGTAATAGGCGCTGCATCATAAAGGCTTCTCTTCTTTACTTGTATAAATCACAAATCGACTTGGCATCATTGCAAGTACTCTAGAATAGTCCAGATATCAATGAAGACTTAGGTTTTCTCAGAGTCCACGAATGCTAAACCTAAACATAAGGACAAATTATTTTCTTCGGTTTTTTGTATAATCTGCCATATCGTATGAATATCTGGTATAGTTATATGCTATAATGTCTATTTCATTTTGTGACACAATATCAAGGCTTTGTTACGTCCACTTCCGTTCATATGTTTTTTAAAGAATGATATTTTCATTGGAAACAGCCTTTCTCTGGTTTTCGGTTAGTTAGTTAAGTTAACAAGCATTTGCCCCGTATGAAACCTGCTTTCAAATCCGTTTGCACCTATTACAAATTCTCTGTTAATTTGTACATTCAATTTGGCTTTAAAGTTCCCTATGATAACATTAAAGTGACCCTTTATATTTAATGGTATATAAGGCCTTTGAATTGTCTTCATAGATTTCTTGGACTTGTACATGTCCTTGTATAGGTCCTTGAATTACCTTGACATTATATCTTTTGGTAAGACCAATCGCAAAAGGTACGCTACCCTTGCCGACAAACTTGATATTTCTATAACTTGTCAGGGCCTAGTTGACAAAAACCCGACACCGCTTTGGGACGACAGTTTCATACTCTCAATAACATGGCATGAATCAAAGTTACGGTACTCTCCCTTTGAATCCACATAGCCCCAAGATGTGTCAATTATGTTGGTCAGTTCTTCTTTAAGTTGTGCTACATGTACATGGAGCCAAAGTCAGTTGGTGCTGCCTACCGTAGCTCGAAGATTAGCGCCCACTACTCCACTGTTACCATAGCCTTTGATCGGAAGTAGCGATCAGTAGCTGGGGGAGGTGTGGTTGTATTGGGCCATTAAGGGTGTTGCCCCTAATCATCATGCTGCGCTGGCATATTGGTGATTACAGGGCTTAGCTTTTCCCACCGGCGACGCTTTTGCCCGTCAGCGGTTTGTATTAAGCTATGCCGAAATAGAATGGTTAACCGCACATCAATCTATCGCGGAGGCTCGAAGATGGAATAGTATTCTTTTATATACCAAGATTTACAAAAGGAATCCTGTTGGAAATCGTGTCATACTGATACCACTGATATATTTATATTTCTCAAATATCTTAATAAACTCAATATTTAAACCTGTCCAGTATTTCCAAAGATGTGTCCAGTGAGTGTTTAAACATACAAACAAATTCTTTCACCTTATATTAATAATAATATTATATTATAATATATTGTATATTATTATCATTAGTGTATGTATTGATAGGAATATATGTTAAGAAAGGTAGCATTTGTTCAGAAATGTTTGTTGCCTATATCACAGGGGATCATGTTTAATTGTAAAATAATTAAATCAAAGCATTTTTTTACATATTTATAGAGCTTGCTCTATAAATCTATCAGTAAATATTCGACTAAACATCGCAAGTGCTCTAAAGGTATAATTTCACCAGACAATTAATAAGGGAGAAATTAATCTTAATAAAAGACCTTTACTTTTAAATAAACATAAATTATGTATACTGACATAAATTGGGCAGTCAAGATTACATTTCGCTTTGCATACTCTTTATTGTATAACAAATTATTAAGGCCAGTCGTGGCGCAGGGACAAAGTGTTACTGTCAAATTGACTGGTTATGGATTCGATCCCCACTTAAGGAGATGAAATATTTATTAACATTTATATTTCCATTTTCTTCACTCTGGTCTCGATGCAAAGCATGGCCTTGAGTTCTGCCACTCAACTCCAGAATTCGGCAGAAAGTGGGAAACGGAGTGTTTTGACACTAGGTTCCCTCTGCCTACCCTGCTGTGTGTGGGATACAGCATGAAGCTGCTTTATTTATTTGTTAATTGTTAAATAACTTATAATTGCATTTGCTAGCACAAAATTTAGTTTTAAGTAATAGTAATATAAATGTTTTTGTATTTAAGATATATTTTTTTCTATTTATTCTCCATAAAATAATATATTAAAAATTGGAGCTTAACTCATCAATTAGTTTGTAATATAAATCAGAATGCTCAGTAATGGTGGACAGCAAAGTATTATATTTTTTGGCTTTCTATGAAAAGAATAAAAAGTGTTTTACATATTTTTTTAGCTCTACAATATTTGTTGCCTATAGCACTGCAAGGACTTGAACCACAACTTTTGTGTTTACAGTCAGACATTGTGCTGCTTTATTATTAATCTTAAAGTTAGGTCAATCGTATATTAGTCAATGAAAAGGAAGAGAGGTTTGAGATATAGTAGATAAATAGATCCTTTATACTATAATATATTATATGTTTAGATTTTTTAATTTTTTCAGTTTGTCTCATATATGGTGTATGGTTAGACAGATAACCTAATTAGGCCCAAAATAAAAACACTGTGTTGCATAGTAGAATGCAAACTTTAAAAGGCTCTATTTTACTCAATATGACCTATGGCATAGAAAATAATGATACTGATAAATTACTGTGAGATGCAAAGGAGAGTAATGTGTAAATATTCTATGTATATATTTTACATTTTGGAATGCAATTTTCTGTTGTGTAATATAATCTCTTTTTTTACCGTACAACCTTTTTTGTATGTTCTTCATACAATATGACATTGGCAAAGTGATTTTGTGCTCAACTGGCACACTCCGAACACCATAATAAAGGAACAGTATATTTTAGAACAAATTACATACAGACACAAGACTTACACAAGACTGATTATAATTTTCCTAAATCAATTTTGTCTCAACCTTGTAAGAGTTATTTAATATATGGTGATCAAACTACACCAAAGTGACAATCAGGCACCATATTGCCCATATAAAGAAATAATAAATTGATGAACTGTATTACATGGAGCTCTGAATATAAATAGATTTTTAAGTATATATATCATAATTTCTATTTAATTTATATCAAATTTACCATTTGAACTAAGTATATATTGTAATTAAGGAACTTATAGGTAATTGTAAATGTTATATGGCTTTGTTATGATATAAGTTTCAGTATATTGTTTAGGCTTCATTCTTTTGGTTATTACAATTTAAACATGGTATATGTTATAAAAAACATACTGTCAATTAATACATTATAAATACATCTAAGTTACTTTTAAAAAATGAATGGATTTGCTTGTATTTTATTGTACACTGCAGTTTTTTTAACTATACAATATATAAACCACAAACCCCACCTAAAGTACATAATATTAATAGGGACTGAATTGTAGTTATCGGTAATAAGTAGATATAGTTAAATATACATTATAGCTTATAGCAGAACTGTAATGCATTTGTAACCAATTTTACATATTTTATATGAGTATCAAGAACATTAATAATTAAACAATATTTTGTCTATATTTTTTTGTTCAAGTAGTGCAATTATATTTGTTTGTATTGGGAAGAAATTACTTTTAATCAAGGCTATAAAGTGATACTTTATGAAAGCTCATCTACTGACTACTTTGTAAATTTTGACGTTTGTAGACATAATAAATTTGACTTACCGTTTCGAAAAACTGTGTTTGCAACTTCAATGAGTAGCGATCACAATAATAGTTTAAATAAAAGAATGAAGTAAACCATAAAAAGAATCCAGCCACAAAAGAATTAAAAAAGAAAAACTATTTTGCACACACACCTCGTCCTCGGAACAAAAACCACAGATAATCAAAGAGAGCAAAGGCACAGACAGTATATTTTTTTAAATTATATAATTATTTCATTTTATAATGATTTTTTTTATAAATAATATAATTTTTATATATATAAATATATAAACACATTTCATAATGTGTATAGTTTGACTTATCAATATTCTTTTTCTTCAGACATTTATACATATGCACACTGTTTTCCTATTTTCTGTAGTACTTAATTAGTGCTGATTGCATTGAGCAAAGCAATGGTATTGAGTTTCGACATTCAACACGCAATGCTACCAGACTTCGGCGAAAAGTGGGGAACGGAGTCTCTTAACACTAGGTCCCTCTACCTACCCTACTGTGTGCGGGATACAGTGAAGCTGAAAAACAAATAAAACAGACACTGAGTTGAGACACTGCGTGTTAGCAAGGGTAAATAACGGTGAGCGCGGAGCGTGGTGCCTAATTTGTCAAAATAAATCACTATTGATCCCACAATGATTAGGTCAGAGCCATGACGAACTTATAGCGTAGTTTTTTAATATATATATGTTTTTCAGCTTTATGATGTATCGCGCACACAATAGGATAGGCAGAGAAAACTTCCTGTTAAAACACTTCATTTTCCATTTTTCGCCGAATTTTGAAGACATTGCGTTTTAAGTGGCGGACTCCTGAGCGAAGAAATGAAATTATATATTTCATTTCCTTGAGCGAGAATCGAACCTACAACCTCGCGGTCACAGGGTACACGTTTGTGCCCATGAGCCACGGCCTCAAAATAATAATCCGTACTTATATTATAAATTCGAAAGTAACTCTGTCTGTCTGTTTGTGACGCAATCACAGATAAACCGCTGATCCCATTGTGATAAAATTTCATAAAGAGGTACTTGATGGTCTTGGGATGGACATACTTTTTTTGTTATATTTGTAATATTCTCTTTTTCTTTAGCTTCACGCTGTATCCCTTGCACACAGCAGGTTAGGTAGAAGAAACCTAGTGTTAAGACACTCCGTTTCCCACTTTCCACCGAATTTTGAAGGCATTGCGTGTTGAGTGGCGGAACCCAACGCTGCTCTTTGCCTCGACGCGACACCAGAGCGAAGAAATGGAAATATAAATTTAAATAAATATTTAGTTGTTTTCGAATAGGGATCGAACCCACGTTACAGTCCCACCGTCGCATTACAGTCACACCCTTGCGTTCCTGGGCCACGACGGTAACGGTAATATTCTCGATATACATGTACTAATGCATTAAAATATCTTTCTACTTAATATGAAATTTAATGTGACATATTAATTACAACCATTGCTTGCTTAGCAACGGTTGTAATGTATGTTAGCAACCGTCGCTTGGCAACAAGGAATTTCGTTGTGTTAAGAAAAGGTTGCGCAAAATGCTTCCTGAACACTTACATTGCGTACGCTGACTCAACCTTATGAGACACATAAAAACTAGGTTTTACAAAAATATTCTTTTAAAAAAATCATAAGAAAACCTGCATTGAGTATATGTTTATCTGTAAAATGTTAATATTTAATTTAAATTTATCGGATTATTGTTAATGTATGTTCCATAATTTGATACTCATCCTTATTAAAATAAATATAATAATAATAATAATAATAAATATACTTTATTGCACCTTAAAAAAAATAAAACAATGTAAAAGCTTAAAATTAACTTTTAAAAAAGTACAATAAGGCGGCCTTATCGCTTAAAGCAATCTCTTCCAGGCAACCTTTGGATGTTGGAGTTGTGTAAAAAGTGGGCGGTGCACTAAATGAAATATTTACATAATGATGTAATGTTCAAAATATCAAATACATAAAATACAAACAAATAAATATATATTTATTAAGATATACCTATACATAAATATTACATAAACACATACATACATACATAAATACATACATACATATACTATATGTACACACAAAATATAAAAACACAAAAAAAAAAAAAATGTACCAATTGAAATGATTGAAAATGAAATATATTGTAATAATGTTATATATTAAAATAATGATATTTTAGCTTTTTTTTTAAAATATATAGACTTTTGGCACGTCTGATATCTATAGGTAAACAATTCCATAGACGGGCAGCTTTAATAGTAAAGGAATTAGTGAAATAGGAAGAAGAGTGTAGAGGAATTNTGCTCCCTCCGCAACGACTCGGTTCCACACTGTGGGGGACACCCGCATGACGACATGACCGGTGAGCGGGTTCCTCGCCTTTCGGCGAAACCGAACCTCCGCTCGAAACTCGGCCTCGGAGATGCCGTCGAAGAGGCTCCGATTCTGATTCTTCAGGGCGTCCAAAATGTCGGCGTCCGTATTGTACGCCAGGACATCCCAAAGAATCAGAAGCGGATCCTTGTTTTTTACCTCCTCGACGTTTAGCCTATCGCTTGCCCCCTTCAATCTCTCCTTCACCTTTTCCCGCTCCTCTACTGAGCTGCAGCCCAAAATCACCTTCTGGTCCTTAGCCTTCCTCACTTTCTCGACTCGGACCCACCCATCCTTGGCTTTTACCACTTCCCTAATTTGGGCGAGGACTTCCTCCCCTGTGTCTATCTCATTCCTCGAGGAGACCACAATCGAGTGCAGTGCGGCTGGCTGTGGGCTAACCCTTTTGGTTTCGTCAGCCGTCACGCTCGCGTACGTGGTCCTCTCGAGGGATTCCCTCTGTCTTTCCACCACCTCCTTCAGTTCCTCCATCTTTTCCTCATTCTTCCGTAACAATACTGCGTGCTCTTCTAGTCTCTTCATTAGTTCCTCTTCTTTTTTGTCCTTTCCCTCCTTGTTCTCTCTCGCTTCGCTTGGCACCCTCTTCCTACTACTCTCGTCCTTTCCCTTCTCCGCCTCCACTTCCTTCACCAACTGGTACAAGCGTTCTATCGCGTCCGTAACTGCAGCCTTTATATCCGTCTTCAGGTTACGCGAGTTGCTTAGGTGTATTTTAGCTTTGGTAAGGTGGGCCTTTGCTTCGGCTGTCCTACTCGCGTAACCTGACTTTGTAGGAGGACTGTGGTTTTTCTCAGTCACGGTCGATTTTGGCTTCTTTGGGCGTGACGGGGCTGTCTGGGAGCTCGGAGGTCGCTGCTGGCTCTCAGGCGTTCGGACTGGGGAGTCCTCCAGGAAGCCCACCTCCTCTGGGGTTCCGGAGAGGTCCAAAATCCGAGCGCTGGCTTTTGCCGGTGTGCGGAACATTTTTTGTTGCGCAGAGGGACTCTTCGGTGAGATGTTCCGGGTGGTGTAAAGAGCCACACGGAAGTCAAGAATCAACTTATATCTATATCAGGAGTACTGAAGAAAAGAAGAATGATGAAATTAATCGGGGTGAGAGGCACTATCCGATTTTTCCGTAAAAATCAGATTTTCCTCTCTAGGCCTACCGTGTCAAGGAAATAAAATGAAATAAATATGTAATATAGAGAAATATATATATGTTAGTACTCCTGATGTCAAATTATTTGTTAATAAAATATTTATATATATAATTGTATATAACGTTGTAGTCTTGTAAATAGTTAAAATGATTTTAAAACCTTGGTATTTATACCTTGTCTTTTTCAAATTTGACAGTGGTGTAAAGAGCCACTGCCTGTCTATTTAGAAAATTTTTTTTTACGTCTTATCTGCTCCAGGCGCTACCCAAAAACGTAAATAAAGATTTTTTAAAAGTCCAAAAATTTCCCGAAAATCCGTCTCGTCCACCTAACCTGTGAGTGAAGGGTGGGGGGAAGGGCCTTTTTTTCAGATTCTACTGAATGGATTTCAACGAAACCGGTGTCCAACGATCGGGCTTCGAAAGGCCTTCAAAACGATATATAACCCGCGGGGATGAGAGAGGAGGTGCAGGTAAGATGTCCAAAAAACAGAATTTTTCAAACGTTTCTGCGTCAAAATGGCGCAAAAATTTCAGCAAAAATTTCGAAAAAATTTAGGATGGTACGGCGCGGAAGACCCTACGACACGATACCAAGAAGTCAACAATCCAAAGAAGGTAAGTGGTTCAATAGATAATTTTCTATTGTAACTAGCCAAAATTTTTCTAAGTGTTTTTCAGTGATTTTGATTTTTGTAAATAGGTCAAAACTTGTATAAATAGTGTTTATTCACTTAGATCTTGTATATAAAATAAATTTGGAATAAAATATTTCGTTTTGAAAAATTTGTTTTGTATCATTTTTTTGTTTGCATTTTAGTAAGGTTGTTGTAGCATTAGCGTGACACGGATTTCAAAATTATAAAGTTTTTTTTTTTATTTTTACTTTAACATAATCAAAGTATGGATTAAGTACTTTATGTAAAATTATTTTTTACTTTGTTGTTTGAAGTCGGTTTTTTTGTTAAAAAATAATTTATTATATGGTTAATTTATTTGCTGTTTATTATAATACTAATTCATATTTTTCTTTGGTTCTCTGCTCTTATAATCTTATTGAAAACTGAAAATAATTTCATAAATATATTTAATAAGCCGCGCGGGTCCGTTAGTATTGCATAAAATTAAAATAACACATAATAGGTCGGGGCAAAAGTATTTTCGTATTTTAAATGTATTATTTTATTAGTAATCAAACCTACTTATTTAGAAAACGTATAAAAATTTGAACGCAGCGGGACTCGAACCCGCGCCTCCTGGAAACCGACCAGGCGCTCTGACCACTAAGCCATGCGTTCTCGCCAAGCTGCGTCGAAATTTTTATACGCTTGTTACAACTTATTTATGTTGTTAGTACTAACAACATAAATAAGTTGTAACAAGCGTATAAAACGTTTATTCGCGATAAAATTTGTACGGTTTACGGACCTAATGCGATATCAATAAGAGTAGCACAAATGTGGTTCAAGCGTTTCAAGTCTGGAAATTTTATTGTGAAAGATGAGGTTCGCATTGGACGCCTTGTCACATAAAAAATCAGTGCTATCTTTGAGAAAGTAGAGCAAGATCGACATATTAGTAGCTACGACATTGCTGAAGAACTGTATGTTGATCATAAAAAAGTTTTACGTCATTTACGACAGTACAGTCTGGGTACAAGAAAAAACTGACATTTGGGTACCACATGATCTCATTGAGAGAAACCTAATGCAACGTATATATATATGCAATTCTTTGTTGAAACGTAACAATTCCAAACCATATCTTAAACAGTTGATTACGTGTGATGAAGAATGTGCGAAAGATTATGGTCGAAGCATAGACAAACCCCACAGACCGTGTCAAGGCCCGGCCTGACTCGGAACAAAGTGATGCTATGTATATGGTGGGATTGGAAAGGAATCGTCCACTATGTGCTTTTGCATCGGGTAAAACTATCGATTCTGACCTCTACTGTCAGCAGCTGATGAGGTTAAAAAAAGCTATTGGGAAAAACCGACCGGAACTGGTGGATAGGAAGGGCGTGGTTGGTGTTCCACCATGACAACGCCAGACCGCACTCATATATAGCCAAACGCATCAAAAATTGAGAGAACTTGGCTGGGATGTGGTGATACGTCCTCCGTATAGCCCTGACCTTCCTCCATCAGATTTCTACCTGTTTCGGTCATTGCAGAACTCTTTAGGAAGCATAAAGCTAACCTCAAAAGAACACTGAACACTAGGTAGTTTCACATTTTTTATTAAAAAATCTCAAAATTTCTACAGGACACCCATAAGATGGCAACAAATCATCGATCGAAACGGCACATACATATTATAAATAAATAGGTAAAAAATTATACCTAAAAAAATATATTCCTTTGTATGAATAATACGAAAATACTTTTGCCACGATCTTATTATATTTTTATTCTTGATTAAATCTCTAGAAGAACTCTACATAAAACGAATTATTTTTTATCCGAATACCTAACGCATTTCATTTAGTACGGAAATCGGCAGGCATAAAGAACGATTCTTTTTTTTCGTATTGGCTTTATTGCTGTTGACCTGGGATGGTCTTGATAGCACGACGACCACACGCTTATGGGCCCGTGCCACGTCTATCCTCAACCACTGGTTTGACCAATTAACATATTAATAATTGTGATTAAGCTATCCAACATAAATAACATTATTACGGTTTCTGAAAATGACTAATCGATTTACATAAGTAGTGACGAGATATGCTAGCTGAAACTATAGTAGTAAATAATAGATACTAGAAATATTAAAAATAAATATACTTGTAAAGCAATATCAAAATATTGCTTTACAAGTATATTTATTTTTATACATATCATAAATATAAGATAAAGCATTTTAACGATTATTTACACCATAGAACATCAGATATTTTTGTGTATCTCTGTTATATAAAAATTTGTGTAATAAATAATATCAGACTATATACTAACATCAGATTATAAAAAGGAGGAGAAAACACATAAGGTACATTTTAAATATTGATATCAGGTTAGTTTATTACAAGGCCATCATGGGGCAGGGGTACAATGGTGTTGTGGGTTTGATCCCCCACTCGAGAGAAAGAATTATTATTTCTTAATATTTTCATGACTTTGCTCTGTCACCAAGGCAAAGTGCCACTACTCGAAAGACACACTTCGAAAAATTCGGCAGAAAGTGGGTAAGAGTGTTTTAACACTAGGTTCCCTCTGCCCATCCTACTGTNGTATCTCTGTTATATAAAAATTTGTGTAATAAATAATATCAGACTATATACTAACATCAGATTATAAAAAGGAGGAGAAAACACATAAGGTACATTTTAAATATTGATATCAGGTTAGTTTATTACAAGGCCATCATGGGGCAGGGGTACAATGGTGTTGTGGGTTTGATCCCCCACTCGAGAGAAAGAATTATTATTTCTTAATATTTTCATGACTTTGCTCTGTCACCAAGGCAAAGTGCCACTACTCAACACTTCGAAAAATTCGGCGGAAAGTGGGTAAGAGTGTTTTAACACTAGTTTCCCTCTGCCCATCCTGCTGTAACCAGGATACAGCATGAAGCTGATTCTATTTTTGTTTTTTTTTAGTTTGTTTTTTTTTATTTACCTTGAGGCCACTCTATTAGTTTTAATGAGAATCTAATGTCTATATCATAAAATTAGTCACTGCATCTTGAATAGTATAATTCAACATTGCACTTTAAACATATTCATCTATATCAAACAAAAATATTGTGTCATAATGGAACACGAAATTACCGCTTTTATATAGTGAATTTTGCTTTAAAATATTAATTTTAACTATCAAATAATACAAATTTCAGTGATTGAAAAATAGTCTATTGCAAATATAACATTATGTTGTCATCAATTAGTTAAAGTTATAAGTGCTGCCACCAAGTCACCTCTGTGCTCTCTTAAAGTTCTTTCTGCTAATGTCTTGGATATTTCCATCTCTTTTACCTGAAAATAGTTTACAAAATCACCTTTAGCTTATAAAGAATGAGTATAAAAAAATCTGTACTTAAAATAATAAGCAGGACAAAATTATTTATTTACAATATTGTACAGTAACAACAGTTGAGGGCTTGATGTAAAATATTGTATTATTGTACCAGATATTGTTATATAGCAATACAAACATATGAATAAACAATAGTTAAATTTCTACTAATATTGTGTCGGAAGTATTTTTTGCAAAAAAATAAGTAAACTACCATTTATAAAATGTATTTAGTCAGAAATTTCTCTTTTGCAAAGCATTTAAATTATTACACTATGGTCTCTAATATTGTTATATTCTTTTAAAGCAATAGAATTGTTCTTATTAACTTACTATTAATTCTATATCATCCTTTTTTACAGATACCATTTGCAGTTCTTTTTCTTTCTCAAGTTTTTCTGCGGCTTCTTTATTTCTGCGGTCACCAATCAGGGAGAGGGCCTTGAATTTATTTAAAATATTCATGAGGTAAAGCTTTCTTACATATAATATAAAATTAAATTATGAAATGAAAGCAATATAAATACAGTACATACGGGCTAATTCAAGGGAATGCGTTATTTTCGTTTCTCTCTCTGGTAACAAGAAAAAGCGTAGCATTGAATACCACCACTCACATGGTTTCAAAAATATGGTGGTGAGTAGGAATGGAAAGAATTGCTATATGCGAGATACAGCTGTTAAAAAAATAAAATTTCTTAAAATTAATATGAAAGAATCGCTAGACAATATTATCATGTGAAAAATATAAGAAATATTTGAGATCCTTACACCAGATATGTCCTGAGATGATATTTCTGTTTCTTCCGCATAATCTGTTACTTTTTCTAAGTCAGCCACTCCACTATCATGTTTAGCTGCTTTTTTTTGAGTTTTATCTTTTTCATGTTGTATGTCGTCAGTATCACCATTAACCTCTTCATCAGCCATGTTTATTTTCAATTAAGTAAAAAAAACAACCTTGTTGTATTTTATTTACACGTAAGTACTCAAATGGATTTATAGTCACGTTTCAAATAGAAATGTTTATAAGAAAAGAAATATGCATTAAAATGAATAATTTCTAACAAATGAACTAGTGACAATTACAATGACAGAAAACCTTAGAGTTGCTAGTTTTATATACTATATGGCAGTTCTAAAATTGTTATTTTTAAAACCAGCTAAAATTTTGCTGTGAGATATAAGCTTGGACATTATAATGCACGCTTATTGACGTGGTATCTATGAACTACCCCTATTTATTTAAAAAAATAGAATTCGTAAAAAATGTGTTAATACGGACAACGTCACTTAGTGTAGAATAATGATAAGCAACTGAAAGAAAATGATGCTGTGATACCAACAATGATATATATATATATATGTAAATAATTGAAATTAAATACTTACTTACTTAGCTTCCACACTGTATTACTAGTGGGAAAGTCAGAAAGAACGGAACGCCAAACGCTACGATCTATACATACCTCTTTTACCTCGTCCACTTTCATCAACTTTTCATACATGCCCTCTGGGGCGTCCTCGTGGTTTTTACGTGACCTTCCTCCAGTATCTTTGATGCTGTATTTTCGAAGGTCAACCGAGGTCTCCCCCTACCTTTGTTACCGCTGACTTTTTCTTCATAAATCTTTTTTGCTATTCCTTCCATCACCAATCAATTCGCACGTTCTTCTACATTCTCACCGTGAAAAGTATGATTGACTTATTCCTAGCGGATCAGTTTATTTAAGGTTAAGTTGTGGACACGCGAGTACTTAGGATGTTGTTCTGGGAACAGATCAATATGTAGTCGTTGCTAGAATAAGGAGTCTGTTTTCATTTTGAGGCAGCCGCACGAAACGTTCAAACTTGGAGTCCAATTATCGCATAAGAAGCTGGAAGTTTTAAGATCCATCGATCACAGAGGAATAAGTGCTTCCAAAATATTAAACACCTTTGAAACAGCAAATGGAAATGTTGAAGTATACTCTGTCATTATATTTAAGAATTATATGAGAAAAGCAGCAACAGAAATATGTGGTAAATGAAAACGAGGTTTTAATAAAAAGCACGATAAATGGTGGGATGGTAAAGTGAAAGGCATTGTAGAGAAAAAGAAGCATGTTGGGATTATAAGGCCTCAGATAAATGTTTTTTAAAAAGCAAAAGAATAAGCTACAAAGGCATCAAACGAAAGTACTGATAAAGATGAAGCGTGAAAGTTCTGAGAAAGAAAGAAACAAAATGTTAACGAGCAACATTTCTACCTCGATTCTAACGAAATTTTAGTGATTCCTAAGGTTATTTCTTAATTTGCCACACGTTTTATAGCAGTGAACAGGTCGCAGGAGGTCCTAAACAAAAAAGATTTTTTTGTAAAATACTAAATTGTAAAATACTAAAAGATTTTTCACATCACGGCTGTAAGATATTTTAGGAGACTGAGGTACAATACAAGGGTTCGCTTCCCTTATTGTAAAGTTTGTGTGCGAAAAGGAAAAGGCACGTCTCAGGTATTGAATAAGGTTGTGCCATGTCAACTTGGCAGCATGAAGTGGCACAAAGTGTCTCAAAGAAGGACCAGAGTCTCTTTGAAGAAATGAAGAAAGGACGTACAGGCGTATTGCTGCCGATAACAAAATTGAGTTGAGTGCTTGAGTTACATTGATGAGATCGTGAAATGACAAAATAGCACGTTCAAGTACACTGTGCAATACTGACGACCGATGCTGATATATGGCAGCTAAACGTATGTGTTGCAGAAGAATGAAGGAAACGTAAGATATCCAATATTAAATCCCTCGTAACTAGCTGTGTAAAATGTCCTAAATTGTATGAATTGCCGAAAATACACAATAAGACTAAGCTGACTGTATCTTCAATAGTTACATAAGCTCAAATAGCTTATTTTTATACCGTAGAACGGGGGAAAAAACAGTAATAATATTTATAACGTTTCCATAACACTGAAACTGAATGCCACGTAAGTTATATAGCATGAAGATTCAAAAAGATAGAATCCGAGAAGAGTTTATGGACTAACTTTAGATACTAATAAATTAAATCAGCTTCACGCTGTATCCCACACACAGCAGGGTAGGCAGAGGGAACCTAGTGTTAAGACACTCCGTTCCCCACTTTCTGCCGAATTCTGGAGGCATTGCGTGTTGAGTGGCAGAACTCAACGCCGCGCTTAACCTCGACACCAGAGCGAAGAAATGGAAATATAAATTTAAGTAAATATTTCATCTCCTCGAGTGGGGATCGAACCCACAACCAGACTGGCCTCTACTACGTAATTTTTTAGTCATAACTGGCTTAAACATAAAAATTTCAATCCAAGAACCATCTGCGAGTTAACCTATTAATAATATGTATAAAAGTCAGGACTACAGCCTCAGATCAGATCCATTCATCTAATCCAAAAGCCAATAATCAATATTCTCCCTAATTGTCATTGCCGTTTTTCATGTAAAAACATTGTCTTCAACCAACGTTATTGCCTTCTTGTACCATTTTGCTTTACTCAACTTAAACTCAAGCGGGATAGTCAGGGAGAACGGAGCGCCAAACGTTCCGTTCTCTACATACTTTTATCGCCTCGTCCACTGTCATCAACCTCTTCATATTCCTCATGCTTTTTACGTGACCTTCCTCCAGTATCTTTAATACTGTGTTTTCGAAGATCAACCGAGGTTTCTCCCTACCTTACCACTCTCCTTCTCCACACTTTTCCATCATAAATCTTTTTTGCCATTCTTTCATTACTCATTCGTTCGGCGTGCCCAAAACAGCTGAGCACGTTCTTCTTCATTCTCACCGTGACATCCTCGCTGATATTCTGTGTATCTTTTCATCGCCGATTCGATCAGCTAAGCTGACTCCGCATATCCTACGAAGAAATCGCATCTCCACGGCATTCATCTTTCTTTCATTCTTCTGTAATACCTTTCAGCCTGTAATAGCTTTTTCATATCTAACTTTCAGTGTGGTGACTAATGCCTACAACTCGCATTCTGATGATGCAATGAGCATTGCATCATCTGCGTATAGCTGGCGATTCACATTCAGGTACCCACCTACTTTCACTCCCATTTTTCTTTGTTTCACTTCTTGGAGACAGCTATCCAAATACAAATTGAACAACCAAGCTGACATGGCGCAACTTTGTTTTAACACCCGATTGAATGTCAAATCAAGGCGACATGCCAGCTCCTACTCGCACGCAGGCTGAGTGATCTCTGTAACGAGACTCTACAGTCTGCAGCAAGGGTCCGCTCATATTGTACCGGGGTAGTAGTAATCTCCCATAATTTCGCTCTTACAACTGTCAAACGCCTTTTCCAAGTCCACAAAAGCACAGAAAACTTTTTGATTAACGGCCAAAACTTTTTTCCTTGATTATGCGAAGGTAAAAGATCTGATCCATACACCCTCTTCCAGGTCTAAAGCCTCTTTGGGCCTCCCACAATATATTCACTTGATGTATAGTAAATAAAAATATCAATGACGATTGATGAGCTAAAATTAGGAGAATGCAACTTAAGACTCATCTCTCCGTGGAGACCGATGCACCATCGGAGGAAAAGCTCTGCACGCTAACATTATTATAATTCAAAATAAGCAGTACGTTAGATAATGTCGTTTCGTGGCAATATTTAAAACAAAGAATCGACCAACCACCAATGACCAATAACATCATTTTTATAAACTTTTTTTGCGATCGATGTATGTGTACATGTGTAGCTACACCTAAAATATAAGCAAGTTTTATTATTAAAGACTTTAAGTATAGAGTTATTTCATTGAAAGTAGAAAAAAAATGAATATACTGTACTTATGAATATTTTTGAAGACAAATTATCTAAGAATACACTAAAAAGGCACGTAGAATATTCAAGTTTTTGAAGGTTCTTTCTTAAAATATATTTTTGTAAACACTATTAATCATTACACTTTTCTAGACTACTTGTTTATTGTTTAGTTAACTACTTAGTATAATATAATATTCATTGTTTTTTTTTTATGGAAAAGACAAGGAAAACGAGCTTTCGGGTCACCTGATGGTAAGTGATTACCGCCGCCCACGACCCCGTGCAACACCAGAGGAGCTACAGGTGCGTTGCCCGCCTTTAAGGTGGATTGGGCGCCGGAGCCCGGCATAACCGGTTTTAAAATAATTTACTATAATAAATGAGTAAACATAAGGAAATTGTAATTTGTGCGTTTCGGAGAACTGCCAATTACGGTACATAAATAATAAGACAACTTCTAATTTAGGTACTTCTATTTTATATATTTTTAGTTAACTACAGTAAAGTAAGCTTGCTGTGCTAACTAATATTAGTATAACTAAGATAAGATGAGTAAAGATAAGATATTATCTTAATTATTTTAGCTTACATTTTTGTATTTGTAAAGAGACATACACGTTGCTATGGCAAAGCGTATTGAACGCTTCAATCAGCTTCACGCTGTATCCCGCAACTCGCAGGGTAAGCAGAGAGAACCTACAGTTAAGATACTCCGTTCCCCACATTCAGCCGAATTCAGGAGGCATTGCGTGTTGGCAGCACTTTGCCTGGACACCAGAGTGAAGAAATGAAAATATACATTTAAAGTAAACATTTCATTTCGTCGAATGGGTTCGAATCCACAATCAGTCGCGTTTCAGTCACACACTTGTGCCCCTGCGCCACGACTGGTCTCAACAGGATCTTCAGTTAAAATAAATGTACTAATAAAAATTATGGAAGTATAAAATCTTTATTTTCTGTTTACAAGAATTTTTGACTACTCTAATTCTATAATTATAGTAAATTTTAACTCTTTATATATGAACTATTATTATATAATACTGATAGCACTAATAACAATAAAAAAGTTTAATTTGAAATAATAGAGTTAACACGACAGACAATTTTCACATCGTGATTAGTTAAATATAAAACTACAGGTTTACTAATTTGTAGATGACTTAAATCTAATTCAAAAGATCTACAATTTACCTTAAAGATCAATCGAACAAATTACATACATAGATACTAATTAAATGTGGATTATTGTATTTCTGTCGGTATCATTTTTGCTATCAGGAGTATAAGGTGGCGGGGGCAGGCTGTTGTCGTGAACCTAGAAGTAGAAATACATTTACATTTTAGTCCATTTACATTGATATACAGGTTGGAAGTGTCAGCACCACTTTAAATGAAACCACAGTTTTAACTACTCTATAAAAGCCTTATACAATTAAAAAAATGTTTTATTTTTCAAAAATGAAAACGTGATTTTAGTGAAAAGTTATTTTCAAACAAAATAAATAATAAAATTATTGTTGTAATATAAAACGCCATTTGTCAAGAACGACGCACGCACACAAAAACCTATCAAAGTGAAACCGCCGCTTACGCCTCATTCCGAAATCGAGTCGAAGGTATTGGCGGCAAAGTTCAAAGTTGATTAACCTTTAGTAGTACTTTTGTAGTAGTACGTTATTGGTATCTATGTGTAACTGCGTCACACGCAATACAGAATGGATAAACATCGTGAAATGAAAAAAAAATCCTACGTCTAAACTGTTGAGGTATCTTGATTTTTGTTGAATTTCTTTTGGTGTGGGTTTAAAATATTTTACCTATATGCTGTTCCCGTAAAAGGAGCGCTGACACTTCCATCCTGTATAAATTTAACTATATTTGAGTTAGTTATATTAAATAAGACTCACGAAACCAGCGTTCAAATATATAGGGGCAGGACATATCGTCGAACCGGAAGGAGCTGCTCTTGAATACCTGATAAGAACAAACATATTTATGTTTAAAAATAATAAAATAACATTATTAGTTACATTTAATCTGTTGCCATTTTACGTACCTAGGTGGCGCATCTCTTAATCTTTCATTGACGTATATTTGTAAACTTCCAACTGATGATCGACTTTCACCCGAATGTGCTCCCAATGGACTGAAATTAAACATTTAAATTTATATGAGACGGGTTTCATTCAGTAAAATGAAAATTATAAAGGTTTAAAATTATACTTTATATTGCTGACACCACAAAGTTTGTAAACTAATGTGAAAATAGCTATGATCCCAAGAACTAGAGCAGCTGCCATTATTATTTGAGATCCTGAAACCAGTATCATCTCATCCATGGAATCTCTGTAAATAAAAATAATAATTTATATATAGGGAAATATAATTTACTAGTAGACACAGAAGAGCATTTTTTTATCAAAGAAAATAAGAAAAGACACTGCTTTTTATAAGATCAAGATTATTTTTATTATCTCTTTTGGTATTCTTAAATCTACCTATGATATTTGTAGGTAAGTTATACACACACCTGCAAATCCAATTTCCACGAGGACCATAGCAAGTTCGGCAAACTCCTCGCCAGCATTGGAGTGTTTCATTGATATTTGGGCTGCAACATGGGCCGTAGCACATTTCTCCTAACCCTATAATAAATAAATTAAAAAAATTAAATTAAATTAAATTAAATTAGCTTCACGCTGTATCCCGCACACAGCAGGGTAGGCGGGGGGAACCTGGTGTTAAGACACTCCGTTCCCCACTTTCTGCCGAATTCTGGAGGCATTGCGTGTTGAGTGGCAGAACTCAACGCCGCGCTTAACCTCGACACCAGAGCGAAGAAATGGAAATATAAATTTAAGTAAATATTTCATCTCCTCGAGTGGGGATCGAACCCACAACCAGTCGGTTTTGCAGTCACACCTCGTGTCGCTGCGCCACGACCGGTCTCTAACAAATAGAATTATTTTTATTACCCTCTGCCATGCTTTAAAGAACAAAATCATGCGTCTTATAAGTAGTATATGAGTATGTCGTCTATTACTTGGTCCTTGATGTATTATTGGGTAACAGTGATAATTTTTAATTTTCATCCCGTTAGAAACATATTTTGATAAAACTAACGCATAACAACATATCAAAGCTGTGTAAAGTAATATACTTTAGAAACATATTTTGATAAAATGTTAATACAAAAAAAAAGTAATATACTTAGTAGTAAGTGTAAAAAGTAATATACTTTACACAGCTTTGATATGTTGTTATGCGTTAGTTTTATCAAAATATGTTTCTAACGGGACGAAAATTAAAAAATATCATTGTTACCCAATAATAGGTAAGCACATACCTAAGCTAGAGATCAAAATGAAAACTAATAGTTGTATAAATTACGTTAATAAATCAAACTTCGATAAAAATACAGAAACTTATGTAAAATTTTATGTACCTACCAGGGCATTTTATGCAGCTGGTGTGTTGGTAATCTGGTATAAATCCGGCGGCACAATAGCATCCACCGTTTACGCATTCGTATTCCTCACCTTTGCAAAACGGACACTCATCTACAAATCAAATCAATATTTACAGAAATAAATAAATCAAATCTATCAGCTTCACGCTGTATCCTGCACACAGCAGGTAGAGGGAACCTAGTGTGAAGACACTCCGTTCCTCACTTTCTGCCGAATTCTGGAGGCATTGCGTGTTGAGTTAAATATTTACAGTATGTTAATATATAAAAATATTTCAGATAAATGTAAATTTGGTATAGCTTCGAAGTGTATTATTACGTTTATCATCAGTAGGTGCGAGTTCTCATTGTTGTAGCACTTCTTAAATAATGAGTCTCTTCTTCTCTACTTATCTCATCTTCACCTAATAAAACTATGAAGATAGTGTTCTTTTCATAGTGATTTCTTCAATGTTATCCAACTATAATTATTGAATTGTGAAATATTACGTTATTACCGCACTTTTGTTTCCAGTTTATCAACTTATAAGAGCAACACGTCTTGAACAGAAGCTATTGGTATTGTGGAAATATTGAACATAATATATATCAAAATAATACAGATATAAGTAGTTATTATTACTCATTTTATATCTACTTGAGATAGATACCTAATAAGAACATGGGATTAACCGAAATAGTAACTATTTATTTTTATGAAGCATACCTAATCTAAGCTTGTTATGCAAACAAAAACAACCACATTGTTTAAAGATATCTCAAAAACAGTTATGAAAACATTAATATTTAATAAACACAAGATTACCTTCGTTGGTGTTACTACCATACGCACACTGCAGCACGAGTAAACAAAAAAATATAAAAATAGTCCAATATGACATTTTCTCACAAATATTTCGACACAACTACATTATTTCAGGAACATACAAAAACAGAAATTAAAAAGATCATTAGTTTTTTGAGCCTGTAATAAACACTGTAATAAAAAGGCATACTGATAATGTTATCAAAGATTTGTCGCGCTATGATACGACACTTGCTATCGCTATTTTCACGTCACTTATTCTATCTATTTATTACACGACTGTTCGCCAGGTGATTTGTCACAATCTTGTTTTTGTGTTCCTCTACTAAATATATGACAACCTTGTAAAACATTCAAATTTGCTATGTTACATATTTTTTGCGGGCAATGGGTAGCGTGCTTGCGCGAAATTAATATGTTTTTATTTAATTATTTTAATTATTATAGTATTTAGTTAACACACAAATTGTCTAAAATTAGTTGGCTGAAAGTTACCACAATTAAATTTACAATTAAAGCGACTTTGTTAGCTTTTACTATTTAAAACATAACTAATCGCATATTGGACTTTTATAAGTTGTTGTTGTATCGCTACACTTTCAAGCTAATAACTTTTTCACTATTTTATAATACATATTTATTTTATATCTCTACATAGCACGTCAGTACCCTTTAAGAAGACGAAGAAATACTTTTATTGTATGTTTTTATGTCAGTTATTAGAAGATATATAAATAAATGAAACTGACTTATTAAGAAGCTATACAAGTATCTAAATATTTTTATATTACAATCATAATAGTCTCTCGTCATTATTTCACCTTCGCTATCTTCATTATGATCAAGTAAAGTTCCATGAACTTACCTTTAGTATATTACGTACATATATATCTTTACATATGAACTAAGTAGTAATTACTACCTACTACTAAGCATCAGGGCATCGGTCTAACTTGTGTACTTTTATAAATTAGCATTTCGAAAACTAATATGGACAACCTAAATTCATACTTGATTTTTAAATGCTAAGCGAAAGAAAACATTTCTCTAATTTCTGTTTCTATGAAATCTTTTTTCTTTCAGGTTCACGCTGTATCCCGCATGTAACAGGGTAGGTAGAGAGAGCCTAGTGTTAAGGCCTTCAGAAGACATGTCTTAACTTGAGTGGCGGAAATAAACGCCGCGCTTGGCCTCGACACCAGAGTGAAGAAATGAAAATATTAAATATTTCATTTCGTCGAGGAAGATCAAACCCACAACCTGTGGAGTTTACAGTTATAAATTTGTGACTCTTCGCAACGACTGGCTTCAAAAATGATATTAGTGAAAAAAATATTATATATCTAATAAACAAAAATAGTTAGGCCGTGTTGTATAAGAAAGCGATTCGTTACAAAAATGCAATAAAATGCAGGTATATTTTTGTTCCAAATGCACGTTCATCAAAAAATCTTAATATAAGTTGAGTTACAAAATCTATCTAGTTCCTATTAAATTTATCTTATTCGGGATGTGGGTCAAGCTCCTTTACAAGATGGAATCAAAACAACAATAATTGAAACCTTATTTTTATCTTGTCTGTAATGATTTATTTACATATAATACATTATATTGACCAATATGCGTTATATAGCTCGCTCTTAATTTAGCTTTTTATATTTATTTATTAAGAAGTATCATATTGAAATAAATATTTTTTGTCTAAGATATACGAATGATTTGAAGGTTCAAGTACTTTTGGAGAAATATTAAAACCATTATAAACATATATCACTGGTCTACCAGCGTTCCATTCTGCAATTAGACAGAAATAGATGTGAAACAGTGGGGGACCCATAACTAGGTTATCGTCATGTATATTTTTATATTATATAAAAAAATATATAATAATAAATAGATATATATTTTTTTCTATTTTAAATGTCCTAAAGGGCAATCACGTTATATTTGAGGGCACACGCGCTTGCAATCAGTTGTTTACGACTAGAGTGCCTATCGGCAGCGCATGCTAGGGATGCTCATATCAATTACAGATGAAAATAACACATAAGGTTAGGTCACATCACTAATTATTTGTAAACAGGCTTTGATTACATATAAAAATACATATGCGAACTTTAATAATGTAATATCGAGGTCAGTCGGCAGGGGCACATGTGTGTAACTGCAAAGGAAACAGGTTGTGGGTTCCGTTCCCACACGAAATGAAATAATTAATACTTAGTCTTGTCATAGGTATTGTTACAAAGAGAAACATTTTTGTTGTACGTAATATTTATTATTATTACAGTGGGTTAGTTTAATTCATTAATATAAAATCATTAAAATCAAAATGTATAAAGCTTTGAAGTGGTGGTGTCTATTGGCTGTCATTACAGTCCATTAAATGTTGAGGTCAGTTATCAATAGTATCACGCACTCTGTCTATGGGAAAACTCTTCACTGCTAATCGTACGGATTGTTTTAGGGACTCTCAAATTATCATGGAGTTTAGAGCAAACATTGCTCTCTAAAACAGACCATAAATCCAATGGATTGTGATCAAAACTAGATGATGGCCACTGTTCAGCTCTGATGAAGTCCGTAACGTTCATTTCTAATCAAGATCGAGCTTTATAACCTGGCGCCGAGTCTTGCTGAAAGGACCACTCTTGGTTATTGAACTTATTTAAGGTGTTTAACTACCTTCTCAAGAATGGTACATGTCTTGATATACTTGTGGCGAAGTTTTGATACAGTTTTCACAAAAATATGGCTCTATCACTTCTTCATAGCTAACACGCCACCAAACCATCGCCGAAGTCGGATAATGTACACGTTGTACTCTGTTCACTAATTGGGAAACTTCTTTAGAGCTTTCAGTATAAGATTTGTCATTTTGTTTTATAAAATATTGCTAAATTGTAAAAAATTTCTCATTCGTAAACATTTTTTTTCTGTGACCTATCTATACGTACCGCTACGTAGTTGTTGTCTTTTTTAGTTTTAATTATCATCCAAAAAATGACCAGTGCGTCTCTTATGGGCTGCAAGTCCTAAATCATCTTTTAAAATACGTAACATAGTTCTAGGTACTATTTTCATCTTTAGAGATAGGATCTTTTGTTTTTGGACAGGATTTCTTCGAATTCTTTACTGCTTTAATCGCCTCTTTAGTATGAACTTCGTCTTCTTCGTTAGTCTTTTTCTGTCACAAACAGCCCGATACACAAATATTTGACTAATACGAGGGGTATGGAGGATTCGGTTTTCTTTATCACTCCATTTATTAAATGGCGAAAAAATAAGAAAACATATGAACGATCTTATAAAAATGAGAGATGCCAAATTTAAACGTAAGTAAAAGTAATATTTTGTTTATTTTTAATTAGTGCCAGACTAAGTAATCTATAATCTAATCTATATTCATTTTCTCACTTCGGCAAAAAAAATCGCCTCTAAACACGAGATGCATCCAGAATACGGCGGAAAGTGGGTAACAGAAGTGTTTTAATGGAAACGGAGTGTTCTAACACTAAGTTCCCAGGTTCCCTCTGGTACAACATGAAGCTGAAAAATAAATTAAATAGATCAAGACCCGTTTGCTCCAAAAATAATTCTTCTATAACTAATTATATTTATAGGTAATCAGCAGACAGTTCGTGTGAGTAAACAATGACCTTTTATTTTTAGTTTGTCTGTTGACACTCGCCACCTTTTGTCCAGCGCCCTGTGCCTGCGATATCGTTGTTGCTATGTGCACCCAAATTAAAACAATAGATTCACCATATTAGAATTTAATAGTTGTAAGTTATTAAATTCTAATATATCGTGTTTGTGATTTCTTAATCGACCTTGCCACTAAGTGATAATTTTATATAGTCAAACATACCCACAATATAAGTGTATACCTTATACGCATTTACATCCTTTATATACATACAATTTGTATTTCTTTTAAACCATATCTTTCACAAGCTGTTTTTCATTGAAGAAACATCGTGTTTTTGTTTGTGTTGTACTTACCTCTGGAAGAGGTTCAAAACTATAGGCTGCTCGAATAATATCAGAGGCCTTTTTCTATGTAAAAATAAAACAAAATAAATCAGCTTCACGCTGTATCCCGCACACAGCAGGGTAGGCAGAGGGAACCTAGTGTTAAAACACTCCGTTCCCCATTTTCTGTCGAATTCTGGAGGCATTGCGTGTTGAGTGGCAGAACTCAAATCCGTGCTTAACCTCGACACCAGAGCGAAGAAATGGAAATATAAATTTAAGTAAATATTTTATCTCCTCGAGTGGGGATCGAACCCACAACCAGTCGGTTTTACAGTCACACTTCGTGCCGCTGGGCCACGACTAGCCTCTTTTTGCTATGTAAAATATTAATTTTTACCTAAATACTAATAAATAATGAAATAATATATAAAAATCTATTTGTAATATGCAGGGCTGTTAGTTTATCCCACATAGCTTTAAAATAATGGACGTCCTACGTCCAAAACGATATTGTTCTCCCGATATTAGAAAAATCTCTTATCATATTGACTATGTTTTGTAAATGCCATTATCGATGTAAACAAGTTTTAAGTAATTCCGTAATATGGACCAAAGGGAGCTCATTTTAGAACAACCGACGTCTAATTTATTCATTCATAAAACAGAACTTAAACAGACAAAACATTTATTTGTGCTCTTATTGGAAAATTTAATATAAATAGAAACAAATGGATTTAAAACATTTAGTAAGTTTTCTTTTCTTATATCGAATAATATGCCGCGTATAAAATACAAGTGATGGTTCTTAAGATATTCTGAAGTATTTTCCAAATTATAATATAAACAAAATTTCCAAGATTTAAAACGCTTTGATTAATTTCAATCAACAAAAATTTTAAGTTTTAAAACGTTTTTATTTATTTTATTCTAGATGTGTATAGTACTTTTGGTATGCAGAAATGTCAGAGCAGAAGAGACCACGGAAAATACAGAAACATTCAAGATGAGTGACCGCGTGTACATGTGCAGCAAGTGGCTATCATCTGTAATAGATAATTTTTGCAACAATGTATATAAAATTGTGAAGAGAGACACTTCGATTATGTTAGGTATGTATTACTGTATTGTAGGTATTTCATCTTTATGTTATAGAATGATTGAGGCCGGTCGTGGCGCAGCGGCACGAGGTGTGACTGCAAAACCGACTGGTTGTGGGTTCGATCCCCACTCGAGGAGATGAAATATTTACTTAAATTTATATTTCCATTTCTTCGCTCTGGTGTCGAGGTTAAGCGCGGCGTTGAGTTCTGCCACTCAACACGCAATGCCTCCAGAATTCGGCAGAAAGTGGGGAACGGAGTGTCTTAACACTAGGTTCCCTCTGCCTACTCTGCTGTGTGCGGGATACAGCGTGAAGCTAATTTAATTTAATTTTTTTTTGTTATAGAAATTTTTATATAAGTGAAATATGCTAGATCACATTTATATTTATTTTTTTATATAGTTTAAATAAGACAATAATATTTATAACTATTATGAAAAGTAAAATAATTATTTGTTATATAATATTAACTAATGGGGTAATATTTATTTGGTAACAATTGTTTTTTTAGATAAGCTAGCACCTAAAGATTTACTCAAGAACAGGAACAAGAAACGTCAAATCACAGAAATGAGATTGCGGCGCGTGCGCAGACAAGTCGCGAGCGAGTGTTGCGAAAGGCCTTGCACCGTTGGAAATATTATTATGTATTGTCCAGAGGACGCAAGACTCCTCATAGAAAATCCCAATATCTTTGATTAGATAGAGATGTACGTTATGGAAATTCAAACGTGAAAGGCCTACGCTATTTGACAAACGATCCATTAAGAGCACATCTAATTCACGGTCTGTGGGGGTTCATAATTATTAAATATTTAAAATATTAGTAAAATTCAGAGCTACAGTATGGATTCCAAAAGAAACAATACGTCCTATCATAAATACCTACTGTAATAAATTTGTTAAATATATAACGTTTAGTCTTTAACTACACCAACTCAATTTTATATATTTATGATTCAGTATAATTAGAGGTACGGAATTTTCGCAAAAAAAAATCACCAATTTCGCATTTATATTTTTAAAAATTTTAAAATTTCGCATAAATTTCGCATTTATACTTTCGAAATTATAAAATTTGGGTAAATTAGGTATTTATTAAACAAAAATACTTGTTTAGTAATTTTATTACTAAATATGAAAGTAAAATTTAACAAAATACAAAATTTCAAAGTACAAGTCTTAACATTAAACAATTTTAATTAATTAAAATATAACATTGTAGAAATTTCAAGATTCGACTCCTTAAACGTCGTTCTTCGGTCTGTTACGACGACATTGTATATGCTGAAGAAGCGTTCAGCGTCCACGCTGTTGGTTGGACTCCAAATACTCTGTAATGCTGCTTCAGCAAAGGACGGAAAGTTGCATTTGACAGCCAACAATATGTCCTTTACATTGGGGTTTTCATTTATATTAATAGACCGAAGAATTAACCTATGAAAGTGCGCATACCCATCAATTAGCTCATTTTGAGGAAGTCCTTGGAAAAAAGGAATTTTCGAAAAACTTTCTAGCAATACGTTTATATTTAATTTGGTTGAACTTGCAGCCACAGATGGGGAAAACAATTGGCCAATGTGAAAGAAAGCCTCGTTCGTCTTATATTAGTTATAGAAGGTTTATAGAACTGTTATGAATACGCAATGTTATCGAACGTTTCATAAACTTATAGAGCATTTTAACTTATAGAACGTTTTTTATTTAATTAAATTTTTATTTTAATTTTTTTTGAATAAGGCCGTAAAAATCCATCATACGAACTTACCATACATTTCGCATTTATTCGCATTTATGTGTAATTTTCGCATTTATTCGCATCTATTTCGTAAATACGAAAATTCCGTACCTCTAAGTATAATATATTAAACCTGCTAGTATTACTAGTTTTAGAATGTTTCACAGTATGTACGATTAGAGCGAAAAGAACTGGATAGAGAAAATTTGTATTTATGAATATATACTATTCAAAATAAATTATAAACTGAAAGGAAGTGGTTTTTATTTCCAAATGCATTTACATAAAGGCGATAACAAGCAATATTAATCACATTATTTAATAAAAAACTTACATTTAAATTCAAAACTAAAGTTCTTTGCACTCGCAGTTATGATAAAAGAACAACATTGTATTGTGTGTGGACACAATGTATTTTTTTTAAATTAAAGCACTTACCCATAGTGCTTAGAACACTTGCACTACTATGTACTTATAGAAAAAATCATCAATTTTTTTTAATATTATATTAAAATAAGCTATAATCCATTTCTACCTACACAGGTACGTACGTATTATTATTTATTAAGGTATGTACGCAGGACATACATTTATAAATAATAATTGAGTAAAAATTGTCTTATAGCTTATACTTGTTTATACTATATAACTTGTTTTAAAATTCAATTAATCATGAAAAATTATGATCGACTAAGGTATATTAAGTAAAAACTGCAGTGGCATCGAAAAGGTATGCAAAATGAATAAAAAATATCCTATTTTTGTTATTTAAATTACAAAAATATAACACTCTACATACATAAATAGAGGCAAAGCGTGGCGCGAGGAACAAATATGTGACTGTAAAAACGACAAGCTGTGGATTCGATTTCCACTCGAGAAAATGTCTTAATGGGAACGTAATGTCTTAATATTAATCTCCCAGGTTCCCTATGCCTACCCTTCTATGTGCGAGATGCTGCGTGAAGCTAAAGAAAATGAATTTATATTATCTAATAATGACAATGTTTTCATAAGAGTTAGGAGTGATTCTAATACAAACATTCCGTTTATCTTTACCAAATTTACTGACTGAAATATTTAAATTATTTAACTAAACACGAAAATAACAAATCACAAGCCACCAACTCTTGCGCAATAATGCACAAAAAAGCTTACAAATAAATTTAATATTAACCAGCGTCCTAGTTCCAAATCCATATCTAATTATTAAGTAACCTTTATAACTGTAACTTTGTAAAGAGGCCAGTCGTGGCGCAGAGGCACAAAATGTGACTGTAAAATTGACTGGTTGTGGGTTCGATCCAAAGTCGAGGAAATAAAATATTTATTTACATTTATATTTTCAATTCTTCGCTCTGGTCCACCACTCAACACGCTATGCCTCCAGAACTCGGCGAAAAATGGGGAACGGAGTGTCTTAACACTAAGTTCGTGTGGGATACAGCGCGAAGCTGATTTTATAACCGTAACGCAACCGAATAGTATTATGGTAAATTAATAATAAAACAAAATAGTTTAGCTGAAAAAAATTATATTTTATGAGAAATTATAATTTACAATATTACATACAGGCATCCATCTTCAGTCGAAACTTAAGCTAAAATTCTCACAATCTCACGCAAAAGGTAAAGCAACGTTAGACTATAATATAGTTTTAGCAATTGTAGGTCAGTTTCCAATCGTAAAAAAAAACCGAAAAAAAAACACAGGTAAGAACGTCAACACGCTGTATTCAGTCCGTTTTTGTGAGGAAGATATGAATGTGAACACTTTTTTTTCTGTTTTTATTTTAGTATTTAGTTTTACCGCGTTTCTTTGGGCACGTGTGATACATCCTGTATAATATGGTCATGTAACATAATCACTATATTATAGCGGCCGCTGTCATCGACATGTAGGACTAACCAATAACCGTCTTATTAAATAATTAATTGTTACTTTGCATCAACTTTAAGTTATCTCTTGGTTTATATTTAAAAAAAAAAACAGTAATATAAAAAAAGTTCGAGATTTTGCGAAATCTAGTAAAAGTAATGTTTATTGAAGCATTAAAGTATAATATTTGTGCGAGTTGATATAATGTTTTCTTGTATACAACACTAGAATTGTGAAATTGAAGTAATGAATAGGAATGGAAGATAAATATATAACAGTTTATCCTAAAATAGAAATTATTAAAGAAATAAAGAATAAATTAAGGAATTTGACCCCAGTATCGATATTTGTTCTATATTAAGCTAGTTGATATGGGGTTGCCATTATTCAATATTTTAATATATATAAGTTTCCAACATACACTTTACTGAGCCGATTTTAACTTTAACTAATCGTTATTACTTACTAAGTCTCGTTATTTATAACTCACTTCGATATCAGTAAGGTTCTATAGTATAAATACGTTAAAAACATTTCTAAAACTTCCGAGTTTGGGGCAATTTCTTTTCGGTAATTCGCGCTCATAGAAAATAATTAAATTAATATAATCTCTTGTATTTACTAATTACGATGGAAAACTAAATAATAAAGAAAAAGAAAACGTATTTGCAAATATACATGTTTCGTAAACAATGCCCTAAATGGTGCTTGTAGACTGAAGATGATGTTAAACGCCGCGTATTAACTAATAAAATAAATGTCATATGTCTCTTTTCTAAATGATTTCAAATCAAAATCCAACTTTGCTCTAACCGTCATATAACGACATACTGGCCCTCAACACATGACACGAAATTCAGGTACAAACTATGAACACTTAAATCAGTTAAAAATATAATTAAATGCTTAAATATATTATAAAATGGTAAATAATATATTAATTCGTAAATGTCGGAAATTGTTAAAAATAAAACAAAGTCGTTAAACCGCCCATAAATGCATTTTATATCACGCATATAAATATGGAAGATACATACAACATATGAATAACTATCGAGTATTATAATAATAATAGTACTTGTAAATAAAAATTTATATAAAACGTATGCAAAAAGCGACTTTGTTTTAGATGCTAATTGTAATTTGTAAATTTAGTTCAGCGTCGATTATCCGAACGACCGCTTATACGAACTACATCGCCAACTCACGCATTCTAATAAAGCAGGGGTTCCCAACCTTTTCTTGATCAAAGACCACTTTTATATTGTTCTTATTAGAAGGGACCACTAAGGTATAATAAAAATTAACTGTGATATTCAAACAGAAATTTCCCCTCACCATCCTCATTCATAAAATTAAAATCGTTCGCGGACCATATTTAGGCTCCTGCGGACCACTGGTTGGGAACCAATGTAATAGAGCAATACATGAAAAAGAACCCCCGATTTTTTTGTGTTATCTGCTTATGGTAGGTTCTGTTTCAAAACTATATTTTACGCTTATTTCTTGTTTATCATTAAATATATAATTATGTATGTAAATATAAATTAACATTTTCGTGTGAATAAATGGCTATATAAATCCAATTAGTTCGGATAATAGACGCTCTACTGTTGATTAATATATCGATTGTATATAAATAAGTATACATATGAGTCATAATAATAGTAGATATATCGGTCTGTCGGGATGTATTCACACGGCCGAAGTGCGCGATTTCACATATAATAAAAGCGTCAGGCTCAAAAGATATAAGTAAATATCGCTGTACAATTGCAATAAACAAAAATATTATTATATATACAACGCGAACACATATACTGCATGGATATTAATTAAAAAATATTACACGATATTTCATGTTTTGTGCGAATAGTTCCAATTTTACAAATTTCTTGAGCATTACAGACAGCTAACTGTATATAAACATGGAGCGTACAGTTTTGCTATTGACAGCGTCGAAGTATAAAACAAGCTAAATAGAACAAATCTAGAATTACAACGACGAATAAGTTATTTCAATAAGTTACACCTCCGTTAGAAACCACGTTTCTAAATATAAATAAACAACTAAAAAAATAAAATAATAATAATATATAACACAAAGCAACACACACGTCAAGCATATAATAAAAATACTATAAAATATGGACAACAATGATAAAATAGTAATATTTGTGCTTGCAATTGGTGTCAATAGCAAAACGCGGCGTTGAACCCTGTCAGCTCACACACAGCACATTTAGACCAACATGTACAATATATTACATTATGTTTGTGTTATAAGAGTTGTGCAACAAACCGTCGGCCACCACGTCGGCTTCACAATTCACATTCTCAATTTAACCTGGGTTCTAGTAAAAAAAGTTATACAAATGCTTCAAAAATATCCTTAGACATCTAACGTAGTAACGACTATTTGACGTACGCCTAGTGAAATAGAAACGCTCCGTTGACGCCGGGGAGGACAAACCAACGTAATAATAATATATAAACAGTTTAAATAATAACACAACATGTATCGATCAACAAAATTACAATGTACAAAAATGTAGCGTATGTCCGTGTGTCACAATCTATATGAACGAAACGAAGGACGCGACGCAGGAGTCACCGAACATACAAATAAATACCTAATAGTAACGGAGACGGGACCCGCCTCGCTTCATTGGACTAGCTTGTTCAAGTCCATCCGCCTGGACATGTACACTTATGTAGAAAAGATATAATGGCAACAAACTTTACAAAAAAAAAATATCTAAAACAATGACTAAAAGCGGCGCGGCGGGCGCGGCCGCGGCGCTCGACGCCCGCTGCTACTTTAAAAATGCATTTAATATTCACCGATACAGACACATACATAAGTCGTGAATAACTTCATCATAAAAAACTTGTCAAAAAACCAGACGCGTAATGGGGCCCCCCGCGAGGGGGCGCGGGGGGCGCTGTCGAACTGGTGTGCTAGTATTGATTAAATGACTTATTATCTAATCTTATTTTTATTAAAAAATCAGTTTTGAGAGTCGAGTTCGTCCTCAGTTCGTAAAATGTACACAGTCGGTCGCAGGTGTTACGATTACGTGTTACACACAATCACAATAGTTGTGCCGGTGCCGGTGCGCTTACACCAGGTTGTACTCCTTGAGGTTGGACTGCAGGATTGTGTCTTTCACCGCCGCGAAAACGAACCGAATGTTTTCAGTATCTGTGAACACAAAAAACAACGTACATTTAACATATTATATTACAGTGGACATTCTAATATTCGAGTATTACGTAACATTATTTACAAAAATTTTGATGCCCCCGTCACCCTCACATAAAGAACTGTAACGTTCTTTTCGTATACCTTTCCCGAAATGATGCATAACACCCTAGTGTAATTTTAATCTAAGTGGTGTTGTGCTTTATTTTGCTTGAAAACAAAATAATAATGAAAAATACAACAGTAGAATTCTCCGTAAAACATAAACGATAAGGGCTGCCAACTTCATAGTTTATGACTCCAGTTTTTTTTACTAATTAAAAAAAAATGCTATGAAACTTGACCTGTTTTAAAAGACTCAAAAATGCGTTACGTAATACTTCAAAGCCCCCTTACTAAATATAATAACACAATTTTTCCAATTCTTACCTAATACAAAATATATTAGTATATAGATTATAGGTGTTCAAAATTACTGCATTGTATACGATAAGATGAAGCTTTTAAATCTATATAAATAACGTAAATGTACCTCGTTTGAGACAATAAAATATTAACAAATATATTAATCTCACATTCAGATAAAAATTCAGAGTCTATATTATCATAACACTTTTATATTCACTTATACATCGACACGTTCGTCATAATAATTATAAATAAAAAATGTTCAAAACATACGTCAAGAATAAATAACACTAAAATACTTATAGCTTGTTATTTTGATTGGTTTAAGATATAATTTATTATTAAGGTTTTTATTTATTTTTAGCATATCGTCGACCAAATAGAATAATGTGCTGAACTCTTTAAATAATACTTATTAGACAATACGAAAAACCGAAGTGTTGTTTACTGAAAATGTCATTTTTTATGATTATGATTTTTATTAGTTTAATAAAAAAATATAAAACCTAATTATTGTATTACGTGTGGTCTTACACTTTAATTTTGAGCATTTAATACAAAATAATCAATTTACATAGTTAGGAAATCAGCAATTCATAATATTTAACAGATTATATATAAAGAAAGACTCATTTAAACATTTAAGCAAATAATATTATGTAAATATAACACTTATAAGTTTATCACATACATGTTCAAGCCCAAGTAAGAAATGAAACACATTTAAAAAAATAAAATAAATATTTATTGCAATTAAACAACTAGAAAAATATAATTATGCTAAATTAAATTCTTTAAGGGCGGTCTGCATAATGGTATCTTTGACAGCACAAAACACTAACTTAATGTTTTCAGTATCTTTAAAAATATCCAAAGCAGCATGCAAAAATAAAAACAAATAGAAGTAAATGAGTTCAATACAAAAGACAACAAAAGCTGGACACATATAATAAAATAATTCCATTTCAAAATAAGAAACTGTTTAGATTATGTATTCTTCTTAGAATGAATAATGGCTTTCTTAATAAAATGTAAATAAAAGACAACAAAACGACGAGGACGTTTGTTATTTTTAAGCATCTTCGTTTTAAAAAAATGAATAATGTTCTGAATGTAATTTGATTTGAAAAATTTATATATCTAACAATTAAATAAATTTGATGGTAAGATTAACAGAATACACGCAAATAAATTGCCATATCAATTTTCTATTTATAACTTTTCAGAAAAGGAATCGAACCTGCCGAGAGTATCCTTAAAGGTACAAACTATTTATCAGAAGACAAATTTAAATAAACAACTTTTTTTATATAATTTAGATAATAAAATATAATATACTAAGCAACAACACTTACAATACGCATATCTACACAAAATCTATTAGCAAATTCAATAAGTCAAAGCTCTACAACAAAAATAAAAAAAAAATGAACAAAAACAAAAAGTGTAAAAAAAATGTTTTCGCTCACCTTGCATCCTTGAAGAAGATATACTCTAAAATCTTATCTAAATATTATAAAATTGTTAAAACACTTAATAAATAAAATTTATGTTGGTACTTGTTTAATAAAAAAAACAAGTAAGATTAAAAATAAATAAGTCAATATGGAAACAAACTTATATGTCTAGTTAATTAAATAAGCTTCTTTCTAACTTTTTGAATAATTTTATTTTATTTTAGTGATGCAGTAATTTTGAAGTAAATTTTTAAATTATTGATATATTATAGCCAAATTATATATATATTTTTTACATAAATTGTAGCTTATGTGTTATTTTTGTATATTGTATATATATTATGCAACCCTACCTATATTACTGTAAAGTTTCAACTAAACCAGCTCAGTAGTATTTGCGTAAAAGTGGAACAAACTTCCATCCTCACAAATTTTCATATTCATAATATTATTAGTTAGAATTAGAATATTTTTATAGAATTTTGGTAGGCAAAGGGAACCTAGTGTTAAGGCACTGTGTGGGGAACACTTTCTGTCAAATTCCAGAGGCATTGCGTGTCGAGTGGCAGAACTCAACACTACGTTTCTCCTCAACACACCAGAGCGAAGAAATGGAAATATAAATTTAAATAAATATTTCATTTTCTCAAATGGGGATCGAACCCACAGCCAGTTGCGTTTAGTCACGCTTTATAGATATAATATAAAAAGGTGTGTGAACTATCTAATGTCTATCATATGTAAATAACTATAATTGTGTGTTAAATTTAAACGATTTTTTTAAATGTTGAGATTAACTTGTCTGATAAAATGGAGCACATGACAGATTACATTTAGTTTACATAAAAACAATGTTTATTATTTAAACAATTAAAAAGTGACGCGAACTATAATCCAGTTAGAGTAAAAATTATTTCTTTTTAACCGACTTCTGAAAGAAAAGGAGGATAACATCATTTTGTTTTAGCAGAGGACACATGTGTATTAACGCCAGTCCATCCAGATTTAGCAGCTTTTATGTGCAGAAGGATAAGCTAGGAACTTTAAAACTTAAAAATACTATAATAAAAAATTGCCAAATTTGCGGTGGCGTTAATACATAAGTATCAAGAATAGTTACAAGTATAATTTTAGGTAATTTTAAAGAAATTGTGTCATTTAAGAAATAATTAAGCCACACTTTTGTCTGAACTGATTGGGAAAAACGTCTACAAAGATATATTATTTATATATTATAATTATTAATAACTGTTTTTTAAACTATTGAATTAAAAGAGGTTATTATAAAAACAAAATCTATTTGATATATTTTAGAATTCGTCTCGTCAGGGTATTCTCTACCGTAACTAAGGTATAAATGTATGTAATATTTTTTCTATAATATAATTACTCAAATCGGTATACAATTTAATTTATTTTAAAATGAAGACAAATTTAATTTATATTGTTTTTGTGAGTTCGTTTCGAGTTTAGTGATTTATTCAATGTTTAATGTCAAAAAATTTAATATATTTTATTTATAGTCTACTAACCACATAATTTTTAAATAAACATTCTAAAAATCAGCTTCACGCTGTATCACGCACGCAGCAGGGTAGGCAGAGGAAACATAGTGTTAAGACACTCCGTTCCCCACTTTCTACCGAATTCTAGAGGCATTGCGTGTTGAGTGGCAGAACTCAACGCCGCGCTTTGCCTCGACACCAGAGCGAAGAAATGGATATTTAAATAAAAAAATCATCTCCTCGAGTGGGGATCGAACCCACAACCTGTCGGTTTTACAGTCACACTTTGTACCCCTGCGCCACGACTGGCCTCTACATTCTATAACACATTTATTATTCATTTGTTTATATTTTGTCTCAAAACGGGTCGCATAGTCAAAAGATAAGAAAATCCTAAAAGAGTAAACATTTATCACTAGTCATCTACGTTAATGAACCTATTACTTTCATGTAAAGTAAAATAATAATTAAATTAAATATTTTATTTACATTAATAGGGTAATATTTATCATATGATTATATTCATTTCCAGGTATATCATGGCATCGCACTTGTTTAATACAATACATGTTTATAGTGGAGAACAAAATGATTTAACACTTCGTTCTTCCATCCTATTCTGGTAAATTCAAAAGATGCATCAAGATAGGATATTGTTTTGTTTTTTTTAGTTTCACGCTATATTTGACATATAATAAGGTAGACAGAGGGATTCTAGTATTAAGACACTCCAATCCCCACTTTCGGAGCTCAAACGCCGCGAGTTGAAAATATGAATTATTGATTTCCCCAAATATTAAATAATGAATGTCTCTGAGTGGAATGGAACCTAAAAGTAAAAAAACTTTTACTCTATTTGTCCACAAAGCATGGTACGTCGAGAGTAGGTTCCCAGTTTTCACAGACCAAGACATTGTAGAAAGTATTCAGTCGGAATCGACGGTCCGACTAAACACCTTACCAGGGATCATTTCCCTGTACGTGGACGTGGCCGCTATGAAGTTACATTTACAAATTTGATTTTCGTTTCTTTATTACTCTTTGATTAAGTTCATACCGAGTGAACAATGCGCAAAAGTCCAGAAAATTTAACTTAAAGGCGGCCACGACTCGTCGATTGTACTGTATATTAAAAAAAATAAGAAATATATAATAGTCTTACCGGTCGCACAAGTAAAATGGGAATATATAATTTTCTCCGCATCCGGATTGAGGTCGACGAACATTCGCAGTATGAACTCGCGCGCAGTGCTCGCGTCGCGTTGTGGACCTGAGTCGGTACTAGCTGTACTACTTGTATACATACATATACAGTACTATATATGAAGGGATGGCTTTATTGGTTATTTAATTAATATTTGGAACGAAAAATAGCACTCAGAAGGTGTCTTAACTGTTTTTGGCTTTATATTGTATCCCGCAAATAGTATGGTAGGCAAAAGGAATTAATGTGTTAAAAGTTTCCGAGATATTGCGTGTTGAGTGGCGGAACTTAGCACCGCTCTTTATCTGGTCATCAGAGCGAGGAATTGAAAATAATTCACTCCTCAGTTACATATATTAAAAATGTAACATATTATGTACATAAAATAATATGTAAAGTGTATCATATTATTATCTTGTAATAAATAAATATTTAATTTTACATTTTTTTTAACATTTCATTTCACTTGAAATATTTTTATTTCAAGCAAAAATACATAATCATACAAAAAACAATATTTCAAATATAATAAACAACCAATAAATAACCCTTTAATTTAACTTTTAATATCTAGCTTTCAACAGCCAAACACACCTTAATAAAATAATTAAAACACATTAGCTTAGTACTACCACACAAAACTTTAGCCTTGTACTCAAACCTACTCAACAATCATAATAATTGTCTATACATATATAAATAAATATTTTTTATATTATATATTATATGTATTTTATTTCATATTTCTATGTAAATATCCGAGCTTAATACTTTATTTAGTATGTCAACCTGTAGCCGTGGTGAAATGTGAATAACATTGTCTGTCAGGATCGGGGTTTTCCCTTAGATATTTCTGTAGAATATACTCTCGAGCTGGTACTGGATCACATTTAGGTCCTAACCAATTATTAATTTCTTTATATTCGTTAGCTTCACGTTGTATCCCGCATAAAGCAGGACGAGAAAAGTAAATAGAGATAACCTGGTTTGTTTAAGACACTCCGTATCCCACTTACTCGAATTTTCGAGACAAACTGCGTTTGAATTGCGGAGCTCAACGTCGTGCTTTGTCCTGTTACCAGAGCGAGGCAATAAATATATCAAATAATTAATTCCCTTATATATTTTGAAAAGACTAAAATTTTATTTTATATAATTCTCTTTTTTAATTTAATATTAAAAATGTTACATTACTCATTAATGTAGCCGAAATTAAACAATAATATTAGCAAAGTTTATATTAAATATCATATTGACATTTTTTTTCTCCTAAATAGTTTCACGATTTATCAGTACGACTAAATGATAATAAATTGTACCCCAATGGGAATCAAACCTATAACCGTCGTGTTTACAGTCGCACATACATATATTCCAAATTTCAATTTATATTTAGAAATAAATAATGCAACATACCATCATACTCGGGGAAGTAATCTACAAGATGGGAGTACATGATCTTCTCTTCCAACAAATCCTTTTTGTTCAAGAACAAAATGACCGACGAATGCTGGAACCATGGGTACGTGATGATCGTCTTGAACAACGCCTTTGATTCTTCCATTCGATTCTGGAAATATTAGAAAATAGAATATACTTTATTTATTTCTTAGCGTCACGCTGTATACCGCACATAGCGAGGTAGGCAGAGAGGATCCGGGGACCTCGTGTTTCACCGAATTCTCAAAGCATTACGGAATTGGCGGAATCCAACGCAGCGATTTTTACCTCGTTACCAGAGCGAGGTAATGAAATAATTAAATATTTTTTTCATTTTCCCAAGTGATAATTGAACCCACAACCGTTGCGTTTAGTCGCATGCACCTGCACCCCGATGGTCTCAGAGAATATACTTTATTGCACGCAAATAAGAAATATTAATAACCTGGTAAAAATCTATAATAAATATGTATGCAAAGGCGTTCTTATTGCATTAATATATAAAATAAGTGTTAGAATAAGTGACAAGATTAAAGAGACTCACCTCATTTTCCGATTCGAATAAAATTTGATCATATTCACTAAGAGCTACTAAGAATATGATAGATGTGACGTTTTCGAAACAGTGGATCCACTTCCTTCTCTCGGATCTTTGGCCCCCGACGTCCACCATTCTGTTTACATAAGTATGTTACATAATTTATATACTAATTGCCATAATGATATTTTTAGTATTATTAAGTTATCGATATATATATACATATTGGCAAGTTAGCTCCATCTCTATTCATTTTACAAGACGACAAAGTTTATGTAATTCTTGCAACCATTTATTAAAAAATGATTATTATTTTACGATACGATAAAATATAGTACTATTTTTTCGCGTTTTTTTTTAATAAGTGGTCTACAAAAAATAATAGAACGTTTTCGGCGTCACTTTCAGAGTTAGCTGGTTTGCGCATTACGGTATCGATATGTACTGAATAAAAAATAATACTTTTAGAAACGAATATGTCATATTACGTTATAAATTTGTAAATTTTTATATTTCCTAATTTAATCTAGGATACATAAATAATTATATTTTTTATCACACACAAAATATATAGAACAAAATATACTAGTCTACCACAACCAAGAAGCAATAATTACAACTATTCTATACTATACTACAATAAACATGCACGTGTACCAAGCTTTTATGTGTTACCATTTAGGCCTTTGAATGTCTTGGTGATTCCATCTAAAGAAATATTCATTACTAAATAAAAAAATAACAAAGATTTAGTAAAAATGTGACTGCCGGGAACAACGGTCACGGTATGTAAAACAGTATGAAAGTATTATAAAAAAATATATATAAAATCTTTTAATGTATAAAAAATGTATTCGTTAAAAATGTTGTTGATATGTTCAGAATTTATAAAAAACTAATATTCTTTGACTATATATGTACAAATTATAAAACAATATTTTTTTTTGATATTTGGTTAAAAAAATGATTTACTCAGGCTAACATTAATATATGATTTTTGATGAATTAAATAAAAATCACACTTTTACTGAATCTTTTTTATACGATTCTATTAATGTATAACTACCTAATGTTCAATAAATCCTTTTTAGTTTTGCAACACAGAAGACTTCGTAGAAAGCTCGTGGTGCTTGATTTTGTATGGGCGGACCAGGGACTTATGAAACCATGAAAGTGCATAATCAATGATACAAATGACATTACTTTAATTATATTATTTAAATAAAATGTATATTATTTTAATCTTTTATAAAAATTGAACACATTTTTTTATTGTGATTACTATTATTTAATTGTTGTTATTTAAGATAATGCTCGATAATTGCAATAAAGATAATCTCTAATATCGATTATTTTTAATTTAAACATCGACAAGAGTATCATAAATAATATTTTTAAGTTAGTCACTTAAGCCACAATATGTATTTCGAAAAAAGCTATACAATATATTATTTTGATGGTATAATGAATGATTAGATTTTTTTAAATTGTAGAATTAAAAACTAGTAATAGTTTCTTAATATTAATTTAGATGTTGAATTGACTTTTGAATGATATTAAAATAATATAGAATAAAGTTTTTATATTTTATTGTGGACCTATTCGATGTTTCTAGCATTTTACATTTTTCAGATCGGGAAAATTTTAATTTACGCGATATAATTGTCTACATTGGAATAATCACACGGCTTTGATATATTAAGAATATTATTATTATTTGCTACTTTTTATAAGAAATTAACTTATTATAAAGACTTATTTTTTAATTTTTTTTTAAATCAATTTTTTTAAATCAATTTTTTTTTAAATCAACAACCAAAAGAGTCAAATATTAATAATTTTCAGCTGTACATACAAAGGACGGCAGCTGTACATACAAAGGTGTTACATTTCAAGTTATTCAAGAATTTATAAAACGTAATAAAAAATTCTAAACCTAAATAAAAATAAAATTTAAATAAAAAAAATTGGACAATTTATGTATGTAATATATATCTAAAAATACATCGTCTTTATGACATCGATAACAATGTTTGAATAATTTCATATCATANTATATATCGATTAATGTAGCCTCCAAAATAACTAAAACAGGCGCAAAAACACTATTAATGAAATCACAGGAAAACGGTGCAAAATCTCTAATAGCATGTACCTATATTCCAAAAAGGAAGTGGAACGGGAACCCTTAGCTTACTTTATTTTTTTAAATATTCCATACCTAAATATAATTCCGTCTAAATCGAAAGGATATTCAAGAATACCGGTAGTAGGTTGTCGAGCTCGTAGAATATCTTGTTCAGTTGGCAGATAGTCCGCACTCTCGATTCTTGGCAAATCACTTAAATAACTAGAAAGACATGCTGTATGCTTATATGTGTATGCGATTTGATAAAATTAGATATTTTTTATAAGGTGTAAATTACTATGGATATAAATTCGAGATTTAATTTTTGGATATTGTTGAAGTATGTATGTAGAAAATAGTAAAAGATAAAACCGATTTTTTTTAAAAAATGGGTTAAAAATTTAAGAAAAATAGAACACGAGTGCCGTAAATAGTTAATGAAAAACTATAAATTTAAAATTTTATCACACATATAAAAAAATAGAACAATATAAAGAGATACGTGACCTCTTAACTCGAAGGTAATTTGACCACGACAGTATTTGCGGTAAGCGCGTATCACTACACAATATAGTGACAGTACGATAAATATATATGAAAAATATAATTTACACCTTATTTAACTATGTTAAGAGAAACACAAAAGAATATAAAATAAAAACAAATAGTAATAAATACAAAAACACAATTAAATAGTATTAAGAGTAGAAGATGTATAAGCATGATCACATTCCATATGAAAAAGCCCTGCAATGCAAATAAACATGTAATATCCCAAAACATGTACATGTTCGTCATAAAACATAACATGCAACCGGCACATGCAATAAAAAACATGCATTTTCTTACGCATATCCATATATTTTTTTTTACCTAAATCTTATTTCTTCCAAGTCAAATGGATATTCAATGATACCCGTTGTGGGAACTCTCACGCGTAGTATGTCTTGTTCGGTTGGTAAATAGTTAGGTGCCGCGACGCGGTCTATCTCCTGCAAATAGCTATCGGAAATTGTTCTTTTTTAATTTCTTCACCATTTTTTTAGTTATATAATTATTGTATGTTTTAATTAATATGGTCTCAAATTTTATTGAACCGCGAAGTTCAAAAAAGAAAATCTTGTGCATTTTCTATATTTTTCGCATACATTTTACCACATGACTTTGTAGCTCAAAATAAATGTAAATTTTATGTTAATATAAAAGAAAGTTTTTAAAAAATAAAAAATATCATCTAGCAAAAGTAAGTAAATAATAAAATTACAGTTGAGTAGTATTGATATTATACTATTATACAAAACAATATCCTGATTCACTAATTTCCCCACACAATTTGTTTATACAAAACAGCTATTGTAATCATGATCTAATCCAATTATGTAGCTTAATGTTATTTTCTAACAGTTTCTTTAGTTTGTTTTGTTCTTATATTTTCATTTTTGTATCAGCTTCACGCTGTACCCCGCACCCAGCAGGGTAGTCAGCAGGAACCTAGTGTTAAGACACTCTGTTCTCCATTTTCTGCCGAATTCTGGGGGCATTGCGTGTTTAGTGTCGTTCAAAAATTCAACACCGTGCTTTGTCCCAACGCCAGAGCGAAAAAGTGAAAAAATATACATTTAAATAAATATTTAATTTTCTCGAGTGGAGATCGAACCCACAACCAGTCGCGTTCACAGTCACACACTTGTGCCCCTGCGCCGACAACTATCCCATATCCAAAGATATTTTCATACATTTAAAATATATTGGAATTCTAAAAAGGCATATTATGTTTGTATATATCACGTGACGAATCGATGTATTTTCCGGGTTTATACGTACTCTACGAACAGTATCTTGAGCAATAAGTTAAATTTAGTACAATTGCTCATTGGAATTTGATATATTACTATGCAATTATGTGTCATCCCAGATACTGCTGGCAAAAAATAAAAAAAAAAGTTTAATCTAACATATTTGTAAAATTAGAGAAAGTGAAACTGAACCAATTATCATTTTCGATTCCTTCTGGTCAAAGGTAAAAATAAAATCTTTTGTAAGAGCATATATAAAAAATAAACCCTATATCCTATACCCTGGAACCTAGGTAAAATTATAAAATCTATTATAATATGGTTAAAAAACAATTTAAAAAAAAACTTACTATTTCGCAGAATCAGTCAACTGGTACTCTCGCCTGCGATCATAGCACTCCTGTATGCCCGAGTCGTCCCACAGCCCCTTTATGGCTTCGACGTACGGACTTTCAAACGTTGTAACGCTCTCGTAGTCGATTGCTGATATCAACTCCGCTTGTTCCTGAAAAATTATACGATTTTTGCTTATAATTTTTTTTTTACCTTTACGCAGTATAGCAGAGGTAACTTAGTGTTGAGACAATGCGTTTCCCACGCACCGTCCAATTGTCAAGATATTGTCAAGATATTGATATGTTGAGTGGCGCAATTCAACGCCGCGCTTGTCTTGAGCGAGAAAATGAAAATAATACATTTTTCTGAGTGATAGTTGAACCCATAAGCATAGCGTTTACAGTCAGATACTAACCTCTGCGCCACGACAGCTCTTTGTAATGTTACTAGCTCTTTGTATTTAAATATAGTGTCTTAAAAGTAAGCTATCATGTATGTGCAAAGATAGAAGACGCACAGACTGACGTTGCAAATTTATAAGAGAAGTTTATTTTTATTGTAATATTCGCATTGACCAAATAAATATAAATGTCGATTTTTTAAAATAAATGAAATGGAATGATCATCTTACAAAATAAATTTAATACGAACTATAATGTGGATCTAAATGATGCTACAATAAATACTATTTTAAATCTAATAACAAAACAAAAATTTGTATATAGTCTGGAAATTATATTGCATTTCGATAACTCCTTAATGTAAAAATTTTAAACTCAACATGTTATTCTTTATAATATGTCTAAATTTTAAGATTAAAATTGTTGCTGCAATGTTAATTAAGTTATATAATTTTAGAAGCTTGGAAAATTCAAAATTCACAATCGTAAAGATTACTATGAAACTAACAGGAAATTGAAACTATTACTGCTTAGTTATATACTTGTGAAGGGAGAAAAGAGCATAGCATAAAGAAAATATTAATAAATATCATTGTAATATATTTTAACTCTAACGATGGTCATGGGTATGGTCCCCACTAGGATTGAATGACTATACTTGAATTATTTTATTTTCTCTGGAAAAGACAAGGTAAACTCGCGTACGGGTCACCTGCTTTTTCCCGAATATATATATAGCAAGATAGCGAGCGTACGGGTCAGCTGATAGTAAGTGATAACTGCCGCCCACGACCCCGTGTAACACCAGAGGAGCTGCTGGTACCTACCTATCTTAGATGGAGATAGACGAGAGAAGCGTGTAGATTTACTAGAAAATGTCATATATTTACCGCATTGGACGGATTCCCGTATTGTATTTTGAGTAGATCCATAGCACGGATCATACTTTGCATCGCCATGAAGATGTTCTGGTATACCAGCTTTATAAAGCCGCGTTTGTCCTCGTCGCTGTAACCCGACCCGTGAATGATTCTCATCTGCTTGATAAATGTTGATTTTCCGGACTCACCAGTGCCTTTGGATAAAATTAACATTATATATTTTAGAAGACGTACACAAATTTAAACGTAACGGGACTAGAACACGACCCTCTTGAAAATAGTCCAAACGTTCTGACCACTATGCCATACGTTCTTTTCAAAGTACGTCGAAATCCTTATACGTTTTTTAGATATTTTGACGGAAACATTTAAAGTCCATCCTTAGTGTAGATAAGCACCTTAAAAATGTTAAAAATATGAAGACCGTCGTCCGCGTCTGACTGTACACGTGACGGTGCTGGGTTCGATTCCCACTCGTGGGAGCGATTTCCCCGCTTTGGTAACAAAACAAATCGCGGATTAGAGTTCTGCTACTCAGCATGCAATGTTACGAAAAATGGAGTGTACGTACAAAAAAAAAAGGCCTTAATATAAATAAAATATATATTTATATATACATATATGAAGAATAAAATATACTACAAAATAGCCAATAAAATGAGGTGCATATATCATAAAACACACACATACTTTAGAAATAATAGGATAAATGGGAAACTAAAAAATATTATTGATATATGATTTTAAAGACTAAACAGAAATATATTTTATTTATGGCCAAGAGTTGCTACTCTCTGGAGATTTTTGATGAATTCATATTATTTATTTATTTACGCTCACATGTAGCATGGTAGGCAGAGAGAGTCTAATGTATAACATACTTCGCTGCCCATTTCCCGCAGAACTCTGGAGTCATTGGATGTTGAGAATGCAGAATTAAACGCCTTGCTTTGCACCTCTACACCAGAGAGAAGGAATGAAAATTGTCAATATTTATTATTTCATTTCCTCGAGTGGAAATAGAACCCACACCTGTCGCGTTTACAGTCACATGCTCGTGCCCCTGCGCCAAAGCTGGCCTCTATATACTATGTTATATTTAATTAAATTCCCAAAGTGTGATTCATCAACACATACATAAAATTTGATTCAGATAGCATTTGTGTCACTTGCAACAAACAAGCAATAGTAGTGTATCTACTACAAAAAAATTAATTAACATAAATCCTTGTTTCTTAGTTAATTAGAACAAAACTTTGGTAAAATTTTAGTTTATCACTTTAAAAATATATACTTTAAAAAATGTTTACATATTACAATATAGTTTATGAAATTTCATAAAAATAGTCATGTAATAATAAGTAATGGATGAATTCTTTCTGTGTATACAAATATTTTTTTTTTATACAAATAAATACTATAAATTATACAGATGTACACATGCAAAAAATATTCTTTTATTTAAATGATTATTAACTTTTATGTTTATTTCATAGTTTATTTATGGTTTTCGATGATGATTATAGCAGTAAATAAATTATATCACAATAATATAAATGTACTCAAAATGTTTTTTTCTTTATTAAATAAATATATTTTTTTACCGTATCCCTCATATAGAAATATGAAATCTAGTTTGTTCTTTTTCTCATGTACCACCAATTTTAGTGACACTGTGTGTTGAGTGGCTGAACTCTATGTTTTTTCTTACTACCAGAGTAAGGAAATGAATAATGTATTATCTAAAATGCCTTCACATTTAGAGTCAGACACTGTGCCGGGGTGCCATAGCAAGCTATTTTGTTATTAATTCGATTGATGAAATTACAAAATAATCCAATTGTTATGACAAATTTTCTTAACTGTGGATGGTAATTAATGTTTATTTTAAATATTTAGTTTTTTTAATGTCATATTTTATTTAATTAGTTATTAGAACATAAGTAGTATTACAATACTACACCTATTATTACTATTTAATGTAAATAGTCCTTAAAGTTAACCAATCATTAAGTTAATGTCATAAAATAGTATTCAACAATATTGTCTTATATTTTCTACATGTTTTAAAATTGTTGTAAAAGAACAAGTTTTACCTAGAAGTGATCAAGTGTATAATAAATTTATAAGTGTTTTTAAGAGCTATATATATTTTCTATGAACAACTTCAAAACCAATTTTGAAAATTCTTTTATTAAATCACATTATTAATGGGAAACGTATGACATGATAAGAAATATTGTGAGCTGTGTGAATGGTTATAGTTATGAAAAAACAAAATGCGTCTAGTTGTATGCTGTAAATAGCAGTGAAGGCAGAGGGAACTGGGTGTTAAGACACTCCGTTTGCCACTATCCACCAAATCTCTATTCCACACTTTGTCTTACCTTCTTACCAGAGCAAAATAATTTATTTCTGAGTCTAAAACGAAACATAAATAATGGTACCATCATATTTACAGTCAGACTGCCAGGAAGCTACAACAGTCTGAGATAAATTTTGAGTCAATTTATTTTTTTAAAATATCAAAATTAAAATTGTAACAAAAAAATTTTATAAGCAATTTTTCAGATACGAAAGAACAATAGAAAATTATGTGAAGTTATTGAAAGAAAACGAAATAATTAATGACATTAAGATACTTATTATCTTACTATGTACTATATACTAATTTGTCAACAAGTGTTAGCCATATTTACAGTATAATAAAATAACAATATTTGGAATTATCTATTAAATTGATCATCCATTGTGACAGTCTTTTTTGATGCAATGGCAAAACATCTGACTGTAAACATGATGATTATATGTTTCATCTTTACTTGGGGAATAAAATATATTAATTTTCTTGCTTTTGCAACACAAAGTGCTGTACTGAGTTCCACCACATTCAACATGCAATGTCTTGGGAGGTAAGTAGGGCACTTTGGATAGCGTGTAATTAGTTTAGATTAATTCATATTAATTTCTTTTAATACTCAGATTATTTTCTAATTGGATAGTTAAATTTTGCTTGAAATGATTTGTTATGTTAAACTTTTGTTACTAACTAATATTAGTTTAATATGAAAAATAGATTAGTCCATCTTAAAACTTTATAAAACATTTGGTTACTAATTTATTTCTTTAATTTCACTGATATGCAAAATTAGTGGATACTCAATATATAAAACTCTTGTGTATGTGGAGTGAACCATTTTTTTATAATATTTCCTGTATAAAATTTATCTGTATAATTATTTTAAGGTTATGAATCTTATTTATGTTATAACACAAAATTTTATCTCATTAATTTTAGAAAAATGTATTGCAATCTTAACATGGAATAATAATTTCATGATAATGGAATTAATGAATCACTGAAATATTTTTACGAAATCTAATTTGATTATTACAATATAATAATCTCAGATAAAATTTAAAAAGTAATATTTACCAAGCAAGAGCAATTTAAGCTCTCTTCTGGCATCGCGTTTATCCTTTCGGAGTTGCCGCTCTATTTCTTGATTGATTCTTTTTTGTTCTTTTGCTTCTTCTGACATACAGCACTCCATGTTTCTTCAGGGCGGAGGGCCTCAGACCGTCCTCGCGCGCGGATCCCTATCCTTTCGGAAGGCCTATCAACCGAGGCACACCACTCCTAGAAATGATATATCGTTACACTCACTTCATCACAAATATTGTCCGCCACAACGATCACAAAACCACACACCGACTGGACGGCACGTGAACAATCATCCGATCTGAAATTTAATAAATCCTAAAACCGACAATCCGGTCACTGGGTGTGGTGACTTATGATCAGTCATATACATATACGCTTCTGTCAACTGCCGACATAAACACTTCGAAATCCGTTTATATACGAGCGTCGAACCTTGTGAAGCGTTCGTATAATCCCATTAATGTAACTAGATTCAAGAAACCTCTGGCTACTTCCCGCACGTGTGTAATAATATAATTAATACTGTGAGCAAACAGCGGATTGATGATACCTAGGCGATCTACTGATAACTAGAACGGCCTATGTCTAGGTTACGATACGATTTACCGTGGCTCACTGTTTCATTTAAGACACTTTTTAAAGGTATTTATTTTCGCGTTACGTACCCGAGTATATATCCATAGGGCAAGATCAAGTCTTTCACTTTAAATTATTGCACTAACCACGACTTTATTCACTCGAGTCATACAACGTCCGCCTCTCTCAATATGGCGCTGGGAGATTTTAGGCGAAGTATCTACTGCGCGTGCGTCGTGCCAGTATTAGCAAATAAAAAATAGTGAACCGTAATTCGATCAAGCTGTAGAAAAGTTAGGAAAAGATTTTTTTTTTTGTTTCGGGTGTGATTCTCTAATCGTATATATAAATAGGATTTTTAATTTTCATGCTCATCAAATTCTATGACAGTCATCTGTCAATGCGCCCAATTGTCATTCAATCTCGATCAACTTAGCTTTTAGTTTTACTCGATTTCATTCATAAATCATGGGACCATGTAATTGATTGGTCGATTAGGTGTTTTACAGTGGCTTAAGCTATTATATCATATACATATGTAGTAATATTGAGAAAACAACATAATTAGTTCTTAGTATAGTATTAGCTTATCTATTTTATTCACAATGTTTAAAATAAAAACTAAAATTATAATATTTTACTTGGAAGAGTTACATAGATTATATATTATGCAGACTTTTTTATCTGTGCGTTCAGTATAGCCAGTATATTTTGGATTGCAATTTTCCATTTTGATGCCGTGAAAAAAAAGTACAGTTAAAATACTTCAGAATTGGATAATATCTGTAATAAGTACTTTATAAAAATTATATAATACATTATAATAACGAGAGACGAGAATAAGTTAAATAAAATTATTTACGGTTTGTAATTTTTGTATTCGTGAAAAATTTATTATATTAATAGTTTTATTGGTTTTACTTTCTTTATAAATAATAATAATTTCCATTTCATGTCTAATTAAATTTAAAGTTATAAATATAAGTTATTTTAAAACATTTTAATGTTTATGGTATGGTTCGTTCAAACAATGCCGTATTATTTCTACAAGAATCAAATTTTATATTTTATATTACAAAAAGTAATAATATAAATTATCATATTCTAAAAAATCCTTTCTATTTGTATTGTGATGTTAATTTTATATTCATATAGAAAATACTTTTAATATTATAGTTGTTTTTACTTACCTTTTGCTGCTATTTAAATTCACATAAACACCAGTTCTATGGATTTAATATTTTTATATATTTAATATGTATATGCTTTAACAAATTCGATTTTTTAATTTAATGTTATTACAAATAAAAATTTATTTAACAGTACCCACCAATGGTTAAAATATTTTGTCTTAATATTTTGTTAGGCGTTTTAAACAAATTTAATTTATTTTTCGACTACTAATTATAAATATGAGATACATTATAGACGTCTGATCTATATTACCATCCTTGATGCTTCTGACTGGGAAACCTTGTGATCTAAATGCTGTTATATATGTAACATAGTACGTCAGAGGATTTAAGTAATAGAGTATCTATTTCGCAGAAGCTATATAAGTGTGACCAAGGTAGTCACTGCTAACTCTGATGTGTCGCATGTTCGCCCTAGACCAAGATTAAACTTGCGCTATGGATTTGTTGAGAGTCGCACCAGATGTTTACCGGTTTACGAGTAGGTAATTGTTAACATATAATATGTTTAAATTATTTATGTATTAAAGAAGTACAAAAAATGTCAAATTATTTTTTGTTATCCGTACTAAAAAGACTGCCCAATTAGGGAAATCGTTATATAAATGAGTATTGTGGGCAAGGAATCTATTATTGTATTAATACATCATCTAGATATATTGAGGCCGGTCGTGGCGCAGCGGCACGAGGTGTGACTGCAAAACCGACTGGTTGTGGGTTCGATCCCCACTCGAGGAGATGAAATATTTACTTAAATTTATATTTCCATTTCTTCGCTCTGGTGTCGAGGTTAAGCGCGGCGTTGAGTTCTGCCACTCAACACGCAATGCCTCCAGAATTCGGCAGAAAGTGGGGAACGGAGTGTGTTAACACTAGGTTCCCTCTGCCTACCCTGCTGTGTGCGGGATACAGCGTGAAGCTAATTTAATTTATTTTTTTTAGATATATTGTAATAAATAATTGTTGTCATGAGTTTAGGAACTGGGAGGGGGGAAGGAGTAGTCTTGTGTCCACCGCAGAATTTTTCGCAACAAAAAAAATGCCCTGAAAAATGCCAAAAAAAACCCTTACAGCAAGATATCACGCCCATGGCTGTTGCCTTTATCAATGTGCCAAAAATAAATATCGAAAATAGGTCATACTTTTCTCCTATGTGTTTGGTATCGTATGCTTAGTCTAAAAGAGAAAGAAATTTTTGTTAAGACGATCTACGTGATCCAAAACTACTGGAGAAAGTGTCGGTTTTCGTTATAAGCACGAAAGCAGGCAGAAAGTCATTGCTTCACACGTAGTCTTTTGATGATGCCCCACAATTCGTATTACAGACACACACAGAAAATATCTCTAGATACGCTAATGGCCGTATCTAGAGATATATTTTGGGGCTTGGACTTTAGCTATGAACAGATACGTTCGTCTAAACATTGTTCTTAATATTTTGGGGAAAATTTTGCTATAAGTAAAATTTTTGGGATGGGCACCGTACTATTACACTCGCCCGACTCCTCCTTCTCACAGTGGATCATTATAATGTTAATTCGATTATTTTGTGATAAAATGGCAATAAAAATGTTAAGATTATTTTTGGAAATAGTTCTAAATTGGTAATTGTATAATATATTATGTTCTGTATATATCTTACAATTATAGTATACAATTTCAAAAATCCCTTATAATTTAGAAGAGATTTAAACTTTTACTCCATATAAGCACATCATAGAGAATTATGTACGAAAAAGCTTAATATTCACAAATAAAGTCTATATCAGAACAGGTACTTACAATAAAATATTTTCTAATTGATATGTATTTTACAATGGTTTATTGGTTTGATCAAAAATACATTTCATTTACATTCGGTTAGAGTATAAACAAAAATCACAGTAATTTATCTTTTTTAATTTTCAATATAAAAATATCATACATTTTTTTTACAAAAATATACTAATATTAGTCTTATAATAATACCAACATGTTTCCTTACATTAGGCTGTTTTAACACTGTTTAACAACTCCTTATTAGGCGGCGTCCATCCTCCGAAGGCTTTTTCAAATTCCTTGGCGACGGCTATGCTTAAGTGGTCGTTGCCTTTGTTAGATACTATTTGAACACCCACAGGTAGACCTTTATCAGTTAGTCCTAAAGGACAAGCAGTAGCCGGTAAGCCTAAAGCGTTAAATATAGTTAAGTACCCAAAATTTAAAAACCTATAAAATATCCTGTAATGCAAATGTGCAGGGTACGGGAATGTTGGAAACAATAATACTGCATCATCTGATAACGCCTCCTGTAATACGAAATTTGAAAATACTGAACTTATCTTAATTAAAAGATATATAGGTATTTATTTAAATAAAACGAAAGCATTGTATAGATGGATTATAAAATTAAAATCAATATACTATCTGAAAGTATGAAAGTTTAGAATTAATGTATCAGAACGTTATATAGTAAACTCACACTGATATCAGTCTTTATTCCTTCAAATACAGTAAGTAGTTTATTATAGTAATTCTTTGGTAATGCATCGAAAAACTTCTTCGCCGGTCCATAGGCGACTGCAGTGAACGAATGGTCTGATAAACCCATAATTTTCTTAACAACTTCCGGCCATACTGAAATCCACCGTTCTCGATTCTTAGGGTCCGTGTAAATGTTTCGTACGTGTTGGATGTTAAAGAGTACTCGAACACTTATTTCCCACATGTGCTCTATATTCGCTATTTTTAACTGAAATAGGTATATTAGTCGTTTGTTTATAAGTATGGAAAATATTTGATTAAACCATCTTGTAATTTCAATATTGAATATAATTGAAATAGATTGTTTATTAAAAATAATAATAATAATAATAATTTTGTATTCGTGTGTCGAAACTGAACGCCGCGCTTTGCCTCGTTACAGGCGAGGAAATGAAAATATTAAATATTTCATTTCCTCAAGTGGGAATCGAATCCACAACTTGTCGCGTTTACATTTACAGTCACACGCTTGTGCTCCTGTGCAACGCATGGCCTTCTTCTTAAAGAAGTCGAAAACAAATTACTGTTAAAAATATACTTACTTCTTGCACCTCTACGTTATACGTTGATTTAATATAATGTTTAGCTTTTTCCAAAGCTTTTTTTACATCTGGCCCAATTTTATCGGTAACATTGCTGCCATCACCGTTCATATAATAAAATTTCAGACGAGTTAGATCCACCTAAAAGATGTTATATTAAAGTATATATTTATTTTAAATAAATATTTGTTTTGAATAAAAAAACATGGCTTTACTAGAGCAACAACTATATATAGGACTAAGTAAAAATTACAATGCCATTTTTTATCTTTATATTATATTTAGAGGCCAGTCGTGGCGCAGCGGCACGAGGTGTGACTGTAAAACCAACTGGTTGTGGGTTCGATCCCTACTCGAGGAGATGAAATATTTACTTAAATTTATATTTCCATTTCTTCGCTCTGGTGGTCGCACTCGAGGTTAAGCGCGGCGTTGAGTTCTGCCACTCAATACGCATGCCTCCAGAATTCGGCAGAAAGTGGGGAACGGAGTGTCTTAACACTAAGTTCCCTCTGCCTACCCTGCTGTGTGCGGGATACAGCGTGAAGCTTAAAAAAAAATATATATTATATTTAGAGTAGGCTGAGGAGGCCTGGAAACCTAGTGTTAGGACACTACGTAGTCTGTTACAATTAAGTAATCGTTTCCCACTTTCCGTTGAATTCTGGAGGCATTGTGTGTTGAGATTTGGAACTCGTGCTTTGTCTTGTTATCATAGCGGGGAAATGAAAATATTAGGTATTTAATTTTCTCGAGTGTAAATCGAACCCACAACATGTTGAGTTTACAGTTCGACGCTTGTGCCCCTGCGCCACAACTGGCTAATAATGCTAATAGTTATGTGTAAAATCTTACCGGTTTACCAAGAGGCACATCAGGTCCAGAGGGTTGTCTCAATACATTTAAGAGCAAGGGCAGATCTTCAGCATATCTAGTGATAGGACCAAGTGCAAAAAACTCTTCAAATTCAGGATCCAAGCAATCCGGTACATGTCCTGAAATCAAATACAATTACTTCTTAAACGGTTTAAGTTTAATTTTTTTTAATACCTTAATATTTATTAGCCAAAATGTCATGATCAATGATGAAAACGTAAAACTTATTACCCACATAAAAAAATATTTATCTATACATATACCCGCATCTACAAGAAAGCAATTATTTGTTTTTCGAATTACCCAATTTAACCTGAACTCTTAAGGCAATCGCAAATTTAAATGAAATATTAAATATTTTCTTCGCTTTAGTAACGAGGCAAAGCGCGGTGTTGAGTTGCAGCACTCAACAAGTAATGCATCGAGAATTGGGCGGAATGGGTAACAGAAGTATCTAATGGGAACAAAGTCTTAATACTATGTTCCGAGGTTCCCTCTGTCCATGCACCTATATGTGGGATACAGTGTGAAGCTAAAATTTGAACATCTATATAGCTATACCATCTATATACCCTCTGTATTACGAACTTAATTCACTACACAGTTTTAATTGTAAAATTGCTTGTTTTTGGGATAATAAATCTGATAAGACTGAATAGAAGCCAGCTTAATTTTCTTTAGTAATAATTATATTATAAATATATACACATATATGCACCTTCAATAGACAGCAATTTAGGCGAAGGTTTGTGTCCAAATATTCCATTAAACATAGGTGGTAGACGCAACGAGCCAGCAATATCCGAACCCAAGCCTATTATAGATGCTGCTGAAGCTATTAATGCAGACTAAAATGTACAATATATATTAGTGATTTTAAAATTAAATTACGTGAACATAGCAATTTAATATTTTACACATTTTGAGTATTAATAGTTTAAAGTTTTATATGCTTCTTTTGCAATATTAAACAGAAATAAATATACTTTACCTCTCCTCCTGAAGAACCACCGGTGGTCCGTTTCTGATCATAAGGGTTCATCGTTAAGCCAGTAACATTGTTATATGTTTCCCAATTCATGCACAATTGCGGTGTGTTAGTCACTGCTATAGGAATTGCTCCAGCTGCTCTCGCCCTACGAACGATATCCGCGTCCTTCTTAGCCGGGTTTCTGTATGGGAAAACGGTACCGCTGTCGTTGCTCATACCTGAAAGATTTCACAATTTGTCAAATAAATATTAAATAATAAATTGTAGTAAGTAATGAAAATATTTCTGTTAAGCTGTGCACCACTAAAATGAAGTATTATAAATAAAAAAATATCCAAATTATTAATAAAATTATACATAATTTTAGTTATACAGTTTAGGAATATTTGATGGAACATGAACAAATGTGCCTGTGGGTTCGGTTCCTACTCGAACTCCTTCCTACTATTTCTACCTACTATTTATGTATTTAGTAAAGCCATAGTTCTCTAGATTCTCTCTGTACTGATGTACAAAGATATATCATAGCATTTATTATAAACAGTCGTGAACCTTCATGTCAAAAGATTATGCATTTTTTTTTACTGAAATCAAAAGGATCTCAAAACAGGCTTACAATAAGTCTTAAATCTAAGATATAATTACAATGTTAATAATTGTAGACCCAACATCAGTGATCACGTGAACGAAACGCAGTGTAGATAACACATACAATAAAATAAAAAAAAGTTAAACTTTTATCTTGTTGAGGGGTGGTATATAATATAAAATCAATATTTTTACTCAGATAAATTAAGGAATAAGAGGACCAGTCAGACGGACAGAGTCACCTGACCACCCTACGGTAGCTAATTCCTTGGGTTTAGATTTGAGAGTATCTGTAGTCAAATGATTGTGATTTGAATATTTTTATGTTTGAGATTCTCTAAAACACCTTTCATAAATATACCAGTTTGCAAATTAAAATTTATATGATATAATTCGAGCATGCAGCAAATTGGTGCCCTAACACAAGCATTATTTCTACACATGGAGGTTGCAAAAAGTTTATGTTGACGAACAGTTCGACTATGGCCTTTAACAGGTACTTTATACGAATAGCTACGACATATTCTAGTTTAGATCTGATAAGAGATTTATATGTATAAATAAGTTCCATAATCTTCGAAGTGATTACATGATCTCAGAACGAAGCCATACATTTTAAACGTCTTATTTACAATGTTTTTTACATGAATGTCTAAATGAACTTTGCTATCTAAGGTAGTGCCTAAATATCTAATTTGTTTGACTCTCTCGAGTAAGACACCACTGAGCCAATACATACTATCAATGTGACTTTTCTTCTTAGTAATTGTCAGAGACTTACATTTGCTCAGACTTTTAATTAACACGGCAGTATACTGAAAATCTACCCAAATCATTCTGGATTTTAGCTGGATCTTGTGAGCATTCAATTATTTGGTATATTTTCAGGTCATCAGCATACATAAGAAAATGGCAATCTTTGAAGCAGATACTCAATATCAGTAATGAATATAAAAAAAAGTAACGGAGCCAATATTGAGCCTTGTGGTACATCAGAACTCACAGGTACACAAGATGATTCAAAACCCTTTAACACCACCTTCTGGGATCGGGCACAAAGAAATGATTTAAACCATCGCCATAGATTTCCACGGATAATTGAAGGCAAATTTTTCTAACAGTATCTTATGGTATTTTCATGTTTGTATCACCGTCAGTCATCACGTATTTTGCCTTATTAAAAACCATTTTGTGATATATTTTTAATAGTTATAATGATTTTATTACCTTCAACCGCAATACTCTCCTTTACAGTCATTGGGATACCAAGTAAGGGATATTCCTTAGCCAAATCCTCAGGAGATCTCTCGTTGGATGCTATCATTTTGTCTATACATTTCGCTTCTTTTATCGCCAAATCGTATCTCGGTTCAACAATGGCGTTCAAATAAGGATTGACTTCCTTACATCTATCAATATAAGATTTTACTACTTCCTCTGATGTTATCTGAAAAAAAAAGTTAATTTTGTAGTAGGAGAGAAAGTAGATGTCCTGTGCCCTTTGCTACTAAACGTTCATTTGGGCAACCAGATCGAAGAAATACCTATTATAATTATATTATATTATAATTTTACCACTAGACGTTTCCACAATTGCGACCATTTATTGGTAATTTTAACGTTTTAAAACACTGTTAGAAAACATATCTATTCAGTAATTAGATTTAGCTCTTTTTTATATAATATGAATTTAGTTAATAAGACAAAGGTTCTGATTTTTGAAAGAGATGAAGAAAGGACGGAATGCAAGATCAGTGTAAATAGTAAGATATTAGAACCAGTGAATGAAGTGGTATACTTGGAAAGTATATTCAGTAGAGATGGAAGATACGAGATGGATGTGGAAAGGCGTATTGCTGCCCGTAACAAGGTTAACGGAGCCTCAGCTGCATTGATGAGACCCCGAAACGTCAGCACGGCTGCGCGTTTGGCCGTACACAATGCAGTTTTGGTACCGACTCTGTTATACGGCAGCGAAACGTGGGTATTACAGAAGAAGAATGAAAGAAAGATGAATGCTGTGGAGATGCGATCTCTTCGTAGGATATGCGGAGTCAGCTTAGCTGATCGAATCCGCAATGAAGAGGTACACAGAATGGCAGGTACTAGCGAGGATGTCACAGTGAGAATGAAGAAGAACGTGCTCAGCTGGTTTGGGCACGTCGAACGAATGAGTGATGAAAGAATGGCAAAAAAGATTTATGATGGAAAAGTGAGCGGTAAGAGAGGTAGGGGGAGACCTCGGTTGACCTTCGAAAACACAGTATCAAAGATACTGGAGGAAGGTCACGTAAAAAGCATGAGGACCCCCCGAAGGGCATGTATGAAGAGGTTGATGACAGTGGACGAGGCGAAAGAGGTATGTAGAGACCGTAGCGTTTGGCGCTCTGTTCTCTTTGACTACCCCGCTAGGGATAAAGCGTGAAGCTAAGTTAAGTTAATTTAGTTAACAAGTTAACTTGGTCCTGATATAGGAAATAACGGGAAAAATCAAGATAAACAGACCTTTATCTTTATCTTGATGTTTCCCCAATTATCATAAACCAACCGCGGCCTCATAGCCACGATGCTTATAATAATAATAATAATAATAATCAGCTTCACGCTGTATCCAACACACAGCAGGGTAATCAGAGGGAACCTATTGTTAAGACACTCCTTTTCCCACTTTCCGCTAAATATTCAGGGCATTACGTAATGATTGGTTCGATTCGCGAATCTTATCTACATACTAATTAATATTGGTACTGTATTATGCATGTAACATATTGTAACCCTGAACACATTTGTTTATTCGTTGCGTGCTAAATATTTCGACAAGTTTGTATGGTTTTTAATTTTAAGCACAAAATAGATTTTAAAATGTCCTATTAACCCGCCTTTGCCCGCTTGTAATTTTTTCTTTGTGTGACTGTAAAATCGACTGGTTCGATCTCCACTCGAGAAGATGAAATATTTATTTAAATGTATATTTTCACTTCTTCGCTCTGGTGTCGAGGCAAAAAGCGCGCCGTTGAGTTCCGCCACTCAACACGCAATGCCTCCAAAATTCGGCGGAAAGCAGTGAACAGAGTGTCTTGAGTTCTTGTCATGAAGTTCCCTTTGCCTACCTTGCCTTAGTCTCTGAATATTCTAATATCATTCAATTTTAACTAAATAAGTATAACTTATTAGTAACATATTTTCTTAACTTATACGTTCTGATTATAAATTATTTATAGATAGTTATTACGCAATCATTTTGAATTCAATACATTTAATCAACCTTGGTTATTGTTACGAGTTTTCTATTACACTCGTAAATGAATTACTCTACAAAACAGTGGATAATAATTCTCAGTATTTTTTTGTTCCATTTCGCGCTGTATCCCTCTTATAGCAGGGTAGGCAGAGGGAGCCTAGTGTTAAGGCACTCGCTTACCACTTTCCACCGAATTGTCGAGGCATTACATGTTGAGTGGCGGAATTCAACGCCGCGCTTTGCCATGTTACCAAAGCGAATAAATTGAATGAATTATTATTTATTAATAAATAATAACTCATTTTCCGAGTAGGCATCGAACCCACAACCGTTACAATCACATGCCCATTTACAATCACATGCTTGTGCCACTGCGCCACAACGGTCTCAGCAAAGCTTTTCTTATTAAAATTATATAATCATACCCAATAATAACATATTATTGGCGTTAGTTATTTCCTTTAATAGTCACCACAAAGATTGTAAAATAATATTTTTTCAATAAATAAATTAAAATTGCAAATACGTGTATATTTCTTTATTTTAATCTGTTATTTATGTAAAACTTTATATTATATTTATACTAGTTACTAATTTTAATGTGTAATTTCATTCCGTTTCGTATATTTTTATCTTGCTCATATCCCAGACAATTACCAAACGACCTTACAAACTTAATGGCGGTCGGAATATTCTTTATTACTTTCTACTTTCACAGTCAATGTTAACAAAATTTTATTAGTAGGTATGGTTAGGATCCAGATATTTTTGACAGTTATACGGCCTGCTTGGTCGATCGACGCTGGAATATAATTCAAGTTAAACTGTCAGTTTTAAGGTGTCAAAGTAAGGTAAGCTAAGAAGTACTTGGTTGGAGCTTAGGGAGGACTGGAAAGGACAAGGAACCTAATTGTTATCAATTTATCATGATTATCATCATATTGTCATGAGTATGTTTTAATTGTAAAGAGAAATAGTTAATTTGATTTACTTTATTTAAAAATTTAAATGCTTGCGAAAAAGCAATATATTACGGTTTTTTTTCTTTTTCAGATTAAAAAAACAAATAATAAAAATTATTCAGATTAAAAAAAAATAAAGGTTAATTTGTGAGTTGTGATTTGTGACTAAAACTTTAGAAAAATTATATAAAATATATATTTTTTAATAAGTCGGTAATGTATTTTATTCCCTGGCTATCCATTATCTACCATTTAATTCGCTGACAAAGCGGAAGTCCTTTGTCTAATGCAATTAAATTTTACTAAGTAATTTGGTTACATAAATTCTTCAATAAGGCAGTTCCAGGTGGATAAACGTTACATCAGCTATTATTAAACTTTTAAATAGTAAAGTGCGCACGGAAGATCACGCGTCAATGACTAACGTTACAGTGTAGAAAAATATTGCATTACATAACTTTCTTCAGCAGTTTAAAGATTTTGTTTTTTTTTCTGTTTTACTAGTGTTAAGACACTCTGCTCTATACTATTGCCGAGTTGTGGAGGCATTGAGTGGCTGGACTTAAGCCGCGTTTTGCGTCGACGTCGAAGCGAAGAAATGAAAATACTACTGTCACGTACGTTTATATATGCTTGTGCCTCTGCGCCACTACAGGCCTCGATAAAATTTTATTACTATACATTTTACATTTATATACATATAATACATACTATTGACAAAAATATTTCAACAAATTCCAAATTCTTAAAAATAATATTATATTATTCATACAACTATATAACTACTTCAGATTTAGGTATCACAATAAAGAAAAATCTCAATAATAAATCAATTTTACCTGTTTATTTCTGATCATCATAGCTAGTGTAGTAGCGGATTTGAATAATATAGGATTGGTGGGAGGCGGACATTTTCTATTTCTTTTGATATTTATTAAATATGTCAATGGGCGAACTACAATCTGCAGTAGTGACACCAAGAACCGCAGGAACCATCTCATGAAGCCGTTCAACATGACTGCCTGGAAATAAGAAACGAATTATATTAGACTTTTTTTAAAAATTTACAGACTTACTAGGTAAAGCTTATTAGGTATGGATTTCTTAATTTCTTATTAACCGAGTCCTTTTTTGAAAAGGAGGAAGTTCTATATTCGTAAACAATTTTTTTTATGTTTGACCGTCGTCCGTTGATTTGTCCGTCATTTATAGATCAATTTTAAAAATTATTTAAAAAATAAATAAATCAGCTTCACGCTGTATCNGTGGCAGAACTCAACGCCGCGCTTAACCTCGACACCAGAGCGAAGAAATGGAAATATAAATTTAAGTAAATATTTCATCTCCTCGAGTGAGGATCGAACCCACAACCAGTCGGTTTTACAGTCACACCTTGTGCCACTGCGCCACGACCGGCCTAATAATTATTTATGTATTTGAAAGAGCGTACTCTTCCATTAGTCCCATTTTCGACAAGTTAAGATCTGATTATGGGATTCCATGGGAATTGAGGGAATCCTTCGAAATTTGTACGTCTATACTGTGTGTTTCATATATGTTTCTCAGGAATATATGATTATTATATTCATTATATTCCTCAGGAATATATGATTATTATAAAAAAACATATATGAAACACACAGTATAGACGTACAAATTTCGAAGGAATAATTCCTCGTCCTCAACGATTAGGAGTTATGGGATAATCTTTTGAATATTATAGAGACCTATAAAAGGCTAGTGGTATACTATCAAATTATTCGGGTAAGCTAATTATATGCTGGACCTGGATAGTGTTATGCTGAGTCAGTTCAGCTGATCCAATCGGCAATAAAGAGATACACAGAATGGCTATATATATATATATATATATATATATATATATATATATATATANTATATATATATATATATATATATATATATATATATATATATGGCTGGATCGTACTAGCGATGTTATGTTACGGTGAGAATGAAGAAGAACGTGCTCAGCTGGCTTGGGCAAATCGAATGAATAAGGGATGAAAGAATAGGAAAAAAGATTTATCATGGAAAAGTAAGCAGTAAGAGAGGTATGGGTACGCCTCAGTTGATCTTCGAAAAAATAGTATCAAAGAAACCTCCAGTTTCTTTGATACGAAAGAAACTGGATAGGTTGATAACAGTGGACGAGGCTAAAGAGATAGATACAGACTGTAGCTTCGATTAACTTGTTATTATGCAAAGATTAATAATTGAATTAATATATAATTAATTCTTGCCAGCCAAGAAGAAATAACATTAAGAGATGGCTACTAAATACGCAGAACAAAAGCTATAAAAAATATACTAATAATATTGACGCCAATCGTGGCGCTGGGTTACAAATGTGAGTCTGTAATACGTGTAAATTTTATATACATATATTTAATTAAACAACTAGGCATCGAAGCCGAATCTCTCGGTTTCGATTATAATAATTGCCACGATATTACATACATACAGGTACATGATTTTATTAAATAATATATATATATATATATANATATATATATATATATATATATTTATTTCCTGTACACACTGTGCAATTACCTACATATTATTATGGAAATTTAGGGAATGCTAATTAGTTTGACATAACACATGCAGGTATTGCAGTATCTAAGGAAAATTAAATGTTGTTGATAATTGTAGATGCTGTTGATTACTATTATTATTATTATTTCTTTGCAAAAATAAAACATAATAATATAAAAAAAATATATTATTATTATTATTTCTTTGCAAAAATAAAATCTAATAACACAAACGAGATAATCCTGTCTTATTATGTCATTAAATATACATATAAACTTCGTCAATTATTTGCAACATTAATTATACAGCAAATATTAAAAATGTTTGCTTAATGATTATTAAGTAGGTACCTAATTGTGTTAATATTTTGAATTTAATAACATTTATAATCTACTTTAAGCTATATATTATGGGATTACTAAAGACAGAAGCATAAGAGAAGCACAGGCATTGCAAAATGAAAGATTTAAAATTTATTTTTTTTCAATAATATAAAGATATATATGTATTTACTTCACGTTTTATCTCAAGGATCATAAAAATAAATTAATAAATTTCTTGTTTACATATATATTTTTTTATTTTACTTAATAAAAAGGTCAAGAAAATATTATCTTACAGATATATAAGCATAGGATTTATTTTAATTTCCATAGGCCGTATAAAAGTCATTGGTATGATATTTTTTCATTTCTCTTGCGTGATCGAAGAAAATGAAAATATTATATATAGCATTGCTTCGAGTAGGAGTCGAACCTACAACCTGTCGTGTTTTGTAGTCACATGCTTGTGTCCCTACGACACAACTGGGCTTAATTCCCAGCTTTGCTTTTGTTTTAGAAATATTAATTCGTTTTTATTCGTTCTTCTTAAGAGTTTTTATAAAATACAAAATAATTATATTATTTATATAATATATTTAAATTATTTGTCGACGAAGAAATGAAATATTTATTTAAATTTATTTCTTGGCTCTGGTGTTGAGTCAAAGAGCGGCGTTTAGTTCCGCCACTCTACACGCAATGCCTCCAAATTTCGGCGGAAAGTGTGGAATAAAGTATCTTAACACTAGGTTCCCTCTGTATACCCTGCTATGTGCGGGATACAGCGTGAAGCTGATTTTTTTTATTTGATTTATTTGTTTATTAGTCTTTGTATGTTTATTTTTATATGATTCTTAAAGTAATTCGGTGAGTCTTGGCTGCCCTTAACTTTTTTCGAAGGCTTTCTGAACTTTGTTGCATTGTTTACTCGGGATAAAAATAATCAATAGTAAGAAAAATTAAAAAAAAAACATCTTTGCAGACACGGCCACGACTCGTCGATCGTATTATATGTCAATTGATTGTTTGCCTTGCGAGTGTCACTAAAGACATGATAATAGTCAAAATTCGTGACAGCGACAACCAGATGCTATTTTATCAAATTAAAAATGGTTCGATGAACCACATGCATCTTAAAAGGAGAACCGTTAAAAAAAACTTGTTTTAAAAAAAAGTTTTTGTGCTTTTTCATAATTTTTGATTTTAAGTAAGAGTTTAGTGCATATTATAATGATTAAAAGTACTTAAATAATTATTCTTCTTAATTATATATTATATATTTAGTATTTTTTTATTGTGCTCTCACTACGCGGAGATAGTAGCAATGATAGCTTGTTCGTAGTGGTATGATCGCGGACTGGTTTGGTTCAAATCCTTACGAACTTAACTATTTGAATGAAATAGTAAGATCTAAGATCGTCCTATGATCCTAATAACACGACAAATAAATCTTAATAAAGATAAATAATTATAAAATATTAAAAATCGTATTTCATAAATAATAAAAAAATACCTATTAATAATTACACTAATAAAATAATTTTGTAATTGATACATAAAAGAAATCATAAATTAATTGCAAAATATTACTAGGACTAGTGAGGGCCCATAATTTGATCAGTTAAATCGATTAAGTCCTATAATATAAAAAAAATGTATTTCTATATAATAAATAAATATTTATTTTATATTTTAAATTAAATATTATGCATTTTAAAATTTTAAACTTTTTAAATATAGATTATCCCTTGGATTTTGATAGATATATTTGATCCTTTTAAAAAATTGATATATCTAAATATGGTAAGTCATATTTTGAATTGCTTAATAATAGTCTTGAGGCCAGCACAAAGTGTGACTTTAAAACCGATTTTTATATTTTCATTTCTTCGTTCTGTTGTCGAGGCAAAGCGCAGCGTTGAGTTCCGCCACTCAACACGCAATGTCTCCAGAACACGGCGAAAAGTGGGGAACGGAGTGTCTTAACCCTAGATTTCCTCTGCCTACCTTGCTGTGTGCGAAATACGGCGTGAAGCTTATTTAATAATAGTCTAGTGTCTAATAACTAATTAAATACCTTTGTAGTACATATTCTAAGCATTGTCAAAGTTAACTTAGAAATGTGCTGTTGAATCGACTCCACTAATTTTGCTAAGCGCTCTGGGTACCACACGTTAGAGTTATTCAATAAAACTTCCGCCAATACGAAGGCATTATAAACAATTGCACTCAAAATAATTAGTACTATGCGAGTAACTACTTTTAAACTGCCATTAAAACAAGAAAACCAGAAAGCTATAATAGAACTCTTCATTGTTTTTAAGTAAGTTTATTATTTATACGACTAAAGATAAAATATAACTACCCACACGCTTATTAGATGTTAATGTGACTAAACAACTGTTCATGATTAATCGAATGTAGATAAAAGGTCAACGTACAACTCATTGATAAGTTATCATAATATGTGGTAATTACAACATAATATAGTATTTTTTTAGCTTCACGCTGTATCCCGGGAACCTGGGAACCTAGTGTTAAGACACTTCGTTCCCATTATGACCCTTCGATATCCATTTTCCATTATTGCATTGCACTTTTGTTCTATGTTTTTGCAATGCTAAACTAATAGTGTTATTACAAAACAAGTCGAAAGTGATTGATTTATTGTAATACGCAAGTAGTTACAATGAGTGAATGTATAAAATATAAAAAGGAATAAAAAATATAACTATTATAAAACGGTTACTACCTGTTATATTAACACTACTTTCGACATTATGTTTTTTCTAAGAAATAAATCAATTCTATTCTTTTAGATCCTTAACATATAAAAGTAATAGCATAATAATAACTGTTACACATTATAAATAAATGCTTTTGTATAATTTATAGAACATAAGAAGTTTACACAAAATATGTATTTTTTGATTTCTCATTTTCATCTTATTTCAAAAGAGTACAAGAAAGTGACACAGTGACATTGTGTCTGACCTACCTCACAGGCTTTTAGTTCAGTCGTTTAGTTTTTATAATGTGAAATTAGAAAATGGAAAATCAATAATAGGATAGATACTAATACGGTTTTTCATCTCTAGAAATAGATCATTCTTAACATCTTGGAATAGGGTAAGTATTTTTAATAAAAAAAATAAGTACAAATATATCTATTTTCTAAGAATTTTCGATAATTATTAATTTACTGTAACTTAATAATATAGCCCTTAATTTATATACAAATACGTTATTTATGTTTTGTATAAAAAATTGAGGCTGACGTGGCGCAGATTGAAAACACGGTGGTTATGGATTCGATTTTTACTTTTAATTTCCTTGCTCTGGTAATCAGACAAAGTGCGGCATTTAGCACTGCCATTAAACATGTAACATTTCGAAAATTGAACAGATAGAAATAAAGAATAATAGATACCTTTTGACTGCTCTGTTATATGAGGGATGCAGCGTGAAGCTATTTATTTATATATTCTATAAATATTATAATTATGTTAAATTAATATAATATTTATAGATAGATAATATTCAAATGTAAATTTTTAAATATGATAATAAAAATGAGACACAGAATAAGGCTTATTTTTTGTTTTTGTGAAACTGAAGACGTGCCGATAAAATAAAAATATTTAGGAAATGCATTAGATTATTATCACAAATGATTTTGAATATAATTAATTGTAAGATATTTTCTTATCGTCACGTTTTCATTTATATTGTCTATATTCTGTATTGAAAATGTATAGATAACCGAGAAATGTAGAATAAAACACATAAAATCATATTACATTAAATAAGCTCTATGCTGTATCCCGCGAACAATAGGGTAGACAGAGGAAAACTAGTGTTATGACACTCTGTTTCCCACTTTCTGCCGAATTCTGAAGGCATTGCGAATTGCGGATTTTGAGTGGGAGGTCTCAAGGCCGTGCTCTGCCTCGTCACCAGAGCGAAGAAATTAAATTATAAAGTTAAATAAATATTTCATTTCCTCGAGTGGGGATCGAACCTATAACCAGTCGTGCAACATGAATAATTCTAAGTATCTGAGGTACAGTAGGTTAGGACTTATACCTATCTAAGCGATTAATGTGAAGTAATATAGCTCATAGCCTTCATCGGATGATTCGAAGAAGCAACAACCCTCTACAAAAATACATTTTCGAATTAGTATTTCCTGAGATTACCAAACGACACGACTTCATAAAGTCTAGCTCTCGAGTAAGTAAATATATAATATATTCTATTAAATAAAAAATTAAATCAGCTTCATGTTGTTGAACCTAGTGTTAAGACACTCCGTTCCCCACTATATATTCACTATTATAATATAATATTGCATATATATTTAGGTTTTTGCCATGTTTAAGTAACGACGTGTATATGAGAAATGAGAATTCTGTAGAATACGTACGTACGTTTTATCATATTATAATCACCACTAAAAGATAAGTCATAAAATCCTTGGATGTATTGCGCAAGTAAATTTCAAAATCATCAATATACGACATACGACATTATTAGGATAATGCCTTGTCTAAATATATCGTGTTTAAATACGTTTTTAAATAAGCGTTAAAATTGATCGCAATCGGTGCATATATATATATATATATATATATATATATATATATATAGTGAGAATAGTTAGCTGTCTATTATATCTGCACATTTTTTGCATTTCTTATTGTATGTTTTATTTAAACATTGAGAGACTGCAAAGGACCATGGATGACTTAATTTTTTTTTCTAGTAAATCTTTGTTCGTTTAACTTAGCTAAATTTTTACATTTTTAGAACGTTTGTGTTGAGGCAAGACCATATTGATCAAATTGCCGGCTCATTAGGCATCATTTTTAATGTTAGTGACATTGAATGCCGACTCGGCGATCAGTGGTCACTATAAGTTCTAATAAGATAGACCTAAGTTAGACTAGTGTTCTTAAGCAAAACAAGGTATATTTCATAAATTAAGGGAGGAAAATCGGACAAAACATTTCTATTAACACTATTTAAAAAGCTATAGAAGTGAATTTAAAGTAAGTCCGAACTTACTCCTTCATGAAAAAAAGATTGTCATGGTATTAAATAAAATATCTTTACAAAAGTCAAAAGGAAAGACCAGACAAGCGTGAGTCGATTTCACCCAATGAGGTTTCCGTATAAAAATTGGAGGCCTCGGGCTTTTTCTGAAATTCAGGCTTAGCTTAGCCCGAGCCCTTTCGTCTGATATCTCATTTGAACTAGCGGCTTTTTAATATCTTGTTTTGAGGCTATTATTTTTTTACCCTCCTTTTAAGGGTATTATTTTTTTAAGATTTAACCACAAGTGTATAGTTTTCAGATTTTTTCCTAACTAACTAGTACTACCTGTAGATGCTAAACGCCAAATTTCATAATTCTAGGTCAAACGGAAGTACCCTTGTTATTTTGATTCCCTTTATAGTGTCGAAATATTTTTTTTTTTAAGTAAATTATTTATTATTTTTTTAAGTAAATTTAGAAATATATTTTTTTCAAGAAATTATGGAGCCGTAGATCTGAGTATATGGTTTGAATTTTAACTCGATATCTCCAAGCGTTTCCGAGATAAAGCCTCTCGACAGACAGACAACAAAGTTATCTTATAAGAGTTCCTTTTTTCCTTAAAAGATACGGAACGCTAAAAACCGTTGCGCTTACTTATATTTTCTAAATTTAAATTCAGTCAGATACAATTAATGTTATATATTATTAATTAAGGTTAAATTGAAACAGACTGAATATTTTTTTGTTATACTGATCTAACACATCAAAAGTCCACCTGGTATTACCACAACTTCCTTAATTTTTTTTGAGTTTTAAATTAAATAGTGCTCCGCGGCTGTGATCGCTAGCAAGATATTATCACGACAACGTTTCTAAATCTCGGAGTAGGTTTCTGACAAGGTTGTCTTAGTACTCAGGCTAAGGTTTATTTCGCAGTTTAAAATGTGGAAATCGGGTAAGCTACATTGGTTGGTCAAATAGTGTTGCGCCACTGTTTGCGTTTATATTACACGTGTATATAGGTAGTTGGTACATTTTCTCGTTTCCCGTCACTATTTATAAATAGAATTTCAATTATTTGCGAAATTTATTGATTACAGATTAGTGATGTATCAGTATCGGTTGAATTTCTACAATATTCATTATTTTCAAACATGTCGACATATAAATATCTACGTAACTACGTTGATATTTATTATGGAAATATAAAAGTTAAATATTAAATAAAACGCTAAATAGATATCGCATAATTATGGACGCATTGCGTGTTGAGACGCGGAACTCAACGCTGCGGTTTGCCTCGACACCAGAGCGAAGAAATTAACGAACCCACATCCAGTCGCGTTTATAGTTACATTTTGCGCCCCCACGCTAAGACTGGCCTCATAAATAGATAAAAAAAATCAAAAATCAGCTTCACGCTATATCCCGTACACAGCGGGGTAGTCAGATGGAACCTAGTGTTAAGACACTCCGTTCCCCGCTTTCCTATGAGTTCTGGAGGCATTGCGTGTTGAGTGGCGGAACTCAACGCCGCAATTTGCCTCGACACCAGAGAGGAAGAAATGAAAATATAAATGTAAATAAATAATTCACTTCCACGAGTGGAGATCGAACCCACAACCAGTCGCGCATATATAATTTACTTTTATTGACTACAACGTACTAAGAAACTGATATTTATAAAATATTAAATGTAATATTTTACTGATTTTTATGTATTTTATGACATACCTATGTTAGTATAAGTAAGTATTGACGCTATACATAACTATATATATGTGATTTAATGGCATTACGTTTATGACCGTCTCTCAACACAGGTAATGACAGTTTTACTCCTTGACCACATTAAGAATGACAAATGTTACCTACTTTTGTGTAGTCAGTTAAATGTTTACATTTAACTGACTACACAAAGGTAGGTACTGCTAATCTTAATCGATGTAAGACAAGTAACACGTTAAACAAAAAAAATGTGAATACTGAAAGTACATATACTTTAAGACGGATACATCATCTTGTTTACATACCCATTCGAATCAATGAATAAAATAAATATAAAAAAGTGAGACACGACTCGTCGAAAAAAATATTAAAAAAAAAGAGTAGGTAGGTACCTAAATATAGAATATAGGGCAACAGGTTTTTATGTTTATTTTTTTTAAATATATTAAAAGTAAATTCAATTATTAATATAATCATTAATACCAATGGAACAGTGATTGTATCGATAAACTCAACAGGATGGATGTAAACCAGGCGAAGTGAAACCGTTACGCACGTTGCATGCCTTACTTACGATAACCGCTACCTATCCTCTTTAAGGCGTTTTTACAATATGCAATTCTTTTGCATAGGATACTCACAGTGTAAATATAACATTTTTTTTTGTAGCTTCACACTGTCTCCCACACATAGCTGGGGAGGTAGAGGGAACATGGGAACCTGATGTGTTGGAGGCATTGCGTGTTGAGTCTTTTCCTCGTTACCAGAGCGATGAAATGAAAATATTGAATATTTCATTTCCTCTAGTTGTAATCGAAGTCACGACCTGTTGCGTTTATAGACGGACGCTTGTGCCCCTGCGCCATGTCTGGCCTTAACATAAATATATAGTAGACATATATTTTAATAAGAGAAATCAAAACAGTACTCGAAAGTGTACATTTGATATAGATATAGAGATAGATAGATAAATTTAGATAGGTAAGTGTATATTTGATATAGATATAGAGATAGATAGATAAATTTAGTAAAACTGTGAGTGTGGTGCGATTTTTAGAAAGAAGAGGTAATATATACATATGTTATTAATATATCATATTAATTGTATAAAAAAAAAGAAATTATCTGCACTGGAAATTTAGTGTTTATTTTATGTGTTAATTGGCGGAACTCAACGCCGTCCTAATAAAGTATTAAGTTACGCCCTAAAGTAATTAACACGTTTTTTTTTTTTTTTTTTTTTTTTTTTTTTTTTTTTTTTTTTTTTTTTTTTTTTTTTTTTTTTTTTTTTTTTTTTTTTTTTTTTTTTTTTTTTTTTTTTTTTTTTTTTTTTTTTTTTTTTTTTTTTTTTTTTTTTTTTTTTTTTTTTTTTTTTTTTTTTTTTTTTTTTTTTTTTTTTTTTTTTTTTTTTTTTTTTTTTTTTTTTTTTTTTTTTTTTTTTTTTTTTTTTTTTTTTTTTTTTTTTTTTTTTTTTTTTTTTTTTTTTTTTTTTTTTTTTTTTTTTTTTTTTTTTTTTTTTTTTTTTTTTTTTTTTTTTTTTTTTTTTTTTTTTTTTTTTTTTTTTTTTTTTTTTTTTTTTTTTTTTTTTTTTTTTTTTTTTTTTTTTTTTTTTTTTTTTTTTTTTTTTTTTTTTTTTTTTTTTTTTTTTTTTTTTTTTTTTTTTTTTTTTTTTTTTTTTTTTTTTTTTTTTTTTTTTTTTTTTTTTTTTTTTTTTTTTTTTTTTTTTTTTTTTTTTTTTTTTTTTTTTTTTTTTTTTTTTTTTTTTTTTTTTTTTTTTTTTTTTTTTTTTTTTTTTTTTTTTTTTTTTTTTTTTTTTTTTTTTTTTTTTTTTTTTTTTTTTTTTTTTTTTTTTTTTTTTTTTTTTTTTTTTTTTTTTTTTTTTTTTTTTTTTTTTTTTTTTTTTTTTTTTTTTTTTTTTTTTTTTTTTTTTTTTTTTTTTTTTTTTTTTTTTTTTTTTTTTTTTTTTTTTTTTTTTTTTTTTTTTTTTTTTTTTTTTTTTTTTTTTTTTTTTTTTTTTTTTTTTTTTTTTTTTTTTTTTTTTTTTTTTTTTTTTTTTTTTTTTTTTTTTTTTTTTTTTTTTTTTTTTTTTTTTTTTTTTTTTTTTTTTTTTTTTTTTTTTTTTTTTTTTTTTTTTTTTTTTTTTTTTTTTTTTTTTTTTTTTTTTTTTTTTTTTTTTTTTTTTTTTTTTTTTTTTTTTTTTTTTTTTTTTTTTTTTTTTTTTTTTTTTTTTTTTTTTTTTTTTTTTTTTTTTTTTTTTTTTTTTTTTTTTTTTTTTTTTTTTTTTTTTTTTTTTTTTTTTTTTTTTTTTTTTTTTTTTTTTTTTTTTTTTTTTTTTTTTTTTTTTTTTTTTTTTTTTTTTTTTTTTTTTTTTTTTTTTTTTTTTTTTTTTTTTTTTTTTTTTTTTTTTTTTTTTTTTTTTTTTTTTTTTTTTTTTTTTTTTTTTTTTTTTTTTTTTTTTTTTTTTTTTTTTTTTTTTTTTTTTTTTTTTTTTTTTTTTTTTTTTTTTTTTTTTTTTTTTTTTTTTTTTTTTTTTTTTTTTTTTTTTTTTTTTTTTTTTTTTTTTTTTTTTTTTTTTTTTTTTTTTTTTTTTTTTTTTTTTTTTTTTTTTTTTTTTTTTTTTTTTTTTTTTTTTTTTTTTTTTTTTTTTTTTTTTTTTTTTTTTTTTTTTTTTTTTTTTTTTTTTTTTTTTTTTTTTTTTTTTTTTTTTTTTTTTTTTTTTTTTTTTTTTTTTTTTTTTTTTTTTTTTTTTTTTTTTTTTTTTTTTTTTTTTTTTTTTTTTTTTTTTTTTTTTTTTTTTTTTTTTTTTTTTTTTTTTTTTTTTTTTTTTTTTTTTTTTTTTTTTTTTTTTTTTTTTTTTTTTTTTTTNCATGAACAATATAAGGGCCGGAATCAGAGTCATGGTAAAAATTAAGGAGGTCATCCAAGGAAGGGTTGACGTGGATTGTCTGGATCGAAGGGATCGCAGCGGATGGATCAATAATAGTCATTTTTAAAGAACCAGAATTTTGGTTTATACTGTGGCGTTTACGGGAACATGAATTCGGAGAAGGGAGATCAGAATCTGGAGTGTAAAAAATTTCGCCCGGATCAGGCGGATCCGGTTCTGGCCTAACATCCATTCCTCCTGTCAAAAATGACACATAAGGAAAAAAATATAATATAAGAAAATAATTAACAACTTACCACAAATATTATTTACAATACACTAAAAACTAATATTAATAATTATGAAACAAAAATTAACATGAAATGCTATTGATAACAATGGAAAAAAGAATTTAAACACAGAGCTTCCAAATCGTGTATTGACTACATCAAACGCGATCCAACACGTTTTTCTCTCTCTATCTAAACTTTTCACTGATAAAATCCTTAAAATAACATGTAACGAACTGCCCTTTTAATATTTGTTTATAATTTTCTTGCGAAAGATGCGCTAAAAGCACTTTTAAATTTAAAAATATTTACTCATTTAAAAATATTTACTCATTGAGTAATTTCACAATAAAATGAAAGTGCCTTTTTTATTTATACTTTATCGTATCCACTGTTGCGCTGCTATTGATAGTTTGTGCACGTTCATTAAACTCAAACGGAACTAACCATTACCCACATACAATATATGTGTAACATATGTATACATACATATAAATATACATACAGGGGTGTATACAATATTATATATATCGCGCACATAGGGAACATGGGAACATAGTGTAAAGATTAGTCTACCGTTTACCCCATTACCCCATTACAACACTTCTTTCCCCACTTTTCGTTGAATTCTTAAGGTATTGCCTATCAAGTGGCGAAACTCTACGAAGCGTTTTGCCTCATAACAAGAGCGAGGAAATGGTATCTAATATTAAATATTTCATTTCACCAAGTAGGAATAGAGCCTACAAATTTCCCGTTTACAGTCCCAGGCTTGTGTGTTTGCGCCTCACATTTAAAATTAAGACTTTACATAAACAAAAAAAATTGTAAATTGACATTTACATTCTTAATTTTCTTTAACGATACTTTAATATTTTATTTTTTAATTTTTTTCTCGCAAGTTTGCGTATGTTTAGTTATAAACTATTTTTTTTGTATGTACCGGAAGTGTAGAACGCTATACAGTACCTACCTGCACCAGACAGAAATTGTTTCTTTATAATATAATTATGCGCGATATATGGATTAAAAATAAATAGTAGATAAACGTATAATTTAATGTAAAAAAAATCAGCTTCACGCTGTATCCCGCACACAGCAGGGTAAGCAGAGGGAACCAACCTCCGTTCTCCACTTTCTGCCGAATTCTGGAGGCATTGCGTGTTGAGTGGCAGAACTCAACGCCGCGCTTAGCCTCGACACCAGAGCGAAGAAATGGAAATATAAATTTAAGTAAATATTTTATCTCTTCGACTGGGGATCGAACCCACGACCAGTCGGTTTTTGCAGTCATACTTCGTGGCGCGGCGCCACGACTGGCCTCATATATATAATTTAATATAATAAATTTATTTTGTTACACTCTGTATTTTACTTTCCCTCTTGACATTGCGTGCTAGATAGATACATTTAATATCTTTTTATGATGTTAATATCTCTGTAGGGAGATTTTTACCAAAAAAAATAAATAAATACAGATAAATAAATTGTAACATGTTTACTTACTATTTTGCTTATTTTGTTATAAGAATTTCGACGTAGCTTGATGAGAACGAATGGCTTAGTGGATAGAGTGCTTGGACGCTTTGGGTTTTCAAGAATGCGGGTTTAAATTCTGCTAAATAAATTTCTTATACGTTTTCTGAATAAATATTTTCTTTTTCTAAGTGTGGAATAACTTTTTAAAAAATATTAAAAATAGCTTTGAATATAGTTATTGATTTTTATCTTATCGTATATGATAAAAATACATTAAGTGCAGCAACTAAAAATGACAAAATGGGTTAATATAAATTTATTGGCATCATATTTCTTTTACCTGCTATAATAATATATTTTTGTTTGTTTTTAGGTAGGTTTATGAATGTAATTTGTGAATGTTGGAAATAATTAAGCTTAAATTAAATTAAATTTAACTTAATTTATTACGTAAGTTATTTACTAATTTCTAATTAAGTGGTCATAGATCAGTATTAATCACGAGTGTCACACACATTGGTTTGGGTAAGCGACGTTTATTAACTTCAGAAATTCTCCTTAATGCTTCAGAGGGTCATTACGCATTCGTATCCTGCTGTCAACTATGATTTCGTATAGTCCCAATAGATGTACCATACTTGGACCATAGAGGCCAGTATATGCAATAACCCTTCTTAAATATACTTAGTACCTACATCTATAACATTTAAAAATTAACCCTTAAATGAAATAATAGTTAGAACGAAGTTTTCTTTTACTGATTTCAAAAGAATCTAATCAAATCAGCTTCACGCTGTATCCCGCACGTAGCAGGGTAGGCAGAGTGAACCTAGTGTTAAGACACTCCGTTCCCCACTTTCCGCCGAATTCTGGAGGCATTGCGTGTAGCCGAACGAAGTACCGAAGTAGCCGAACTCAACGCCGCGCTTTGCCTTGAAACCAGAGCGTAGAAACGGAAATATAAATTTAAATAAATATTCTATTCCCTCGAGTGGGGATTGAATCCACAACCCCTCGCTTTTACAGTCACACTTCGTGCCCCTGCGCCACGACTAGTCTCATATAGATTTAAAAATAAAATAGAGACAACTTTTGATAAGGATCTTAGAAAAATCTTAGCATTTCTGCAATTAACATCTCTATACATATAATCATGCTTATTGTTTATAATCGTCATTGTCGCTATAAATGAGTTTCTTAGAAGCGTCTTTTAATTGTTAAAACATATTTATTCTCTTCACATACGTTTTTTTTACTTTCTTACAATGATAATACAATACCTACAGAGATTTACGCTTTAAGATTCCTTCGTCTGTTGAACTGTGTCGAGGAAAGTAACAGCTTTCTATTTCTTTTAACCTGACTCACATTAGACTGGCACTCGCAAATTTTTAAACTTGTTTGTGTTTTATTATGTTTATTTATAGTATTTTATTTATTTACGAGAGTTACGCGCATTTTATATTTTTTTTAAATTTCGTTAAGACAGTGTACATTTTTATTACGACTACAAAAAAAATGTTTGTAAACAAAACAAAACCATAACCAAACTTCTACACATTAAAAACTTACAATATTATTATCGTTCGGTCCGTAACATTATAAATACAATAAAATGACAACTACATTAAAATTTAATAATTCACTATATTATCGATTTACTTACGGTTCAAAATAAGCAGGATGGAGTACGATATGGTGTAATTCACGATGTATATTAGAAGTAGAGATGTGAGTGGAATGGAGGCGGCGTGCGCACCACGCCGGCGCGCGTAACTGACTTGCCGCCAGCGACCACCGTACCGACGGCACGGCCCATAGGCATATACCCATTTCCATTATCACTGTAAAGGTAGTTTAGCACTGGTGATTGTTAGCTAATCATGCGCTATTTAAATTTTGTAGATATATAGAAAGTAGTCTTTAGAGCTTGTCTATGGTCAATTCAACTCTGAGGCCAGTCGTAGCGTAGGGGCACAAAATGTGTCTGTAAAATCGACTGGTTGTGGGTTCGATCCCCACTTGAGGAAATGAAATATTTATTTACATTTATATTTTCATTTCTTCGCTCTGGTGTCGAGTCAAAACGCGGCGTTGTGTTTCGCCACTCAACACGTAATGCTTTCAGAACTCGGCGGAAAATGGAGAAAAGAGTGCCTTAACACTAGGCTCCCTCTGCCTGCCCTGCGGTGTGCAGGATACAGCGTGAAGCTGATTTAATATTAATTTAATAATAATAATAGTAAGTAATTTAATAATAGTCTTAGAGCGTGTTGAAATGTCTATGGTTAATTCGACTTCTCACTATATTGCGATGGTAATGTTTGTATTTTTGATGTTTTTTATTGCGTCGATGCATATAATATACCTATTTCATCATTGTATCTGTAATTATATGGGTATGCTTACTTTCTGGTTTAAAAGCTGCGAAGTGAATGTAACAACAATATAAATTAATAATATGCTTGAAAATATACCTATTAGGCAATGTAAAAAAGCCTGTAATTTATATGAACCCAGTAATAACATTGGCTTCATGCTATCTTATAAATAGCAATAGTAATTCAACCTTCAACGCTCAAAAAAGAGAAAATTAAAAATATATATATATTTTCATTAACAGCGGGCAATGATAATCTCTACCCTCTCTAAGGTGTCAATAGAATAGCTAAAGTACAAGAAATAATTGTTATTTACTAACATTAGTACAATTTTTTTTAAATACCATACCTTCATCTATAGCGCTGTTTGCAGTAGACGATAAGGTTTACGACCGCGTGACACAATTATTGTGTAATGAGTTGATTACTAATACCGTAGGACCTAATGAAAACAAAAAATTTTCTCTTTTTTGACAAGTTCTATAAATCATGAGGAACTTATATCAAGTATTAAAAATCGTATTTTGTCAAATATGATTTTCCTTCTGCCTACTCTGCAATGTGCGGGATACAGCGTGAAGCTGATTTATTTTATTAAAAAGTCGAAATACCAATATCGAATAAAATTAGATACCTAGTTATTGTTAATCAATAATAATACGTGTACATATTGTTCTTTCCCAACGTCGCCCACTAAGAAAAAACTACATGTGTTTCCTACCGTTTCTATTTTTACCAATTTTCTAGATAAAGGATATACAAACATACCTAGTATCCATAAGAAGCAATAAAAGTGTCGTATATTATGAAAGTGGGAAACGGAGTGCTTTGATATTAGGTTCTCTCTGGATAGTTGCTGGCTTTGCGGAAAAAGCGGAAGGAAGTCGTTGAGAAGTGTACATATTTTTAAAATTATTATATAAGTATATTACTTTGTCTGTGTTGTGCAGTTTTTTGTATTGCCACTTAACTTAACTTACAGGTTGGAAGTGTCAGCACCACTTTAAATGAAACCATAGTTTTACCTACTCCTTAAAAGCCTAATATTATACAATTATTTTTTTTTCCCAAAAAAAGAAAAAGTGTTATTTTCAAACAAAATAAAATAAATAATAAAATTGTTGTTTTATAATAAAATGCCATTTGTCAAGAACGACGCACGCACACATAAACCTATCAAAAGGAAACCGCCGCATACGTGTCATTCTGAAATCGAATCGTGGGTATTGGCGGCAAAGTTCGAAGTTGCTTGATCTTTAATAGTATTTTTGTAAAAGTATGTGTTTATGTTATTGGTATCTATGCGTAACTGCGTCACACGAAATACAGGTGTGGATAAACATCGTGAAATTAAAAAAAAATCCTACGTCTAAACTGTTGAGTGATCTTATTTAATTTCTTTAGGTAGGCTAGGTTAGGCTTAGGTTTGAAATATTTTACTCTATATGTTGTTTCCGTAAAAGTAGCGCTGCCTCTTCCAGAGAATAGAGTGATACGTTAGATTTTCCACGCTAAACATATAATATATTTTATTTTCACGCTCTGGAAAGCGCGGCGTTGAGTTCCGGCACTCAACATCACAACACAGAATTCGGCGGTAAGGGGGAAAAATTAAAAGAACAGGTTCCCTGTTATGTGCAGGATACAGCGTACAGATATTTTTTGTTTTACACTGTATGTCGCATATATCAAGGTACGTAGAGAGAACCTAGTGTAAAGATACTTCATTTTCCACTTTAAACACATTGCGTATTGAGTGGCTAAACTTAATTCAACGCTGCGTTGTTGTTACATAATATTATAGAAATCCAACTCAAGAAAGAAAGAAAGAAACTATAAAGGTATAAACGCAACAGTTGCGTTTGTACCGATTTTTACACTATGCCGCTGCAAAACAGCTTAAAATAAAAAAAAGTATTTTTAACACAGTTTTTACCATTTAACTTAATTGCAGTTCTTTTTAAATATAAAAAAACAATATTTGTTAATTAATACCGTGTAGACTGAAGTCGGATGAGAGAGGATGTACGCATTTTAATGTCAACATGCTTTGGCATTTATTTATTTGTATAAAAAAATAAGACTTTTTAAGTTAATGATGCAACTGATCTATATTTATAACTCGTGGAGTACAGTAATAGGTCAATTATATATAGCCTCGTCTTTTGCTAAGTTTATGTTTGTTAATTATAGCTTTACATAATATTACGTATGAAAATGATGACTCTATCTAGATTCGAACCCAAAACTCTTTGGATTACAATCAGTGCTCTTTTAAGAGTTAGGGCTTTAGACAAACTTGGAATTGGGATCCTTTGGGAAGTAATGAGTAACAAATTATTATATGTTGTGGTTATTTTCCGTTCCAGGTCCTCTTGAGATCGGGGGCCCTAGGCAGAGGCCCCAAGTACAGTATTGTAAGTAAGGGATTGACTACAAGTGGAAACACAATTAGCTAGAGAATTATATTGCTTATTCACATCACGCTGGAAAAAAAAATGCTAAGCATTCTTCATAACTTTTATGGTCACATCTTTCGCTGTCTTTGTGTAGTTTTTAATTGACTTCTTTTTCAAAAAGGAGGAGGTTCTATTTTCGTCATCCATATTTTTTTGTGTGTCCGTCGATTTATTCGTCATTTGAGGCCAGATTATAAAAAAAATATTTTATTTGAAAGAGCGTACTTTACCAATGATCTCATTACCACCAAGTCAAGATCTGATATTGGAATCCAATGGAATTCGAGGGAAATTCTCGAATTTTATAGACACATACTATGTATACATGTATCTTCTTATAGTAATCATTATAACAACATTTATACAACTTCTTACTGATTATGAGTTTAAGGGATAGTCTTTTAAATATTATGGCTTATAGAAGGCTAGTTGTATGCTATCAAGTTATTCGGATAATCTGATGATGGTAGGTATAATTCTTTAATTTCTATTGGTTAAATTTTGTCTTTATACTTGCCCATATTACCTTGCATATTATGTAAACTATTACAAAGTTACATGTACTTAATTTCATACAAAATGAATACATAAGTCCTCTATTACACTATATTACAAAGGTTAGGTGCTAGTAAATAATAGATGTTAATTTAGAGACGACGCTGTGTAAAGTATTTTTTTTCAATTTATTACCATTTAAAAATTAATAAAAGAACAACATACATATCACATCTAAAAAACCAAAAAGGTTTGTTATGATGTTAAAAAAGTGATCTTAAATTACACAATTCTAATTTGCAATAAAGTTAAATAATTAATAAGATTTCACAGTTAATTTATAAAAAAGTTAATTAATAAAATAAATAAAGTTAAATACTATTGACAAAATATTTTTTTAACACTTTTTTTATATTTACTTTATTGATAACATTACATACATTTAATGGGAGATCATTTACTATTCTCGGTACGAGGTAGGCCGAAGTGCGTTCGCCGTAAGCGTTGTTGGCTGGTATTTTCCGTAACTGCTTTCTAGAGACAGTTCGCGTATGTACAGAATGTTCAACGGCAATTTTAATTTCATTACAAAAAAAGGATTTTTTTAATAAATTGAATTTTAATTGGCTATGTACAGGTAGGATTTTTAATAATGTAAACAGTTCAAATTCATTGTTATGATATAGTATATTGTTAGAAACTAAATTCTTTATTATTTTAACTTGTAGATTATATATTTTGTCAAGGTAAGTTTTATAAGTTCGGCCATAAGACTCCAGTCCATATTGTATATATAAAAAAAATATATATATAAAAATAATATATAAATAATATATTAAAATTATGCATCATAGTTATAAAAGACTATGCCATTATATAACTGATATTTCGAGATATAACTTGAACTATTATTATATTTGATGAGGATAATTTTCATTGTTAAAATCAGCCACCCTACATTCGTTTAGGTCGTTAAATGTCTATATAAAAAATTACGTATTCCATCAACCTGTTCGAGGCCAGGATAAATCCTTAGAACATCAAAAATATCAAATACACAGGTTTTCCTCCGCCTACACTGAGGCAGAGAGAACCTAGTGTGAAGACACTACGTTTACTATTTTCTGTCCAAATTTTGGAGGCATTGCGTGTTGAATAGCGGATCTCAACGTACAAACGCAACATAGGTTTTTAAAAATAAAACAAAACCTTTATAGTATCAAGGTTTTGTAAATGGCTAAGCAAAATTTTAATATCTGTCTATATTTTTTTTATACCTACACATATAATGAATGATATGTGGATAAAAAAATATAAAGATATCTTCTTTTCGAGATAAAATTACGTTTAAAATTTAATTAAAAACGTCTTTTTATATCAGATTTATGCTATTTTATAAAGCAGTATGGGTTTAATAATATCATTCTGTGAATATTTTACTCAAATATCAGATAAGTCAAATTAATATACATCATTAAAAAGAAAAAGAAACTTAACATTCTGTCATAATCCTTTGAGCTTTAAAAATCATAATAAGACAGGCCAGTTTTTAATATTAGTGGTCTTGTTGTTGAATACGAAATGTCTATATGAAAATTATTAGGTATTTTATAAATCTAATAAGTCAGTCTAGTCATGGTAAAAAATTATAATTGATTTGTTTTTTATGTAATATTTTATATATAAATACTTTAAAAATAATTTGAATTCAAAAATTTTATAAATAATACCTTGTCCATATAATTTCCAAATGCTCTATGTGTTAATAAACACATGTTTCAATCCGCCATTTTGAATAATTATATTGTGCTAAATGTCAGTTAAGCAGCAACGTATAGTAGTAGTACGCATTAGTTTAGTTAGTATCGATAATTTAAGAAATTTATATCTATATCTTTATTTTCTGTAATTAAAAAAGTACTTGTATATAGATCATTGGTGCAGTATATTATATATATATATATATATATATATATATATATATATATATATATATATATATATATATATATATATATATATATATATATATATATATATATATATATATATATATATATATATATATATATATATATATATATATATATATATATATATATATATATATATATATATATATATATATATATATATATATATATATATATATATATATATATATATATATATATATATATATATATATATATATATATATATATATATATATATATATATATATATATATATATATATATATATATATATATATATATATATATATATATATATATATATATATATATATATATATATATATATATATATATATATATATATATATATATATATATATATATATATATATATATATATATATATATATATATATATATATATATATATATATATATATATATATATATATATATATATATATATATATATATATATATATATATATATATATATATATATATATATATATATATATATATATATATATATATATATATATATATATATATATATATATATATATATATATATATATATATATATATATATATATATATATATATATATATATATATATATATATATATATATATATATATATATATATATATATATATATATATATATATATATATATATATATATATATATATATATATATATATATATATATATATATATATATATATATATATATATATATATATATATATATATATATATATATATATATATATATATATATATATATATATATATATATATATATATATATATATATATATATATATATATATATATATATATATATATATATATATATATATATATATATATATATATATATATATATATATATATATATATATATATATATATATATATATATATATATATATATATATATATATATATATATATATATATATATATATATATATATATATATATATATATATATATATATATATATATATATATATATATATATATATATATATATATATATATATATATATATATATATATATATATATATATATATATATATATATATATATATATATATATATATATATATATATATATATATATATATATATATATATATATATATATATATATATATATATATATATATATATATATATATATATATATATATATATATATATATATATATATATATATATATATATATATATATATATATATATATATATATATATATATATATATATATATATATATATATATATATATATATATATATATATATATATATATATATATATATATATATATATATATATATATATATATATATATATATATATATATATATATATATATATATATATATATATATATATATATATATATATATATATATATATATATATATATATATATATATATATATATATATATATATATATATATATATATATATATATATATATATATATATATATATATATATATATATATATATATATATATATATATATATATATATATATATATATATATATATATATATATATATATATATATATATATATATATATATATATATATATATATATATATATATATATATATATATATATATATATATATATATATATATATATATATATATATATATATATATATATATATATATATATATATATATATATATATATATATATATATATATATATATATATATATATATATATATATATATATATATATATATATATATATATATATATATATATATATATATATATATATATATATATATATATATATATATATATATATATATATATATATATATATATATATATATATATATATATATATATATATATATATATATATATATATATATATATATATATATATATATATATATATATATATATATATATATATATATATATATATATATATATATATATATATATATATATATATATATATATATATATATATATATATATATATATATATATATATATATATATATATATATATATATATATATATATATATATATATATATATATATATGTTTTAAAAAACTAAAGGCACGCTTTTGTACACCGAGTGCTATATTCTATAAATGTGCTATTTATACCTTATTACTCAAAATAAATTATATGAGCCTAAACACGAGTGGATTACTAGAAGCTTATGAAGAGCTCCTTATGGAACTTATTTTCCATACAGGTCCTGACCTCATCTTCAGACTAGCTCGATGATATCATATATATATTGTATTGTCACCTAAGCTATGTACCTACGCTATAAGTTATAACTGCCAAGTTTCATGAAGTTACGGTTATTACAAGAGAGTCAAATTGAGTTTCTTAGATTTTATTAAACAGCTACAAGTGAACCTAATAAAAGCGTGTTACAATTGCGTTGTGTTAGTCTTATTCTTCATCATATTTTTATCAAATTACTTCGTTCTTCACTAGGCTATAATAATTTATTTAATTAAATAACATAAAATCTATGTTATTCTAGTAACTTATAATATAACATCGAATAACAAAATGCCAATAAATACAATAAAAATATTTTCATTTTTATTTTATAACTTGTATTCGAGCTCATATATTTTTTGTACGTAAAAATAAAAATAGTAAACGCAAAGTCACATGCAACACAAGACTCTTTTTAATAGTTCTTGATGAAAAATAAAATAAAAAAAATCAAAATTAAATCAGCTTCACGCTGTATCCCGCAACTGCAGGGTAGGCAGAGGGAACCTAGTGGTAAGACACTCTATTCCCCACTTTCTGCCGAATTCTGGAGGCATTGCGTGTTGAGTGGCAGCACTCATATAAAAAACAATCTGTCGTGTAATGTCATAGCTCATGGCCGCCTTGAACATAGGCTTTCTGAACTAACTAGGCTACCTAGCTAAAAAGTTTTCATATACAGAGTGGAAGCGTCAGCGCTCCTTTTACGGGAGCAGCATATAGGGTACAATATTTTAAGCCCTAAAGAATTTAAGCAAGATACTACAACAGTTTAAACGTAGGATAAATTTATTATTACACGATGTTTGTAAATACTGTATTTCGTGTGACGAAGTAACTCATAGATACCAATAATGTAAACACTACAAAAATACTACTAGGCGTAAATATAAAAACATACTAGAGCGAGAAAGGGATATCTCTCCTTCTATTTTGAGGAACGGATAGACGGCCAATAAAGTGATGCTATAAAGGTTTCGTTTTCTTTCCTTTTGAGGTACAAAATCTTAAAAATTGATTAATTATTTTAGTTTGGTTATGCATTAAATAAATCATAATATAAGTGTTTTGAGAATTTTCGATTTGATTTTCATATTTTATAGAAAAAATTTTAGTTGTTTCATAATCTGCCTAGGCCTAGGTAAACCGTAACTGCTACTGCTAAACTAAAGTTTTGGCCAATTCAATGTAACAATTGTATAAAATAACTCTTTTAGAACGTGACAATTTTCTCACAATATACTTTAAATTGATATAACTTTTTCACTGTATCAAATTAGCCTTTATGTTGCTCCACAACCCTCTGTATATTTTAGTGTTAGTCATATAATAATCGGTTCAGCTGGTTCGAAGGTTAGCCCGGATAAACAGAAAGACAGACAGATAAAAATGTTAAAATTGTTTGGTGTTTTAGTGTCGTCTAAATAACTAACGACTAATATTCCGCATATAGCAGAGAATGCAGAGTGACTTTCCGTGCAACTTTCAAGGCATTGCGCCTCAACTCAACGCCACGTTTTGCCTTGTTACCAAAGCGAAGAAACGAAAATATTAAATCAAATCAAATCAGATTCGCGCTGTATCAGATGTAGGCAAAGGGAACCTTGTGTTAAGACACTCCGTTCCTCATTTTTCGAATCGAAACGAATTCTGGAAGCATTGCGTGTTGAGTGGCAGAATTTAACGCCGCGCTTTGCCTCAGCATCAGCACGAAGAAAATAGATATAATATAAATTTAAATAAATATTTCATTTCATCAACTGGGAAAGAACCTACAAACAGTACCGTGTACAGTCACACTTTGTGCTCCTGCGCCATGACAGGCTTCAAAATATTTATAAGTGAGACTGAACCCACAACTGTCGTGTTTAAAGCCTCACGTTTGTGCCACAGTGTATAATAAATTAAGGTCTTTTGGAAAGTTATTTTTAATTTTGTTTGGCTATAAATTAATGTACGGTTTATTTAGCTATACGGTATATAGATAGTTCGGTAAGGTAAGTATGCGTGCACGGCAAGCGCAGTTTTTGCCGCATATAGGCCGATCCCGATCCTAAATCTTGAAATCTCGGTGTTTTTATCGTCATACAATCTCGAGTTTTTTCTATCATCACACAAAACAACTGTATAAAATAACTGTTATAGCAATTAGGAAATTTGTCGAACTAAGTATTGATAGCGGGCGATAACAAATGCACCGACACATAGACAAAAAAAAATTAAAAATCATTGTTTTGGATTCTACTGCATATAGCAAAGGTCCCCAATAACATTTTTTTATATATCTTCCAAGTACAGACACCGATTCGTTACATTTTTATTATAAGTATAGATTATAGCAGCATAAAGAGTTCCTATTTTACTTTTTTTTCAGACAGAGGAAACCTAGTGTTAAGACCCTTCCCCACTTTCCACCAAGGTCTGAGGCCATTGCATGTTGAGTGGCAGAATTCAACACCACGACACCAGAGCGGAGAAATGAAAATATAAATGGAAATAACTACTTTTACTAAAAATACCAAATCTTTAATTTTGAGTAAGTACACAAAATAATACGAGATACACTGACTAACGCCATCTATTAGCAATAACCATAACTCCGTATTAAATATATTGTTCATATATTTTCAGCTTTCCACTACTAGATGTCAGTAGGTTCAGTGTTAATTAGGTAATGTTAATTTAAATTTTTTCTTTTAATTGTTTTATATTTTGCTCAAATTATAATTTAATATTTTGTTTATTTATAAAGGTTATGAAAATTGAAAAAAAATTTTTTTTTCGTTCAAATAATAGAATAAACTACTTGTTGATAGATGGCAGTGTATTACGTTTGACAATAAAATATTGTGAAATATTTGTAAATTATTACTAATTTTCCTTATGAAAACTAACTATAACATAGTATAAATTTTAATTATCTATATATTCATTTAGTTCATATCAATATAATTTTGATTATTTATTTGCAAAAAAAATCATGAAAAAATTATTTATAATTTATGTTTAAGATTGTTTTGTATTTTATTTGTATTGAATTGAACAAGACAAAATAATTATATAATTATAATTGATATAAAGTTATTAACGATTTTAATGGTTGGTGACTACAATAACATTAGAAATAACAGAATAGCAAAGGAAATAGAATAAAAATCAGTTAATGACAAAAAGCGAGGTTGCCGTACGCGCTACTGGCGACATGTTACCATAAATCAGAGGGGGGCGCCCACCCACTTCGGGTAAGCATGATCTTTTTCCAAGATCCTACATTTTTATAAGGAGCATCCGCACGCTTTTTGCTACAATGAGGGGAGTACTAACAGATTTTTTGCTTTTATCTTTCGAGTGAATAATAAAATTAAATGTTTGACAATAGTAAAATTCACAATTATGATCTTAAGTAAAAAGAAAAGCACTTTAAGTGTAATTATTAAGTCTAGTATGATAATATTGTGTGTGTTTTACAATTGCTGCTAAATATACTTTCATATATCACAGCAATAAAAACTGTTGCGTCAGCGCATCTTCTTTGATAGGTATTTATTTCGACTCACATTTTTTCCTTATTAATAAAGCAATAGGTATAAGTATATAAATCGTTACATGTATAGTATTTTTATAGATTATTGGATTTAATACTATATTACTGTCACATCTTTCAACAACAGTGTGACGGTAACCGCGACAAATTGTGGGTTCGATGTCCACTCGAGTAGATGAAATATTTAAATATTTTCGTTTCTTCGCCTAGAGAGCTCCAGAATTTAAAAGGAAGTAGGGAGTGAAGTGTCCTAACACTTTGCTCACTCCGCCTACTCTGCTACCTGAGGGATACAGCGTGAAGCAATATTAAATATGTCTTCTAATGATTGCTTATTCAAGACATTCTGTACATTTCTCCTGAACGGGGATCGACCCTGCAGCCATCACGTTTACTGTCAGAGGCTATATCGAGTAGCATTGCGCTACGATGGTCTAAACTTTAGAGTATAAAAAGATAAATAGATAATGTAAAATTGGATATGTTGAAATAACTCTTCCGTTGGAAATGTATTATTCATCTATATACAAACGTCAATAACAGTTACGTAATTCAATATCTCAATTAGGTATTTAATATTTAATGACATTTCAATCTTCAATATGCCATACACATACATAAATATATGTGTATATGGGACCTATATAAATATATTAGGACCTTGAATAAGAGTTTGTTTTTTGAAAGATGGCGTTGCGGCACTCTGTGCATGGAATTTCGTAAGGTAACGAATCACCAAAGTAGTACTATATGTAACCTTAAATACCTACATATTTATTTTCCCTTTGTGAAAATGTGTACTTTTGTGCCAAATAAAGTGTTTTTGCGGGGAATTTTATTGCACTGCTTTATTCAGAAAAAATCTGCAGCAGAAGCACACAGAATTCTCGTTGAGACAATGCTTTGTCGAATACAACGTGCAGAGACTGGTTTAGGCGCTTCAAAAGTAATGATTTTGACCTTGAAGACAAAGAGCGTTCTGGAGCACCGACAAAATTTGAAGACAGAATTGGAGGCATTGCTTGAAGAAGATCCATGTCAGACGTTAGTAGAGCTCGGGAAAACGTTACAAGTAGATGCGTCAACAGTTTCAAAACGTTTAAAAGCGTTAGGAATGATCCAAAAGCAAGGGCATTGGGTGCCGTATGAGTTGAAGCCGAGAGACGTAGAACGACGTTTTCTCATGTGTGAATTGTTGCTTCAACGGCAAAAGAGAAAAGGTTTTCTGCACCGTATCGTCACTGGGGATGAAAAGTGGATTCACTACGACAATCCAAAGCGAAAAAAATCGTGGGGCATGCCGGGTCACGCATCAACATCGTCGCCAAAACCAAATATCCATGGTTCTAAGCTTCTTCTCTGCATTTGGTGGGATCAGCAGGGCGTAATTTATTATGAGCTGCTTAAACCTAATGAAACTATCACGGGAGCTCGCTATCGACTTCAGTTGATGCGTTTGAGTCGCGCTCTGAAAGAAAAGCGGCCACTATACGAGCAGAGACACGACAAAGTGATTTTATTACATGATAATGCTCGGCCACATGTGGCAAAACCAGTCAAAACTTACCTGGAAACACTTCAATGGGAAGTTCTACCCCACCCGCCGTATTCACCGGACATAGCCCCCTCCGATTACCACTTGTTTCGGTCGATGGCGCACGGTTTAAGCGAGCAGCGCTTCCATTCTTTTGAAGAAGCCGAAAAATGGCTTGATTCCTGGATTGCCTCGAAAGATGAGTCGTTTTTCCGACGGGGGAATCAATTTCTACCAGAGAGATGGGAGAAAGTGGTCTCTAATGATGGACAATACTTTGAGTAATGTCATTGTAAGCATTATATTTTAAATATTTTTTTTTTAAACAAAAAAAACAGCGAGAACTTATTAATATGTAGGTAAATATGTGTATATAAATATTCACATATACTATATTTCTAAATTGAGGCCAGTCACAGAGTTCGATTTCCACTCGACGAAATGATAAAATAATATTTTCATTTCTAGTGTCGAGGCAAAGTATGGCGTCGAGTTCAGTCACTTAACACACAATGCCTCAAACGCATTGGGGAAAAGAGTGTCGTAACACTAGGTTCCTTCTGCCTACTCTGCTGGGTACAGCGTGACGCAAAAAAATAAGATAATAAAAAAAATTGCTAGATTAGTATCACACATCTTCCGTATATAGCAGAATGGAGCAGTTAGCGAATTTACAAATTTTCGATTTTTTTTTATTTTTTCCACCTTTAAAGTTTGTCATTTCGTCTTGGTATGTAGGTTGCCATCGAACAATGTCATAGTTATTGAGAAAGCTAATCAAAGCAGAGATATCTTTATGACAGTTATAAATACTTAAAAATAATCAACTGGGTAAATTTTTTGCGAAATTATCGATGACATTGCCACAATTGATCTTCTTTATTTCGACTCTTATCTATGCACAAAAGTGTTAGTTATCATTTAACTTTTCCAAGTTTGGTTCAAACAATCTTTCACTCTTTGATATAGATATTCTAAGTGGTACCCATGTCCCGTGAGTATCTGGATCATCGTGAACGAATATTTAAAATGGCCAACATGACTTCTCCCCCTATCTCTCTCACCCGCTGCAAGTTGTTTTGTATATTATCAACTAGCGCATTTATCTGCTATTAGTACCACAGACAAGAGCCCATGTGATGGCGTTTCCACCCAGAGCCTGAACCACCTTATTAAAGATTGTTCTAAATTTACCTTCTCAAGACTTCAACACAGTATGATATGCAATGCAACAAATATTCAAGATCCATACGACATAATTTATAAATTCATTCAAAAAAACGAACCAATGAGGACAGATTGATGAGCGCATGATAATTTTGAACCAGATTGACAGAAGCCAGCTGAATGCGGTAGAGAACGCACAGCGAGGAGACGTCTCTTTGCAAGGCCAAATTGTCAAGCCATTCACAGATCATTGGGTCCCCGATGATTCGAGCGGCTGTAGAGCCGTAGGTTGTATACGATCAAATGAGTCCAACTTATAATAGAGTGCACCACCCCAGAGATGAAAACAGTACTCCATATAAGGCCGAACCTTGGCCCTATACAGGGTCAATCGGTGTTTTGGAGTGAAGTATCGTCCCGTTTTGCTGATGGCTCTCAGTTTCTTCGAGGCCAATTTGGCCATGCTTTCCAGATGATCGCGATACTGGTAGTCACTCGAAATATTAGGGTCCAATATACTGATACTGGGCGGCGGCGGCGGTTGTAAGGGGAATATTTTGGAGATCGGCTTTCTCTTTAGCCGTATGGACCAAGATGTCAATGGCGAAAGCCAAGGCTGACTATAGTTGCCAAGTGCAGCCTTTGAGAGGGCACAAAACTTGTGAGTTCCAGACGGGTAGCTCTCAAGCTTCATGCCGATTTTGGCGATTTGCCTCTTAAAGTACCTAGAGGTTCGGTTATACGTCTTCTTTGAGGCTTTCACCTTCGGATCCAAGTCGCCTCAAGATGGTGGTGGCCGCCGTTCAGGTCGGAGTGTAGACTCCTGATGTTGCAAAAGTCCACGTTAAGCATGGTATGGGTTGCCGTGGAGCGTACAACTCGTTTGCCTTGTCCATATCACGGAACTGTGCCCTTCCCAGAATTCGATAGATGGCATGAGTTACAGTTTTAGACATTTATTCTCCAACACCGGCGGTGCTGGTACTTTCCCGGGGTAGATTGTCTAGGAGTGCTACTATCATATACCAGGATGCGGAAGCTCGGTATAACTAATCGGCACTATCACGCCGGTTTTAAATACCGAGAGTGGTAATAATCCGGTGGAGTCTGTCATATCGCCCAGTATCGCTATCATCTGAAAAGCAAGGCAAAGTTGGCCTGAAAGATACTGGATGTCTTTAGCAGAGAGTGAAAGTACTTCAAGTCCGTCTTGAGGGCCCACCAAAACACCTATTGGCCCTGACCAATGGTGTTTTGGCAGGTCCTCAAGAACCAGTAAATCTGAGTCCTATTCATATTTCATGACATTCAGTCATATCTGGGCTGGTGCATCTCAGTATTAGATTGAACCATTTGAACGCATACAACATTCGAATCCTTAGGGACCCAATAATCTGTGAAAGGCTAGACACTTCGTCTTTGCATAGAGATGTCTCCTAACTATGAGTTCTCTACCGTATATGTCATAGAGGGTTTTCTGGGGAACTGTTCAACCTAACATTTGCCGTCGAATTTTGTACCCGCTCAGTATGTCACAAGCTTAGCAATCTGGATACGTGGCAGTCCACTATTGTATGGTTTTATAGGAACTACCTACTTACTATGTATCGCCATGGTACTTTCAAAAAGTGCGTTTATCTCCACCTTAAAGGCCAGCTGCGCACCTATAGCTCCTCTGGTACACTGTACTGTTACATAGGTACTGTTACATAGGGTCGTGGCCAGCAGTAATCACTAATCGTCGTTCATTTTTTTTAATGGAAAAGACAAAGCAAATGAGCGTTCGGGTCACCTGATGGTAAGTGACTACCGCCGCCCACGACCCCGTGCAACACCAGAGGAGCTACAGGTGCGATGCCGGCCTTTAAGGTGGATTGGGCGCTGGGGCCCGGCATTACCTGAAAATTTCACAAAATGTGACTCGTTTACAAAGTAAAAAAGCGTACAGGTTACCTGATAATAATATACTAGCTATTCTTATTAGTTATCTATTAGAAAGAGAATAGTATTTATTAAATATTTTATTTACCTTTGTGGAATAACACTTTAAAAATGTAAAAAAATAGTAACTTATTTCCTAATTCCTGAGGCCAGTCGTGGCGCAGCGGCACGAGGTGTGACTGTAAAACCGACTGGTTGTGGGTTCGAACCCCATTCGAGGAGATGAAATATTTAGTTAAATTTATATTTCCATTTCAACGCTCTGGTGTCGAGGTAAAGCGCGGCGTTGAATTCTGCCACTCAACACGATGCAATGCCTCCAGAATTCGGCAGAAAGTGGGGAACGGAGGTTACTAGGTTCCCTCTGCCTACCTACCTACCTACCTACCATATTTCCTAATTTCTTATAGCTTAGATAGTCTAATATAGTACTGTCAGGTTCAAATATATTGACAAAAACACAAATTCCTAACTTTGTCATAATAGGGCATTGTCACTCCCGAGTATAGCATCGTAAGGGCGACATCCCATTAGATTTAGTCTTTTATTGCCTATGAAGTTTTTGGTTTAAGTTTGAATAGCAGTTAGATCTCTTTTTAACCTTTTAGTAACTTCAGGTAGTTAATTTAAATTACAGTGACGATAAATTTGCAAATCCTCACATATATATTATTTAAAAAAGTAATGACTCTTGATATATTGTTAAGAAATACAGAAACAAAGCAGGGAAAGTAAGCCGTCTTGGGGAACACCAGCGGTAAGTTCAAGCCATATCAACGTGACGTCTTGTGCTTTTAATTATTGCCGGCGACTGAAGTTACAAACGAAACCAGCTTTGAAATATTTACTTGAATTCACTGCGGAAGTCCAGCAAGCACCTAACAGTGCTCTTAGTATGGTCCATAGTTAAATGTCCTCTGAAATATTCAGCAGTGCTCCAATTATGCTGTGGAAAGGAGGGAAAACAAACTGGAAATACCCGTGCGAGTAAAATACGGTTTTGGATGTGCCCATCGAATAAAACCACTGGATGGAGCTGATCGCGAGTGATCAGTATTCTAACAAACATTACCCTAGAATGATTAAGATTATGAGCCTATAGACTTTAGACTCAGTATCAGAATTTACGAGAATTTTTTTTAGATATACAGTTGCACGTTAAATGAATATGGTCCATAATTATAAAGAAATATAAGAAGGTACGTACTCGTGATGGTTTTTATTACTTTAAGGAATGTTCCACTACCTAATTCGAAATTTTGTCACTTATAGTATAGTTGTTTATGGTAAGGTGTAGTTAAAATATATTTTTTTTTTGTTTTGGTGTCAATGTATGGTCAAATTTGTAACAATATTACAAAAGCTACAGTATTTTACAGAAATTATATTTAAAATGTATTATACGAATTCATTCCAATATAGAGTGGATTACAAAAAAAATATCTTAATTTTGAAAGGGCACAAGGATATTTTCAGAACGTTAACGCGCAATGTATACAAATGCAATGCAACTACGCATTGTACTGTACGCATTATACTCCAACAGCGTAAATCCTGGGAAAACCATTCAAAATTAAGGAAAAAAGGGATTGTTGTTTTTTTAAAACTTATAACAGCCAATTTTGACAGTATAATTATTATGATTAAACTAAACGATTGTGATGATAGTAAATACAATACAATCAATAAAACCAGAAGTGATAACAGATATACTATTATATTAAATATAGCTGAAAAAAAATCGTGCAGCAAAATTGTTAGGGCGGTATTAGGACATATATTACGTGAATTGTTAAAAACCAACCATATTTAGGCTCTTGCTCTTAGAAATTATATAAAAAAAATATATTGTCTAGTAAAAAGTTTTTATATATCTTGTTACAAGTATTGACTAGGACCGTCGTGGCGTAGGTGTACAGCGTCTGGGTATAAAAGCGACAGTTGTGGGTTCGATTTTCACTCATGGAAATGTATAATTTTTGTCCTCGCTCTGGTAACAAGCAAAGAAAAATGCACAGCGTTAAGTCCCGCCACTTAACTTACTTACTGAAATATAGGCAGTGCGTGGGGAACGGAGTGTTTAACACTAGGTTCTATCTGCCTACCCTGCTTGATACAGGACACAACGTAAAGTAAAAAAAGAAAAAAAATCCTCTGAATGTGGACTTGAAACCACAGCGACCATGTTGACAGTCTGACGCTGTTCCTCTCTCTGCCCTATGTTCAACTACTATTTTTATTATTTATTTGAACATGAGTACCATGTAAATACCTTTGTTAGCCATAAGAAATGAATGTATATGAAGAGCGGCTTATTATTTTTTTATTAGCGGATATTATTTTCGCAACTATCACAACTGCTCAATTAAAATTCATCTCAGAATTTTAAATTATTTTTCAGGTATACTTAAATTTTGAATATATGTATATTTAAAATAGGTATACTTAAAATTATTACAAAAATATTTTTGAAAATAATGTACAGTTAAAGGGCAATAGTAGCACAGCGACACAACCATGTCACTGTAAACGCGACAAGTTGTATATTTAATATTTTCGTTTCTTCGTTCTGGTATCGAGGTAAAGCGCGGCGTTGAGTTCCGTCACTCAACACGCAATTATAGATTCCCTCTGCTTATCCTATAAGCGGGATATAGCGTGAAGCTGGAAGAAAAAATAATTTAGCATTACGTTCTGTCTCCACATATTAAAAAATATTATGTTAAATAAAGTTATAAAATAGTTCATGTAATAATATGATGTGTTAAGTAGATTGTAATATCAAAGTAATATATCAGAAAGAAGTGATTTTTATTTAATAAAATATATTAATATATACTGTACATTTTAGTTTATAATTAAGATGTAATTTATTATAATCAACAATTTGTATTTCATCTGTTACCGCGTTTTTTCGCGCCAAACTTTTTCAATATATCGTCGGTGAGAGCCACGCTCTGCCACCATTAACCGCCGACACTTCACCGTTGCTATAAACTCACAAATCATGAAACGTGCCATTGCACTGCTTTCCCCTGAAACACGACTCTATTGCTGTCGTACAAAGTCCATTTTTATAATATGCCAGAGTTACGATCAGTCCAGAACAAAATGTTTTCCTAACAGATTACTTTGAACCTTAATGTCACTTTACGGAAAACTTGTTTTCAGTTAGTCCACCGGGAAATTGTGAAACGAACAAAGAGAGCGAGAAACGAGGCCAACATTCGTTAATAATGTAATGTATATTTATTGGTCTACATTATTCTACCGAAGTCGGCTTACTCTAAATAGGCTTTTATATTAATTATTTTTAAGATTAGCATTGAAAATGACTATATTTTTTATATTTTTATGGAAAATTGTAATATGAGAAGTCAGCATTGAAATAATTATTTCTTCGTTTTTTAGTAAGTTTAATGGAAATAAAATTTTATTTACTTCTCTCTTTATAAAGCAGCATATAAAACTAGCAGATAGTGCGCTATGCTTAACGCAGTAGTAGTTAGTAAAGTAAAAGAAAACCATATTTCACGTTTCTTCTTTGAGCATTACTTATTATATGTATGTTTGTAATGTACCTATATGGTTTTTAAATGTTATATTCTAAATCGAATTCTTTTTTAAATCAGTTTTTCTGTGCGGCCTAATTTGTATGACATCGGGCGTTCCGCATCTAATCAATACACAGGCTTGATGCGGCGGCGGCGGGCATGGCAGGCGCGCGCTCGTCCCCTTCGGCCGCGCTCGGCAAACATCGGCGCGAGTGGGGCGCCCTCGGCGACGTTCGGGTATTCTCGCTTCAATCGTAATTCCATTTTCCGCCCGCCTTGGCAAATTGAAATGTCGTAACTCTAGGGGGAATATCGGCTTTCTAGCCAAGAAAAATATTCTGCTAAGGCATTGTAATGACGGCTCTGATATTATGGAATATTTCCAGTTCATCATACTGTTCGGGGAGTCCCCTAAAATGATTGTAATTGTGTATCCACCCGCCACTTGCCCGTTCTGGTTAGGTACTTTTCCCCGTTCTTGTCTCTTTCAAATCGCTTAGGGTTTGAATTAAATCGATCTGAAAATAAATCTCAACATTAGTTTTTGAGATAAGTTACAGATAATATTTTTGTTATGTAGTCTCATCACTTGCAAACATACAATCGTCATATAATGTTGTAAACAGTATTTATTACAACAGACATTAAAAACTATGCTTTCTAGAGTGTTGTAATAGATAGAAGATTCAATTCCGCCTTAATATAAATGTTTCTGTTTTCTGTGTTACTTTATAGAATGGATAGTATTTAATTAAAATTGCAATAAGAAAACTAATGCATTAATAAAAATTTTAAATAAACGTAAGCCATTAAAAAATATATATATTTTTCTTCCTAATAATATCTTAGTTCACATCTAGTTTGCAATAAATATAATATTAAATTTGGAAATGCCACATAAATTAAATTTATTCTGAAATTTAATAAAAATAAGTAACAATTATAATAGGGTGGAGTATTTTCGGATGTAGTATTAGTTAGAGGCCCAGTAGGTCAGATAAATTGAACCCTCGGCGGTGTTGTGTTCACACGTAAATAACATGTAGAGTTTGGGCGGGGGTGTGGGCGGTCTGTTCCCGAGAAACAAAGAAAATATGCCGTTTAAACGAGCTATTTTAGCTAAAAGCGACTCTTTGCGCTTGTAATAAGAGTTAAAGTAATTTATTTTGGTGAAGAAAAGTTTTGTCCGTCGTGACAGATAGCATCGGAACGTTTGCGAACGGAAAATAAGTTTTTGCCCGAAGTACTACCTTATGACGTGGGAAAAGGTAAATTGATGTTCTATTATGACTCGTGCGACGGATGGTATAATATAAGAATAGATTTCATCGAACACGCAACCACCGAAGAGGTAGCTTTGATTTCACTTTGGCAGTTTTAATTTTTTTTTAGTTTGTTTGACCTTGTTATATTGTAGTAGATTATAGCGTGGAAAATAAAAATAGAATGTAATATAGTAATTTGATATTTTTTTTTGTTATTTTCTTTTAGAAGATTATTAGAAAACTATATTATTTAAATTAATTTGGTAGAATAGGTTTAAAAATTACAAGAGTTTCACAAATATGATTATAGTTAAATTTCACATTTAATGTTAAAAAAATTACACGACAAGTGACAAAAAATCATTATTATTTATTTCCTACTACTATAATAATATTTGGATAGTCACTAAAAATATTAGCCCTTTGCAGGAAACGAATCCGCAATATGCACGTGCAATGCCATTCATAAATTCTGGGTTGCCCATATTTTTAGTATTATATAGTGCATTATCTATACAAATAGTTTTTATTGTAATCTTATATAGAACATTTACTATTCGTACGCGAAACCTTACATTGTATCTGGATAAGGTTATTTTGTAACCTTTCAAGTAGAGACCTCTTTGAAGATATTGCGGCCTTTAGGGGTTGGGGTCGGTGGGATGGGCTGCGGGGGGTCTGGAGTTTTGAATTAATAATGTTGATATCGGCCCGCCTTGCGATTAATTTGATTATTTGTCTTATGTTTTGGTTATCTACCGCTGTTAACACGTAACGTTACATTATATCTCGGTAATAAAAGCTCATTAAGCTCTCACTAATGGATAATTTAATGTTATTAACGAAATTGTTGTTGAGGATTCATTTAAATGATTACAAAGATGTGATGGTCATTTAATATACTGCTTTAGATAAAGCAATAAAAATATAGATATATTTATTAATATTATAAAGTTGATAAGTTAGTTTGCTTGAAATAGTTTCTGCAACTACTGAAACGAATTGAAAATAATATTGTGTATAGAATAGTTCGACGAGACTATATTGCCTTTTTTTTCAATTTGTGATATACTGTCGCAGGGGCAGACCTTCGAGTGTAGACGCAACGGTTGTTGGTTTGATTCCCACTGGGCGAAAAATATTTATTTTTCATCTCCTCGATCTGGTAATGAGACAAAGTGCAGCGTTCACTTCCATCGCAGTGCCTCAAAAATTATGCGGAAAACTTATACAGTATAGTGAGCTGCACTTGCCTGCAAGATTGAACCTTTTAAGGCAGACAGATGAATAAAAAAAATATCGTGTTATAGTTTCATGTTTGATATGCATGAATTAAGTTTGTACTTGAAATAATTACATTTTAAACTAATTAATTACAATTTAATTTTAATAAAAACCAAAGAACAAAGTTAATTTAAGCTAAAATTGTAAAAGTGACGGTTCCAAAAGAATTAATTAATGCTCAACGATGGGAGATAATAAACCGGCATTACGATACTTCGGGAATGTTCGGGACGCGCAACCTTTCCTTAAGTTGGTGAGATTGAGTACGTAAGTATATAGAGCAACTTTAATTAAGACGCCTCGCTGTTTTGTTAACGTGCATTGTTTATGAGGTAGGATAATTTGGACGGTTCCCCTGAAAAGATTGGTAGATTAGTGTCCTGAATAATGTAATTGGGAAGTTAATTTTAATCAAATTTTACCTAATTAAATTTTATGTTAAAGAAACGAAAACGAAAATGTTTCTTCTACTCAGACATGTCATATGCAATTGTAAAATTTTTAGGTATCGACCATTGTTTTCATTTATTTTGTATGATACTTCTATTATTACTATTAATGTTGAAATATCACAATCTTTTACGGAATAATTTTTTTATGTCTGCGAAATGGCGGGAATAAGTCCCAAGACCGGACGGATCGGCGAGCATTAAGAGAGACCTATGTTCTATAGTGGGCTTCAAAAGGCAAGGTTAAAATATCATGAGTACTATCTAACATATCATTAATTTTTAGCATGCAGTATATCTTTTAGTGTATCAGTACATTTAGAATAAAAAAAATGTGGAAAATTAAGTGGTAAAAGTGTTCACAACACGTATTTCATGCATTTTACGGAAACGATCAAGATCAAGGATACCTTTATCAATTCCATTACTATTGAAAAATGTGTTTTGAGCAATATCTAAATATTAGTATGTAACACACACATACAATTTAACATCTCATTGATAATATAAGACTATTACAGTCTTATATTATCAATATAATATTTAGATGTTGCTCAATATACATTTTTTTAATTATGTCGCTATTTAAAAAAAAATAACAATCAAACTTATTTTACATACTTTTATATTCTTAACAATCAACATATTTTTATCTAACAAAATTGTATTATATTTATTTTGTTTAAAAAGTACAATAAAACACAATACAATATACCAGAATATTGCGATAATACAAACATTTTAGTAATCATTTGTTTTTGTAATATGTCGCAATTTTAACACATTTATTTGATAGTTGACACACCATTTCACCAGCTCCAGTAATTCCGAGATTCACTTCACGTAAGTTTGACTGCGGAAAGGAAAGTTTGGTCCGATGAGGCTGTAGACAATACGGCTACCTATAGATTGGGGGATGCTATACAAGCATAAGTACTTATAGTCCAACAGCTTTTATTAGACTCCCACTGGAGCGTCCTGATTTATTGACGTCACGAACTTTGCTTACGTGATATAATCGGTTATTGTTTATATCATAATTTGATTATGTAATATAGTTATTAATCGATTGATGTCAGTTTTAGAGGCCATCGTGGTGTAGAGGCACAAGCGTGAGACGGTTACCGCGACGGTTGTAAGTTTGAATTCCATTCGGAGTAGTGAATTATTATTAATAATTTCGTTTCTTCGCTCTGGTTACAAGTTTGAGTTCCGCCATTCAACAAGCAATGCCTCGAAAAAACGACGGAATGTGGAAAACCGAGTGTCTTAACACTATGTTTCCTCTGTGAAGCGGAAATAAAAAGAATTCAATCATATATAATATTTTACTGGATTGTTCGTGTGTGTACTTCATTTAATTATAAAACATTCTTGTTCACATTCTTAATATTCTACTTAATGAAAGTGCTAAAATTCAGTGTTTTCGCGAATTATTTATTTAAAATTTTAAAGCTAGACCAGCTCTTTTGCGGTATGATCAGCAAATGAAGTTTCTTTAAGACTTCCATATTTTCTTAGTATACACCAAGACTTTTTTCCCACGCTGAATAAATTAAGTTGAAAAAGTTTTGATTATAAAAGAGTAGAAAAAAATTATAAAATATTTGGCCTACTTTTTTGAATTCTTCAGAAATCAATGTAATTTTGAAAGTGTTAAACATCAACTTACCAATTTCACGTAATCTATACTTCTATTATGGAGATGGAGGACTAGGGCGGTCCAAGAGTTTCTTAGCAGTTGCGGCGTGAATAAATTATAATGATAAGACCATGCCTTCGCAATATTGGAGCCGTTGCGATCATTACTCGGCCCGCCCCGCCCGTTCTTCCAGGAAAATTTCCCGGACCCCAGTGTCCTTTTTATTCGAAGGCTTCACGAGAACCCTTGATTTACTTTCATCTACGACTTCAAAAATTGTAGCTTGTGAAATTATTAATGTACAATTTCAAAAATAAATATAAAGTGTGATAAATATAGAGTATCTATAACTTTTATGTATGTGTGAAATAATGCGGCTGAAACTAAAGAAAATTTTAAGCTCGAATTTTAGCGTTTGCCATCCAACCGTTGCCAGCCAATTTGAAAAATCTTACAGAATATTATAATGAAGATGATGTCTACATGTATATAAAAAAACTGGTCAAGTGCGAGTCGGTCTCGCTCATCAAGGTTTCGTGCCAATTCCATAATTGTAGGTCAACTGGAATGTAAGTTATAAAAGTTGATAAACTTAAATTTGCAGTTAGTTGATTGTTTTTAAATTTTAATGTACGGTTTTTTCACTTCTTCTTAACTTTAATAAATGTAGGTCGACGTTAAGTACTCTGTAGATTTGATTACGTGGAGGAATTCACACAAAAAGCAGCAAAAACAGTGCTTAAACACTCGTATTTTTTGATTACGTTGACTTAAAATTAATTCCGTGCTGAAGGAAGACGTAGACCTAAATATTCCATATTAATTTTAGCCTGATACTCCCCGAAATCTTGAAATAAATAGTCTTGACATACGGACAGGCATACAGACAGACAACAAAGTGATCCTATAAGGGCTTTATTCTTTGGAGATACTGAACCCAAAATATAGCACTTTTTGATTTTCATGACTGAAGAAAAATTTAAAGATCAGCTAAATCAGCTTCACGCTGTATCCCGCACACAGCAGGGAAGGCAGAGGGAACCTAGTGTTAAGACACTCCGTTCCCCACTTTCTGCCAAATTCTGGAAGCATTGCGTGTTGAGTGGCAGAACTCAAAGCCGCGCTTAGCCTCGACACCAGAGCGAAGAAATGGAAATATAAATTTAAGTAAATATTTCATCTCCTCGAGCGGAGATCGAACCCACAACCAGTCGGTTTTATAGCTACACTTCGTGCCGCTGCGCCACGACTGGCCTCAAAAATTTAAAGATTGAACTTTAAATTGAAACTGGTATTATATAATATGTAGAACATACAGAAAACACAAATGATATATTCCGGGAAAATCACAGCTCAAGTAATCACATTAATTACATAAACAATTTATAAGGAGAATAATCGAGACAAATACGTTTAGGATCAAATAAGAAAGTACAAGACATAAATATAAAAAAACTTTTATTCACAATGACAAGAATGCTAAATATAAAATGCAAACAAAAGGAATTGGAGGACGAGACTATATAAAACTATCCTATTAGCTTTAAGACTACACCTAACTCGTAATCGATTACTAGTGTTGCTTAATTTGTAATTAAAACTTTCTAAACGATTCTCCCAAATCAAAGTAATTTATAAGAAAGGATGAAGTTAGGCATAGCTTGAAACCAATACACATGCCATTATAATAAAGTGTCAGAGATCATATGTGAAGCAATTAATTCTTCGATGGTAAGAGTACAGAGAAGTAAAATATCCAAAAATGATCAGTAGGGTTTGTAAAAGAGGGATCGTATTAAAAAATCTACACTAAAGGCTTACTCATTCTAGAATCATCTCCTCATTGGTGATTTTGGACATTATATTTTGCTTTACTTTTGAAGTTTGAAACGTATAATACTGATAGAATTTACAAGAAGAATCCGGGAGGGAACGAAATGAGTGAATTGGAAACTTTAACACTAAGTAGCTTGTGTGTTTGAAGTAAGTTAGCTTGTGTGTTTGAAGAATAATTTCCTTATTTTAATATACCAAAGGACCATTGCTCAGTACTGGGTGATGGAAGAAGAATTTTGTAATTTTAATGTGTCCTCTCTCTGCTCCAAGCGACACACTTTTCTAGTCTAGTCTAGTTTGTGGTGTGTGATTCTTCAAATTTCTATGTTTAACTCCCCTATAATTAGGTTAGGGTCCGCTTTACGTCTGTCTGACTGTCAATGCGTTTCGTCGGTTAATATTTTTTTTGTAGATTGTTAGGATCCTTTTCGTAGGATATGCGGAGTCAGCTTAGCTGATTGAATCCGCAATGAAGAGATACACAGAATGGCAGGTACTAGCGAGGATGTCACGGTGAGAATGAAGAAGAACGTGCTCAGCTGGTTTGGGCACGTCGAACGAATGAGTGATGAAAGAATGGCAAAAAAGATTTATGATGGAAAAGTGAGTGGTAAGAGAGATCGGGGGAGACCTTGGTTGACCTTCGAAAACACAGTATCAAAGATACTGGAGGAAGATCACGTAAAAAGCATGAGGACCTCCCGGAGGGCATGTATGAAGAGGTTGATGACAGTGGACGAGGCATGTAGAGATCGTAGCGTTTGGAACTCCGTTCTCTCTGACTACCCCGCTAGGGATAAAGCGTAAAGCTAAGTTAAGTTAATAGTTAGGAAAAATCAAGATGAAATTAATATAAAATTTCCATGTCTGCAGTCTTAAAATGAACTTCTAAGTCAACACAATTAAAATACAGGAGCCCGTATACTTTTTTACCGTATATTATATAAAATTCCACGCGTAATCTCAACCTATAGGGTATTTCCCGTTGACCTAAAATTATAAAAATTGGCAAGAAGTGATTCTCTTCATTGAAAATGATTCTCGTCTTCATTCAGTAGCATAATATATTAAATAAGAAGATGTCTCACTTTCTATAATGATATTTAAAATAATTTGATTAAATAGTAGAGTTTTGCTTTCCGAAATAAGTCCTTGTTAAATTGAAAGTATCTTTTAAAATGCAAAGAATTATTTTTTTTCGAAAAAAATATATTATAATAGATTAGCAAGCAGGTACGTTTCAATAAAATGTACATACTCGTTTTATATAGAATTAAGATAAGAAAAAAGCGTAGGATTGCCTGCATATTTATGCTTAATGTTTCCTTGTAGCGTAATATTAATAATTGTTGTGACGCAAAGTGACTTTTGTGAGCATGAGTGGGAGTATGTAGGAGGTGTGAAAGTTCATCTGTATTTGATATTTATTTTAGACATAGGCATATATGTATTATGGGAATAATAATAATCGAATTCGTGGCCATGAATTATTTTCGCTTACTCGCTTTGAAAAGACCAAACGCTGCGTTAAGGTTCGTCACTCACCACGCAATATTTGGCCTTTGAAGTTTGAAAAAATGCAAAGAACGGAGAGTACTCTTCTATTCTGGATAAAGCTTGAAGATGGAAAAAAATATAAAATATTTATTTGTGAACAACGGCAACTGATAACGGCGATTTTACCCACATTATAATCTCTATATATAATAAGACAGTAAAAATATTTTGTCTGTACACTTAGTAATTTTGACTGAAATNAGATGGCTACTTAGCCATAAGGCCACCTTTTTGTACATTTGTTTTCTTTTCTGTTTTTTTTTTTTGTGTATTTTATATAAGTGGTGTACAAATAAAGAAAATAAATAAAAAATAGCAAACGCACTGGTATGATTCTAGGCTAAAGAATGACCGAAACGTCTTGGTTATATGATTGTTGACAAAAATATATATTTTTGAAGCACTATTATACAATATTTTATACAATAAAGTAAACCAAATTGAATTGTTAGTGGAGATTATCTTCATAAATCATAACAGTTAAGTTTAAGTCGTAATTAATTCAACACAGAGATAAACAACGATTTGATCTTCAAAGAAATATCAAGTAAATACATAGATTTTTTAGTTCGTTCGTTTATTTGAAATAAATTTATATGAAAATGCCTAAAAACATGCTCCATCCATCCATCCATCCCTATCTATGTGTACACTGTAATAACTACATATTTATCAATTGTACATTTAGCTAATAATATATGTAACTAATTAAAAAACTGTACAGGATTTAATATGCAATCATTACAGTTATTTTACAAAGAATATTTTATGAATCCTTCAAATCAATAATTTTACATTTAAGGCTGTTTCTGAAAGAGTAAATTAAATTTTTCACTGACACTAGCACATTTAACAGAGTTTTGAAATGATGATGACATGAACATAACATAAGTAAAAAGAACGTAGTGTTACCAAAAAAAAATACGTATAATAAATAATTAGTTTTATGTGTATTTTATAAATATCAAATATCAACATTGGTCGTATTTTTTAATTCAAAACAAAAATTATGATAATGTAGTAAAAAAAAACATTTTAGAATAATACAGATTAAAGTAATAAAAAAATCATATAAGAAGTCACTATGGTTGTCAATCAATTCTATTTATTAAATCAATAATCATGTAGTTTAAGCAGGCGAAGCCGCGGGCGAGCCGCTAGTATTAAATAAGTACATCCATTCGAACTTTACCAGGACAGCGTCGTAATAAATACTTAATATGTAATGAAAATAACCATTTTGTAATCTACGAAGTATAAAATTTGGTGCGAATAAAGTCTACAGAAAGTGTACATAATAATTCATGATATGATGAAAAATCTTTTAACGTGGTAGTTTTTTCGAACATGATTTTGAAAGTTACTTTTATACTAAGGAAGTCTGTACTTTCGTAGCATCGTAGATGCAATATCTCTTTATCACATTTCGATTTTATCAGTGTTACAGCATTATTATTTGTTATTAGTTATTTGCTAGTAACTATAAATAATTAGATCAGCTTCACGCTGTATTCCGCACCCAGCAAAGTAGGCAGAGTCAACCTAGTGCTAAGAAACTCCGCTCTCCACTTTCCGCAGAAACCTGGAGGCAATACGTGTTGAGTGCCGAAACTGAACGCTGCGCTTTGCCTCGACACCAGAGGAGAGAAATGAAAATATCAATTTAAATAATATCGCAATTGATTCATCACATAGTTTCATCATTATAAATTATCATATTATAATGATGAAACTATGTGATGGATCAATTAGTGAATTAACTTTTTCAATCGTATAGTGAAGTAACTATCATATTTTTCCAATCAATTAATAATCGAATCGGCTGCAACGGATGTTATGAGTGCATGCATCGATAGATTGACAGATGCATAACGCTTACTATTAGTTTGTGCTTGTGTGGGTCACAGGTGACATGTGTGGTGTATGCACTGTACGTGTAGGTGTAGGGAGGACTGCGCATATGTCGATAGGGAGGGGGCGAAGTGTGAGTGGGGTGTCGAGTAACTGCTCAGGCTTGTAGCTAGCTCGGTACATTTTATTGTAGCTCGCCTCTCTAGATACTACTGACTCTGAGTGGAGCTTTACCGTTTTATCGATGTCGATATAAAACGAATAATGGCAAACACCTATTTTTCTTGTATCTATGCTAAGAGGTTCACTTTACTGTTTGATATTCGTTTGATAAATGAAGTTTTGCTTCGAATATAGGATGAAACTTAGTGTGCATTTGAAATGTTTGTATACATATATTTTTATTATATGTATATACATATATTACAGAAGATATTTTATTAACGATTTTCGATTTTCGGTTAACGATTTTTTATTTATTTAAAAAAAAAGCTTAAAGCACAACCTTTTTCAAATTCATACGAAATGCGACATAACATTAAGTCACAAGTTCATCGATATCGAGTTTCATGAAACTAAAAGACCTCATCCCTAAGCAGGTTTACTCGTTGCCTGCGGGGCGTCGCTTCAACTGCCCTCTATGAAGCCAATAATTTTATTACAAGTTCATTATGGCGCTGTTGCTTACCACGTTTTTTGACCGTTTGTGATTGTTTATCGATTAGAAATATACTCCAGTATCCAGTGAGCTGTCATTGACAAATGTCACATAAAATGAAACAATAAATATTCACCTTTTTTTCTGTTAATAAAATTGATAGTATTTTATTGTATTTAAACAATTAAAATCGATAGCTTATTTTCAACTTTTTATTATTAATTATAAAATACATTAGTAAATAATCTTTGTTATATAATTTCTAAATATCCTCTTTCCCTCTTATCTACACACACATTGTCTTTTGTACTCAGACGGTTCAGTTCACATATAGATGATTTTTGGATTGAATATAAATGTATTTATTTGGATTAAAACTTACTAAGCTTCGATTTGTATAACAATATATGAAATTCCTACATATATTGTACAATTATTGTTAAAGATTACAATTGTTTTTAGCTTCACGCTAGAGGGAACCTGCAAACCACTTCCGTTCCCCACTCTGTGTTGAGTCGCGGAACTCAACGCCGCGTTTTGCCTCGACACCAGAGGAAAGAAACGAAAATATTAAATATATCATTTCCTCAAGTGGGAATCGGATCCATAATATGTCGAATTTGCAGTCACACAACAGGCTTGCGCCACGACTGGCTTCGAAAAGTTTTCGTATATTATAAATAGAAAACTTTTTTGATAAGTCAAATGTGCGGGAAAAAAAGGTTATATCAAATATTAATTGCTGCACTCGTCCTCTGTAATTTTAAAGTTTAAAAAGTCACAATAAAAATATTGGTAGCTGCACTTGATATATTTATTGCTTTACGCTTTTGTCACTTGCTAAAGCCAATGTTTATATGTGAAACAATTGACGTCGACATTTCAAGGTAACTCACAGAGGATAGATGTATGTTTATATAGTATTTATTATTAATTATCGTATTTTCTATAGTGTTTTGTTGTTATTAAATTAGTTTGATAAAATTCTTATAGAATTCTGTAATAGTTTAAGGAGTCCTCCAACTTCAACCAAAACAACTGCTCTAAGATAATATCACAGTCGGTTAAACCTCTTGAATGTTTTGTCGAAAAGGGCGCGAGATTCAAATTCGTTCTGATCGACAGTTTGTTGTCACATTTGGAATAGTAATGAAATAATACCATCTTGAAAATGACTAATTTTGATAGCTTTCCTATAATTGTATATTATTTGAATAATAACGATGTGTTTTATCTTTTATGACGTCATAATATACATCATGGAGACGTCTCCACCAGGGATTTCTAAAGTTGGTCGTGGTTTTTCATGCCGTGGGAAGTACCCTCAGTAATCGGACTCAGAGCAGAGGATTCGTAAAATATTCGTGTTGAATCCGAATGAATCGTGAGTAAAAAAATATTTTAAGCTTATGATATTAGGTTTTTATAATTATTGAAAAACGCATAGGGTTTAACTTATACTATCCACGTTTAATATACGACTATAATATTTTGCTGACATTCAGTCTTGAAAAATAAAAAGTGGCATTTGAATTGGAGAGCAACGCTAGCGGGCAATTAAAATTCGTAATAACTCTGAGGCCGAGTCAACGTAAGTTAAACAAAGCGACAAAAATAATTAATCGCTGACACGCTCGCCCACTAAAAATGTCGCACCGCCGGGAATTTGGCGACACGCAAAATGATTATTTATACACAATCTCACCGAAAAGTACAATAAATGAACGGGCACCTGAATAAATGATAACATCGCGGTAAATTTGATGTCAATATGTGTTAACACTAAGCTATTTAGTTCACGACTCGGACCCCTTTCCCTCCCATCCCCCTCACTCACACGCCGGCGCCGGCCCTCCCCCGCTGCACGCTACGCCTGTGTGTGTGCCACTTACACAGCGGGAGGAGCAATTTTTCACAGGTTACACGCAAACACACTAACACAACCCAGCAAATGTAGTGAGTACTTTGCCCCAAGAAAAGTTTTGTAGTACAAAATTTGTTCGCTAGTTGTGTCTAGACATGCTATGCTTTTAAGTTAGAGGTGAATCCTTCGAGACATCCATGAACTTGCTGAGAATAATTAAGGTTACATTAATAATGAGCCGTTCTATCTATAACTGTTATTTTAATTGTTTTAATATAACAATGTAGGCATACTTGAATTGAAACCATTTATTTTGGAAAAAAAAACTATATTGATATTTAATGTATTAATAGGTAACTACTATAGTGTTTTGAGTATTAAGAGGATTATTTTATTGTAGTGTACTTTGAAATTATCGCGATTACTGATTTATCAAAACATCTTGTATTATTGAATATTATAAAAAAATAAAAAAAATCATTATTGTTTAATATACACATACAGATAAATGTTCGCAAAATGGTATAATACTAGTGTTCGCAAGTGCCGCGGGAAAATCATGGCAAGAGAATGCATCGTAAATGATTACGGAATGTGCTTGAACAGGACGGGGATATTGCAGTCACATTCCGCTCAGTCTGTTAGACAGAGATCAAATATTGAATATTGTGCACATCACTAGAAAGGGTTAGGTATTTCTATATTATTTTACCAATTTGCACGTTTCACCCTCGTTTCAGGGTTGCGTTTCCATTGGAGTAGACTGTATAATATGACGTACTGGCTTCGAAAGCCGTGGCGGTGGCGGGCGGGGGACTCGGTGGCTCTCAACTGTGGCAGATAATCAATATCCGCTTGGCTTGTGGACACTATAATAATATATGTTATTTTATAGCTGCGTTGTTCTCTCGCGCCGGAATGCCTTATGCGCCGTCTCACTTCCACGATTATCTAAAATGGACAGTGGCGTAGATTTCGTAAATGATAAGTGTGAGAAAGTATTTATCACTACAATGAAGCGTGATGTGTAATTATATAACCTAGTTAGTTCGTAGAGGCGATACGGAGTGGTACGAGGGGCGCGGGATTCGACGGGCGGCGGTCTATTAGTGATATATTTATTTTTATTGAAGGCATCGAGGTGTTTGTTCGGGAGCACGCGATGCGGGCTTTGCTTCTTCATTAGGCGTCCCAATCGAGTGGCATAAGTCACTTGATTGACTCAATCTAATTGAAATAGCAATTTATTCATATTCATATACTAGTTAATATATCATTATATAAATATTTCTAAAAAATCTTACCAATTTATGTTTAGTAATGTTGCTTAATTTTGTTTTTCCTTTTATATATATAATATCATCATTTGTTATTTAATTAACACCCCTTCAGAATAAGATTTCCAATAATTAAATCAACAACGCGAAATATGATAAAAGTTTATTATTGATTTTTTATTCACCCCTATTATGACACTGCAAAGTGTTTTCAAATAGTAATGGAAACATAATTGAATTGGCTCCTGTTGATAAAAACATGAACATAAAGATAAAGCTGGAACCGTTCGCTGGTCTTTAATTTATTACTCTTATAAGACGTACTGATGCTTTGTTTAAGATGCTAAGAGCATTGGGTTCAATTTTTAATTGCCAAGAACACACTAATATTATTATTGTCCTAACTTAGTTAAGTTTGAGTTAAGTTTGTTTGACAGTAGGGGCCGTCGTATCGCAGTGACACGTTTGACTTTTCACGTAATGGTTGTGGGTTCGATTCCCACGCGAGGGAATGTATATGTGTGTTTGAATCATTACCGTTCCGCGCTCAACGCAAATTGGAAGAACCTGCTATACCTATATAAGATAAAGAGTAAAATTTTAATCATTTCAATAATAGAATAGTAAAAAAATTGTGTATCTATACAAGACACCTCAATTATTTTTCGTAAATTTATCAAATATCACTTAATATAATATATTTGGGAAAACTAATAGAGAAGTAAAACCACTAACAGTAACGTTAATAATCGTTTGTCTGTTTGTACACACATATCTTCTGAACTACTGGACGGTTTTAAATGAAACTTTTTATTTTTGGCTATTAGGACGGGACCGTATCTGGGCTATAATTGACTTTGAAGACTGGTACACAACATGTAGAACTATAGTTGTGTTGAGTGCTGTGCAGTTAAACAAAGTAAAAGATGTTGATCATGGTAGGTATTTCTCATTGACATACTCATATTAAAGATCTGGAACATCTAACGAAGGACCATAACAGCATATGGGGCCAGTCGTGGCGCAGCGGCACGAGGTGTGACTGTGAAACCGACTGGTTGTGGGTTCGATTCCCACTCGAGGAGATGAAATATTTACTTAAATTTATATTTTATATTATAATAGCATTCGAAAAAAAGCTTTATCAGTATATTAAACGATTTGTAGCGTATAAATAACTAAATTTAACATATAATAAAAAAGATGAATATTAAGTCTCGTCTCACTGACATCGTCCCGATGCCATAGCCACATTTCAGTTTTTTGAAAACTAGCGTAATGCAATAATTACGGAAAAAAATAGTTTCGACCAACTAAATTTACATGCCATTCCGAAAAAACGGGACATTTGTACGTCCCGGTGGCATGTTTTGTGTACACCGGGACACACAAGTGAAAAACGGGACAGTCTTATTCAAAACAGGACGTCTGGTCACGTTAGGTATATCGTATACAGTGTGATGCTAAAAAAATATAAAAGAAAAATAAACACAGTAAAAATCCAATCGCGGCAGATAATATGTGGTCCATGGTACCTTTTAGGAAACCAGCTTTTTCGGGAGGCTGGAAGCCACCTTGCTTGCGTGCTATACGATTAAGTAAAAAAGCAAGAACCCTTGAAAAAAAGCTTATCGACGCGTGTATGCGTGACGTGAAGTCTGTCAATAGAACTCTGTCGCCCTTTTTGAAGAACATCACTACCACGCTCCTGCTCCACGCTTCCGTAACAGTACTGATACTGATGATGGTATCAAATATTTTTGTAGCGCCACTAGCAGGGGTTTCCCTTCAGCTTTCAGTAGCTCTGATGTCGTCATCTCCAGGTGATTTGTTGTTCTTAAGCTGATTAAGTATCCCTCTAATTTCGTACACGCTGACGGCCGCAATATCTTTGGTATGTGTCGAGTCAATTTGGCCTTTTTGTCATTCATCAAATTAGAAACGAGAGGTTACGAGGATGTATATAGCCATCCATAGTACCTCTCAATTTCTACCTGAACTTCAGGCTTAGACGAAACTATAGCATCAGAGTCCGTCTTCAATCTAATTAGGTGGCTTTGACCGATACTCGGATTCCTAGTGAACAAGACGAAAAGGTTGAAGTAGTAGTGAACAGCTTGATGCCTTGGTTCCGATCGAATATATTCTTGAAACGCCTCGCGTTATGAGCACGCAGATTGCGTCGTCTGCTACAAGAGACCTATTTGTTGAGCTGCCTGTCTTTAAATATTGAAGACGGGGATCGGATACATAGTTCACGCTTTTCCTTCATAAAACCAAGGGTATGTTTAAAGAGCACCTGAGGTTTACCACTGGAAGGGGTCTTAAAGAACTTGGACCTTAACTTGTGGAGGATTTGACTTGCATTATTCTAGGTCCGCAAAAGATTTTGCAACTCTAGCTGAAAGTACTCGGAGCCCTGGATTTGGACAGGTGTCGGCTGAAGAGTAGCCTTCATTAAGTGTGATCGTTTCTGCTTAATATTGATATTTAACGTGCCTCTTACCATCTGGTGATTGCTACCGGTTTTAACCATATTGACCCTACTAAGACATCGTTAAACATGTGCCGTTTCGTTTGTCTGTCAGAAAGAAGTCGATTTTGTTTTTTGTGGAGCCGTTAGAGGTTATCCAAGTAGCTTCTTTTTTAAGAAAGAGTTTATCATAAAGAGGTTGTTCTTCACTAAAAAGTCACAAGCAAGTGGCCGCGGTGTTTCCGTTGCCCAAATCCAAAGGGATCTTTTTTTTACTTTCTGCTCGTCGCCATCTCGCTTATCCCGTCTTGCGTTAAAATCTTCCATCCACCACCGTAAAATGAATTGTTGAGGCATTTATGGTTTTACTGACGTCCTCGTACATAGCCTCAACCTTTTCGTCTGGGTTCGTCGAGGTCGAAGCATAAAGCTGTACGACCTTCAGCGATCACCGTTCCGATATTTTGAGCATAAGGTACGCTATCCTTGCTGACTTGCTTGTCACGTTGTTGAGGATGGACCTATGGACGAGAAACTCGACACCATCTTGGGTCAGATGTTCGCCTTTCCAGTGATAGACAAAGTTACCGGACTTAAGAAACACCGTGTCCTCCCTTTGTCTTCGGACTTCGGATAGTCCTATGATATTCCACTTTAACTTGCCTTCTTCTTCTTCTAGCTCTTTTATTCTCTCGTTCTAGTATTGTATGTTGCCAGGTGCAGAGGTTGTTTTGATTTTCGACAGCCGAATCTCTGCAGGAGATTCTTATCACCTCCTGCCTCGCTGTGACCAAGGCCGCTGTGGTAGCCAAGAATAGTGGAGCCGCCTGGGACTGGGGACCGGGGTACATTTGTGCTTTTCATAGGGGGTTACTAAATATTAATTTAGGGACTCACTAAATATGTATAATAAATTTGCTTAACATTTTTTTGTATAAACTTATTGAAAAGCTTTTTTATCTATAAGTATGCCACTTCTTGCACAACGCTAATTCAGTGAACACACTATCGTGCGCAGATTAGTCAATATATGTAAATAAATGAGTAAGTATGGATTTGTGTTTTATACTGTATAAGTGTGATCAGTTATCTGTAACACATAGTATGACGATAATAGCCCCTTTAGTTCTATCGTAGTGCGAGGTAAATCAATAAAATGAAGCAGTTATTGACGTATCTACTGTGCAATATGTCACAGTTATAGATTTATTTTAGGTTGAAAAGAATTAAATATGTACATACGTATATTAAAAAATCTCGCACACCGCAGGGTAGGCAAACAGGCTGTACATACACTTCATGTTGTGTGACAGAACCAAGTGTTTGATAAAGAGAGCCTAGAGTCTAGGCACTCTGTTCTTTGTATTCCACCAAAATTCAAATTACTGTGTGTTGTCTTTTTATTCAGCTTCACACTGTATCCCGCATGTAGCAAGGTAGAGGAAGCCTAGTGTTAAGATTCTCTGCTCCCTACATTTCGCCGAATACTGGAGGCATTGCATGTTTGATTGTCAACGCCGCGCTTTGCCTCGTTACCAGGGCGAAAAAATGATAATATTTAACATTTCATTTCCTCGAGTCTTAAAGTTTAAAAATGAAACGACCTTTCTTTATATTATTACGAAAACAATTAATTAATCTATATTTTTTTCGTATTTCCTAACTTTCAAGATTTTTTGTGCTGCTTTACTTTTAAGCTTTCTATAATTTTCTTAACTGATGTTAAATAAGTCTATAGAATAATATGTACCTGTATAATCGTAGTCGTATTGGGACATACTCGTATGTAGCTAACAGAATGGCAATTCTAAGTTTAAACCTAGAGTGAAAAACACAAAGTATATTTTATGTTATTATTGGATTTATTATGAACTATAGGTATTACCTGCGTTTCAGTGACACTCATCTCTGTACATATGTATTATAAATTAATAATATCGTTTTATAATATATGTAAATGACAGAAATCAGAATTCATTATTCATGTAAATATAAATCGATGGAAGTATTACCAAAATATTATTTAATTAGTGTTCACTAATTGTGTTATCGGCATGAACACCTAAATAGAGTTGAAATTTGTATTCAATGCATTCTTTTTTATAATTTAGGGTAGGCAAATGGGACCTAGTGTTAAGACACTCTGTTTCCCAGTTTTCAAGACATTGCATGTTGGGTGGAGGATCTCTAATTCTCTACACTATGCTTTGTCTTGTTCCCAAAACAAAAATATTAAAATAATTGGAATTGACTTTACAAATGTCGTGGTTAGAGGTATCCACTGGCCGCTGCATATGACCGACATTTTGTTTGGTTGAACACGAAGGGTTGAATTTGAGGAAACCTATCGGCATCCCGTTAATCGTTTTGATGTAACCCACTGTACGCGTGGTAAAGTTAACTCGGAAACTTAGGATGTGTCATGTGTCATATACCACTCTTAATTAGGGGCATTAGACTACGGTCAGGCGAAACTGCAAGTGAAACGTAGTAATAATATAAAAATGCCCTCAAGAAACTTAGGACACCTTAAAATAGATGTTATGGAAGCAAAGTGTGAAAAATAAGACAACCTTCAAAGATAATAGTTCAAGGATTTGTGGATTATTACTTACAAAATTGTAATTTCTTTTTCATGGTTACATAAAATATTTGTATTGCTTCAGTAACAGGATCGGTATCACTATAGTAGTTAGCCTATGCTAAAATTATAAAATAAAATATGTTCTGATGGTGATCCAGCTCATCAGTTGACAGAGATCTAGGATGAAGACGATCTTCCTTACGATACGCATCACTTTATGCAATTCTTTTATCTACATTCGTTTCTTGATGCAACAGCTAAGCGTTTGACTCTTAAGATGCTTGTCTAGGCTCTTCATCAACGACACAATGATAATTGAATCCACATATTACATGTCAGTTATCTCATAAGCCATGTCAAAAGATTTAGATAACTTTTCTTTGTGTACAAAGTTTTCGCTGTTAGAAAACTAGTACTGTACCAAAACTGACCACATTTAATTGCCAATAATAAAAGATCGATCACAGTAAGGCAATGAACAGGTATTTTGAAGAACGTGAGGTTGTACATATAGTATATAGTAGGGTCAAGGTACTGCTGCTAAATGTCCAGAAGACGAGAAATCCTTCTACACTGAAGCTAACAAATAAAAATCAAAGACATTTAATATTTAAGAGATACTGGACGATCTCTGATTTTTACAACCGCCAAGATATCACCGCTAGATTTGAGTACTCTTTTTTATATTAAAAAAGGTTTGCGTTTCACAGCAATAAGCCTGATGAATGTTGATATGGTCTACGGTGGAGCACACTTGCCTAATGAGTACGTATTGGCTCTGTATTTGAAGATCCCCCATTGTATGCCATAGAAAATACAGAAATCCTTTCCGACTGAAGCTATCGAGTAAAAATCTGAGACATAGTCTCTTAGGTATTAGATGATCATTTTTAACTCCCGATGCAAACGGAGAGATGTTATAAGTTTGCCGTATCTGTGTGTCTGTTGCTCTGTTGCTTCTGAAATTAATGAACTGATTTGAGTGCGGTTTTTTAAAATGAAAGTCTTGTTCATTGCGGATGATATTAGATATGTTTTATACAAATTGGATCAGTAGTTTAAGAGCTACGAATACTTTTCCAATACGAAGTAGTGATATTTTTCGTTGCAGGTTATTAAAAAATTTAAAGCTTGTTATTATCTAATCTGATTTATTTGTAATTTTACTAAAATTAAAACTAGCTTTTTTATGTCTAAATAAAATAAACTTAATTTGAACTATTAAATTAGGTTCTATTTTATTTAATAATACTTATTTTGATTCACACATTATACATAATAGATATGCCTAATTATTTCCAGCCATTGAATTCGAATACATATGTTAATATAGATAATTAATACTCGCAAATTGCTATTGAACATCATTGGCACGTTACGTATGTAATGCGCGTATCAAAATGTTATTGCGACTTAATTAAATATACTGTGTACATTGTTACCGAGAATTATAAAGAGATATAGCAATATAAGTATATTACATGAATATTTATCCAAAAGGCCGTAGTGGTAGCGCGGGATGGCGTCTGATTGCAAATATGGTAATTGTGGGTTCGATCTCCACTGGAGAAAATAAATAAATCTATGATTATTTTTCGGCTTTGGTAAGCAAAACGCTGTGTTGAGTACCGCTACTCAACACGCAATGTCTCGAATTGTCTCAGGCCAAAAGTATGGAATCAGACGAAAGAATTATATAAATAGGCTACATGGAACTCCCACTTGTGTATTTTTTCATTTTTATCAACAACAAATATAAATTAGAGAATTAAAAAGCGATATAAGTATAAATTGTAAATACTCATTGTTTCGTTATTTTATAAGTAGTAATTAATGGCTTACATTTTTAATTAATCACGTATTAATGGCGTATGATACACTAGAGAATTAAGAACACATTTAGCATACATATTATAATTTTTTTTTGTAATTATTTTATAAAAAAAAATCAAAAACACATTTCCTACCTAAAATGATAGTGTCATTGAATTTTTAAAGTATGGATGCCCCTAGATTTATTTTTTCAATTTTCTAAATAAATCGAGTTTTAATTAATAAACGCAGAAACTAATTTCACAAAACTACGTCATCTCGATATATGTACATTGTAACAAATACAACCCCCACGAATGCAGGCGTCTGTGTGGACCTTGTAAACCAAAACAAAAATAATCGGTCAATCATATAGCTCTCTACTCACCAATCACTCAAATTTTTCTGAAGAGACCTATCTCAACCTAGGATAGAGAAGAACTGATGTAATTATTTGATGAAAGCAATCTTTGGATACAGCTTGTTTGTTTTGAGCATTATGTTGTATCCCGCACACATCAGAGTAAGCAGAGAGAACCTAATGTTAAGACACTCCGTTTCCCATTTTCTTCCTTCTGACAGCTTCTGTCAGCCGTCATAATATATGTTAGAGAAAAAAAGCCATGATATGACTACATAACCCTATATGCAAAGAAAACCGTTTCGTTTGTACCGCGCTCTTACTTGCACACTCGGCTCAGACGGAAGGTGACAATGAGTCTTGTTTCTTCGATGCTTTCGATTTATAAAATGTCAAAACAAAACTTAAAAAAAAGAATGACTACCGACAGGTGTTTTTAATAGATAAAGAAATAAATACTTCATTTTACAAGGAATAATATTAAAACAATTAGCAGCATCAAAAATTATTTTTTTTACATCAAGTATCACCCGATGTATGTATGTAGCTTTAAATACATTATCACTTTGACCTGTCGCAGTTGGTTAGAAAATAAAAGCTATTGAACGATTCGTTCCTCTTTTTGTCAATTCTCGGGTCACGTAGGGGAAAATCGGAGAACGTCCGCCGGTTACCCTCTCCTGTTTACAGATTTTCTTAGAATTCGTCGAATGAAGAAAATAACTGATATTGATCTTTGATTTATAGCTATTATATTACTTCTTCAGCAAGTAGGTATTTGATAAAAATTGTATTTCTATAACTTAATGTGTTTAGTATATTTTACACTTAGCGGCAAAAGCCAGTCGTGGCGCAGGTGCACAAGCGTATGACTGTAAACGCGCCAGGTCGTGGGTTCGATTCCCACTCGAGGAAATCAAATATTTTAATGTTTCCATTTTCTCTCTCTGATAACGTGGTAAAGCGCGGCGTTGAGTTCAGCCGATCAACACTATACCTTATTAGGGATAGATGTGATTCTTAACACTAGCTTTCCAGATTCCCTCTGCCTACCCTGCTATAGGCGAGACACCGTGTGAAGCTAAAACAAATGGATTTATTATGATCTGCCAATTCTATTCCTAAATTAACAACGTTAAGTATAATAGTTATATTGATGATATTGTAACCTAATCATATAGCAATTTCCTTAGATACTTATGGTCACGCCGAATGTTCTCTTTATACAATGCTAATATTAATGATGTTAATCAACAAATGCTGAGTTAATTGTAGATGTTTATTATATTTAACTAACTATATTTAACTTATTATATTTATTATATTCAACTGTTTTATTCTATTTTCAAGTGTTTCCTAAATGCTACAGAGTGAATAGAGGGAATCTACTGGTATTCTTATTCCTATTTTTATTATTATTTTTTCACTTTTAGATGTTGCGTGCTAGATCGAGCAATCAAGTGTCGCTGTCAGGTTCATTGGGACAATACACTTTGTTGTAAGCATTACTAGAGGTGCATTCAGCCCTAAAATATTGATAGTAAGAAAAACAGGCGACCGCTTTAAAATTTTAATTCTAATATTGATTCAAAATACAAGGCATTTAATAAAAACAAGAACTTAAATGTCAATAAATAACGTTTTTACAAGTCTATTGATTAACACTCGTTATTTACCCGCAAAGGGGCGCTCTTCAAACTTATTTTTTCAATTAAGCTGGACACAAACGCACTCCCCTTCGACACGTGTGTAGGGTACACTTACACCCCCTCCCAGACACTATGAGTTGTTCATCAATTTGTGGATCATTTGACGCTGATTCTGATTTATCAAAGTTATTATACTGACTAAATGAATTGAAAATGGCATATAGCATTTGAATACACCTTACATATGAAATCATTATACACATATTTACAGAAATTTTCAAAATAGACAGGTATAAATGTAAGACTAAAATGATTTTCTTACTAGTGAAGGTTGCGAGTTAGCACCTTACATTATGTCTTTGGTGAGACAGAGTTATTTCTTCAGCTTCGTCCATTTCTTGATATTCTTTTCTTCTACGGCGCTGTGTTGCCTATTTCTACCAGCTTTTTCTATGAATCTATGACTTGTACAATTCCGTATTTGTTGTGTTGCACATATCAGAGATAGACAGCTATCAGCTGATTGACGGTTTGCAAAAACTTGAATTTGTGGTAAACTTGGTGTAGGATTTTCTCATTCCAAATCTTATCTACAAAACCATATTTTTAAATTTTTAATAAACTTTAATTTGTCGTAATAATATTCACATAATGTATTCAAGTTAGACTTTTTTTTCTCCATTTATAACCAAATAACAGTTGAAAAAAGATTAAGAACCTATAAGTGGTCAAATTTATGACAAACAAACTCTAACACTTAGTAATAAAAGGACGTTTTATTAACAATGGACCAAACTGAAAGGAGATCTGTATATGTATTTAATCCAGATTGAAATTTGAATCCATAACTCTCGCGATTATTTAGGCTATCTTAACTCGACCAGACACAAATCTAAAAAGGAGAGTGCACAAGGTTCTCTTCTCCTACCTTTCGAAATGTATATATTCCGGAAGGAGAGAGACATAAAGGAGAATAAAGGTGGCACTAATAAAGATATATTATTTTTTAAACTCGTCCATTTTATATACAACTATATCTACTGTATTGCTTTGTACTGAAGCCTATAACGGGAGTAGAAATTTGCATATTATTAATTTACATCAGATCGGCCCCAACGGTTCACAATCTCTGTAATTTGGGCGTTTAGTTGTTGTCTACAGCGCAACGATCTAGTTCAGTCTCGCTTTGTAATGACTTTGTTTGGCGACATTGGATTGTTTGAAACTTAAATGATCTTATAAATTGAATGCTTGCTAACAGTGTTGTTACTTTCATTGATTTATTTATCCTGTGTGTAATATTGGGGAATAAAATAAAATATACAGAGAGCGTTTAAAAAATGATTTGATATTCCTTTTGTGCTACCTTTTTTAGGTTAATTGAGAAGATCTACACGCCCAAGTTTATATTTTATTTTTACATATTTTATAATACTTAACATTTTAAACATTTTTAAAGTGTTAATCCACACTTAGGAAAGAAAAATACTTATTTAGAAATATTTAACATGTATTTAGTTATGTTGTAATACAGAGTAAGTAAGTAAAGATGATATTAAAATCTCAAAAATGATATCCAAGTCAATTATCAATGTTTTTATTAACATTCCGATTTCAGGAAGAGCAGAACTTACTATTTAAGTTAGGATCTTGACGGCATGACCTTGTAAACCACTAAGATATTTTATCAATTTTATAGCTTTTTTATAGAAAAACTAGGCAAGCGAGCGTAACAGCCACATGATGGTAAGTGATCACCGCCGCCGGAAACCCTTGTAACACCAGAGGAGCTACAGGTGCATTGCCGGCATTTAGTTTTATTCCTCTCTGAGGAAAAATAAATAAATTAGGAAACTATAATATAATTTTTTAACGTAATGTGAGTTTTGGACCTGCAGATGGTATCGAAGAGGCGCGGGAGAGTACCACTACGTCAAAAAAATATATGTTTTCACAAAAAAAAAATCACTAAGATGGCTCCACTGAAAGTGAGCTGAATGATTATAAAGCATTCGTCCCACTGAGGTGCTTTTGCGTGAGCATATATGTAATATAGAATTGTGGCTAACTTGTGTGTTTTCAAGCCTATATATACGAAACAATGAATTTAATTATTGCATAATTTATGAGATTTTACACTACAAATAGTATTAAATATACTTATAGTTATATTTTTTTTTTATTCTAACGAGGGCATCTCTGTAGTATTGCGTAGTTGGAAAAGCTCGAGTAAAATAGGTTAAATTAGAATGTAGTACTTTATAGGTAGGTACATTGAGCCACAACTTTGAGTACTTATGTATATGGAATTAATCTGAGAAAGATATAGTGAAATAAAATATAAAAAATTGAAAATACATATAAAACGTATTGTTATTGAATAAGTGTAAGTCTTCAACTTAACAAATAGCCTAGTCATTTTTTTTTTCAGTACGTTTTTGGAACACGTTTAAAAAAATATTAATTAAAGTTAGAAGCTATGTTACTGTGACTTACTTACTTGGCTCAAGCTCCTATGTTCCTAGGTGGAGTGGAGTAGAGGGTGCCCCTTTCAGCTCACTCCAGGTCTTTCCGATTTAGACTTCTGCAATGATGATCAGCCGCCAGGTTTGCTTAGGGCTTGCTTCGGAACGTGATAGGGATCCCTAAGATTGAAGCGTATAGCCAGTTTCATTTCAGACATTTAATCTTCTGTTCGACTGAGATATCATCGCCTCATTCCCATAGAGTTGTGTTAATTTTCTAAGGATATACAGTAGAGAATTCGGCACAAGTGTTAGTTGATAAATTCTTGGAGTTGCTGGTCGGGACTTGGAGAACCGGCGATTGGCGATAACCTACTATATCTCACATTTTTATAGCGAACATAGTTTTTTTTAAATAAATCAGCTTCACGCTGTATTTGAGAGGCCTAACTAGTGTTAAGACACTCCGCTCCCCACTTTCTGCCGAATTCTGGATTCATTGCGTGTTGAGTGGCAGAACTCAAGACCGTAGTTTTTTTTATTAGATAATTTTCGTGATGGGGCGGAGTTGTGTGAAGGTTGCTCTTGCTGTGATGATTCTCGAATCGATGTCGTCTTCGGTCCTACCAGTTTCGTAACCTTCGTGTTATTAGCGTGACTAAGTTGTGCGTTGTGTAAAATAGTCCTAAAATTACGAAATTATTGTGATTTGTAAATCTTACAATAGCACACAATTGTGATACAAATGCCGCATATCAAAAACTTATCTTTTTGACTAGTATCTAAGAGCACTCCTTATAAATATAATAAAATATAATAATAATTTAATTTGAGGCCGGTCGTGGCGCAGCGGCACGAGGTGTGACTGCAAAACCGACTGGTTGTGGGTTCGATCCCCACTCGAGGAGATGAAATATTTACTTAAATTTATATTTCCATTTCTTCGCTCTGGTGTCGAGGTTAAGCGCGGCGTTGAGTTCTGCCACTCAACACGCAATGCCTCCAGAATCCGGCAGAAAGTGGGGAACGGAGTGTCTTAACACTAGGTTCCCTCTGCCTACCCTGCTGTGTGCGGGATACAGCGTGAAGCTAATTTAATTTAATTTAATTTTTAATAATTTAAATAGTGGCAAGTAACGTCATGGCAACACGGCGACAACCAGATGAACCGAGTAGGTGGGCTACCAATGGTACAGCGCCATCTAACGGTTTGATGGAAAAATATTAGTACTGTATTAATAATATTGTTCGTTAGGGATATTTTTTTAAAAAAAAAGAAACTAAACGCGGGTGTATTGAATAAACATGTTAGATTTTTTTACATAGTGCTTTGACTGACTTTGAAAAAACGTTTTTTTTGGTTAAATTGTTTGCGTGAGGAACATGTTGCGGTATTATGATGAAGAAAAATGCTACCAAAAAACTCCATTTCCTGATTCTACATATTTTAAACAAATATTTAAAATTTCAATGCTCATTAAAGCTTAAGAAATAATGCATCGTCGTCGTGCGTACGTTTTAATTTTATTTTATTAAGAAAATAACAATTTCAGTTTTTTTTACTTGGGGATAGAAAAGTAAACGTAGAATCACACAAATATACAAATAGTAACCTTACTTACTTATGTACTACTATATTTTGTAAAAATGTAATATCAATTGCTTTTCATCCACCGCCATCGCACGTAACTCATCATCTATTATCCGTTTTATATGTATATATAATAATATGCACTTTCCATCGTGGCGCAAGGGCACAAGCGTACGAATGTAAACACTACGGTTGTGAGTTCGATTCCCACTCGAGAGTGGGAAATATTTAATATTTTTATTTTCTCGCTCTGGTAACGAAGCAAAACGCGGCGTTGAGTTCCGCCACTCCACACGCAATATTGAGAATTTCGTCAAACTTATAATACCAAGGGTATTATAATATGAATTTGACGAAATGAACGAAAACAAAGGGTTGTTTTCGTCAGTAGTTAAAAATTAATTCCTAACCGTCCAAACAGCAAAGTGCAGAACATTTGTGACGATAAAAATTATATTACGATAGAGAGCTACGTTAAAGGGCAAATATTTTGTGTCTCCATCGATTCATATGAAAAGTAGTTAGTAATATTCCCCATTTGCATATTTTAATTGTAACTGGGGGAGTCAGTGTAAATGTGGCATAGGCAACTTATTTGCATACATCGTCGCGACGCCTTGCCAACAAATTTCTAACCCCTTATGTTATTAAAGAGCTTTTATGATTGAATAAGGGAAGCATTGTGATTAATTTCTTTTTATCTCTAATCAATTATTTTAAGAGTTTATTTAAATTTTAAATTGATGAATTAGATTTGATAAAATTCTGTTTTATCCAATAAAAAAAATACAAAATAAACAATTTTGTATTTTTTTTATTGGTGTTTCTGTATTTCGTTTATAGCAAGGTATGCAAAAGAACCTAGTGTCCGTACATCCTATATATACCTACCGCCCAAATTATATCATCCACAGGCACCAGAAATGAAAATAATTGATTCCCTTGAGTAGGGATCAAATGCGTCTTAGATGAATAAATCATAATATTAAAATCTAATATATAATATCTTTATTTAGAATTTGAACCCGCGCCCCTTGGCTGCCGTCCAAGTTTTCTAGCCAATGATGTTTTCTTATGTCCAAATTCATTGTTATTATGTACTTTTATTGTAAGTTTCTCTGTAGAAGGTATCTTCGTATTCAGTTTATAGAATATTCAGTGTTTTTGTCAGCGCCACTTTAAATGAAACCACAGTTTTAGCTACTCTTTAAAAGCCAAATACAACTTTTTTTCCAAAAATGAAAAAGTATTTTTTTCAAAACAAAATAAATAAGAAAATTATTGTTGTAAAATACAACGCGTCACGAACGACGCACGCAGACATAAACCTATCAATGGGAAATTGCCGCATACCGAAATCAAGTCGTAGGTATTCTCGTCAAAGCTCAAAATTGTTTAACCTTTAACTTAACCTTTAACCTTTAGTAGTATTTTTGTAGTGTAAGTATTTATGTTATTGGTATCTATGTGTAACTGCGTCACAAGAAATACAGGTACGGTAGGTACTATAAACATCGTGAAATGAAAAAAAATCCTACATCTAAGCTGTTGAGGTATCTCGATTAATTTCTTTAGGTATTTTACCCTATATGCTGTTCCCGTAAAAGGAGCGCTGACGATTCCACCCTATATATAGTATAATGCTGTTTACAAATATTATAAAGGTTTACAAAATGACTAAAAATTCTGAATATATAAGGAATTTTAACATTTCATTTATAAATTTAATATATTAAACAACACACTAACATATTACAAAACAATATCGCAAGAGAAATTATATTTAATTCATATCCTGTACACGTTAGTACGAAGAAAAACAATTAAAATACTCCGTAAAATTATCTGAACGTACCTATTCGATCTTTCATCAGATTATTACTTAAGTCGCTATCATCGATTCTTAATACGGCGCTCGTCTTGTCATAAACAAAGAGGTTAAGTGCTCCGTAAATAGCTGGTCTCCCTTCTATCATGCATTTTTCTTTTGGTTATTTTCGGATCCAATATTTGTGATTTGACGAGAATCGAGAGGAAACTGATCTGTGAAAGCATGTGGTAGAGACTATTTTTATTTTAAAAGTTACACCATTGGATATGTGTGTTTGAACATTTTTTAATTAATCATTTGTAAAATATGCTTCTGTAGCATTCAAGTGTCGTCACCGTATCAGGATGTTCACGTAATGGAGTTATTATTGTAAAATAATGGATTATCATAAACAACAAATAGTAGATTATATATATTTAATACAACATATATTATTATTATTCAAGACGATATATTTACATCTTTAAATATAATTTAGAATTAGAAAATACATTTAAAAATTTACATAAAATTCTCTTCCGACTTCCGTGTCTTTCGACAAGGGTCCAGGACGTCGGTGGCTAGAGCTCCAGAGTAAGGAACCTACTCACAATACTCATCGTCAAATCTTTGTGTACTGTTAAGCTCTTGAACAAAGAGCCCTGAAAAATATACATACATATATGATAATGCCATTTACTTTTTTTATTGTGACGTATAAAAAAATGATTTACAACACTATACCGCTAGTTATAGTACTTTTAATTGTAAACGTAGCGGATTGTAATCTGTTGGGTACTACCCATCTGGCCCATTACTTGGAAATGTCATATATTTAACAAAACAAGAAGACTTAGTGGAAAAGTACTTTTATAGTTTACGTAATATTATAAGTAAATAGGTTTTCTAGTAAAATATCGTAACTATTATGTCTTTATTTCTTATAATTTATCTTCAAGTACGTATTGTACTCTGAACGATAAACTTACATAACCGTGTAGAAGTTAATATGTTATGGTTATATTACTTTAGCACTCCCTGGATTAACATTATATTATATTATATATAAATAAATATTTAAATTTGTGAAAAAATATTTTTCTTACTTTTATTATTACTTTAATTGTAAAATAATTATTCATCCTCAATAAAATAATTTTCTGATGTCAATAACTCCATCTGTCGGTGAATGGCCGTTGTTTGTATTGTAAGATGTTTATAAAAAATATGCAGTGTCTCATTATAGTTGTTACGATAATGTGATAAACGAACATTTTTTTTCTTTACTCTTGCAACTCTCTAAGTTCAATTTATATTTTTTTTATTAGAATTAAAAAAAACTGCAGCTTAGAATATTGAAATATATAAAAATAATAATATTATTAATTAATATTATTAATTAGAAAACATAATTTTGCTAAATATTTGATAACATAAAAATGTATTGAAGGATTCGTTATAAGCATTAAGGTAAAAATGGATTAGCGCCATCTGGGGGGAATATAGTGAAAGTCATATATTCTATGTTTGCTGTTGTTATCTTTGTAGTTAGTTATCAATAATGCTTTCAACTGTTATCCTGGTTTATATATTTAGATAATAGCGGTAAGTATTGCTTGAAAATGTAATAAAAATGTAAAAATGTTTAATTTGTTAAAATATAATTTGTTACATTCAATGTGGTTCATTCCGGATTCTAACTACGCTATTTACTAAGTTTTGGTTCTGGATTAAAATCCTACTCGGAGTTTTCTTTTCTTATTCATAATAAGTGTTACATAGTTGATCTGTGAAGATCAGAAACCATATTAATTTGCTTGCCATATTAATTTGCTTGCTATTAGTTTGCTATTTTAACTCAAGTTTCTAAATGGGCAGAAAGTATAGCAAGAACAGTTTTATCATCAAGATTTACAAAATGCTAAACATGAGGAAGAAATGTATCTTTTATCCTTATATACTATTTGCTATTATATTTATTTACTGTTTGCTAATAGGCTGTATAGGTACTAATTTCTAATCTTGCACAAACACTTCGAACTTTACAAGTAAAATATAGACACAGGTAAACTGTCAACAATACGATCATTGAGCATTGCTAATCATTCGATTACTTATCATTGTCGATTTCATTTTTTTGATATGTTATTATCACACTGGCACAGTTTTTGTTTTACTGAGCCTAATGAATCAGATTCGATTGAAGGATCAGAATAGTAGCGTATAGCGCTACCATTCTGATCCTTTAATCGAATTTATAAAAATGTTAATGTTTATAAATAACATTGAAGGCAAAATGAGGGCGTTCTACTCTCTAATTTACTAGGATTATATATCCATATTATTTTTAAAACGAAATAATAAAATTAATTATACCGATAAACAATCGTTCAACATATTAACACATATCACGTAGAGATCAGCAATTACTTAAAACAGAGCAAACGATTAATGTAATACGCAATTCGGTAATTCGTAAGTGCATGAAAATAGAAGAAAAATGCATTTTTCAAAATTTAAAAACATTGCTTTAATTATAATAGCCGGTATTTAGGTCGTTTGAATTTTACTAACGGAACGTCAGGTACTGCCGCAAACGCGAGACTTTCAGCCTAAGTAGGTCGTACAGCGACCAATACAATTGGAACTTAGGATCTGGTTGGAATTTGCTCTCTTACTCTAGAAAAATAATCAAGCCAAGGGAGCGGGTGGGGTCTCACATAACTGGGTGAGGAAAGTTATACGCGTTCATAATTTATTCACACTACAATGCCTGCACTACGATTTACAAAATAAAATAAAGCATCAAATACAGAAAAACGTAGCAATGATCATTATTATACGAGGCTATGTGTTAGCATTATACTTAGTAGTATTTTTTCTTTTTATTATCTTTATTATTACTTCTTGATAACTTCAATTGTGAAGTCTCATACTGATTTTACAACAATTTAGATCATAAAAATAAGTTTTACAAATGTTTAGTTCATAATTGTTAAGATAAGAGTTAATCATTTTCCTCATGATAGAAGTAAAGGCAAACAACTTTATGGTTACAAATAGAGTATATTTAAGAATTACAAAAGAATTTTACCGTGTGGTGATAAAACTCGTAGCATAAAGGCAATGAGTACTGGTAGACCACCCATACATTGTTAGATCGGCAATCTGTGGTTAACAATGATCCAGCATCTGGCCGGCTTTATATCTGTAATAAATCAGATGAGGCAAGCCAAAAAAAATATCTATCAACGAAGTGTCGAACTGGGTCGGTCTGCGTGCCTATTCGGCTTTATCGATTTTCATGACGATTCTGGCACATATTTTCCATGAAATTCAAGTGCTCTACATACACTGCAGGAAATTTATATATTCGTTCAGTCGTAATAGCCAACGTGTAATCTATATTAAAAAAATCTACATGATTTCAGACAGCTTGTCTAAAATAAGTAATAAATATTAAAAAAATAGTAACGTAGTAAGAGTCAGAAGTGGTTGAGTAGTAATTTCTACAATTTTTAAATAAAAAATCTTTGAAAATATTCATTGCGCAAACACATACATATGTGTNTGATCCAGAAATAACGGTCAAGGAATTTCGATTGCTATCGTTGTATGTATTTATTTTATTTTTGGGCTAAAGATAAAGTGTAAATTGTTTGAACATTGCAACAACTATCAGATTACTCGGCTTGCGTAATGTAAAAGCAAATTAAAATTATTAAGAGAATATACTTGTATGCATGAACGTAATTCGTAATAATTGGTGTAGTAGTAAATGGAGATATTAAATGTACGCATATTTCTTTAGATAAAATACTTTGCTACTCATTACAAGATGGCGCTAACTGTCTCATTATGTCTTATAAAATAATATTCTTGAATTGTAGTATATTTTTATTTTAATACATTATTTTTTACTTGTAATATTATATTGCTATTTTTTCTAAACATAAATAAGTAAGCTGAAAAAATTATGGTGACTTTTGAGCCATAATAATAAAACGAAAAGAATTGCATAATTTAACATTACTAACTACAAATTAATAACTATTTTCAAAACCATCATTTTGTTTAATATAATAATATCATTAATATTAGTACGATACGTATAATATAAAATAATTCAAAAGTGTATTGATATCTATCGAGTTGGTGTTGTGTTGGTGTTAAATACGAGTACTGTGCGCGCCAAAATTTTATCGAACATAATGTCCTATACATATTACTTTTTGTTTTTTTTGTTTGTTTACGTATGTACACATGTAGACTATCCTCGTATTTGCAAGTTTGTATGCACGTAAAATGATAATAGTCTTAATTAAATAAAAAAATAAAGAAATATTAAAATAACTTATTTTAATATTTCACAAAATAATTCATTTAATATCGTTCATTCCTCTACGTTTGTAAGTATTTGAATGTATGAACATGATTCGTTCCTTATTATAACTAAATTTATGACAAGACTAGTGAGATATAAGCAAATCCGTAATATATTCGCTTCGTTATCTCATAAATTATTACGAATATTAGCTGTTATGATGGGAGAGTTAAACTGTGAAAGCCGAAGAAAACATTTGTCACCATACGGCGGCTAATTTGCGTCGATCGCGTGTGGAGACGCGGAGTCACCTGGCGGCTCGCGTCACACCGTCATACGAAGATCGTATGCTATTTATATTTTGGTATTATTCTGCCTACTTACAACTGCCAACACTCGCGCCGCTATAAAAAGCCAATATCAACTTTAGCGTCGTTGAGATTGCCCGCATTATCTCATGATTATCGCGTGTCAAAACATCGCCACGCTCGCGATACTTCGCATGTAATCTGATAAACGATGTACGCTGCACGCTTCGCGCGTTTGCGCCGTCCCGCTCTCGCGTCCCGCTGTCCCGTCGCGCCGTCCCTGTCTGCGGGTCATCCATTTCATTCATGCGCGGTACACCTCGGCGGGCGCGCTGTTTACAGACACAAACAAACTGTACACTGCAAACCGCTTAGCTTTAAGTACGAGACCGTGAAAGTGATATTGTCAAGTGCTTCCGTCTCGCTCTAATATCCGAGCGCGTAGTTCATGAAGCGGCGATAGATGTCGCCAGTGGTAGCGTTTGGGACTCGCGCGGTATAAATGTCACAATAAATTTGGGCGCGACGTTGCCGGACTTCGCCACCCGACGCGGCGGCGGGCGCTGGCTCGCGAGCGGCAACTTTACGGTGGTCTCTGTCGAGATGCTATAGCGTGGGTACAGAGGTCAAATTGGGTTAAGCGGATGGCACGTATAAGTTGGCAGGTGTGTGTGAGCGTCACGTAACGTAACGAGGACGCACACAGCCGCAGGGGTATCGTGGTGTGCGCGCGATGTACGCGAACTGTCAGTACTCAGTAGTCAGTGGCTAATGCGTTATGCGAGCGATGCGCTGTCGCCTGTGTGCGGTGTGCCGCTCACTGGCTCGGGCGCACTGTCCACACTCCGCACACCACGCCGCCCGCAGCCCGCACTGTCGCGCGGTTCATAACATTTAATTCAACTGAGTAATTGATATGTTTGTCTGATCACTATACTATATTGTTATAATATAATTAGCATACTACCGCATACGTAATTAAAACTATGAGAATGCGATATTCGATTATATTACAAAAAAAATGTATATGTACACATAGTATGTATACAATTAATGATTCTCATCCGATTAACCGTAATTTAAATAATTAATCAACAGCGTTAAGCTGTTTAGAGAAGGTTAGAATTGTCAACTACATCCTCATTTCAAAATCAATATATCAATATTTAATAAAAATATAAATAATCTATAATTACAATAATCATATATAATGATTACTAAATATTATAATATCATTATAACAACACAACCACAGGTGTATAATATAATAGATACAGACAGACAGACACTAAAGCCGTTTAATCTAATTAAATCAGAATAAAATCGAATTGTCAAACTGACATGTGCCTAAACATGGTAATTCACGCTCCGCATTCTTCGATACACCACCGGAACCGTTGCGGCTTACACACTTATAAAACATATTCTGTTTGCCCTAATGCCATCTTAATTTACCATAATGGTGTCTAAACCGCTACATTTAAAGCTCAAAGTCCCGTAGTTAAACTACGCGTCTGTGTGCACTCACGCACACAACATTACACTGTGGTGGACATGTTGTATACGATTTGACGCATATTGTACCTACTGTTATAAATGAAATGTGTAGCTTTCACAGAACACACAACTGTACATTAATGCTTTATCGGATACAATACAAACTAAATTGAAGCTTATTTAGATGGAAATACAGTATATTTTCTATTTACAACAACGGGTTGTCGTTTACAACATTCTTTTTTTTTCAACAGTGTTGTTGGTAAATGCGTGACCTGTTATTGTGTGTATTAGGTTACTTTAATCACAATTTAGAGTGGGCCGCGATATGGCTTTGGAAGTGACGACCTGGCAACAGTGTTTAATTGAATTGTTTTATTGATTTACTCAATTGTAATTTTTTTTATTGTCGTTTTTATATTAACTATCTGTTTTTGCATATCGGCTTATAATTGGTAATCTTTTAATATACTCATTGAAAAATATATAATTTTAATAAGATAATATCAGCATTAGTGTTTACCATGCCAAATAAATAGATCTAAAATGGAGAATAGAGTAGTATGGCTCTATATTCCCTTCGAAGCTTTGCAAAATGCAGAATTGGATTCATGCAGGATTCTAAAAATGAGTACCTATATTTTAAACAATTAATATATTTTATTACATTAATATTTATTAACACATGTTTCTTAAATATTTTATGCATTATATTAAACAACAAAAACATAAATGGTTGAAATATTAGAAACATCTTCAAAGAGTACATAGCTCTGTGCCGATGGTAAGCGGCGGTCGAGTAAATTAGAGAAAGACCGGGCTGTAACTAAGAGCTGCACTGACACTGGCGAGGATTGTATGGATACACCTATTAATTAAATAAAATTTTAACTCTTTTTAATATTGATATACCGATATAATTCATATTTACCACTGATACTATAAACAAGTTGATTGATATATGATGCTATGAACAACACTATTGTCGTATAAGATAATATTATCTTATGATAAATCATATATTATAATATGACTATCAATATAAAATAATATGACAATATAAGTTGTAAATGTGATTTATATTACATACAAGTAGAATTGTAATTTACAAAGTATTGTTTTATAAATAATGCAAAAGCATTTAATAAGTATAAACATACCTAAGAAATACCAAGAATTATTTTTACTAGTACTAAAATAATGAAATTTAAAATGTGCACTTTTAGAAAATACTTCAGGTAGTTGAGAAAGCGTTATAAATTTGCTTGCAATTATCTCTTTACTTTGATTTAAATATTCCTTAAATTTAAAAAATAAACTATAATAAATATATAAAGAAATCGTCTGTTATTCTTTTTTAATTGTTTTAATTACTAAAATACGAATAAAAAAATAAAAACATTTACAAATTCATATCAGATTACTGTGTAATATCCATATTGTACAATCCTTCACTTTAACCTGGAATGTTGCTCCGCGACTGTTGTGATGCATATCGTCCGTATGGTAGTGTCCCCGCCTCGCCCTGCATCGCTACTTCTTTGTCTTTAGTGTGCGCCATCAAATTATAAAGCGCGTCTCTTGTATTACTTATGTTTGGCTGACCTTCTGTATATATTAAATTTTTAGTGTTTATATATAATTCTATACATAAACAATAAAAATTAAAGTATATGGCCTTGTGGCACAGTTGGATAGCGTGTTTTTGTAAACTTAATTGTATAAACGAATGATTGTGGGTTTGATTCTGACTCGCAGGAATGCATTATTTTACTTTCCCCGTTCTGGTATGATAAACAGCGGCGTTGAGCCCCACCACTCCGGATGTAATGTCTCGAGTAAAAGGTGTTTGAAGAATACTGCATGGGGCTAAATAAGAAGAGAATAGAGAGTCATAAAATTTTACAGTATAAAATAAAATTAATTTTATCCACTTATTGGTTTAATACTTTTTGAATTTTACGTAAATCATATATTTCTATCAGGGATGTTTCTGATATGAAAAATAAGCAAGTTTTAATCAAGTCCAAATTTCTGAAACATTTTTAACGTTCATGTCTCGGGTTCCGTATGAAAGACTTCAACGCGCCAGCTCTCCTTACTTTGTTAATGTGAGGTTTATTTTAAAAATATATACGAGACTTTTATATTTTTGTAAGACCATTAAATAGTTTTTTTAAAAATATGAATTTTAAACAAAAAAAATGGCGACACAGAGTCTGCAAAAGCTCAAACAAAAACAATAACATAAATGTATGTCATTCAAAAATGAATTTCTATTTAGAAGACTAACAAAGATTTATATCCAAAATTCAAATGGATAGAAAACAACACTATCAACACTATGCTAGATGGCAAAGTGCCCAAATACTAACGGAATGCTCACTTTGGTTTACCGGATATGTAGACAAGAAAGCATCGTGGATGTTGTTCGGAACATATATAGGTATTTTTTTTACATTTTAAAAGTGTTATTCCATACTTTGGAAAGAAAAATACTTATTAGGAAAACATATAAAAAATTGAACGTAGCGAGCCAACGTAGAGTTGAGATTTGAATCCGCACTCCAAAGGCTCCTTAATAAGCATATATAAGTACTTATAGTGTATAATATGTTAATGTAAGTTAATGTTTTTTTTTTTTATTTTAGGATTGTATTTTATTAGAAATCAATAATTAATTTAATCATTTTAATATATAGTATATTCCTTGACATGACACCAACAACAAGCACTGAATATTGTGTTTATTTAACCCGGATGCCTTGGTTATTAATTAAAATATTATAAAATATGGTATCATAATAATGTAAGATTATAGTCATTAAGTATTTGATTGCTAATATTATTTATTTATATATTATATTATATTAAATTACTTTTTTAATTTCACACGTTGTCTTTATATTTTTGCAACGTATGTGCTATTCTGATGTGTAAGCTATATTACTGTAAAGTTTTACCTATATCCCTTCAGTAGTTTACAAATTTTCACATTTATAATATTATTAGGAAGGATTAGAAATTTTAGATACGAATATTTATTTATACACGGACACAAACGTGTAAATCCCATATATCTACTTAAAATATGAATCATCTTCATAAAAATAAATGAAAACAGTTTACTTTTGTTCACTTGTTCACTGTTCTTTAGTTGATTTTTTTTATGATTATTTTTTATTTTCACACTGTATCCCGCATATAGAAGAGTAGGTAGAGGGAACCTAGTGTTAAGACACTCCGCTCGCCACTTTCCATCGAATTTTCGAGGCATTGCGTGTAGAGTGGCTCACAACGATTTGAAATAATAATACATTTCCTTGAGTGAGAATTGAACTTACAACCGTCGCGTCACACGCTGGTGCCACTGAGCCAAGACGGCGTCATTTTTATTTAATTGTTAGTATTTTTTTTATATTATAACTTATAGTATATATTGAGGCCAGTTGCAGCGCAGCGGCACGAAGTGTGATTGTAAAACCGACTTGTTGTTGGTTCGATCCCCACTCTACTACTACTAGGAGATGAAATATTTACTTAAATTTATATATCCATTTTTTCGCTCTGGTGTTGAGGTTAAGCGCGGCGTTGAGTTCTGCCACTCAACACGCAATGACTCCAGAATTCGGCAGAAAGTGGGGAACGGAGTGTCTTAACACTGGGTTCCCTCTGCCTACCCTGCTGTGTGCGGGATACACCGTGAAGCTGATTATTATTACTTATAGTATTTATGTTTACACGGATATGGCCATGTGAGACGCATTGGATAGAAACCAGTGGAGGAAGATCATCTGCTCCCCATGCAATCCTGATGCTGATCACGACAAAAGGGACCGACTACAGAAAGATTTACACGGAGTTCCCATTTCTAAGTTCCGTGTTCTTAAAAATATGAGTCACCTTCATAAAACCAACAGTTTCCTTTAGCTTGTACTCGTATATGTCATAGATATCTTCCTAGAACTTAATCCTTATTAGTAATACCACTGAATGACTCAATAGTGCAATGTATGATTCCTATGTCTTTTTGAGCTGTTTCGTATATTTACAAATTTATCTTCACTTAAAAATTTGCTAGGAAACTCTAAATTTGACTTGATATACGACATATATTTTTTTTTATTTTCTTTTTAAATTTTTAAATGCTTAATATTTTATATAAATCGAAATTGTTACAAGTAATAATAAATGGATAAATAATAAAATTAATATGAATTTAATAGTTAAATTCGAAGATTTTAGTACAAAAATATGACAAGGTTACTTTAATCTAGTTAAACATTAGTAGCCATTTTTAAACATTATTTTTCAAATCTTTGCAAGGAAGAAAATTAAAACGAAGCAAATTGTTATACATACTATGTACTACATATAAAGAAACCTAGACTTAACTGAGATAGAAATCTGATAATTTGGATCCTTTTTAAAATATACAGGGTGTAACGCGATCGACGGATCAACGGTGGTCTATGGGTAGGGGACCTCTGCACCTATCAGTTTCACCCCCATGTATGCTTAGCGATTTTCAGTGCTTCACCAGATATTTGGGAATTTGTTATTTTTGGGAAAACTTCAGATTATTGAAGAAAATTGGCTAATACATATATAATCCCCGATTTAATATAAACCAAAAAGTAGGCCTTTTGCATCATATAATACAATTATCGGTTTATACATCTTGGAAATAACATGAAATTTAAAAAAATATATAAAAAAATACAATTTAAATCAATGTCCTAAGGTATTTACCGAAGTGTTTGCATTTTTCATCAGTCAACTATAGTCAAATAATATTTGTAGAGTAACAGATATTTTTACATTATAAACTTATTCTAGAACAGGCCGTGAATTGGCTAATGCTCTTGGGTGGTTTTTGTTCTGGTGGTCTCAGAGGCTGTTGAAAATATATTTCACAAGTATTTTTTTTACTTCCTTTTTTAAAAATTACAATTATGAAGAATGAACACTAAAAGTTTTCTTTAGATAGCATTAAAGAATTATAAAAAAATGTACTACTATGTAAATGTCAAATATACACAGCACTAATTAAAAAAATGGGGAATGCTTCATATCAAGCTATCAAATTCAGTTAATCTCGTATACTTTTGAATAAGTAAATATATCCTAAATTCATATTGTTTTCTAGCAACATTTGATATTTTGTTTAAAAAAATTACTTAAATAAGGCGAGTCGTGGCGCAGGACCATGTAAAGCGTGGCAAATAAAATCACTTTATATCAAAAGAAAATATATTTAAAGCACATTATATCTACAATGTCAATATAGTAAAAAAGACGTAAATACGTGATAATATGTATCTTTTTTGTACGTTTCTTGAGAGGCGTTGCGATAGTAGAATAACGAATATAACGGTGTTACAATTTCTCAATACCTTTAGATGTAACTATGTAGTCAATTTATTTTGTTTTTCCTGCGCCCCTTCATCTTTCCTCTTTCGGTTTCCGGGGACTTACGTTTGTTGTTGCGAAATAAACTATCCCACCCTTACATTTGCGTTGTGACAAAATAATATTGCCATTTCACATTATTACTTTTCTGATTTACACGAAATTGTAAAAATCCTGTTATAATATACACTTTTGATTTGATAACAAAGAAAATTTGTAGAAAAGAAATAATAATGTAGACTATTAATATTAATAATTTTATTATTATTAATCATTAGCGTAAATTACATAAAAAAAATACACACTTCCAGACCACACACGACATGCCAGTCGTAGCGCAGGGGCTCAAATTGTGACTGTAAAATCGACTAGTTGTGGGTTCGATCCCTTTCGAGGAGTAGAAAGGAAGATAGAAGGAGTGAAATAATTTATTTAAATTTATATTTTCATTTTTTCGTTCTAGTGTCGAGGCAAAGCGCGGCGTTGAGTTCCGCCACTCAACACGCAATGCCTCCAGAATTCGGCGGAAAGTGGGGACCGGAGTATCTTAACACTAGGTTCCTTCTGTTTACACTGCTGTGTGCGGGTAGTAGGTTCACGCTGTATGTGAAGCTGATTTATTTATTTATTTTTTAAATACACACTTTTATTATGAAAAAGTTCCAGAATCATATTGTGTTTAATTAAAGCTGCGACGAATGTTTGAATTACATAATTCATATATCAAAGGGAAAAAATCACAAAAGTATAAAAATTCGCAACAAGATACGTAATAATAATCATCAGGCTAGGATCGTGATGGAAAAATACGGCAATGATAGACGACGACATTTTTTCAGCAAATTACACGCGTGTCAAATGATTACACACCCAAACACAGTCAAAGAGGCAAACCGAGGCACTCTCACACGCGCCAGAGAGGGATGGAGTATTGGAGCCTTACTAAGAGAACTCGAATTTACAAGTTATGATAATTTAAAATTTGGGGAGGGCTTTTTAACATAGTCTTTTTGGCAATTAGCTAGATAGTAAACTTATTTTTAAATATTGACACCTTATTTGAAAATACATATGAATATTTGATTGCTTAGAATGAGTACAACGATTGTAGTAGGGGTTAAATGGTATGAGAAAGGGAGAAAAAGGGTGTTTAGGGGTGAGAGGGCGATGGGGATGAGAAAGTTATTAATTCTGGAAGCGAGAGGCGCCAGCCTACGGTCTCGACTGCAACAGAGTGGAGGCTTACCTTAGATTCGCTTAATGTTCTTCTGATATCATTATTATATAGCTAAATTTTAGGTTTCGCATTTCATTTTCAGTACATTTTTCATAAATCCTATGCAGCATACGATTGATAGACGTCATCAATGTATTTAAATGACGAAAATATGTTTATGCCATCAGTACTTTTCTACAAAAAATATTTTTTCACTACAAATTAAGTTAAAAGAAAGCTCCTACAGTTTTAACGGTCACCAAAACAATTGAATTGACTTGGACAATTGTTTAACGCTTTTAGCGTCATATAGCTGCCTACGTGTAAATGTTACTAATGTATTGAGATAATAGATTTAATAAATTTTGCTACACACAAGTTACTTAGCTTTCGTCCTCCGCAAAGTTAAAGTTCAAAAGTACTCGAGGGATCCAATCACCTCAACGTATAACATATGAAATGGACGTGAACACGACATGAAGGCTATAAGGGTTTGAATTTTTTAAGCTGATAGATTCACATTCAAATAACAATATTGTTTTTTAATTTTATTATTTTTTTCATTTTTTATTTTTTTGTCACTTTATTTATTTTCATGTATCTTATTTAAAATTCTGAATGGTAAGCAAAGGGAACCAAAAATTAGGACAATAAGTTCTCATATGTCCGTTTTATTTTCATTTAGTTATTATGTTAAGATGCTATCGTAGCGCAGGCTCACAAGAGTGTGACGCGACGGTTGTGGATTCAATTCCTGCTCGAGGGAATGAATTATTATTTATTAATATTTTCATTTCTTCGCTCTGGCACAAAGGTACCCGGCGATGAGTCCCACCACTCAACATGCAATGCCTCGAAAAATGCCGCGGAAAGTGAGGAACGGAGTGTCTTAACTCTAGGTTCCCTCTACCTACCCTGCTGTATGCGGGATGCACCGTAAAGCTGATTTGATGTTGTATAAGTGGTCAACAAGATGTTAAGAGCCACTTAAAAATATAAATAAAGTCTTTTACAAAATTCAATACATCACGTCTAACCTTTAGCATTTCCAGGAGTTGAAGTATCAGATATTGCACCGAATACAATATTAGCACAGAATTACGTTTTGATTAGTGTAGTCCGACCTCGGGGCTCGAGCGCATGGAGCTATGCTCGCTTATATCGATCTTTATATGAATATTTGAAGCCCACCCGTCCTTGCAACGTACCCTAACACAACATATACCGAAATAAAGTAAAAATATTTTTGTGCTTTATTTGGTTGTTCTCAATCCAAGCCATATGGAGGCACGGGCACAAAGTGTGACTGTAAAATCGACTGGTTTTGGGTTCGATCCCCATTGGAGGAAATGTAATATTTGCTTACATTTATATTATCATTTCTTCGCTCTGGTGTAGAGGCAAAGCGCGGCGTTGATTTCCAACACTTAACACGCAATGCCTCCAGAACTCGGAGGAAAGTGAGAGACGGTGTTTCTTAACGCTAGGTTCCCTCTGCCTACCCTGCTGTGTGCGGGATACATAGTGAAGCTGTTTTATTTTTTTTATGTTGGTATGCAATGGTAAATAAAATATGATTTTTATAAATAGATATCAAATTGAAATTTAAGAACTTAAATTGGTAATATTTTTTTATATTTTTTTTATATTGATAATTAAAAAAGTTATTTAATACGAGTATACATATAATATTGTGGTAGTTACTTTATTATAAAATGATTAATCCTAAAATAAAATATAAGATTTTCTTTAAGGAATTATTTTAGAAAAAGTTTGTTGCCTCCAACGCTTTTTAGCCTATTAGCGAAGAGCGCGACAAACGTTGAGATTTGGCGTTTTAACCCAGTTAAATAGGTCGAGTTTCATATTAATTAAGATGTTTTTACAATTATGTAGGCGAGGAAATTGAAATTAAAATGGTAAACAGACTATGTTACGTTATAAAATGTGTGATACGTGAAGCCGTAATTACTTTTAAGTGTAGAGATACCTACAGCTCATACAGTTTTATAATACGTTTATTTAAATATATCGTATAGTAATTAACTTGAGGCCAGTCGTGGCGCAGCGGCACGAGGTGTGACTGTAAAACTGACTGGTTGTGGGTTCGATACCCACTCGAGGAGATGAAATATTTAATTAAATTTATATTTCCATTTCTTCGCTCTGGTGTCGAGGTTAAGCGCGGCGTTGAATTCTGCCACTCAACACGCAATGCCTCCAGAATTCGGCAGAAAGTGGGGAACGGAGTGTCTTAACACTAGGTTCCCCCTGTTTACCCTACTGTGTGCGGGATACAGCGTTAAGCTGTATAGTAATTAAAATAGAAGTAAAAAAAATAATGCTAGCAGCTAACTATATTTTTTATTATTTTATCTATATATTTATATTAATAGTATATAAATCAAAAATATGTATTCGTCAACAGAGTCACATTTAAAAATTAGTCTTCAATGATAATCAACGTGGACGCCGTTACGAGTCTCCATCCATATTCGAGGTAATTGGATTGTGTCGGGAGTGTATTTGGGTCACCATTTACACTGACCTCTTGTGGACATACCCACTCTGGTTGAATGGAATTTTTACAAAATTAATAGAAAAATTTTGTAACATTTTATTTTTCTATGTAATATCGAATGTTATACGTTTGGCTTTTCAAATTTATATATTTGTTCTTTTGTGTTGGGCTACGAGAAAGAGAAAGATTATGATTGTTGAAAGAGTAAATTGATTTTAATTGAATATAAAAAAAAATGTGGAACAGAGCGTCTTAACATTAGGTTCCAGGTGAAGCTGATAAATAAAAAAAAAGTATTCGGCTGCGATTCTATGGTTAGAACCTTACACTGTAGCCAGTATTGGCGCAAGGGCACAGGCGTATGATTATCTATCTTATTAACATGACAGGTTGTTCGATTCCCACCCGAGAAAATGAAATATTTCATATTTTTATTTCTTCAGTCTAAGGTAAAACGCGGCGTATTTTGCCGCCACTCAAGACACAAGCCTCCAGAGTTCATCGGAAAATGGGAAACGGAAGTGTCCTAATGAGATGGAAGTATCGTAACATTAGGTTCCCAGGTTCCTTCTGTTTATCCTGCTATATGCGGGATACAGAGTGAAGATAAAAATATATATATTGATGTAGCATAACCAGCTTGCTATGTAAAATGATGAATGAGGTAGAGAAGACCGAATGCACTGGGCGACGAGATCGAAGTGGTGTAATTAATGCCTCGGATACTCGTATGTTTGAAGAGACAAATTTTAACTGACTGATATTGATGAACTTTGTTTTATATACGGTACAGATTTCTATTTTCTTGGTCAAGAAAAGTTAAGGGATTTTTTTTTAGTTTTATTTGCTTTTAGTGAGGTGGGTTGTACTGACTGCGTCCGGCAAAAGAAGCTTGTTACTAGATAATTGAGACACTCAAAATATTTATTTAATATTTTAACTTCTTCGCTCTGGTAACGAGGCAAAGCAAAGGCGGCGTTGGGTTCCGCTACCTAGCACGCATAGCCTCCAGAGCTTGGTGGAAAGTGGGGACCGGAAATGTCTCTACACTAGGTTCCCATGTTCCCTCTGCCTACCCTGCCATGCGTGGGATACAGCGTTCAACTAATAGGAAAAAGAAAAAAAAAGACAATCGTAAGGTAAAACATAAAAACTATTACCACAAAATGTCACCTTCATAATAAGCAAATCGATAATAATCACATAAAGAAAATTGTGATGCTATGTAACAGCATCGTCACATATACATACATACATACATGTATAATAAATACACTATATATGATATAATGGCCGGCGTCTGCTATAACCTATATCTACCTATACAATATTGCACAGTAATTGGATTGAATTGAATTGCTACGATGCTCCAAGTTTATTTAGGTCATAGTAGTAGTGATGTTTAACATATCGTTTTTAATATAAATTCCATAATATTTGTTTTATGGATAATGCTATAAATTTGTAATGCATAAGATTTGTAGGTCAAAGCTTCGTTATTTATTACTTGAAGGGTTTTCTAATAATTGATTTTGGTTTATGTGGTAGAGGTTTTACACTGTTGTATCTTGGGTGTGTGTAGACGCCATAAGGTTCATTTCCTATTCGAGGAAATTAAATATTTAATATTTTATTTTTTGTGTCTGGTGGTCTGGTGTCGCGGCGTTGAGTTCCGCCGCTCGACTGCCTTCAGAATTCGGTGGAAAATGAGGGACGAAGTACGAAGTATTTTAACATTAAGTACTCACTGCCTACCCTGCTGTGTGCGGGATACAACGTGAAACTAAAACAAAATGAAAATAGTACTAATACCATACGCGAAATCAATTTTCCAACTGTTATTTTTTCTATGTACCTAGTATGATTTTTATTAAAATTGAAAACTGTGTAAAAATCGTAATATTTTATACATTTTTGTATCCCTTTGTAAACGTTTTTCCGAACAACAGCAGCTGAAACATAGCACTGCAGATCACGTATTCAGGTCAGGATACGATTTACCCGTTATTATTACGCGACTGGGTTCCTTGTGTCCGATCACACGATAATTAATCTACTATTTCTGTTTGTTGTGATGGTTTAGTGGTGAATGGGGGTCATGGGTTCAAAACCAGGTAGTTATGGTAGATTTTTTAGGTTAATGTGATCAGGAGTTTTATAATGTATACTCCGTTGAGAGTTTATAAGTGAGCTTTTGAGTTATTCCAACGTAACAGAGGACAATGTGTGATCAATTAAAACTAGCTTCGCTGTATCCCGCACACAGCAGGATAGGCAGAGGGAACCTAGTGTTAAGACACTCCGTTTCCCAATCTCCGCTGAATTATTTTTTCAAGGCATTGAGTGTTAAGTGAACTCAACGCCGGGCATTTATCTTGTGATCCAGCTTTTAAAGTTTATGTAATTTTTTTAATCTCAGGGAAAAATAATATGCAGAGGTCAAAAGTAGATATACTAGAGAAGCACGTATTGTGTATAATTCATTCATTGTCAACGATACTAGTATAATCTAAACTTCCAAATCTCTAAAACTTTCCAATTCACACAGTAAAAGTTATTTTCTGAGTATTTGAAATACTAGTTACTATCGTACGTAGGTACTTGTACTGTACGACTTCATGAGAGTTGACCTGACCTAATACAATGTCACTGACTGTCGCGCACGAAATACTGTAGGGATAGCCGTCGCATTAAATAAATATTCTTTTACTAATATATATATATATATATATATATATATATATATATATATATATATATATAGTTTCAACGTTTTTTTTTTATTTTTTATAGCTGTATGTTTAGTTAGAATAACTAATTTTACAGTGATTTATTTATATTTTATTCGAGTATGTATATATAATAAATATGAATTTCCTTTAGATTTTTAAAAGTTCAGCTTCACGCTGTATCCCGCATACAGCAGGGTAGGCAGAAGGAACATAATTTTAAGACACTCCGTTCCCCACTTTCTGCCGAATTCTGGAGGCATTGCGTGTTGAGTGGCAGAACTCAACTCTTTTGCCTCGACATCAGAGCGACGAAATGGAAATATAAATTTAAGTTCATATTCCATCTCCTCGAGTGGGGATCGAACTCACAACCAGTTGGTTTTACATACTTTGTGTTCCTGCGCCACGACTGGCCTCAAAAAAAAAAAAGATTCAATTAAGAATCTATTAGAAAAAAATATGTGTTTGTGTTTTTATTAGAAATAATAGTGCAGCAATTTGAAATCAACTTAAATCGCATCAGGGAGGTACAGGTACGACCAAAACAGCAAAGACAAATTAATGCTTAAAAGAATTCTAATTGAGATGAGACTAAATGACATCTAATAAAAGAATTTACTATAATATAAAAAATAAAAGCCAATAATCTTGTAAATATATGTTGCTCTAAGAACGTCTGCAGGTCGTCTAAGGGTCGCGAACATTGAATACTTTGTACATAAAATATTATCTTTGTTACTTTTATTGAACTTAGAGACATTGAAAAAAAAATACAAGGACTTTTCATAATGTCTACGTATATATTACTTTGTGAAAATTTAATAATTTATGTTAGTTTCATGCAATCATCAAATATGTTATGTAGAGGTCATTCGTGGCGCAGGGGCATAAAGTGTGACTGTAATCGCGACTGATTGTGGGTTCTAACTCCAATCGAGGAAATTAAACATATGTTTAAATTTATATTTCCATTTCTTCGCTCTGGTATCGAGGCAAAGCGCGGTGTTGAGTTCCGCCACTCGACACGCAGTACTGCCAGAAGAAGCCGAGAGTCTTATTACTAGGCTCTTTCTGCCTACCATGCTATATGGGATACAACGTGAAGCTGAAAAAAAAAACTTAACACGCATTGTTTCGTAGACATCCGGAAAACGGAGAACGGAGTAACTTATTTTCTGGAGGATGAGAAAAATTGTATAAAAACACTTTTTAAGAACTGTAAAGTGTAAACTACATTTGTTTATGATGAGACCAAATATAAAGTACCATTTTAAAAGACTGGATTTTATTCAGTAAAAACATTCGAATCTTAGGGTGGTCCCCCCTCTAATTTAATGTGATTGAGAGAAAGGAAATTGTTTAAAATAGCAGATTTTTATTTGCTATGTAAGAGATCTTTTGTTATTTTAAAGTATGTTACAATTATAAAATTATTTATGTTAAATTAGGGTTCTTATTACAACATTTGATTAAGAATAAAGTGTTTAGTTATGTTTATTATATAGAATAATATATAATTATATATTCATAATCTTATTGAAACACAAAAAAAAGTGATTTTTATAATTAGTTTATCTTTTTTTTATTAAGTTGACATGATATAATCATAACGATACTAGTAAAGATAATATATATAAAAGAGTATAATATAAAATTTAAATAGATATTTTTAATTTATGTTAAATGAAAAATATGAAAAAAAAATGTTATGAGTTTAATTTGGAAGCAAGGAATATTGCACTTCGATCAGTGTTGCTGCCGGACGGCACGGTACGTATTTAATTAAAAATAATGTCTGAGGCAGTATTTCCCCGACAATAACCGAGCCCGGGAAAGATAGCTTGTTATATAAATTTCTGCCTACTCCTGGGGGACGAGGAGGATAAGGCGAGAAAGCAGAGGCGGTAGTGTGAGTATATTATACCCATTTTCTGGGTCGTCCTTCCTACAAATACGTTTTATGCGGAAGCTAGTCTAACTCGTGGGTTTCATAGCAATATCAACTTTATCACATGCACTTAAAGCTTAATTTTAGATATGCCAGCTCCAGTCCCGGTAAAAGGTACTTATTTGATTAGGGTGTCAGGCGTATCACTGCGAGTGTGAGCGCTTACCCGAGGTTTTGTGTATTTACGTATTTTGGTTCCTTGCATGTATCGAGTTTTATTGATATTATATGATTTAAAAATACATATTTGTTTAGAAATGGTTTTTTTGAGAGTTTTCTTCATTTATTTTAGCCTATCAAATTCGTGATCGTATTACAGTGTACTTACGACTTTCTAGTATTACTTGTTGCACATGATGATGAGTTTAAATCACAGGTGGACAATTTTTATATTAAATATCTGAAATATTTTCGCTAATTCAAAATAAATTAAAATGATAAATTCTATTGTGAAAAACAACGGTGAGCAGAGAGAAGGTGAAATTATATCAGCTCTATATTCAGCAATGTGTATTTGAATGGGTAAAATAGGAAAAGAAATGGGCGAATTAAATCGGTTTCATCTTTAGATATCAAACAATCAATAACATTTTTTATTTCTATTTTCGGAAGTAATATTTTTTGTAAGGATTATATATTTATGTCGAAACTATCAAATCAAAACTAAATTATAATTTTATTTAATATTTCAATATAAGCGCTCACGAAAACAAAATAAAACATGATTGGGAATATCACGTCATATACTCGAGAAATTAATTTAGCGATACACAGTGGAGAAATCCATACTACCTCTGGGAATAACGCCCTTTAACGAGAGGATGGTTGCAATGTCGAAACATTCGAATATTCAAATTAAGCGTCTGGTCAATATGAAAATGGAAAAGAAAAAAAATTGTTGGCGAAATGAACGGTCGATCGATCTCCGGCGACGCTCGGATTTTCCACTGGAAAATGAATTAGCTGAGAGCTGAAGAGAATTTACATTTTTATTGACAAGCGATCTATTTTCGAAGCAGATGGCAATGGAGGAAAATATCTTCTGTCGGGCGAGACGAAATCGTTTGGTGTTCCGGTTAATTAAATAGAAACGATCTTTTAATATTATTAATACTGTTCACTTAATATTTGTTTTAAATATTAATTATTTTATCGATGATATATCTATATATTATTAGTTAATTCCTATATGTCTAAAATCTACAAAATAACAATAAATTAGATTAAATATATATTAATTTTCAAACAGAGAATTAATAGTATATGAATAAGTATCTATAAATACAGAACTCCCCTTGTTTTAATCACGGCGTCACCAGCTTATCACATTAAGCCGCAACGCTAAAGTAATACGTATAAACGTCACCAGCGGTACGGCGGCCGATACGGCGCTGGCTCATCTGCAAATTGAGCCAAAAACGCGAAGTAATTATTTAAACCGTCATATAAATTACTGCTCAAACTTTTCACGCCGGGGGGCTTGTGTGTGTGCGTGCGCCGCCCGTGTACGTACGAGGTGAGTGCGTGCTGGTGTGGGTATCTCACCGTGGACTGAAAATGGTTCCATCATTTCATTCCTCTATCCTTTTTCAGCATTGTGTAACTTCTATATCGAGTAGCGTTAACAGTAAATTTTTCGAAATATTTTTTTCAATTGTCACATTCAATTCAATTTTACACATTAATTTCTTTTTCTTTTAGTTGAAAAATATAATTGAAATGATAACTACGCTGCTATTTTCCATACCGCACCACTATACTCAACAACAACTTCTTAATTTGACCTAAAAACATCAACCGGCGGCATTACTACTGCAATGAAAATTCCATCGGCAGCTTGCTTAACTAAAGCATAAATAAGTGGCCACAACTTTTCCGCGCACTGTACAGGGGTGAGTATCAGCTTGAAACATATTTAGCTTTGTTCCCTTCACTACGGTTAATCTGTCCCGTTTCCTCCCATGTCAAGCGCAGATAGACTTTTTGGGTCGGGCGCGGGAGGCGGGAGGGTGAGAGGGTCGCCTCGGATCCACCACCCTTCCTGATGATGAAATATTGTACACGTGGTCTGATTTTGAATGACAACGTTTTCCTCGGCGCGGGGCACCCACTTTCGACGCGACGTTTTATAGCGAATTGGGGATTTGCTCTCTGTAACGATCATCCTCTTTAATGTGAATTGTTGGGTGTTCTTTACTGTCTTTGTCCTTTTACAATTTTTTTTATGGAATTTAAGTAAATTTCAATATGCTAGTTAAAAACAAATAGTAAATTACGATAAAGTATAATAATTTTTGTGACATAAATCAATAATATACAAAGTCACAGATATGCGTCTCAAGGTTACTTGACTGATGCCCTTAGCTAGCTTGTTTATTAATACGTGCCCGATAGCTGCCCGCCCACCGACCCATTTGCCCTGTCCTTAATAGGCGGGAAACAACGTAACACAGATTTAAATTTTACCTCATGCTCGTTTAACCACGAATTTTGAATACTAAAACATTAAGGGTAATATCTAAGTGAAAACCGTGATAATATATTAAATACTTATAATAATGTGTTTACCTAGTGTTAAGACACTCCGTTGCCATTAAGCTATACTTTCCGTCGAATTCTGGAGATAGGTGCCCACGTTCTCTCTGCCTACCCTGGTAGGTGTTGGAGACAGTGTGAATCTAAAAAATATATATTTAAGTAGGTATGTGTACAACGTTCAAGAACATAGATTGTGTTAGATAATCAAGAATTCTGACTTTCCCTAATTTATTTTCTATTGCTGATCCCGAACGCTTTAATCTCTTCCAAGTGTACCACCAAATAAGGCCTTACTATTTATTCCCACTTCTTATTTTCACCTTTCTTACAGTAAATAAACGCGAATGATACGAGAGACTTTCAACTCAACTGTAACTGACTAAAGTTGACTTTACTTAAGCTGAAACGTTTTGATCTCTAGATTGGTTGCCCGATCTGTCGGGTGATTAATTCGCCCCTTACCTCAAGAGGAGATTTATTGGTTCCGCCGTACGCAAAACTGCGGGTTCGTAAAAAAATCTCTATCGAAAATTGAATAGAAAAGCCATTTCGGAAGCTGAACCAAACACATTTGTTGATACTGTGCATATAGAATACTTATCTTGAGTACACTACGATTACGTACTTTTTGAATACTTTTATGGGGAACGGAGTGTCTTAACACTAGGTTCCCTCTGCCTACCTGAAGCTGAAGCTGAATACTTTTAAAATATTTTTCATAATTAAAACTTACTTAAAATTTATGAACTGTACTGAAAATCTACAGCGTTTATTTTTTTATTTGTCACGTACGATACTGTTTAAATTTACTTAAGGGCTCACACCACAATATTTTTTTTGATAAATTTAGTTTGTATTTTTTAAGTATTTGCCAGAATAAAAAGACAAGTGCCCTTAACTCATACTATCTAATAAATTGTATATCGAAATCGAACATATTATTAATATCAACACTAGTAATTATAACAATACACATCTTAGTGCTAGTTGACTATCACAAAAAAAATCGAGTTGTTAGAGTCGACCGTAATATGTTCGGGGATTAAACCCCTCCACCCGTTGGGAGATTTTATTTTCGATCTTCTTTTACGTGGACGTACGGGGAAATCATAGAATATTTATATCTAGAGGAATGCGAGTATGTTGCCGTTTCAGTCATTGTTCGTGATATCGTATGAAAATGTTTCGGTATTTTAAAGCGCCAGTCAGCAACAAAGGAAATAGATAGAGGTCAATCGAAGTGTAATATCTACAATATAGAACGTTCCGTAATATTTGTATTTCCTGTTTTTATATATTTTTTTTATCGACCATTCTGTTTATGTTCATCTACATACAAGTACATGGCTGTTTTTTTTGCGTCACGCTGTATACTGGACACCCTAGGATAGGCAGACGGAACCTAGTGTTGAGACACTCCGTTCCCTATTTGTCGCTGAATTCTGGGAGCATTGCGTGTTGAATGGCGGAACTCAACGCCCCGCTTTGCCTAGACACCAGAGTGAAAAAAATGAAAATATTAAATATTTCAATTCCTCAAGTAGGAACCGAAACCATATGCTGCCGCGTTTAAAGTCACAATTTGTGCCCCTGCGCCACGACTGTGCTCAATATAACCTCAGCAAAGTGAAAAATCAGCTTCACGCTGTATCCCGCTCACAGCAGGGTAGGCAGAGGGAACCTAGTGTTAAGATACTCCGTTCCCCACTTTCCGCCGAATATTGGAGGCATTGCGTGTTGAGTGACGGAACTCAACGCCGCTCTTTGCCTCGACACAAGACCAAAGAAATATAATATAATAGAAATATAAACTTAAATAAATATTTCATTTCCTCGAGTTGGAATTGAATCCACATGCTGCCGTGTTGCGTTTAAAGTCACACTTTATGCCCCTGCACCACGACTGGACTCGATATAACCTGTACGTAATATATAATATATTTTACGTGATATTCAGTAATAGCATATTGCCATGAATGAGACGCCATCGTGGCCCAGGCGCACAAGTGACTGAAATGCGACGGTTGTGGGTTCTATGCCCACTCAAGGGAATAAATAATTATTTCTTAATATTTTCTTTTAAAACCCCGACGCTGAATTCCGCTACTCACACGCAATGCCTCCAAAAATCGGCGGAAAGTGAGAATGTATTATTATATAATGTGCGGGATACAGCGTGAAGCTGATTTTGATTTTATTTACGAATATAGCTTAGAAGTGTTTAAGTTGTGAAATAATTATATTTTCCCAGTATACAGCAACATTATTATTTATTCTATACGTAGCGGCCTTTAAGTCAATATTGACATCCACAAGTCAGTCCTTGGAGTTGTGTAAGGTCGCGCAGGCCGGGTCAATCATGAAATGTTAAATATGGAATCGCCTGACTTTGTAGTAACAACGTAGATTGTACATACATTTATTGGAATTGTAAAAGTAGTAGCCTCTAGACGTTATTATTTTAATTAAATTAAATGTTTTGCTAAATCAAAATTAAACAGCTTCACGGGATACAGATCCCGCACACAGGCAGGCAGAGGCAACCTAGTGTTAAGACACTCCGTTCCCCACTTTCCGCTAAGTTGAGTGGCTCTGCCTCGACACCAGAGTGAAGAAATGTAAATAAATATTTCTTTTCCTCGAGTGGGGATCGAACCCACAACCAGTCGATTGGGGCACAAATTGTGACTGTAAGTCACGACTGCGCCACGACTGCGCCACGACTGGCTTCAATGTTTTATTTTGTTGTATTTTGTATATTACCTAGTAGGTAATGAGAAAATATAGAATAATCTGTTTTCTATCTTACGCCTACATTGCGTATTGCGTGTAAGATGAATGACGCCCCGAGTTAGGTTCTTACCCACAAGTCACAATCGGTTTTTACACATAAGTCATAATCTGTTAGAAAGTCCCACTTGCGTTATCCCTATGTTAAAATGTTGTTTATAAATAAATATAATATATAGTTATATAATTACATTATATGTTGTATGTATATAGCACTAAATAAATGATAAAATCATGGTGTAATTACATTTTAGGAGAACTAAAAAATATTATATGTACTAATAAAAAAATATGTTGTTATTTAACAAAAAGAATTGAATTGAACTGTCGAAAAAAAAGTTTTAAAGGGTTTCCAAGAAACACCTTCTTTATTTATAAAAATATATATTACATTTAAATGCATCTTATTCACTGTGTATCAGTAGAATGAGGTGGTTGACTTTTCATGTTATATAATATCGATAGTCATTTTAAATTTTTCAGTATTTTCTTTCTTATATATATTTTTACAAGATATTTATGGTTTATTAGGATTAGCTTCACGCTGTATCCCGCACACAGCAGGGTAGGCAGAGGGAACCTAATGCACTGCGTTCCCCACTTTCCGCCGAGTCCTGGAGATATTGCATGTTGAATAGCGGAAGTCAACGACGCGCTTTACCTCGACACCAGACCGAAAAAATGCAAATATAAAAGTAAATAAATATTTCATTTCATCGAGTGGGGATCGAACCCACAACCAATCGATTTTACAGTCACTCTTCGTGGCCCTGCGCCACGACTGGCCTCACTGTTTTACTGAGATGATATTGAGATTACTAACATTAACATCATAGAAATAATTAATAAAACTTTTATCAGATAACACTCCCAAATCATAAATACAACAATATTCTCAAAACATGAAATGTACAACAAAAGAACGGATTCTCTAAGTAAGTACTACAATTTGGTAACTTTACAATCACTTTGAATGCCACGGTTGAAATAAAATATTCAGGTAGATCGATCATTGGTCGAGAAGAAGGCAAAATATAGTATTGTTAAATTAGGCGTTTCTTTTCTCACGTACCCAGCCTTTCACTTACTTGCCTATTATAAACTGACGGACGGTACAATTTCAAATAATTCACATACTCTTATTCAATTCTAAACCATAAAGGTGTATTGCTAAAGATTCTTCTTCTGAGTTCTTTGTGAAAAGAGCTTAGAATTATAGTTGCTGTCCAAGCGTGGAAGTCATTTGTGTGTATGTAGATTAGAGGTCATCATACTGTATTGAGACGATCAATTTTTTTATTTAATTTTTTATTTAGCTGCATGTTGTATCCTGCATACTGTAGGGTAGGCAGTGGGAATCAAGGGTTAAGACATCTCGTTCTCTTTTTTCTGCCAATTCCTGGAAGCATTGTGTGTTGAGTGGCGGAATTCAACGCCGCGCTTTGCCTTGACACCAGAGCCAAGAAATGAAAACATTAAATATACATTTCCTCGTATGGGAGTCAAACTCACAACATTCACATGTCACATGTTGTGCCACAATAAGCCTCATATTTTATAATTTGGAAACTATAATTGAAATAATGATAATACATAATAATAATAAAATTAAGAAATAATATTATAGCAAGATCAAGCTATAAGCAATTATAAGCAGTTAAGATTTGGCGATGAACAACAAACATCCCATTTACCTGGCTTATACAGACACTAACAAATGATCGTTTTTATTCTGCGCCCGCGCACCGGATACGCATTGGTTCCTGTGAGAATGTCGAACCCGATTTTTTTACCCTCCAAAAAGCGGATGTCCTTCGTTCGACCGGTTATGAAAGGTGTCGAACATATGCCTCGTTTATGGGCTGATACACTTCGATTTGAGTGTTATATTTGATTAACAATTCATAACAATAGGCACAATGAATAAATGTGATCTAAATTGGTTGGTTTTTTTTGTAATTAATCTTTTTTTTTTAATTTATTAGCTTCACGTCGTATCCTTCATATAGCAGAGTTGGTTAACCAACTAATTGAGGTAACAAGATTGTTAAACAAATTATTTATTTTAATTAAAAGCAGCCAAGATTAAAAATTAAAATATTTACACAAATAAAAATAACAACAATAAAATAAATGTTATTTTCAATCAGCTTCGCGCTGTATCCCGCACACAGCAGGGTAGGCAGAGGTGCTAGTGTTAAGACACTCCGTTCCCCACTTCCCGCCGAATTCTGGAGGCATTAATATAAAAATGTAAATAAATATTTCACTTCGCGAGTGGGGATCGAACCCACAACCAGTCCATTTAACAGTCGCACCTTGTGCCCCTGCCGCCATGACTGGCCTCAATATTATTTTCAACATTATTATATAATATTTGGCCAATACTTGAAATGTCATATATTTTATTTTGTTATTCAACTCTTTGTGATTCCTTGATAAAACTAATTACAATTCTTCACGTGTATAGTTTTACAATCAAAAACACGATAAGCTAATATAACTTGCTATTAGAAAACTCGTGAGGAAATATTAATTTTCGTAACTTCAGAACAACTTATCGTTAGTAATCAAATAATCTGTTCTTTTTAGTTTCAAAATTGTTACCAATACTTGCCTGATTTCACTACAATATAAATATGAATTAAATAAAATCACATGTACCCATATTTTTTTTCTTAGCTTTTACGCTGAGTCCCGCATGTAGTAGGGTCGGTTGTGAATTCTGGAGGCATTGCGTGTTGAGTGGCGTAGCTCATCGCCGCGCTTTTCCTCGACACCGGAGCGAAGAAATTAAAATATTAAATATTTAATTTCCTCGAGTGTGAATTGAACCCACAACCTGTCGCGCTTACGATCACACGCTTGTGCCTCTGCGCCACGATTGACCTCAAAAAATAAATTCTTCAACGATATAAAACTGTGAATGGTATGGTGTGGCATAAATAGAGTTAAGAAGTATACAGCTGAGTAAGCCTTGTAAGGTCAAAACTCTATTTACTTGCTATACATATGTAAAGCTAAAATAATAAATTTACTCAACTTACGTTTTATTTTAAGTTATAGAAAAACAAAGAATATCTCTTTCATATTTTCTAAGAATATCGACTGCGGTCACTTAACAGAGACTATGACTACATATTTTAAGTTCATTAAAGAAAAGCAAGCAAAGCCCGATGTTGTGCCTCCCTATGAGGTACAGAGAACTAATGTGACATTTACTTTCTCGTTTAAATATAATAAAAATATAATTACAAAAATAAAACTGAAAAAACAATTTACCCCAGCACCTGCCTTAAGATCACCTGCTTAAGAAACAAAGCCATTGAGTACCATTTGTATAGACAACGTTTCCACAGTACTCTATCTCGTCTATTGCGTAATGTTCAATGGTTGCTCAAATTATTTGATTACACAAAAATTATAATATATTTTTAGTAGCTTGTAAAAGTCAATATTTGTAGAATTAAAGGATTTTTTTTAACTTCACTCTGTATTTCGTATATGGCAGGGTAGGCCGAGAGAAGCTATTGTTAAGGCACTCTGTTCCCCAATTCGTCTGTTTTTGTACTTATATGTATCTGTTTGATAATATTTATATATCAAAATGATATAATATTTATATATCAAAATGATATATCAAATAAAACCGCAAAATAATAATACAGTAGTACACTGCTGCACACGACACACTGCTACATTTGTAGATTACTACAATTTTTTTTTACAAAATAATTTATTTGAAACTATAATAGGATTAGTATTCGAATTAATAAATGAAATAAACAATTATCGGTTTCGTCTTAGTAGCTATGATGGAAACGCGTTTCTGTAATTGATACATAAAGATATTTATTACATACTGTTTGTCACTATAAACGTTCATATTTACATACATTTTACTTCTAAATATCTAAGCTTATCTTAAGGAATGCTAGAGTTTTGTTCCATTTTGCCATTGAATAGATTATTTTAGTCCAAAAGAAAGCTAAGCTGAAGGAAATCGAGACCAATTAAGTTTAGTTTTAGTGTAAAATTTTGATAATTTAAAACCTGCAATCACCTGTGGATTTTTCTGATGAAATCCTAGCAATAAGTCACCTCTTTTTTTATTTTTCGGCATATTTAATGACATTGCGTATAGAGTGATGGAAACTAACATAACAAGACAGAAAAAACGACAGGGTAGGCAGAGGGAACCTAGTGTTAAGCCGTTTTCCACTTTCTGTCAAGTTCCGGAGGCATTGTGTGTTGAGTGGCGGAACTCTACGCCGCTCTTTGCCTCAACACCTAAGCGAAGAAATGTAAATATAAATACATATTTAATTTACTCTAGTGGGGATCGAATCCAGAACCAATCAATTTTACAGTCACATTTTGTGACCTGCGCCATGACTGGCCTCATTTATTGCTTCATTTATTTTTATAAAAAATAATATATTAACGAAGAATGAAAAAAAATAACGTAGCTGTATTTTCTGATATGTTAATTTAAATAAAATACCACACCTAAAATTAGAACATAGTAAAAATAGGACTGTAAAAAAGTTGAGCGCGGACGGACGGAGACAAAAGGTGTTCATAGCACGTGCGTTCTCGGCAGATGTCGTAACGACTCGCACCGACACTGTTGCCCGTGCATTCGGCTCATACTTGACGTGACCATGCTTATTTCGTCTTAAAACGGGACATCGGTTATTTTTGCGTTATTTTTAATTATTGTGATAAAAATTAACATTTGATAGGCGAAAGAGGTATGTAGACCCTGCTGTAGACATAGGGCCTAGTATTAAGAGACTCCGTTCCGCACTTTCCGCCGAATTTTTCCGCCGTGTTTAATAGCGAAACTCAATGCCAAATACTGTAAATAAATTAATAAATAATAATTTAGTTCTCGATTCGAGATCAAACCTACAACCGTCACGTTATAGTCACATCCATGCTGTCGTTGCTTCAATCTCGTCTATTTATTTTAGGGCCGTGACGGCCTCAATCGATCTATTTATTTTAGACCTTTTCGTTTTTCTTTAGAAGCATGCTTTTGTTATTTCGGCTTTTCGGATGTAGTTTGCCGCAAAATATACAGTGCTTTTGACTTTTTATAGTAGAATTAGCAAAAAGATTGGGTCTTTCCATTTTAAAGTGAATAATTCTAGCTTTTTTTATAACAATTTCGTACTGCTATAAACGGTGCGGCGAAACGTGATTTGTCCGACTACATTTACATGCTATTTCAGAAAAACGGGACATTTTTACGTCCTGGTTACATCTTTGGGGACACCGGGACACACAAGCGAAAAACGAGACGGTCCCGTTGAAAACGAGTCGCCTGGTCACATTACTGATACTGCATATGGCCGATAATTGATGTATAATAATCAATTTTTGATTAGTTTTTTGTTATCAAAATTATAGCAAAATAAGCTTATAGAGTATTTTTACATGATTCACTTAATTATAAAAATAGCACGGCGTATCGAACAAGGAATATTTGTGCTGTAATTTTATAAAGGTAAAGGTTATAGGAAAAGGTCCACATGACTTTTATAGGTATCGTATATACCTACAAAAATATAGCTTTTAATAAATGACTAAAGAAAAACTTACGTGCTTTTATATAATTTTGTGCTGCAAAATACAATGTTCAAAAAGTATGCAAGTTAAAATATTTTGAACTAATTTATATGACATTTAAAACGCTGTATTCTGCACACAGCAAGGCACCCAGAGCCTAGTGAACACTTCGTTCTCCATTTTATGCCAAATTTTAAATAGACAAGAAGCCTCAAAAACAGAAAAGAAATTGAAGAAATAACAAAATTCCTGCGCCATAACTGTCCTCAAAATTAAAAACAGTACATAATAATAAAATCTAATATTAACTTATACTACTATTCATATATAATTATATAAATACGTGGTTGAGGCCAGTCTTGGCGCAGGGGCACAAAGTGTGACTGTAAAATCGACTGGTTGTGAGTTCGATTCCCACTCGAGGAAAAGAAATATTTATTTACATTTATATTTTCATTTCTTCGCTCTGGTGTCGAGGCAAAGCGCGGCGTTGAGTTCCGTCACTCAACACGCAATGCCTCCAGAACTTGGCGGAAAGTGAGGAACGGAGTGTCTTAACACTAGGTTCCCTCTGCCTACCCTGCTGTGTGTGGGGTACAGCGTGAAACTGATTTAATTTGATTATATAAATATAAATCCAAATATAAAATGTTCACGCTTAAGCTTTGACTTGCACATGTACATACAATTAACGTATGAAATTTTTGCCCGTTGTTAAGTGTCCCTTGCACTTGCCGTAGAAACTTCGTCTCAGAAGACTGTAATAAAACTTTGTTAAACTAAAATGAACCGTATTACAAAATAAATAAAGTACAAAATGATTTTACGAAAACAGTAATGCAAATACACTATGTATGTAGATTTTAAGTTATGACATCAAGAAGCTTTGTACCGTATACTAGTAGTGTGGGATTTTAGGAACAAAATATTATTTTGTATTATTTATCATATATTTCTAATTTTTAAATGCTTATATTAGTATATTAGGTATTATTTGTATATGTAGTACAAGTAGCTGAACAGAAAGACAATTTTAATGTTGAAGACAATTTGGTGAATGACGGAAATAGACAGTTCGACATTATACTATTACACTAAAGGTCCTTTGGATGATCTACCTGAATTCTAGTCCATAGGTTATAAGGTTTAGTTTTGATCGACGTGGTCCATGTTGCCGCAGCATTGAGTGCCTCCAACGGCAGTATAACACATTCTATCCTCATTTGCATGGAAATGAGATCCCTGAACATTCTCGGAGGCGCAACCCTCCGTCTTCCGGCGCCTCCTTTGCTTAATTACAATGACGACATACTCGTTCAATATGACGTTACTTATACTTAGGTCCTATAAAATTAACTGTAGATGAGTGTTTTGTGTTAGTTAATTTTTTTCTTTTATATTAATATGTATGGATATATATTTCTGAAGGTCTTACTGGTAATTTTTAAGTTTAGATCTTTTATATAATGCACATAACTATCTAACCTATAAAATTATATAAAACTACATTAAGATTATCATATATTTTATTCAATGTTACACAATCAAATACAACAATTTTACTAGTAGTAGCGACAGAAAAAATCGATTTTAACATCATAAAAAAAACATCCATCGACATTTACACTCACAAATCCCACTACACAGATTTTACAGAGTATACCTTTGTGTATAGTTGATAATACGAATGACATGGTCCTATAACGATTTTATTGTTTAAAAGCTTTCAGTTAATTAATTCATTCGTGAAAACGTACATAATTACCGCTTATTTACCGGTCAGCACATATCCGCATGTCAGGGCACGCAACCACCCCCCACTCCCCACCTCCCCTCCCCTCCCGCCTCCTCCTTCCATGCTAACGCCATTACTGTAATTAGAATATGCTTAGGCATAATTGATGGAGTCATAAACTAGTTTCCAGATAGAACATGGAATAATCGATTCACTTACATTTTTAATGTTTCAGCTTGATGTAATTGTCAAATCTGGTGAACTTTGTCCTAAGGTGGTAGTGGGTTTCTACATTTACCATTATCGTGGTAATCCTTTCTGACAATCATGTAAACTTTTGTGATGCATTTAAATAACACTAAGGCTATGAGATTATATCTATACATACAAAATAACTCTTCACTGAGCGATTTACAGACAGTCGAAGCTATGTAGCGTAGAATACTTAAATAGGTATAGCATGTAGACTCCTTGGCAGTGTTCTCCTCGCTACGAAGGTGAGCACTAAGAGAGAATTGCCCGAAACGGGAAACTTCCTACGGGAACGGTGAACGATGAGATTTACTGTTACGTATGATCCTTATAAATGTAAATTCACAGAAGAGCTTGTATTTTCTAAAGCTTCCTTCCAAGTCTCAGAAGTCAGAATTTATATTTAAGCATCTGCCGTATTTTGTGAGATAAGCATAGAGATCTTAGCGGCCGACTGACACTCCAGTTTTTCAGTTCCAGTATATTTGAAAACACTATTATACATTCTAAGTGAGTATTGGATTTATCTATTATAAAGATGCATAGAATCTCAAATTAAAAATAAATATTAAAAAAAAAATGTAAAGTTACTTTGGACGAAAATATATTTAAATGTGATAAAATTTTAGAGTTTCAAATCATTCTGTTGCGCACACGCATTACAGCACAAGTCTTCATAGCAAAGTTTTCCGAGTTAGTACTAAATTAGTAAGTACGAAATTATCAAGCAAAAAATAATAAAAGTCCAAAAACTTGATTCAGAATAATATTTGCAAAGTTTATAAGACATGCTTATATATTTTTTTATATTTTTCTTATTTTGGTGTTATACGGTTACAACACCTGAATAGTCCTAGGATTTTCATTTTAATACTTTCATAATGCACCACAGCACTAGTAGGTAAGTTAAAACTGAGGAAGTAATTTGCAATATGTATTAATACATCATTTAAACGTTAAACCGAGCCACTTGAGCGAAGTTGACTTATTTGTGCTGTTTATTACATCTCAAGAGAATCGTGTCTATTGTTAATTACTTTAAGTTTAAGGTGTTACAGTAATAACTACTAAATATTAAACTAGTTTATGATTGTATAGCTGAATTGGTATTAAGTGAATGGAGTGAGATAGACTACGTATGACACGCGACGACTGTCTATTGTAGGTAAATACATAGGTATGTATCAGATTGAAGCAGTTGACAATCAATGCTTGTTGTTATGTTAATATAAAGACATATATATTACATAATATGCAGGGGGAGGAGGAGGTCATTTCATATGTTCTTAAATTTTAACACTTCCTAAATGTTGTTTATACAAAAAAATATCTAAATATCAACAAAACAGAGTGTCTTAACACTAGGTTCCTTCTGCCTACAGCGTATCAGCGATCAGCAAAATGTTCAAAAAAACACTCGTTCGACACCAAGAACTTTTCTATCTCTTACATAGCATTTCACTCATCAAAAGTGGTGGGTGAATTATTATTATCCATCAGTTCTGGTGGGTTATGTCGTACGTAGTCTTGCGTTATTTCCAATAATTTGGAGATAAATTAAGTTATAGATTGACATTTATTTGGTATCAACCAAAAGAAGATAGAGTAAAGATATTTTTAAAATTATAGAACCAAATTTATTTGGCAACATCAATTGAAAACTATTTTTTTTACGTTTTCAGATTTTGACACGTGGAACAATTTTTTTCAGGCATTTTCTTGTGCGTATTTAGTTAGTTATTTTTTTTTGAATGCACAAAATCTCGAAAACCACAAGGTTTTAGGACATACTACATTGGGTAATAAATAATACTTGGAAATAGAGGATCATCTTTATCTGTTTGTCTATTTATACCAACCACCTCTTTAGTTTTCTAACAGAGTTAGTTTTTTTTGAAGTTAAAACAATAAATAAATTAAGATGGCTTTCAAAGATGGCGTCATTAAAGTTTATATATTTTTAGAATTTCTTACAATTTTTCGGAACAAAGAAGAATTTTCATATATTTTTTAAGTAGTTATCTTTGTTTTGTTTATTTAATTATAAACTAAAAAGTCTCAAGATGTATATGTAAATACATATATTTTTATTATTATTGAGGCCAGTCGTGGCGCAGCGGCACGAGGTGTGGCTGTAAAAACCGACTGGTTGTGGGTTCGATCCCCACTCGAGGAGATGAAATATTTACTTAAATTTATATTTTCATTTCTTCGCTCTGGTGTCGAGGTTAAGCGCGGCGTTGAGCTCTGCCACTCAACACGCAATGCCTCCAGAATTCGGCAGAAAGTGGGGAACGGTGTGACTTAACACTGGGTTCCCTCTGCCTACCCTGCTGTGTGCGGGATACAGCGTGAAGCTGATTTATTTTATTTATTTTTATTACATTTATATATAAATTTAATTCAAATTGAGTTCCAAGAATAATATAGTCTCGCATATTATTTTTAGACCTAAGTGAAGGTGCAAATAGTTTAGTGCAATAGGACCGGTTCCGGGCGGTGTCCTGACTCCTGGCATTCCCGGTTTGCGGACAATTCATTGGCTTCCTATGTTTTATAATACCTATATTTATGTAATTGTTAAACTATAATATCCTATTATGTTTTTAAGGATACTTACGCTTTCTTAATTTATCTTTTGATATTTTGATCTATTTTTACAATACAAGTTGCATTAAAGACTATCAAATTAGATATATTAGGGGCCAGTCGTGGCACAATGGCACAAGGGTGTGACTGTAAACGCGACAGGTTGTGTGTGTTTGATGTGTGTGTTTGATGCCCATTAAAGGAAATGAAATATATGATATTTTTATTTTTTCTCTCTGGTGTCAGCGGAAAGTGTGAAGCGGAGTGTCTAAACATTAGGCTCATTAATTGATACTTGGCAGGTTGTTTTGTATATCTTTTTAAACAAGTCGAGAGAGAGAGAGAATTTGATGAAAAAAAAATTAACATTTAACATTAAAATAATGTAGAAGAAAATACAACGTCCATAAATTGTAAGTCAGTCCTAATTTTCAGCAGTAACTAAGAGTAAGTATTAAATCACACCGAGAAATTGCCATACAAATTGCAGAATTATTAAGTTTGCACATTTTCATAAGGTCGACTCCGGAGTAATCGCTTTACTTGGTCCAGATGATTTTAGATACGACGTCACAACGGCCACCCAAAAGGGATAGAGGATTTTAAATGCAACTGGTTCGAAAAAGACAACATTTTCACTGGACTATTTGAAAATTGTATAAATCACTGTCAAAAATTATATAAAATGAACCTAAAAAGTAATTCTTTTAAGGTATATTTCCTTTCGAACTCAACAGTACTTAGTTTATTTTCAACTGAAGCTGTAACGAGAGCACATTTTTATCCGTAGAAAGAGCGAGACGGAAATTACAGTAGCATAGAGTGGGAAAGAGACAACGATACATAACATTTATATTCTGTACGTGTAAGTTTCAGGCAACGGTCGCTGTGAAACTCGTAAATGGGAAAAAAGCAACAACGGAAAACTCAACCGCCTTTAGAGATGTGAAGTCTTTTACGTTATTCGTGTAAAAATATTGAAATAGAATGATCTTGCTTAACTTTTGAGCTTTTTTATTTGTTATATATATATAAATATATATGCAAATTATTGGGAGCTGTGGCGATTTATTATTTTTTATAGTAGGTATATTTGTCAAGATGCTGAGATAGTTAACTCAGTAAAATAGATTTTGATGTATACGTATATAACATTTGTGCGTTTCAATACAAAAAAAAGTGTTATTATTGACGCCTTATCGTATTTATAATATTTTTCACCATCAGTAAAATTGTACAAGGTTGGTAGAAATAAAAGGAATCTGTATTTTTTTGTCTTAAAACGACTATTATGCTACTATAAATTATATATATACCTACTATCAAAAATGTTGTGGATCACTATTTGTAATATTTGAGTTTTAAAAAGAACAAGATATTATAGTAAGCAAAATGTATTATTTTTTTTCTTTATAATAAGATTATTGAATAATATTTCTTAAAAAAAAAAGTAAAATAATATTTATGAAATATTTGTAGGTAATTTTTTTTTACAAATCATTTCAGAACGTAGAAGCATGCTCCACTAACCCTAGAGCGGATATTAAAAATATTCATTAAGAATCTTTGTCCGAAAATGAATCAGAATATCGACAAGCAATTAACAGGGAACGGTTTCTCCCATCCCTAGCTACTCGTCATCGGAGTACGAGCCACGTTGATATTTCCACGTAGATTTCACTCCGTAAAACCTTTGCCGTTTATTTTTATATACATTTTTGGTTGGCACATCTCTTTTTATTCACGATCACTTCAATATTGCGCGTGAACTTCTCAGACTGAGGGTATTTTAAGCTTTTTATTTGATTCGAAGCGAGTACATTTTGTAATGCATTATCTGCATACATAAATGTAAATTTATCTTAATTTCAAAATTTTTAGGAACATAAAATACAGTAAAAAAATCTTAAACACGTAGATATCGGCAATCTGACAGGATCGTATATAATTAGGCAACATCTTTTCTAAAATGTAAGAAGAAAATAATATTATAAAATACTTATATTGGAACGGATAGAATGATCATAGGATCGGATTCACGATCCGAATTCACGGTACGGAGTGGAACAACGTCTCTCTGTGATCACTAAGCCTTGGGGAAAAAGCATAAAGCTTTGAGCTCCGCCATTGAACACACAAAGCCTGGAATTCTGTCAGGCAGCGGAGAACACAGTGTCTTTACACTAGGCCACCTCTACCTCCGCGGGGGCTATGGCTGCCGTGATACCAGCATGTGGCGGCCGAGGAGGAGCACTGTTATATTTTAGTAGGTAGTATCCGGTTCATGAGCCCCATGTAACCAGCTCGAGTCCCCACTAGGGTTCCGTAAAAGGGTTCCTCACGATAAAAAAGATTCTCTCTGCCTACCTTGATACATTCATATATATCAATCGATCAAGTGAAGTAAAGCGTAAGTCAATATGAAACCAAGATATATAATTTATGTATGTCGAAAGAAAGAACTCTGAAGTATTCTAATAGTGTACTTCGACAGAACTTACCCAAGATTTCTTACGTAACGTGATGCACTGATTTCGTCAACGAAGCGAATTGTAAACAATCATTATGTAAAGAGAAAGCTCTTGGAATCACTGCGCATTATTAACTATTAGGTAATAAGAATTGCTTCAAAATATTGTTGATTTTATTTAATATTTTTTATTGAAGACGTCGTGGCCTAGGGGCACAAAGGTGTGACTATAAAGTGACGGTTGTAGGTTTGATCCCCACTCGAGGTAATTAAATATTTATTAAAATTTATATTTTCATTTCTTCGCTCTGGTATCGAGGCAAAGAGCGGCGCTGAGCTCCGCCACTCAACACGCAATGCTTTCAAAATTCGGCGGAAAGTGGGGAACGGAGTGTCTTAACACTAGGTTCCCTCTGCCTACCCTGCGGTGTGCGGGATACAGCGTGAAGCTGATTTATTTATTTAATATTTTTTATATTAACGCTAATGCCGTGATTAATAAACATAGGAACGTTCAAATCTAATTTTAACTTAAAAATTTAACTTAACTTAGCTTTACGCTGTATACCTAGCGGAGTAGTCAGAGATAACGGAGCGTCAAACACTACAGTCTCTGCATACCTCTGTCGCCTCGTCCACTGTCATCAACCTCTTCATACATGCCCTCCGGGTGGCCCTCATGCTTGTTACGTGACCTTCCTCCAGTATATATATAATTTTAAAGTAAGTATATTAAACTTAACGTAGAGCGTTTGTACCGGATTAGTATAGCTAGCCATAGCTATCTAACTATCTTGGGTTTTATTACACAAACTATGGAGCTACGTTTATATAGCGAGACGTAGGGAATGTCTGTATGTAGATACATTAACTGTAATTTACTGAATTATACATATGTAATGTAACGTACATTACATATGTATACCTGTATCGAAGATATATTGATTAGATACAGTATATATTTACTTACTACTTACTGGAGGCCGTCGTGGTACAGGGTTACAAACGTTTTCGGTTCAATTTCCATTCGGGGGAATGAAACATTTAACATTTTCTTTTCCGACTAACGGAGCAAAGCGCGGCGTTGAGTGTCGTCAATACGCAACGTCTCAAGAATTCGGTGGAAAGTGGGAAACAGAGATGGCGTAATGGGAACAGAGTTTAACACGAGGTTCCCAGGTTCCCTCTGCCTACTCTGTTATGTGGGAGATACAGCGTGAAGCTAAACAACTTACTTTAGGGATTCATTATATATGTATAATAATATTAGTCTATTTTATGTAAAATTTCTAATAACCATAAACTTGTCACTAATGCTAGACTCGTATAGATTAAGTTTCCAATATTTTTTTATACATAAAGGTCAATGGTAAATTAATTAGAATTGTTATTAAATATATCATAATAATTAATGTATTACTTTAAAACTATATTTCAAAGAAAATATCATAGAAATTAAAATTAATATGTACAGAGACAGAACTGATAGTTGGAACTTGTCGATTGCTCTGTCGCAGCCAGTCCGAGAGGGCTTGTGTCATTGAACGAGAGTTTGAGTGAGTAGTCAAAATCAGTTGGTAGAGGTATATCTAGACTAATATATTAAATCTGATATAAAAATTTAAGATGTATGTTTGACATTAATGCTACAGATAGCTTGATGTTACAGATAAAATATTGTAACACCAGCGATCAGTATATGCGTCAACGTCAAAAGTATATTCTATTCTATTCTACAGTAATTTTTATAAAAAAAAGATAAATCAATAAAAAATAATGTCATAGCAATCTCAAATAAAACAAATATAGATTTATATCTCAATACGTACAATAAAAAATATAACACTAACAATATCTATAATAATATTATAGAAAAAGAACTCGACGAAAGCTTTAACTAATGTATAACGGCGCACCATAAGAATAATAGAAATGAGATTAGTGACTAAAGTAGTGTAGTCTTTAAGATCAAATCTAATACCGTACTATGAGTCAGATGTCGCATAAAGTATGTTCAAGATAATTTCACCTGACCCCTGCCAGTTCATTGACTGCGAGTATGGCCTGCATAGTGGCAGTGGTATACGCATGTCTAGTTCGTGTATGGTCCAATTCGACGATTTATGTAAAGATGAGTAAATTTATATTTTTATTTATAAAAAGTTATAAAACAAACGAATAGCTTTAAAAAAGAACGATTATACAAAAGATCAGACTAAAATTATTATTGATGGAAACTAGAAGATCTACTTAGGTAAATCTAATGTGAATAAATATACGAATATGAATATTGAACGAAAAAAGCAAGCAGTTTGGCCATATGAAAACTACAATTATATCATGTTTATTATCAGTAAAAACTTCATCTAACACCAGTACAAATTTATTTTTAATCCCTAAAAAATATATATAAATGACAAAATGTTAAATTACCTTATGACTTGTACCACGCTGTACATAAGCGAGAGCCTACCGTGTATCAAGTATTTCAATATATAAAGGAGATGTAGAAACAACGAAGAAATTTATCTCTTCAAGCGTAGGTGTTAGATTCTTGAGATGAGTTTTAGTTATTCATCCAAATTATACGTAAACAAAAGAGTTTTAAAGAGTTATCGTCCTTTTTTATAAATATAGGGCTATGTTTAGTCCATATTGGCTAAATTATGGCATGTGTGTGTAAATAACCCTAATTTTTATGTAATTTATAATATCAAAAAAGTTATAGGTGCAATTAAACTACATACATAACATACATCACAACAGAATAGGCAGAGGATCTAGTGTTAATGCACTTTACTGTACAATATTATGTATACATATAATACATTGCTTTAGTGAGATTGTTAAAAAAATATTGTAAATTGTTTAAATATTGTGATTGTGCTAATAATAAAACCAAATTTTGTCCAAGAATGAATTTTCTAAAGTTAAAATGATAAAAAAGACACGTTTACATCTAGATCCGTTAAAAGGCTATATTAAATCCCCCTGCAATCAAAAAAAGGACAAATTTTAGCCTTACGACTTCTACAAAGTAGTGTTCTTTTGACACAAAACTAAGAGAATTTAAGGACTGTTCAATTGTTACTGTGGATTTTTCTTTGGAAACAGCTGGAACAAATAATATTCTAGCACTAAGGTTATAATACGCAATATAATAACTGAGTTAAAACTAGAAACTCTGATTTTATACCTATTAAGTAAAACAGTAAAATAAAACCATGTGCCATACATATGTAAATTAACAACATATAATTTATATTTAACCTTACCAACTAATCAGCAGTTGTAAACTCAGTGTGCAATACGACCATTTGAATAATTTATTTATTGGTTAGATAAAGACATTTATTATTGTTAAACTAATTTATGATGACTATTTATTAGCACAGACTGAATATAATAGAAACATAGATTAGATGAGTCAATTACGTCGCGGGTGGTCTCAATAAATTTTAATATACTTACGCATTTAGAGAAAAAGGTACATATTTAGCATATTGAATATGAAATCGAATAGATTTACCGCCGCCTTTAACTGTTTACGAATATATATTTGCTTGTTGATAGGATTTAAGGAGCTATTAGCGTTATATTTGATTTAGTAGCTGTTAACATTTGAAATTATCCATATTTAATAACTATACATATAATTGATTGATTTAAACAATATATTTCCCTATTACTTATCTTTATTCTGAAATATGGTGTGATATTACATAATGAAGTAAAAGTGCGTGAGTTATTGAAAATCCTAGTCTATAGAAACATCTTGGTCTTGTCATAAGACCAAGATGTATCTATAGACTAAAATAATAAATTTATGACATTGTGCATATATATATATGTAATTCTTAAATAACGTGATGAAAAATATTATGAATATAATTTACTACTTAAGTGTATATTATTACTGCTTTTGGTATAAAATTAGCATTCTTAAGGAATCCAGTTCCAGGCAAGCAGTCAAAAATATCATGATAGAACATCGCCTTGTACAACTAGCCCATATGGTATACCTATACTTCTCCCAACGCAGTAGATCAGAGTGTCTACGTTCTTCTACTACGTGTTGTTTCTTTTTCTTCTAGAATTATGTAGACTAGTAGTTCTTTTCTTTTGTCACGTCTGTTTGTATTATTTGTCCATTATTATTAATACAGTACGCAAGCAATACAGGTATTTATTTAATTTCTTTATGATCTTTAACACGAATTGGTGCAATTACGAAACAAAACGTATGACATACCTGTACATCCGGTAAACTGTAAATATCAATGGACGCTGCCAACCACTTGTCACCACGCATTCTTACCCTTTTTTGGTAATTATGTAACGGATATGGTGTTACAAAGTAATTTTAGTGTTAAATTTCTTTTGTTTATATCTTATCTTACTTAAATGATGAGTAGGTACTTTGAGTATATTTAGTAAATTAAAATAAAAAAAATATTTCGAGTACCAAAACACATTTAGCTCTAAGTCAATGTAGGACCAGATCTCTAAGGTATTCCATTTCTTTATTCTCTGTTTTTTTTTATTTTCATATGGAAATAACAAGAATTGCAATAGGATAATTTAAAATTCTACGGTATTTTTATTTGTTGTGTGTAAGTTAAATATATTTTTTCTTGGAATACTCTTAAGGAAACTAATTAATCTCGAATTTTGTTAACGGTGCATCAAAAAGATAAATATAAAAATAAATAATGATAAAATGTTAATTAATGCAACAACTTAGCAAACATTTGTCTCGAATGTTTATTGTCGTGTAACTTTGAATTTATTAAGTTGTTATTTTATTACAATAATAAAGTTTTCAAGCCGCCAACAGAACTAAATAATAATAATTCATAAGTTGACAACACGTGAATAATTCGAGTCGCGAGCTGTTATCAGCCGCGCCTGCGCACTGCGCCCGCCGCCGCGCGCCGCCCCGCACGCGTGCTGCCGCTACTAAATATCGTTCATAGAATTGATGACTTTCAGAACTTACACAATTCACATCGCTGCTTATTTACTCTATTTTAAACTAATGTTTTTTTGTTCCCAACGTAACTTGAACCTTACAATTTATCAGACCATTGCCTTATTATACTTAATAGTAGCCTACTCCAAAATAAACCATCGCAGTACACCGTAATTAACCGCAGCAATTAGTGTCGCCGGTAATTTAAAGATTGCTCAAAAAAGGGCTCTAGATTTCGTCGTTCCCAAACAGCAGTAACAATTTAAGATAAAAAAAGATAAAAGTCAATGTAAGCCGAACAAGATTCCTCCACGCTGCAGTGTTAAACGCCGGCCGCGACTAATTGCCCGATAAGTCGTCGATTCGCGTCTCGTTTTAATAAGGTGCGCTGTGAGCATGTAAGCGTAGATGACGATGGAATGCCACGGTCAGGCGCTTCTGTGTGCGTTAGCTGTCTCTGTGTGCGGACGTCTGCTACACGCTCAACCGTCCAGTATAATTTGGACTTCTACTCTTCCTTAGCTCATATAATCTTTGGGGATCGCCGGCACTAAAAGATGAGAATTCAAAGCTCAGGGCTCGATGGACATGTAATACTGTAACTACGTGATCGTTGTTGCCACGCCGAGCCGTACTGATACTTGCATTTGTGTGTAACCTCGATTCTGACACACTAAGATATGAGGCATTGTGGATATAAACACGTAGTAATTCGCGAATATCATTATCCTAATGAGCATATATGTACTTAGAGCATGTATTCGTGACATGATTGGAAAATAGTAGAAAATTATTAAGAATTTGTATGTATTCGTACATACAACTTTTTCAATAATATTGATTTTAAGCGTACTATATTTTTTTTTGAAAAGAGGCTCAAATGCAAAAAAAATGGCAAAAAAAGTAGAAATGGTTTTCCATTTAGATACATCCATTCCCAGAGTTGGAGCGTTTTCCCACGGTGGGCCGTGTGTCCGCCTCCCTGCCACATCCACCGCTCCCGTTGTGGCGTGTGTTTGTAGCTCACTACGGGTTTAGCATTCAAAGCGACGCAATCGTTTCGCGACATTATACTTTGATATTTATTGCCAAGACACCACTTCTCAACCTTCTGTCAATGGTCCGAGTGATCTCCAATAAAATTACGATCATTCTTCTACAATGAAAGCCAAATTAACTTTAAAGAAATAATGTTTGTTTGTACAGTATTTTGTAAAAAGTGAAACTCTTATGAACGATATTTTTTTTGTGTGGCTGATTTTTTTAAATGCTTATGTGTGATAATGTATGTTATTGTAATAATTAAGATCTTATCGGTAATTGTTTGTAGCTAACACTTAAATATATATTCTAGGTTTTAAATAATTCTTTTTCCTATGTATTTGTCAAGGCAAGGCTAAATTATTGTTTTCAAAAGCACATTTGGGATTTTTATTTCTTTACATGTACATACGTACCGTACTGAATTGTTACATAATATATTGTTTTCTGGTATTTTTTTGCTTCACGCTATATCCCGCATACACTTATGGTACAGGTTGAGCAGAAAGTACTTAATGCAAAGTGCGGCGTTGAGTAGCAAAACAGAACGCCGCACTTTGCTGTTAGAGCGAGAAAATAGAAATAATTAATTTCCACGAGTAATATCTAACCTAAAACCACTGTGTTCACACTAAGATAATGTCCCACTGAGCCACGATGACTTCAATGGCCCTTCATGATGTTTTTATTATTAACATTATTAGAAAAGTCCTTGTTTCAAAGTTTGGTTCTACCCGATTACCTTGAAGCAGATCAATCATCAAATTCTTTTTTTTTAAATTACAACGTATTTACGATATTCAGTATTCCCTTTAGTATAAAATCAACCCTCTAAAAATCATCCCAAAAATATTAAAACTTTAAAATACAGTTCCTTAGTTAGCAACAACAAAACAAACAAAATAACAAATAAACCACCTTCAAGACAGTGTAATAGTAATATCCAAATATATATAGTAGCTCATGAATATAAAAATAAAATTAATTTGTTAGGGGGCGAACGACTCGTGGTCGTGCGTTATTTTGGTCGCCAACTTACTTACGTCGACAATTATTCGGGAATTCGAAAGATCACCCCGGAGCGGCGGTCGTTGGCTCCTGACTCATTCTTTTGTTTGTTGTGCTGGTGATCACTTTTGGGATAACATATGGTTAAAGTGACGATTGGAAATAGTTAATTAAGAGTTCTCGCAGTTTATGTCCAAGCTGTAATACCTATATAAAATTGTGACATAGAAACAAACATCAATAAATGTCAGCTATTATAGGTTCTCATTTAAAATATTTACTTTTATCCTCATAACTAAACTTTATTATTATATAATATACACACACACATATATATATATATATATATATATATATATATATATATATATATATATATATTACGTACTTCAAGATAGTAACTATTATGTTTAATGTTGGATATTTAATAATTCAAGAACGTAATGTTTTAATTTATTCATGATATGTTTAGTAATAAGAAGAGATTAGCTATTACTATATAATTTAGTAATATAGTTTTTGTTTAGTTTCACCTTCACCTTGTAACCCGTACGTAGCAGGGTAGGCAAAGGGAACCTGGGAATCTAGTATTATGACACTCTGTTCCCATTAAGATACTTCCGTTCTCCATTTAATCGCCAAATTCTGGAGAATTCGTTCCATTATTCGTTCGGAATCGATGAAATCGAACTACAACCTGTACAACACTAGGAATGCCAGACCATTGAGCCCAGTCGTGGCGCAAGGGGACAAAGTGTGACTGTAAAATCGACTGGTTGTGGATTCGATCCCCAATCGAAGATATGAAATATTTATTTACATTCATATTTTAATTTCTTCACTCTGATGTCAAGTCAAAGCGCGGCGTTGAGTTCCGCAACTGAATGCAATGCCTCCAGAACTCGGCGGAAAGTGGATAACGAAGCGTCTTATTACTAGGTTCCCTCTTCCTACCCTGCTGAGTGCGGGATACAGCGTGAAGCTGATACCATTTAATATAAGTGAGAAAAAGGAGTTGAAAAGTCTTAATTGAATAAAGAATATTTTGAACTTGAAAGTTAATGTCATACTAGGGGGTCGTCAACAAAACTACTTTAGGGGTTCATCACATGTAGTGTTCTGTCACTAGAAAAAGTGTTCAGTAATAAACACCCAATCACTTCAATAACATTGCAAATCTCGATTAAAATATAACTACTAATGTCGACGTCTTAAAAGGTATTTACACTTGTAGGGTCCTTAACCATACTAATTTCACATAAATAATTAAAATATATACATATATATCAAATCAAAGACAGCATCCAAGTACAATGCTTTTAGCAAATAAAACTAAACTTTTGCATTCTGTCACACTGAAATTTATCTATCGTTGTTACAGCTTTTGTTACTAGCAATATGTTTGAGGCCAATCAGGGCGCAGGGGCACTAGCGTGTGGCTATGAAAGCGACAAGTTGTGGGTTTGACTCCAACTTGAGGAAATGAAATATTTAAATTTTCATTTCTTCTCTCTGAGGTCAAGGCAAAAGATGAGGTGCATCGTTGAATTCCTCTATTCAACAAGCGCTGCCTACAAAATTCGACGGAAAGTGGGGAGCGGAGTGTCTTAACATTATGCTCCCGCCGACCCTACTACACGCGAGATACAGAGTGAAGTTGAAAAAAATCTATATCTCATATAATATATTAAGCTAGACACAAATATTACTCTAAACACAACATAAAACACATTATATCCGTGTTTAAAACAAGCAACAAAGCGTTTGGCAAATCGCACAAACGAATCAATCCATTCCAGATCGATTAGAAACGTTGGATTCGACTCGAGTAGCCGCTACGTAACATCGATCTGGCGCAACGCACCTACGCCGCGAGTAATCCCAATGTTGCTAATTATAGGTGCTATTGCGGTTATAATAAGATCCTCCCGACTTCCCAGAAACGAGGCCGCCTGCTTTATTAATATTTATCCAATACACGCCGATGCTGAATGCTCGGTCCCAAGTTAACTGACGGTAGTCAAAGAAAACGCGCTAGCCAGAAATAAAGTCGTAAAGTACCGGAACGATTTTAATCGATGTTCTCAGTTTATGTAGCGGATTAAAGGCGCAGTAAGTATTGGGAAGTGGACTTCGGGTAAATGTTTAAACACGTTGCTAATAAGTGGTTGCTAAGGTTTTATTGGTTTATCGGAATGGCATGGTGGAATGGTGAAGTTTCGTGTGTTTTTTGTATGCACAATTATTTGAATATGTCATATATTTTTTTTATCTTTAATCGTCAGGAGAATTCGTTGATTTGGGTGTATTGAATATATATCGTCGTGGAAGTTTAAATATACGCTTGAATAAGCAAAATAAAGAAAATAAAAAATATTTTTCTAGTTTATTCGAACCTACGACAATCGCGCTTACGGTGGCTGTATAATTATATCTAAATATTAAAAAAAAATAACATATTCAAAATATGTAGGTACTTAATAGAAGCAATCAAATGTAATATCCATTGTTATCTCGAAACAAATTGTATGGACGAACAAATAATGAAAATTATAATAGGTATTAGAAAAGCAATTTTACAGAAGTGGCAGTTATTCGAACTTTGCCTGTCTGCAACTAGCGTCTGTCTGTTAGATTCATAATACAAATAAATACTAATAAAATGAAATTTACCTCTTTCTGTGTCTTTCATATATATTTATTATTCTTACAATTTTATCTTTTTAGTATCTAACTTAACGCTTTTTTCCTTATATAAGATATGTAAGACAATCCGTTTGATACTTTCCGAATAATATCGAGCCATTGAGTGTTGAGTAGCAGAGCTCAACTCCGTTTTGCATATCAAAACAGGAAAATGAAAATAATTTAAATACTAAGATCGAAGCCACAACTACTGCAATTTCATTAAGCACTACGCCATGATAATTTAAATTTTATCATAATATTATAGCTTTTATGATTTTTATTTAAATTATAATCGAATAACATATTAACTGTGGAGTATAAAATCAAATTTCGTACGATTTGCATTTAATTACACCATTTTTAGAATTGTTTTCAGAACTCTCGCCTACGGCTTCCGCGGAAGCTGACGGGCACGCATGAAGCAATGCGCACGCGCAACACGCACATCGTTTATAGAAGTATTTTTATAAGATCAAATAGTTATAAAAATAAATTACAAATATTACTACATTTATAAAGAAAGTATCTTATTTTCTTTTGTAAATAAATGAAACCAGATTTGTGACCAGTTTGTAATTTCACCAGTAGATTAAGATATTATATGATTTTATTTATAGTGGAGAGTTGAGAGAATTTAGATCGTCAATATTAAATTTGTTTTAAACATCTATAGTTTTTGTTTTGGACAAAATAACTATAGAATAGACTTATTTACAAACCTACATATAAATGACGTGAATAATACGTTATTGTGGGAAAACCGCAGATAAATATGGTACATAAATACATATAAACGTACGTATCTACACAACGTGATTGATTTTCGAGTGTTTATTGTATTATAATATTATGCAGCGGTTGTCGGACAGTGGACGCGTTGGCCAGTCGCCAATGCCCTGGCCTCAAATTGATTTTGCCGCTGCTGTACCAAAACTCTAGTACATGCATTAGTAGTGGAAATTAATTTTCCTATGGATGTAAAATTATTGACTCATTCTATTAATGCGTCGTATTTTAAATGCAATGTGAACTAAAACGATTGCAATGTTTACATGTAACTTTTCTAGTTTAGTATGGAAATTAGGCAGTTTTGTCATAGATCCTGATGGGCAATCACTTAGTGGTATACGGTAGTGCATTCCGCTACACAAAGGGAGGTGTTAAATTGTCCGTCCCGATTATAGATTAGTTTCCTCATTTCTCGAAAAACCCAAAAGAGCGAGATTTGACATCTCCACAATATAAAAAAGAAGTAGAAGAAAGACAGATGAAGAAAGGCAATGAAAAAGATAAAGTAAAGACGCTAAAAAGACGTTGGAAACAAAGAAAGCATACAAAGTTTTTCTCAAAATCCAGAAAGAGAGACCGAATACATCGTATGCGAAGAAACTTTTGAAATAGACTGGATTCAATGCCAGGAATGCAAAGACTGGGCAAATGAAGATTGTGTTTTTATATAAATGCATCAGTTTTTTTATTATAATTGTGACGTTTATAAGGTGAAAAACTATTTGGCTACCATTAAGTACTATATCCGGGACTACCCGCCAATTCTTGTGATGCTAAAAAAATAAATCCAACATTTACATTTCGTCAAAAAATGTGATTTGATTACTAATGTTTAATTAGTATGATTAAAAAAGATTCTAATTTTATTTTAACTACAAATTAAAGTCAATAATTTTGTTAATTAATTTTTTATTCGCAATTTATTCAAGTGTCCAGGGCTCCATCCTCCTCTAATTATAGCGTTGAGTTTCCCCACACAACAGGAAATATCTTAAAAATTCAAACTGTGAAACGGAGTGTCTTAGCACTACATATCCTCTCTCCATCGCGCGAAGTTGATTATAGTAAAAGCTTTACAAGTAGAATCGAATGACTATGGACTATAGGTATGTATTATATCAGACTACTGTGATGATATTGTTCAAGCTTTTAACTGCGTATTCCAACATTGTCACAACTTAAGACTCATTTGACATTTGGCAACACGCCAACTTATTTTAATTATAAGTTGTTCGCTGAGGAGTCTAAGTAAAATCATAATACGATAAAAAATAAATCTACCTGAAATTTATTCCTACCTGTATTAAAAACGAGCAATCTCTTCTTTACAGTTTTCAATATTATACTAATGTTTTTTTATGCAATTTTTTTTTTCATTTAATGTCATTTTATACTAATGTTTTTTTTTCAGCTTCACGTTGTTTCCTACTCGCAGTAGGGTAGACAAAAGGAACCTAGTGTTAAGACATTTCCATCCAACCTAGTGTTAAGACATGTCCATTTTCCGCCGGATTTTCCAAGGCATTGAGTGTTGAGTGGCGCAAAACAACGTCGGGCCTTTGCCTTAGTTCAGAGCGAAGAAATGAAAACATTAATAAATAATAATTCATTCCCTCGAGTGGAGATCGAACCCACAACCGTCGCGTTGCAGTTACACCCCTGTGCGCCACAACCAACCGTATTTTTTTTACCTGTATTAAACAAGATCAACCTCCTCTTTACAGATTTCAATATGATCGATGTGCAGAATACGTAGCACACGCGTTTTGTTCGTTTAATACTATTATTTTAGTAGGAAATATTTTAGAGAATATAGAAAATTTAATAAATTAAGTGAATAAAGTGCGCAGGCTGCATGTACTGGCGCTCTCCGGGTGCGGTACCAAGCTTATTCCTGCTGGCCGTCTGCCAAGTCTGCGCTTGAAATTGCTTTTACTTTACATTGTAGCAATGATATCGGAGCTCTGCACTGGATACTCGAGTCTCGAGCCTGATATGTATGTGTATAAGCCATGAGCGAACACACATACTGAACTTTTTGCCATCAGTAAAAGGACGATTTTGCAAGTAAATTGTGATATTTTCTGATTTTTTTAAAATATAATTATTTATCATAATATATTGTTGATATTATGAATTTTATTGTTTTATTTTAATAATAGTTCATACTATACAAAAAATTGTCAAACTACATATCTATACAAATAGTAAGCGTATGTCGAGCTTAATGAGCTTAACTCAACGTGGAGTAACGTCTCATCTCAAAGCAGGATATGAATTTCAATTGCAGTAAGTACAGGGAGGTAGCAAAAATCCAATCCTTAATTAACGTGCAAAACGAAAAATCCCGCTTCAACACTCGGGATTATTCGCCATAATAACATGCCAAGTTATCGCCTTAAAAATTTTCCGTAGTGCTCTCGTCCGCTGCAGAGCATAATCCGGTGCCAAGAAGAAGTTAGTTTATTTCGTTTTTAACGAAATCGAGATGCGTATTGCGGCAGATATATCTGTGGATACGTGTATGGATAAATCTATGGATATATCTTTAAATATGTCTATGGATTTATCTATGGATATATCTATGGGTATGTCTATGGATATATAATCAGCTTCACGATGTATCCCGCACACTGCAGGATAGGCAGAGGGAACCTAGTGTTAAGACACTCCGTGCCCCACTTTCTGCCGAATTCTGGAGGCATTGCGTGTTGAGTGGCAGAACTCAACGCCGCGCTTGTCCTCGACACCAGAGCGAAGAAATGGAAATATAAATTTAAGTAAATATTTCATCTCCTCGAGTGGGGATCGGACCCACAACCAGTCGGTTTTACAGTCACACTTTGTGCCACTGCGCCACGACTGGCCTCAATACGTCTATGTCTATGGATATATCTGGGAATATATCCATGGTATCGCTGCACATTTTTTATAATGGTATCTGAACATTTTAACTGAGAGAACATAACAAACAAAACATCCTCTCAGGATCATTACCGACCCGAATTCTAATGATCCATTTGATACACTCCTTTTCTTTTTAGCCTCGAATTTAATCAAATTATAGGTTGGAGCGTATAATATTATTTCAATACAGCTCAAGCGATATCGTTTGTGGAATTTAACTTTTTATTATTCAACTTAGTTTTCGTTTCGGCTTAATTTGGACGGTCTAGACGGGGAAAAATTAAGTTAACGGAATAAAGATGGATTGTAATAAAGATTTCATCATTTATAACTCTATAGAGGTATAAATAACATGTTACAGTTTAAAAACCGAAAGAACGTTAATAAAGTAGTTGTTACAGTTACTAAAACGTAAATAACAGTTACATTTTTAATATTATTGAGGCCAGTCGTAGCGCAGCGGCACGAAGTGTGACTGTAAAACCGACTGGTTGTGGGTTCGATCCCCACTCGAGGAGACGAAATATTTACTTAAATTTATATTTCCATTTCTTCGCTCTGGTGTCGAGGTTAAGCGCGGCGTTGAGTTCTGCCACTCAACACGCAATGCCTCCAGAATTCGGCAGAAAGTGAGGAACGGAGTGTCTTAACACTAGGTTCCCTCTGCCTACCCTGCTGCGTGCGGGATACAGCGTGAAGCTGATTTATTTATTTTATTTTTAATATGTTTAAATACTGTTCCCTCTTTTCGAGTTCTAAGTTTACATAACGCTAGAAAACGTGAAAAAAGTAAAAACTTCGGCCGTGACTTAATGTAATGAAAAACCTTCTCTGTTCAATATTATAAGCGAAACAAGGACAAATATTTTCATGGCATTTTCATCTCTCGGTACAGATGTGATGGAACAAATACATGAATATCATACTGAAAACCCTAAAAAAAATTATTTCCTATATTCAACTTAAAAAACAGCGCAGTAAAGCTCAGATTTTGCAAGCGCTAAAAAACCTTTTAATATTACTATACCATATAATGTTGTTGTAAAACATATTTAATAATTATCAAAATAAAGTTCAAATTCAACTAACAAGTTATTGTCTTATTCTCTTTTTTAGTTTAAAATGTATCATCTGTCCTTTTCGTTTTCAATGGTGTATGAAAGAGAAGGCTAACAGGGTGAACCTCAACCCCTTAGCTTTGCGGGTGGTAAAAGATTAACCCAGTTTTGTTATTTGTCCACTGTCAGTTGAGTACCTATTCACAATGCGGCCTGAGTCTACCCGTTGGAACCTTCGACCGTTTAAGGTAATTGTAAATGATTAATGTGGTTGTATCTTCAAGAAAAAAGACGAGAGCTGGCGAGAGACTATGGCGTATCGAGAGGGTGATGGGAAGCACTTCTAAGAATGTCTGTGATTTATTTTTTAGAATCATATATGTGTTTCGTTATTATTAATATATAGCTCATAATCTTAGTAATTATAAATTTTTTTATCAATTTAAATACAAGCAAAAAAATCTGTGCCAATATTTATAGCTCAAGGCTAACCCTGAACTTGCCACTTGTGGCTGAATACACTCTCACAGCATTAGATACCTGTTTTATTCTATATATTGACACATCTTTTTATATTCTATTGTTTTCTTCAAATAAAGAACTTATGAAACACATTTTGAGAGTTCCCAACTTCCTTTACATAATGAATGAGTAAATATACTTATTCGTTAGAAGTATATTGATTTTGTTTTAGGGATTATTAGATATTGAGGCCAGTCGTGGAGTAGGAGCAGTGTGAGTATAAAACGAATGGTTGTGGGTTCGATCTCCACCCGAGAAAATGAAATATTTATTTACATTTATATTTTCGTTTCTTCGCTCGGGTGTCAAGGCAAAACGTGGCGTTGGGTTCCGCCCCTCAATACGCAATGCCTCCAAAATTCGGCGGAAAGTGGAGATCGGAGTGTCTTAACACTAGGTTCCCTCTGCCTAGGTACCCTGCTGTGTGCGGGATACAGCGAGTAGCTCATTTTTTTTTATTTTTATTATTAGGTACAAATTTAGAGGTTTTTGGATAAATCACATAAAGCTATTCTTAGCTGCTGTTTCCAAAAAAATACAGCTTGTTCTAAAATATAAATAAAGACACAAATTAACACTTGATCGCAGATATTTATGACAACATTTAAGATAAAAAAAAGTACGTGATAGTTGTGGATTCGATTCCTATTTGGAGAAAAAAATCTTAATTTTTGGCTCTTTTCGTACTTTACATAAGGAGGAAATGTAAAACCATAACAATAAATGGAAAGAAAGTTATAAAATATAATTTAATTAAGCAATAAAAATATATGTATAATAAACAAATCAATACAAACCAAACAACGCATTATATTTATTTAACAAGGATATAACATAAGCAATAGAGATTGGATGTTGGAGTATTCGAGAATTCAATGTAGGCTACTTTCACGGGCAGGCGACACTTTCTCGATGTCTGTTCTAACTAGATTTTGTATGTTGCTTTTGAATAAGTAGTAAAATAATGACACGATGGATTTAAAATATTATTAAATTAAAATATTTGAAAAATTTACATTTTTGCGTGATTTTGAATTTTTATTGGCAGTATACTGACAATTGGGCTACAACGGACTTGTTAAAAAGATATCAACATTTAAAACAATACATTTTTCTTTTGTATTATAATATAAATCATATTAAAAAGCTGAAGAATTTGTTTGTTTTAACACGCTTATCTCCGATACTGCTCTTTTTAATATTTTTTTGATTTGCTTATGAGTAGATTTTTTTATGTAGGATAGATCATTTAGCGAGGAAGGCAGTAGAGTATCAAGTTATCCGACGCCTTAGTATGTGTCATGTGTCATACACCAGTTAGTTAGTAACTTTTATTTATTTAGAATCTTATGTTAAAATAATCAAATTTCTTTTTTTTTTAGCTGTATGCAACACATAACGGGACAGGCAGAGGGAACATGGGACCCTAGTGTTAAGACTCTGTTCCCATTAAAACATTTACGTTTCCCACTTTCCGCCGAATTCTTAAGGCATTACGTACTGAGAGAAATTCAACGTCACACTTAGCCTCGTTACCAGAGCAAGGAAATGAAAATATTAAATTGTTTTATTACCCTGAATAGGAATCGAACATACACCAGCACGCATGGAGCACTGCGTCACGACGACCCCGATAAGTTTACTTTTAAGTCATATATCATAAGTAAAATATTTATTCAATACTTTCTATTTCATACAAAATAAAACAAAATGAATACACCCATCCTCAACTCAAAAAATTAAATTTCACTCACTTTTATGTCTGTTAGTCTCAAGTTTCCATTTTCAGTTGACAGATTAAAGGTTTTTGAGATACCTAGTTATAGTATCAGAGAAAATTATAAAGATTCCCCTTTGGTGTAATATTATGTATATAGAAATATGGGTACAGATGTAAATTAAACGAGAGTATAGCAAACGAAGGGCTGTGATACAAGTATTTGTCTCTAGCTAAGGGGTGGCGTGGAAAGTGTTGGCTGCGTGCTATTTGAGTAATTTCATTTGAGTTCAAAATCGAGGAACAAATTTTAATTTAAATATAATTGTATTTGTTTTTTAATTGTTATTTAACAATATTTTTGAGGCCAGTCGTGACGCAGGGGCACAAAGCGTGCCTGTAAATCGACTGGTTGTAGGTTCGAACCCCACTCGAGAGGATGAAATATTTAGTTACATTTATATTTTCATTTCTTCGCTCTAGTGTCGAGGGGAAAGCGCGGCGTTGAGTTCCGCCACTCAACACACAATGCCTCTTGCCAATGTCTTAAAGTGTTAAGAGTGGTTCCCTCTGCCTACCCTGCTGTGTGCGGGATACAGCGTGAAGCTGAAAAAAAAACAATGTTTTCTGAGTCAAAATTGAAGAATATTGGTTTAACATTTTATAGTTAATAGTTCCTCGTTCGATCGTTGTCTAAAAAGCAATTATTTTATGCTGTTTCAAAAAATATCCACAAAACAAAAAACACAACAATACTAATTTGCACCAGCCAGGTCCTAAAATAAGAGTAAAAGGTGTTAGAAAGAGACGGAATTATCGTTTAATTCGTCGTGAAAAAACCTTTCTACTTGGCTGCGACTTAGCCTGCCTGCGATTTTAAATATCAGAAGGTGAGGGCTCGCGGAAGGGTTGGCGAGGGGTCGAAGAGAAGAAAGCGGTTATTAAAACGAAAAAGATTTCACGATTTCATTTTAGCCTTTTTTATTTTAAGGGATACGGTTTATAATCATAGCTTTAGAATGACCGAAACAAAGAAATAATAAACGATTTCGCTGGTTTTTGTTGACGTGGGGTCATTATTTGGATAGAATTTACGTTAAAACCGTTTATATAAATATGATTCCGCTACTAAAATTTTTGTTTTTTAGTTGTTTTATTAAAAATCAGCTTCAAGCTGTATCCCGCACACTGCAGGGTAGGCAGAGGGAACCTAGTGTTGAGACACTCCGTTCCCCACTTTCTGCCAAATTCAGGAGGCATTGCGTGTTGAGTGGCAGAACTCAACGCCGCGCTTAGCCTCGACACCAAAGCGAAGAAATGGAAATATAAATTTAAGTAAATATTTCATCTCCTCGAGTGGGGATCGAACCCACAACCAGTCGGTTTTACAGTCACACTTCGTGCCGCTGCGCTACGACTGGCCTCAGTTTAATTTTTTTATGAGGGTACATTTTTAATTTTAGTTGAGTCCTTAAAGTCAACTACTTTATAAAGTATCTTATTGTGGCGAAGTGGGAACGTCTGATTGCAAACGCGTCGTTTGCAGGTTCAATCCATACTCGGGGAAATAAATTATTTACTTTTTGTTTCGCTTCTACAGATGGAAGGAAGCGTCATGCTAAAAAAATATCTTATGTTCTCATAGCACCTATAAAAAACATATAAATAATCTCAATTAAAAATGTAAAACAATGCTATTGAATATTGACGAAATATGTTTTTTAAAACTTTAAGATTTATTTATGAGCTTTCTGATTTATAAATTCATGATATTATCATGAAATAAAATTACTAAAGTTATACAGAACCTTAAACTTGGTTAGATATATACATCTAAAATTGGTCTTGTTCTTGATTGAGTAACTGAAGTCTGTTCAACAAGAGCTATAATTCTTGACAGATAAATACAAGGTACCAAGGTACCCCTGAGATACACTTAATTATTTAATATAATTTTAGCTCAGTATAGAATCTACTTGCCACCTGAGCCAATTATAAGAATTTTGTATATACAGTTTTGTACCTTTCGCACTTAAAAGGGTAGGCAGAGGGAACCTGGGATCCTAGTGGTAAGACACTCAATTCATTCAATATTAAGACATATTTGTTCCCTACTTTCCGCGGAGTTCTGAACGCATAGCGTGTTGAGTGGCGGAACGCAACGCCGCGCTTTGCCACCTTACCAGAACGCTAACGATAAGAAACGCTAAATTTTTCATTTTGTCGAGTGGGAATCGAAATCATAACTTGCGCCCCTCGATTGTGTCTCTGCGCCACGACCTCCCTCAATTATAGTACATATGTAATTAGAAAGTAAATAAATATTTATTTAGAAAACGTATAAAAATTTGAAAGTAGCGGGACTCGAACCCGCGCCTCCTGTAAACCAATCAGGCGCTTAGACCACTAAGCCATACGTTCTTTTTGTTTCTTGCCATTTTTCTTTCCTAAGTTTGGTTTCACTTTAAAAATATTAAAAATAAGTAAACAAATGTTTGTATTTTAGAACTTACAAAAAATATATGTTGAAATTTATAAATTTTACAGTATATATAGTTATATATAGGTATAACCTATAGTATAGCAATATTTTAAATCTATTAGAAGAATGAATGATATACACAACAATGAATTAATATTTAATTTATTGTCATTTTCATATTGAAAAGCAACACCTGAGATGATTTAAATGTTGACAATCCATTAGAACAAATAACACCGCTAATATTCCACCCGGCCAATACGCTAGGCGTAATTTAATCCTGGCTCGGCGGGGCATCGAGGAAAATCTATAAATCTGCCGCCATTAGAGCCGGGGACTCCCCGGGACTCTTATTTACTTCGGGCACAAATTCAGATGACAATGTTTTAGGGGAAGGAGCTGTGTAACTGCCCTACAATAAGTGGTTAGGGTTGACATTGTATTGGAAAGTATGTTTCTTTAGTACATTAATTGTTAGTATTTTAAAACATATTTTAAAAAAATCATAAATTTTGGGAATTTGGGAAATAAATAAACCTTAATAAATAAACTTTTAGCGGAGTAGCTAGAGAGCTCTTTTGCTTCTTCCGCTGTCATCAACCTTTTCATATATACATACATCACAGAGGGAGTCCTCATGCTTTTTACGTGATCTTCCTCTAGTAACTTAATTGTATTTTCGAAGGTCAACCGAGGTATTTCTCCACCTCTCTTACCGCTCTCTTTTTCTTCATAAATCTTTTTGCCATTCTTTTGTCACTCATTTGTTCGACGTGCTCTTTTTAGGTTTCCGTACCTAAAAAAAAGGAACCCTTATTACTTTCACTTTGTTGTCCGTCTGTCTGTCAGTCTGTCAGACATGTCTGACAGACATGTCAAGAACCTTTATTTTAGAAACGCTTAGAGATATCGACTTGAAATTCAAACCATATACTCAGATGTAGAGTCCCTTAATTTACTGAAAAATATCATATTTATACATTTACTAAAAAAAAGATATGGCCGTTTATATCAGAACTTGAATTGAACTATGAAATTTATCAGCTGGTATCTTCTGACAGGTAATTAGTTCAGGAAAAAATCTAAAAAATATACATTTGTGGTTAAGTCCTAAAAAATAATATCCTTAAAAGGGGAGCAAAATTTGGTATTAAATCCGCTAGTTCAAGTGAATATCGGATGAAAGGGCTCTGACTAAGCTAAGCTTGTATTTCAGAAAAGGCTCGAGACCTCCCATTTTTATAAGGAACCCTCATTGAGCGGGACCGACTCGCGCTTTTCCAGTTTTTTAACTCTTTTCAATAAAATATGGTTGCACATGTGGAGCAATAGCACAAGCGTCTGTAGATGCGACAATTGTGAGTTCGATTCTCACTCGGGAAATGAAATATTTAATATTAACATTTTTTGCACTGGTAACAAGTCAAAGTACCGCATTGAGTTCCACCACTCAGCACGAAATGCCTCACAGATAGCGAAACACTTTTTGCTTTAATAAATGTAACTTTTTTTTTATTCTACCACCGCTTACAACCCTAGTTGCATAAATCCACCCCCGTCAATTACCAGCCCTGACCGATCCGAGGCGAGACTTATTGACGGACGCGTTCCATCGTCTCTGTCTAAGCTGTACGAGTCATCGCCAAATAATGCCATAGAACGGCAAACCAGGGTGATATAACGTGATTGTGTGCAGATTTACCTATTATTGAATTTTAATTGTAATTTTTATACACTTGTTCGTGTAATGTCTTGAGAGGTTTTGTTAAAATTATACCATATTATCGATATATGTAGTTATAGTCAAAATTAGTTAGAAAAAAAATCTTATAAAAATGTAATTATATGCAGGTATTTGTTTTTCAACGTACGTATATGTAAAAAAAACTTATATTATAGCTTACAGCTGCCATCGTGGACGTCTATTTAACTGGTTCAAGTTCAAGGGCAAATAGACATATGTATGTATATATAATTAAAAAAAAATAAATCAGCTGTATCCCGCGCACAGCAGGGTAGGCAGAGGGAACCTAGTGTTAAGACACTCCGTTTCTCACTTTCTGCCGAATTCTGGAGGCATTGCGTGTTGAGTAGCAGAACTCAATGCCGCGATTTGCCACGAAACTTACTATACTAAATTTAAGTAAATATTTTATCTCCTCGAGTGGGATCGAACCCAGAACCAGTCGGTTTTTATTACACATTGTGCCCCTGAACCACGACTGGATTTAAAAATTGCAATACATTATTTATGCAGTTTAATTTTTCAGATTTTTAGAGGTGTTTTTGCAATCTTCTTTTAGTTTTCAAATCTTTTAAGTATTTATTTTTTTTCAGCTTCACGCTATATCCCGCGTGTAGCAGGGCAAATAGAGTGAGCCTAGTGTTAAGACTCTCCGCTTCCTACTTTTCACCGAATTCTGGAAACACTGCTTTTTTATTTATCTCAAACAAATATATAGTATCCTAAAAGCACAAACTTCTAGGCTTCAATAAAAAATTATTATATAATAACATCAAAGATAAATTGGATAACATTTAATTAAAATTCACAATTTAACGCCACAGCAGCAACAAATAACAAAACAGTAGAAAAAAAGGAATATCTCATTTCACAACACAAAACAAAAATGTATTTAAGGGCAGTCACACGAGGTCCGTCACCCTCGCGGGGGACGCCGCGAACGATACGCCAAAAGCTCAATCGACAACATATATTCCACCGCTATGTTCTACGCTGCTACATTGACGTTAATCCAGTTATCCTTCAATATCAAACTCAATTGTCATTGCCTTTTTTAATATATGTTTTTATAAATACTATTTTTTTTTATTTTCACAAAGTTTCTGGATTTCGCTGGGTAGGTGATAGAACACAATATATAAGCTTTTTTTTACACTTAATGACCATTTTACAGACATTATGTGTTGAGTGGCGGAACCTAACGCTGCATTTTGTCTTTGTTGTTTGACGTTGTAATCGCATTATCATGCATCTATAACAGCATATATAATTTTGTTATATATATAATGTTTATATTTTTAAGATATTTTCAGCGTTTTAGCCAAACAATATATATGTAGTTTTTCCATTCATTTTTAGTACATATCTATATTACAGTATATATAGGGGGTCTAGAAAGTAACATGGCTCAAACAAATCAATTTATGTAAAAATTGAGCTAAAAATATTTTTTTTATCTAGCAACACTTTTATATCGCACTACCTTTCCTAACTTAATTATTTCAAAAAATATACAAAAAACACTCCTCAATTGTGCTGCATGTAAAAAAAAGAATACCAGATCAGCACCAACCACAAAAAAAAAAACAAAAAAAATCGATTTTTCTATTTGAAAAAAAAAGAAATCTAATATCATCAAACCATTAACCACATATCGATGTATCGCGTACTCTACGTAACTAGTGGAGTTTGGCTGTATGCAGTGTATCGTAGAGCATCAATATTTCATAGCGCGGGTAATATCGGTTTAAACTGGCCGACTCGTTATTGCACATCTGAACTTTATGGGGAGTCACCCCTGATACATAAATTGGGAGAAGTGCACTGCTTTTGTGGAAAGGTAGTGTGTGTTTTACAACAAAGTATTGATTTTGCTGATATAATGTTATTATATTAATATTTGACATTTTATTATACCCGATAAATAAAATAAAATAAAATGAATCGATTTATTGCAGTTATAGTTTTTAAGGAAATTAAGAAATAAGAACGTTTTTCATCTTCACGCATGTGCATACATACTGAGGAATTGTAAAGTAGATTGATTTGATGTAAAGCTGTTAAGTCCGCTCCTTCTTCAAAGTCTGCTTATTTCAAAATCTGTGTCTGGATAATCGTGTTTTGTGTACCACAACCAGCTCACTTTCTGTTTAAGAAATGACTAAAAAAAACATTAAAAATGCGTGCTTAAAATTCGAAGGCTGATAAAAACATTGTAGCTATTATATATATTAAGATTTTTCGTTTAGTTAGTGCCATTTATAATTGGTAACACACTTATTAAAAAGATCATATATAATTCCATCAAGTAGATAATTATAGACGCAATTGAGGGCAGTCGTGGCGCAAAGGCACAAGGGAATGTAAATGCGATAGGTTGTGGGTTCGATTCTCACTCGAGGAAACGAAATATTTAATATTTTCATTTCTTCGCTTTGCGTTGCGTTCCGCCACTCAACACGCTATACCTAAAAATCAAAAAATCGGATGAGTGAGCCGACAGAGTGTCTTAACACTGAGCTCTCTCCGCCTACCCTGCTACATGCGGAATACAATGTGAAGCTGAAAAAGATTGATGCGTGACTATGCATATTACATATATCTACTCATAGCTAAAGTTTGATGTGTGTCGCAATCATCTCTTCGTCCAAAACGCGTCCCCTTTCAATCTTCTCCGTAATAAATAAAAGGGGCAATAAAATAGGGACTATTCATGGGTTGAGCCCTAACTTTACTCACTACATCACTGCAGGACATAGTCTAATGCCCTCGAAAAATAATAACGTGAATATACATTGGATCTTTGATAAATATCTTCTTTCTTTTTCATAATTTTTTCTCACATTAAATGTTTTTCTATAAATAGGCTGTGACCTGTTGATATTTTTTTAAATAATAAAATACGAGTCCGAGCTACTTACAAAGGTGACATATCTAGAGTATAACTATTTACTTACATTTGCGAAAGTTAAGGGAATAATAGATAATATAAATAAATAAGTAAGTATAAATAAATAAATAAATCAAAGGGAACTTAATGTCAAGTAATACCGATCCCGAATATTCGAGACATCGCGTGTTAAATGGTGGAACTCAACGCCGCGTTTTGTCTTGTTACCAGTGCGGTTGACCAAATGAAAATAATTCATTCTACCGAGTGGGAATCGAACCCACAAGCATTGTGTTTACAGTCACACGTCGCCGTTGTGCCACGACGGTCTTGATTGGCCCGATAATGATATAAATCATTCTTTTTTTACATAAGTATTATATTTATAAAGATCATCCTTAGATGAATTAATTATATTCATTAATTTTCTTAATATATTAAAATAAAAAAATAACCCAATGTAATTGGAGCTTTACTTTAAGTAATATACATCTGTGGTTATTTTTAGAAACGCCAGGTGAAGAGACAGATTGGTAGTGCAGCGTGCAGTGTGCAGCCTTGCTAGCATTCCACTTCACTAGCCCGTCATCACTGTATGTAGGTTACATTCCTGTCCACATTAAATTACATGCAACGCAAAATAAGGCCTAGTGATATAAGTTTGTTTTAAGAATATAGAAAATATTGCTAAAATTATCTTAATAAAGGTATAAAATTAAAATTTTAAATTATGTATTTGATAAAAAGAAGATTATAAGTTATTCACCGTAGATTTCTGTTTAACCTGCAGGTTGTATCAGGCTAATTCGTGTACAAAATTTTTAAATAATTTATTATAGTAGATTCGTACAATATATTTTAGCTTAATTAATAATAAACTTTGTCTTTTTTTTATAATTTTATATTGTATATTTTTAATATTAAACATAATTATCTGTCACCTGCTCTTCGAATTTGATTCATATATTTTTTTTAAATCAGTAAAAAGGTCAGATTTAGATCAGAACTATGAAGAATGTTTTTTTTTTGTATTTACATACAATATGTATTCATTTTCAATACGGATACACTGCTGGTACTATATTCAAAAAAATTAAGTTAAATTTTCTCGAAGGACGAAATACTAAATAGTCAATACCATTAATTCGATTTAAATTAAATAATTCCGAGTGTAAATGTACCCTTAACTAGTAGATAAAGGGACATGTGATAAAATTGATTAATAAAGTGCTGCGTGTGCAGCTTAACAGCATTCCACTCTACTCGTCCGACTTCATAATGGGTCGATAGGAAAGTTATATTTTTGTGCCGATTGAATTACAGTCAGGTTAAAGTGATTTACGATTCAGAAAAAAATTATTAGCTACAGACTACTTATATAGGTACGTAGACACTAGAGATAGCTCTAGAATAGTGTTTATTATCTATGTAACAATTTAAAGCATTTCCCAGTGAAAAAAAGGTTAGGGATTTAGATAAATATAGATAAGAGGCCAGTCGTGGCACAGCGGCACGAGTTGTGATTGTAAAATCGACTGGTTGTGGGTTCGATCCCCACTCGAGGAGATGAAATATTTACTTAAATTTATATTTCTATTTCTTCGCTCTGGTGTCGAGGTTAAGGGCGGCGTTGAGTTCTGCCACTCAACACGCAATGGCTCCAGAATTAGGCAGAAAGTGGGGAACGTAGTGTCTTACCACTAGGTTCCCTCTGCCTACCCTGCTGTGTGCAGGATATAGCGTGAAGCTGATTTTTTTTTTACAAATATTAATAGATATTTCATTAAATTCACTCATCGGTTCCATTCGTTGTAGAGTAAAACAAAAAGCGTTTTGTAAAGTGCTAAATTCGTTTGTAAATAAGCGAATCATACAATTTGCCAGCGACACATAAATAGAATTACCGTCTGCAGCGTGTTGCTTTATAGTTTACCACTTCGTTTGTTCGTCGTACGCGTACTAGTGTGAGGGTACTCTTGTGCGCGGGCTGAATGGTACCTGCATAAAGTAAATTAAATTCAGATATCAGTATAACGGTAGTACATATAAGACATTTTTTCTTTCTTTCTATTTTATATATTATAAAAGATACATTTTCTCGAAAGTTAAAAGACATATCAAGATGATATTTTTTCATATAAATTGGGTATTCCAACTTGGGGAACAGTCCAAGTTTCATTAAACTATTAAACCGCATTTGTTTTTGAGATATAAACATCCATGTAATTTTAGGGGGTATTTATAATGTTATGGACTAACATAATATCATACTCAATCATATTAAATCTGGCGACAGATTAAAAAGTATAAACAAAAGATACATAAAACACAGTGTGTACTACAGTGAATATCTATCCACCCCTGGCAAAAGACACATATTATGTAAAAACGTTACGGGAGTCACTTCAATCAATACACGCACTAGATGATTTAAACACTTTCATTGATAAAGCTTAATGATTTTAAACTCTGTACCAATATAGATAAAGTTGAAAATAAAAGCTTAAGTAAGATTTTTTTCTCCAGACGATGTGAACAACAAATATCCTGTCGGACTATATTCGCTCTTACGTCAAAGTAAAAACATGATGGCTCACAATGGAGCGTCCCGGAGGGACGGAGGAAGAGTTAGGTTTTTGTGAATATAAAAATATGAGCCCCCTTTTACAATCCTATTGTGTGAGATATTGATCCTCATAATAGTTTGAGTCGACTGGTCCACGCGTCTTAATATAGAGGGAAATGATTAATGCTATTCTCGGCTACCATTTTGATTTATCAACAGTAATGTGCACTTTACAATTATAATTCAAATGTGGAATGTTATATTCTATTGTATTCTAGTGTGTTTAATTATTTTTTTTAAATGAACATTAGTTCATTTATTTTAGCAATAGTACAAGCAATTATTAACAATTCATATTTTTAAATGTAAACATTTGAAATTTAAATAAAATATAAAATATTATTATATATTATTGTGTTCTAGTATTTTTTGTAAACATTAACTAAATTAGATTTTAGCAACAATACGAATAATTAAGACATTAACAAATCATATTTCCAAATGCAAACGTTTGGAAAACGAAAAAAAAAACATTTAGTAGACTAGTCCATGCGTCTTAATATACAGGAAAATGATTAATGTTATTCTCGGCTACCATTTTGATTTATCAACACTAATGTGTACTTTCAATTATGATTCAAATATAGAATATTCTATTCTATTCTAATGTTCAATTGATTTTTCAACATGAACTAAATTAGACTTCAGCAACAATACGAACAACTAACAATTCATATTTCCAAATGCAAACATTTGAAAAACAAGAAGAAAAAAAAAAGCATTTAGTAAAACGACCATTAACATAATAAGATTAGATCGTATCGAGCGCGAAAACAATTCGGTAGTAATTAAGGCATTAGATTAATTATATCAAACTTGTAACTAACAACAAACGTATAGTAATTAAGGCTTAACAATTGTTAGATCGAATCTGATAAAACTTTAACACGCTTAGTATATAAAAGGGTATAAATCTTAAAAATACACTTGGAAATGTTATTAAGATGATTATTTTCACACCTTTCAGCAGTCGCTTGTATAATTAATTCTCATTTTTCTGGTCTTTGAAATTTACAGAATGGATAGCCAAATAGTATATTTTTTAAAGAAATAAATTATGTTTATTTTATAAATGAAGGTAACAATAGTAGTAGGAGTTTTATTAAAAAAATATATTCATGATTATGTTTTCTTATTTTCCAACGGAAACGGAAGTCATTTTAACAATGACAATGATTTTGTATATTGAGAATATATGTACATATTATGTTTTTTCCGCATCAATTTACGTATTTAATCTAAAAAAAAGAGAAACCCTAATATCGCTCCATATATTTGATAAATGCAGTAAACTTTGTTGCATCAAACGAGCGATATATTGAGAACTGGAGAACACAGTAAAAGATCTCTGCCTGTCCCACAAAACCGTGATAAAATACCATTAAGATCAACATGTACGTAATTCAAGGTCATCCTTACTTACTGGGACAACGTGAGACTGTAAACGAAATGGTTGTTGGATCTATTTTCCAATCGGGAGAATGAATCACTATAATTTCTCCGCTCTGATAAGAGAAACCGAGGACCGTTCTGTTTTGACAATGGATAAAGAGGAAAAGGCGAGAAAGGATTGAAGTGGACATAAAATATTTTTTTGTTAATTTTTTTTAGAATATGTATTAAAATTTAAATATTTCAACCAGCGCCTTTTGGAAACTGTCCAACCGTTCTGATCACTAAGGTATATGTTCTCATCAAGTTATGTAGAAAATCTTATACTCTTGTTACATCTTATCAATGTTGCTAGCATCTTAGCAAAATTTAATAAAATTATCATTTGGCAAGAGAAAAAGCATGAGACGCGAGTTCAAATCCCGCTACGTTCCATTTTTAATATGTTTTCTAAAAACATATAATTGTGGAATAGGTAATTATAATGTTCCAAATGAGTGATTACTCTACACATATAATTTTTAACTCTATACTATATATTTATTTGTATATTTCTTTGAGATAATTCCACATGAATATCCTTACTTTTGACCTATAAATTAGGCTACAGGGTTGAACGAAGGCTACGACCCGTAAGCTACGTTACGTAAAGCGTGTAACTGGTCGGCCGTTGCCCTCTTTAGCGACCTGCGCGGGCGCTTGTCGTCTAATCAAAGCAATAGCAATACGGTTAAATTAAATTGTATACAAATCTACATTTTATAATTGTAATTACTTGTTTGAATTTTAGTTAATTTTACATTAAAAACATTTTTTTTTAAATTAAATTTAAATATAAAATCTTTATGTAAATAAATTTTAATTAAATTCAATTTAAGCTTAAATATTTTGAAGTTTACAGAATTGATGTAATATAAATGTACACCAACAAGTTTAATACTTATAACAATGATTCAAATGTTCTGTGCTGGGATTCCCAGCGTCGCAAATGGTGGGTATTTTTATCTATAAGACAATATACCGTTTCCGATGTAAAATGAACTGTGATCGTAAGACTTTTAAGAAGCTAAATAAATGTCGCCTTAAGATCACAATAATACTTGGACAATTTTTTTTTAGATTCATGCTCTATGCTGTTAAGGAGCGGAACTCAACGCCACGCTTTTTCTCGACATTTAGATTACTGTGTATGTATGATATCAATTTTAAAAACGAGATAACACTTTACACGTCAACTCTTCTTTGTAAAAGCTTCTAGAACGTGTTTCCTTCTTTAACAGATCTTCCCTATACACCATGGGACGCCAAACATCGTGACGTTTATGGCTTTTATTATAGCCATTGTTAAGACCCAACGGTACACGGGGCCTATCAAAAGTCTTCTACTCGTGAGCTTCCAACGCTATCACCATACAAATAAAGCTTATTGTTACAGCGGTACACATTTAACACATAGCGGACGCCAATTACGGCCGTGGTAAATTGCTCAATAAATAATTGAGAAATTTATAACTTTTCTATCTTATGTCCTTTGAAACGTAAGACAACGTTTTTGTTTATTTACAAATGTCCAACGATTTAATTTAATCTAATAACATCAATTGAATGGACGTGGAATAACAGATTGAACTTCTATTTCCAGCAGTGGACAGAACGTTGTGGTCTATAATATAAATAAATAAGGATAATAATCACCCAAACTTTTTTTTAACATTTCTTAGATTTTAGTTAAAAAATATGAATTTATTTGTAAAATATAGAAATATTTATGATAGATATATCAATAGTTATCACAGCGCAATCAAATAGAATATATTCTTAGGCAGTTTTTATACTTTTTGTAAAAGCAACAACTTTCTTAAAACTTAATAAATTATTTTCTGAAATTAAAAGATAGCGTACGTTGCTCCTTTGTTATGTAGTATCATATTGGTTAGGGATTTTAAAAATCAGTTCATTCGTTTTTGGGTATATCCCAAAAGAAAGTACCTCTCTTCATGTAAAACCATGAAGTAAATGGAAGATTAGCATTACTAGTACATTGCATTCGTGTAAAGCTGGTGGATGTCGTTCCTAATTTTAAACATTTTAAACATTGGGATTTAAATAATAAGCAAATTTTTAACAAAAAATAAAAAAAATATAAAAAAATATAATAGTATCTATCTATATATTCAATTCGATAATACAAAATTTTCATAATATGAAAATATTATACAATAGATTATTATTAATAATATGAAAATTATAACAATGCTACCACAAAAAATTATAGAGAGTTCAAGTGCCTTAAACAAAAACAATTTGCCAGTAAACCTTAGTGATTCTGCTACTTTCGTATTTCCTTTTAAGTTAGAAGCGTGATGCCCGAAGGTCCGAGATAGGTACGAGAGCCAATTGATTTCCGTGTTATATATACGTCAAGATTGGATTAGCTAAGTTACAGCGTTCAAAATATTGTTTTTACTCGACTTTGAGAAAAAAAAATACTTTAGGAACCAAAACCTCAATGTCGTTTTTAAAGAACATACAGATGAAATTCTGTATCAGAAGATTTAACTTTCAATTCCATATCTGGGGAGTTTTTATATTTTTTATGTTTTTTTTTGTATTCAAAGCTTAAAATGATTTTTAAATACATCTATCAACTTGCCAAGTTTCACCTGTTATGTCTGCCTGTCTGTTATTAGGACTAATAACAGACAGGCAAACATGAGACATGATATTTTTATAACAGTGAAAGGGTTTTGGTGGAACCCTAAAAATTAACATTAGTTAAGTGCATTATGGTGTCAAAATACAGGTTTTATAAGCTAATTATATGTATATAATATATTACAACAAGAAACTATTATTAATAATTTATAAGGTCATAAGTAGCTACTATATCACGTACTTGCGTCAACAATGTTTTTATATTTTGTCTAACACGAGTATATTTCCAAATGAGCGGGTTTCGATGAAAAAAATTTTTGGCGAATTACAAGAAATGAACTTAGTAAATTTAGATATTACAACATACATTTATTAAAAGTTTCGCAAAATTATTAGTTTGAATTATTTCATAAAAGAACTACCAAGGATTATTTTAGCGTCACGCTGTATTCCGCACACAGCAGGGTAGGCAAAAGGAACCTAGTGTTAAGGCATTCCAAATCTGGAGACGTTGCTTGTAATATAATAATAATATTTTAAAATACAGACTAAATAACAATCTAAGATGTTGATCTTCTCTTTCTTAACGGTAAGGAATAATTGGTCAAGTTAAAAAAAAAGTATATAATGGTATTGTAACCGCAGTTACAAAATTTGATTAGCAGAATGATCACGTCGGAATTCTTCTATGAGCGCTCACGGCACGCTAAGATAAATAATATTTTAGATCTGTGGATGTTCCATCTGAACGATTATTATCTATATTTTATCTATATGTATATCTATTACGCAAATTATATTCGCCATCAGCCACTCTTTACCTTTAATGAATATGCTGAAAAAATTACTTGTTGTACTTCAAGTAGCTTAATAAAATTTGACAGAAAATCTGGTGTTAAGAAACACTTCGTTCCTAAGTTTCCACCTAATTTTTGGGGCTTTTAATAATCTAACCTAAATATCTAATTATTTATTGAGTTGCGTAACTCAATTCTTTGTCTGTTCGAGATTATTAATTATATTGAATATAATGTGTATTTTTTATAATAAATCATAAATACTAGTCAAAACTGTGTCAAGAAAGATTTAAAATAAGTATTTTGTTTTAAAATGACTGACAACTTTTGAACTAGCTGAAACTAGGAAGAAACTTAACCAACAAAGATATAAAACGCTCAGCATAACATTAAATCATCAAACAGGGGGCCGTCGTTAATACTAAGACCCACCGCCTAAACCGCTATGTGTAGGGGAAAATAACAAAAAAAAATAAAAAAAGTAAAAAAATATTAAAGTTTAAAAACCGAACGCACTTTTATTTGATATTGAAAGTTGGATTACCAAGTACCGCATCCAAAGTTAAATAGCGCTAAGTGTATTCGTGCATCGACGTTCTTAGTTTCGTCGCGTTCAGGGGCAAGTGGAACGGTACTGCGGGCGACGACCCGAGATCACCGCCGATAAATCATCGCCGTATTTATTCACTATTATCGAATCGTGGCAAATGACTGACGACTACTTTGTGACTAATTTACCTACTTGTTTGAAATATAGAACAATCTGGAAGAAATGGATCACTACAGCTTCCTATCACTAGAGAGAAAATCTTTAAATTGATGTTCAGAATGTTATCATAAACAAAATTAGCTTCATGCGGTATCCCGCTTATATCCCAGACAAAGAGGCTTCTCTCTAGTGTTAGACTCCGTTCCCCACTTTCCGTGTCCCAATTTTTTAAAGCATCTTGTAAGTGGCAGATTTTAACGCAGTACTTTTGAGTTGATGCAACAGCAAAGAAAGGAAAATATTGCTTTTTAGAAAACGTATAAAAATTTGAACGCAGCGGGATTTGAACCCGCGCCTCTTGGAAACAAATCCCGCCGCTTTCAAATTTTTATGCATTTTCCAAAAAGTGTTTTTCTTTCCTTAGTGTTTAATAACCCTTTAAAATTGTTAAAAATGAAAATATTAATAAATAAAAAAATATTGTCCCGAGTGGGGATCGAACTCAAAACCATCGTGTTACAGTCAAACCCTTGCGCCCCTGCGCCACGACCGCCTCTAAAAAGCTACACTTTTGCCTTATATTATTCAAAATATAACGAAGTAACAAATTGCTCACTTCTATATAATATCAATAACGTGAAACTGTGGATATATCAAACGAGAGCTGTAAATAAACAGGTTACATGTAGGTACATATAGTGTGATATTGAAATAGAACTGGTTCTTAGCTCGGGAACGCGGTGACCCCACGCGGACTCCCGAGGAATATTGAATCGCAACCATCTTGAATGCAGCCCAGCATTACGAATTAGATGTGGCGCCTGGATGTTTATTGTCGTTATTTAAATTGTCACAAGAACTATTTACATTAATAAGTAATAAGTGAGGCCAGCCGTGGCGCAGGGGCACAAGTGTGTGACGGTAATGCGACGGTTGTGGGTTCGATCCCACTGAAATTGGGAACGAATTATTATTTATTAATATTTACATTTCTTTGCTCTGGCACCATGGCAAAAACCCCATTGTTGAAATCCGCAACTCAAAACACAATGCCTCCTGAATGCGGGGAAAAGTCGGGAACGGAGTGTTTTAACACTAGGTTCCCTCTGCCTACCCTTCTGTGTGCGGGATACAGCGTGAAGCTAATAAAAATAAAGTATTTTGTAATATCGTTCTAGTTACAAATAAGTCTGGTGAAAACAATTCTTTTAATATTTGTAATGATTGTGATGTAGAACTGGTTACGATATCAAACTACACTGATTATCGAAGTTTGTTATAGCATGGTAACTATAATTGGTAAATTCCCATAGAATAAAACATAATTATGATTTTGAAAGAGAACAGAGAGAAAATAGTGGCAAACTATTCCTTATCTTCATTTCTACTAAAATGCATTATTTGGACTCTGCTTGTTAGGTTACGCGACCAACACCATACTATTTCTTTTTCGCTTCGGAACAAAATCGTAAACGAAAAATATTACAAAAAATATTATTTATCGGTTTTTACCGACCGGTATCTTGTGTGTATGTAATATTCTTTATTTCCAAAACCGGTGAACGAATTTACACACTTGCGGTACATATTATTAGATTAATCTTAGCAGCCCAATTGTTCTTATATAGGATAAACGTTAAAAAATCAAATATGGCGGCTGTACAAATCCATTGTACTATGGAAGATATAATTTTGTTTTACATTAAGATATAAAAATATATTCAAAGTAATGGTATTCACATAAGGTTAAATATAAAGAAGCCAAAATATTTGTAAAGTCCTTAGTAAGCTACACACCTGTTTCTTCGTTATCTTATAGAGGATAACAGAAATTTGATCTATCTACAATAAAATATTTTTTTTTAAATAAAGTAAAAAAAAGGTAAAAATAAGTAATTTACTAAAAAAACAAATAACAATTTTGTTTACAAAAGATTAAGTTATCTTTCACGGCTGCTGTTGAAATAAGCGGTTAAGCATCTAGATTAATTGTAATAATTTTCAATAATAATTTAATAGAACTAAAATTTATAGCTTTTGCTGTGATTAAAGTAGAACGATTAAAGTATATTAATAGAATAAGTAATAAGGGTAGTTTAGTGGCAGATGAGACAAAGTCTGATTTTAAACGCGACGGATGTGGGTTCGATCCCCACTTGGGGGAATGATTATAGGTCTGTTAGGAAACAGAAACATTTTCCTTTCCCTGCTGGGTGGTCCATGAAAATGTGTCTTTACCTTCATATGCGAAGTAACTTTAACGTCTGTATTCTACTAATAGTGTGCCTATATTTAGCTCATTTTTCCAAACAAAAATAAAAAATTGGATGTTTGATTTTGTATGTTAAATCCGCTCAAAAGGCTCAATGATATTATGTTGATCGATCAGTTCAGTCAGGTCAGATCAGTCATCTTAATTATAACTTTGAAGTTTTAAAATGTATAATAAAAAAAATAATATTAAAAGCCAGTCGTGACGCAGGGGCACAAAGTGTGACTATAAACGCGACTGGCTGTGGGTTCCATCTGCACTCGAGGAAATTAAATATTTATTTAAATTTATATTTTCATTTCTTCGCTCTGGTGTCGAGGCAAAGAGCGACGTTAAGCTCCGCCACTCAACACACAATGCCTCCAGATTTTGGCGGAAAGTAGGGACTGGAGTGCCTTAATTCTAGGTTCCCTCTACCTACCCTACTGTATGCGGGATACAGCTTCACTGATATATTTTAAATATTATTATAATAAAAAACAAATACAGTGTGAAATTAATTAATAAATATTTTTTATATAGGATTTTTAACATGCAGTCTTTAGAAAGGTATTCTGGTGTTGCATCCACTGAAATATATAATATTTGAAATATATAGCTGGTTGCAACGTGTACGTGTGAACCGTGATACTCGTTTGTCAGTGTTTATCCACATTAGCATGCATCCGTTTCATTGATCCGACTTTTGTTTGTTTAAAACCTTTATTTACTAAATTTATAAAATACTTAAAATGAGCTTCACGCTGTATCCCGCACACAGCAGGGTAGGCAGAGGGAACCTAGTGTTAACACACTCCCTTTCCCCACTTTTATGTGTTTTATTTACCTAACTTCCAAAATACTTATATTTATAAATGTAAACATTTAATGTAAAAAAAATGTTCGGTTGTCTTATAGTATATAGTATATAATTTCATTTTACGGTTAGTGAAGTATTCTGCCTTTCTATATCAATTCATTTGAATTATTGAAGTAATCAAACTTTACACAATACGTAAATTTTATAAGTATAAAATTTTTGCGAAGCAATAACAATCTGTCTATATGTGTGACTAATAAGAATGACCACTGAGCCATACGTTCGGCCATACCATTGAACGTATGGTTCAGTGGTCAGAGCGCCTAGTCGGTTTCTAGGAGGTTTCCGACTACGTTCAAATTTTTATACATTTCCTAAATAAGTATTTTGCTTACCTGAGTGTGGATTAACACTTAAAAAATGTTAAAAATACATTTAACTGGTTTTACGTAACTCAAATAGCTTGTGTTTTTCTATTCACTCCTTGTTTTACAAATAAAAAAATAACAATAACTTTTGCTACAAGGCACTTGTAATTTTACAATGAAAATAATATGTTTTTAAAAAAATAAATATAAAAATGTATGTAAAATATAAACAAAAAAATATATTTTTTAAATCAACTTTCAACAGATATAGAAAAATACAGATATTATGCAAAAGGAATTGAATTTATTATGTAAACAGATATTGTACGTTTAAATTTCCGCAGTCACCGACCGACTTAGCTTATAAGGATATAATGATATCTTTCTCTATTACGTGTATAATACTGGCTCGTAGATACCACACGGTTCTCCGATATGATTAATTAAATTAAATTATTTATCTGTTAGTGTAAATGTTTATATAGTTTATTTTCTAATAAATATACTACATTATTGTATGGTAAATATATGTAAATTAATAAATTGCCTTTGTTGACTCAGTGTAATTGCTAAAAATCGCTTTAAATGTCTAATCTAAAATGTAATTTTATTCAAAGTCTAAAATCTAATTTTATTCAAAGTCTAAGCCGGTCTCAACGCTGAGATCGATCTTGAGAGCGATTTTTTAAATACAGGCCTAAATATCTATGCGTGCTGCCTTTTTTGTTTGCGTAAATCTATTAACATAACGAAATATTAGTTTCCCGCTTCCGCTACATAGCGGAAGTACCAAATATTCTCATATATATACGAGTATATATATATAGTGCGGGCAAGATTTATAAGTTTATAAAATTTTTACTAACTATAAATAAGGCTTTTGATTTTTACTGTAGACAAAGGGTCCAAAAGATACATACATATATTTTTAAACATAAAACAGTATCGATATTACGATTAGCGAGGTTATATAACAATTACTGTTGTAAGAATATTGAGGCTGTAGAGGGGGCAAAGGCGTGCGACTTTAAACACGACAGTTGTGGGTTCGATTCCAACTCTTGGTAATGAGATATTTAATATTTTCCTAGCTCTGGTAACGAGACAAAGAGTGATATTGAGTTCCGTCACTTAGCATGATATGCCTCCAGAATTCAACAGAAAATGGTGATCCAGAGTGTCTTAATGCGAACGGAGTGTCTGAACACTAGGTTGCCAGATTCAATCTGCCTACGCTGCTATGTACAGGATACAGGGTGAAGCTAATAAAAAAAAACAAAAACAAAGTGACTCGGACCATTACATCCACTCTGGACTGCAAAACGCAGATAATACAAAACAGCTATAAGGTATTTAATAGACCAAGTTTAGTGTTTCCTTACATCTTATAACTGTACACATCGGTGCGTATAGTCCAAGCGCACACACACACAAACACAGACAAGTATACATAAGTATTAGCTTAGTAAAGCAAGTAGCATTACAATAACGGTGTTTCGATGTGGTTCCCTTAAAATTTCCCTTGGCCGGTTAATCCTCTTGTCCGAGTGTGGGTTTATGACAATATGTAACCTGCGTCGAGTCGGCGGCATCTCGCAATAAGTTACTTTTGTTTGTAAGCTCTTAAAACTATACAGTATGTTAAACTTTCTCACATGCCTCGTTTGAGTACATATACAGTAGTGTATAACGTTTGACATTTAGGTGTGACGAACGGACGGTAAATTGTTTTTAGTTTCGTAAATTAGATTATATATCATTTAATTATAAGTTTCTTGCATATTATTTTTATCTTATGGTATCATTTGTAGGAGTTGGAGTAAGGAGAGTCTAGTGAACAAAATCTTGAATATATGTATAATGCTAGCCACTGCTGTTTGCAGGATACAGCATGAAGCAGATTTTTTTGATAACATAAATGAAATTTGAACTCTAAGTTCAAATTAGCCTAATTATAAACTATACAACCGCAATACCAATTACATTAATAACTTAAACAGCGGATGGATAATATATATCTTAAATTCATAAATCTATATAAAAATAGAAATACTTAAAAAAATAATAATATAAATATATTAAAATAATAAACCATCGCAATACTTGGTATATACTGTAAAGCGAAGCGCGTACCGATTAAATGAGGTGCTCGCGTTTCTCCAGATAACCAAGCGGGATTCTCGTTTTCCCTCACTCCCATACTACTCACGTTCCGCGTCCCTCTCCAGCCAGTATGCGCAGCCCCATCTCGCCGGCACCTCACCGTCGCCTTCCAGTCACATATTTTATTTGTCAGCCTTCCTGCATCCAGAACGGACTAAAGGTTCCTATACACAGAACGATCTTAGACTTTGCTGCGGCCTTACTCAAAACACTTTAGATTAAATGGACGCGCACTCAAGGGTTTGCTGTGCCAACATTGTCGTGTGATGCATAGAGGATTTAAATCTTCGTCGTGTCGGGGACCTGCCAATAATATTCACCCACACAACTTACTGAACGCAATGGACGAAGTCAATTTTATGCTTATTGCTTGAGGATACATGAGAGAATAAATGAACATCTTTGCTATATTATAATTTGTATATATTATTTAAGGAAATTTAGGTACAGAAGTTGTAGGATAAAAGGGTAAAGATATATAACATATTTCACTATTAATTAATTCTATATTTTATTTAGAAAATATCTAACAATTGAGCAAAGGAATATATTACGGTGAGTAACATTTTTTATTTATTGTCACTTTAATATATAAAAAATATAAGTAAAAAAAAATAAAACACAAAATAATAACAAGCTGAGCTTCATGAATATATAAAAAAAATCAATACAAAGCCAGCGACTAGATACATTGATCTTGATTCGTACTTTCTCATTTTTTCATTGTTTGGATGTAAGAGTGCACAGATTACTGTACGAGAAGAGATTAGCCACGGCCCAGATCACGTCGTCCACTAAACGAATAAAAGCAACGGTAGGTATGGATTAGTAAATTATTAACTTATTCGTAGAAAGGCCTGTTCCCGAGCGGCTGTTGTATATTAGGCTGAAGTAATGTAATGGGTATATAAGCCTTCGTGAACTATGTTGTTATCAATATAGATGAATGTTGTTGTTTTAAGATGGAATTTGAGAAGAAATTCAGTTCACTTTAGAAATAGGATAGGCAGAGGGAACCAAAAGTGTTAAGACACTCCGTTCTCTACTTTCCGTTGAATTTTCGATGCATTGCGTTGCCGTCGAGTGCCGGAACTCAACGCTTCACCTTTGCTTGGTACAAGAGCGAAAAAATGAAAATATTAATAATTAATTCCGCCGAGTGGGGATCGAATCCATAACCATCACGTTACAGTCACACGCTTGTGCTCTTGTACCACAACGACCTCACGATGGGTTAGATACTTTACTAAAAACAAATAAAGCAATTTAGAACTTAACTAACAAGATATTTTAAAAAATACAGTATAATATTAAAAATACAATTCATTAAGCTAATTACAACAATAAATCTAAAGTATATTCATGACGCAATGACCAATATACTATGAAAAAAATATATTCAAAATTTTCCTTATAATATAATGTTGAAAAATGTGTACGCCTAATCACGTGGTCGAGTTAGACGCTAATTTATCATATTTTCAAATATGGTGTTCGGCCGCCTACGAGCCTGACCGTTACAACTGGTTAGGCCATTGTAATGAAATAAATAAATAAATCACACACAGTTTCACGCTGTATCCCGCGTGTAGCAGGGTAGGTAGTGTTAGACACTCCGTTCTCCATTTTCCGCTCAATTCTGGAAGGATTGCGTGTTGAGTGGCGGTGATTCAATAGCATCTTTGCCTCGACATCAGAGTAAAGAAAATGTTAATATTAAATATTTCATTTTCTCGAGTGGGAATCGAACTCACAGCCTGTCGCATTTGTCGCTGCGCCACGACTGGCCACTGTGATGACTTTTCAAATATTTAAAACAGTTGTAGGTGCTATAAAAAATAATATTTGCGACAACCAGACAAATAAAACAAATTGAGTTCACTACATTATAACAGTACGCTTTCAGAAAATCACCTTAAACTGTTAGGTGTTTTATTTCAAAATGTAACTTTATATTCGAGGCCAGTCGTGGCGCAGCGGCACGAGGTGTGACTGTAAAACCGACTGGTTGTGGGTTCGATCCCCACTCGAGGAGATGAAATATTTACTTAAAATTATATTTCCATTTCTTCGCTTTGGTGTCGAGGTTAAGCGCGGCCTTAACGTGAGTCCTGCCACTCAACACGCAATGCCTCCAGAATTCGGCAGAAAGTGGGGAACGGAGTGTCTTAACATTAGGTTCCCTCTGCCTACCCTGCTGCGTGCGGGATACAGCGTGAAGCTGATTTATTTTAGCAACTACGAAGCAAACGTACGTACCTACATACGTACGTGTACAAAATTGATCATAAGTATTTTACGATGAATTCTTACAGTCCAACCTTTACGGTCGCGCTTTACTGATGAGTCGACAGCTACAGATTATTTGTTGTTTGCTTCATATAATGAAGTTCTTCATTAATTTACGCGAGAGTTCCCGAGAAATATTTTAAATTTATATGTTCAATGGTCTCGTGTGGCTGTAAAAATCTGACTCCACCGGACAGACTGGGAATTCGACGTGATGACTTCAAGAAAGAAAATGTTTTAGTATTCATTTACAATCACAATGTGTAGGTCTCTTAATTTTTTTTTTATTTCGTACACGACATTTTATGAGTCAACTCCTCTGGTTTACGGCGGCTTCATTTGGGTGTTTTTTTTTTATTTTCCAAAATGCAATTTAGTACTGTGAATTTTAAGTGCTCGTATAGTGATTTACAACTTTTTATATGTAATACTTAATGAGACGGTATGATCTTATATATTCTTAAAATATTATAATAAATATATTTTTTATTCTGATTCACGCTGTATCCCGCATTATAGTAGGGTAGACAGAGGGAACCTATTGTTAAGACACTTCGTTCCCTACCTTCCGCCGAATTTTTTGATGCATGTTGAGTGGCAGAACTCAACAATTAATAAATATTAAGCCAGTTCTCCGCTTAGGGATCAAACACACAACCTTCCCGTTACAGTCACATTCTTATGCCTTTGCGCCACCACTACCTTAAATAATAATAATGACAATATTAATGATAATATTCAACAATTATCATTTTACAGTTCCGTAATGCACGAGATAAAAAGGTAAAATAAAGCAAGATGATGACCAGGAAGAAAACCGGCCGTATTACTAATACCGAGAGAGACAAAGGAGGCGATCGAAGTTCACGCATATTTAAATAAATAAACTTAGCTACAGCGCTGCGGTTGTAAGGCGTATGCGCAGATCGTGCAGAAGCCACGAAAACCTTGAACTTGTGGATACGTCAACAAAATTTATTAGTTTTCTTAGACAAAAACTTATTATATAATAATGTTTTATAGCGTTCAATGTATACAATACACAAATTATAATATTATGAAGCATTTGAAACAGTTTAAATTATTCTTTCTCATGCAAAAACAAAATGTGAAATATGATTCTATAATTAGATATAATATAAACATACTCTTAAATATAAATAATATAATTAGCAGAAACATGTGTACAATAAAATAAAATTGTACAGAAAATGTAATAATATTAAACTTTAATATATTAAGTACATAAACAACTTATGTTTATTGACGCCGTACCTACAGACATTGGTAGGAAAAACACCGAAAAAGACATCACTTTAAAAATTATCACACAATTTGTATACAAATAAAAACAGTCATTTTATTAGATTATAAATAAGACAAAAAAAAATATGTAAATTTTATCATTGTTCGGCAAGTTGAAATGCCGCATTCATTTGAGTGTACTTGGTCGCTAACATCTCGAATAAATGGACGCGAATATCGTCTTGGCCGTGAGAAACGGATTCTCCCGATATGCCTTCTATACTTAGACGCTGGACACAGCTTTGTTCGTGCCTTGATAGGTGCTTGTTGAATGTAAATATCTATTGTGATTACGATTTACATAAAATAAAATAGTTCTATTTTATCTCTTAGTGTGATATTAAATAAACAAATTAAATTAAATTAGTTTCACGCTGTATCCCGCTTCTGCCGCACTCCGTTTCCTACTTTCCGTCGAATTTTTTCAGACATTGCGTATTGAGTGGAGGAACTCAACGCCGGGCTTCGCGTCAGAGAGAAGAGCGAAGAAATATAAATATTAATAAATAATAATCCATTCCCTTGAGTGGGGATCGAACCCACAACCATCGCGTTACAGTCAAATTATAAACGATATTTTAAAAAAACGAATTAATATATAAAAAGATATTAAAAATATGTCTAATACCTAGTAATGCCTGTTTATATTTTTTCTATGGGAATGAGAGACGATAAAAAACAATGATCGTTTGTTGAAAATATGTTAGCTGTAAATTTCAAGTGAGTATAACAGTGCAGTGAATGATATACTGATAAATAATCTGTGTGCTAATGAGAACTACCAACATAGATTATATCGACGGATGACCCGTTGGCCGCTAGTTTAGAGAAAAAACGAACTTAGTTCCGCTACAGAGATTGAAGCTCGAATCAGATATCAAATAAAAAAAAACAATAAACACCGCTTAGAAACTGTATCAAAGAAAGGCAACGCCTTGCTAGTGTCTATGTAAAGGTCGTTTATTTTAATTACAAAAGTATGCAATCTCGTAATATTAATATGGCAATAGCGCTAAGGCTAAAAAAATCTGATTTAATTTTTTAAATAAAAATAAACTACATTCTACAGGCGGCTGCACTATTCTTCCTATATTGTATATATTATTTAGAATATAAGAAATCTCATGAAGACATCACCAAAAATGTCAACATTTTTGGGGCTAAGCACGATAGTTGAGAGTTCAAATTTCAAAAGCAAAAGCGAAAGCGTAGTCTGCACCTGCAACTGCACTTAATATTTGCTGTATGCGTATCCTACTATAATAATATTATAAATGTCAGTTTGTGGGGATCGATACAACTGGAACAAACCAGTTTCAAACAAACACTACTGAATGTATTTTGATGAAACTTTAATTGTAATATAACACATAGGCTATACTTTATTAAAAAAAATTGTGCAGGCGAAGCCTCGTTTAAGTCGCTAGCCGTGCAATAAAGAGTTAATTGACAGAATAAACCAGTAATCTTATATTTCTTCAAGAAAAACTGTAAAAATTTAAATAATATTTATTTATAATGTGTTTGTTTATTGTTACAATAACCTTCAACAGTTCGCTACTTTTTGTAAAATGGTTTCCTTTTGGCCTTTACAAATCATTTAAATAAAAGAACATCATATTCAGTTACTTTGTTGGAATTAAAAATTTTCTGAGTGATAATCAACTAAATGTTATATTTAGTAGATCTTATCTATATACTAATTGTTAAAATTTAGTGTTTAATAAATTAATCATTTTTATAATTTAGTATATTATGATTGTAGTAAATTATTGTATCCGTCAAGCATTGTATATTTTGGTATTTTAAAAAACTAAACCTAATTGAATTCGTTATATTATTGCCTTATTTAGTAATTGAGAAACTTAATAAGATCAATATTTAATTTAATAATAATATTTTTATTCTTTCTTCCATTCTATACTTTTCTCACACTTATTCACCCAATAGTTGCGAGTCAAATGGGGGATCCCACAGTTATACTTTCTTTGAAAAGAGAGAAAACAAAAAAACAATTGTATTACGAACATTTCTCCAGGACGAAATTGAACCTACAACCACGTAAAGTCACTCTACGATAAGTTCACGCTGAAGTCATTTATAAATAAAATAAAATCAGCTTCACGCTGTATCCCGCACACAGCAGGGTAGGCAGAGAGAACCTAGTGTAAGACACTCCGTTCCCCACTTTCTGCCGAATTCTGGAGGCATTGTGAGTGGCAGAACTCAACGCCGCGCTTTGCCTCGACACCAGAGCGAAGAAATGGAAATATAAATTTAAGTAAATATTTCATCTCCTCGAGTGGGGATCGAACCCACAACCAGTCGGTTTTACAGTCACAGTTTGTGCCGCTGCGCCACGACTGGCTTCAAGTTATTTATAAAGAAAAAAAAATAAACGAAAATCATATATAATTTAATACTTTTACATGTAAAAATATAAATAGTAACATTCACTACAATACGATACGATACACAAAACGGCAGTGTCATCATAATATCTTAAGTATATAAATAACGTATTCTTAACGAAGCCGTCCACCGGTAGGTGAAACGCGTCGTCCAGTGTCACAACAAGGCTGGCGGTTATGGGAACAATTGTGAATAATTTTCCTTGTTCCTCGTCGGAAAACCTTGCGCATCTCAGAGGTCACGTCTTGCGGACCAAATGTATTACGTACATAGGTATTTGCAATAATTATATTGCTTACTCCTGCTGATTGTTTATTTGCTGGAGCACAAATGTGTGCAGTAAGGTTGTGGGTTCGATTTCTACTCGAGGAAATGTAATATTTATTTTTTTCATTTCTTCGCTCTGGTATCACGGCAAAGCGCAACATCGAGTTCTGCCACTCAACAAGAAATGACGCCAGAATCCGGCGATAGAGGGGTGCGGAGTGTCTAAACACTAGGCTGCCTACCATGATATATGCAGAGTTAAGATACACCTACATTATGATTGGTAAATTCCTCGGGAATTTATTTAAATTTTGTAGGTCCTTCTCAAATGTTACTTGATCGACTAACGTATTTCAGGTGTACACTACACCTGAAATACGAGAAATACGAATATGAATAAAAAAAAAACAAATTTATACATAAAATTTAAACATTTTGAGCTTGATTTATTACTAATCATCGAGGCATTAGGGTAAAAAATAACGATTGTATCGTCGTCTGCGACTCACTTTGGCACAAGGATATAAAACACCTATTAACAAAATTATATATCTCTTAACAAACATAAGCAGATTTTTTGTGTATATCCATTATACTTATCAAAATACGAACCTTCTAAGCGATTAGCCATATGACATTTTTTGCTGGCTGTTTAAAATGCTTTTATAATTAGATGCAAGGTCTTTCCGTACTTTAAATTTACAGATTTACAAAAGTAATATTAAAATTTATGATTTGTAACGATTAAGATACGGATCAGGTAAATACATCCTTAACCCCCCGTTTTGAGGTATTTATAAAGTGTTAACTTTTTTACTTTAAAATATATGACCAGTCGGGGCCCAAAAAATATAAATTAAAAGATATATTCAAAATACCTCGCGCTTGCCCGAATATGTAAATAAGATATTTGTTGTCCCTATGTAATATTGACTATTTTTAGGATATTCACACAAAAATCATTGCTAATAAAACAAGACATATGTATAAATTCATATAATTAAATTATTTATATAAATTTAGTGTCAATCTTGCTCTTGCTTTCACTATTGAGGTCGAATGTAATTTCCTAAATATAACATTATTTATAAATACAACAGCATTAGGTTATTTAGAAAGATTTATAGGTAGTTTCCAGACTGCAAATATCACGTGGAACAAATACGTTTTTATTATGTGTTCATCAAGAAAAGTTGATGTGACATGATATTTCTTGTTCAATGGATTGATATTCCAAGCCAAGGCGGCGGCTATGGTAACCATAGCCGTGCTAAGAATCCCCAGGGTACGATAGACTGTCAACACAAACTGCGGATATATAATATAACGAATGCACGCTGCTCGACGTGCATCTAGCGCTTAGTGCGCTTGAGGAGGAGCTGGCCAACAAAAGATGACATATCTTGAGTTTATGTGAAGTCCGACAAAAGGAGGAGGATACTGTAACTTTAATCTCAGATCACCAACTATCACAAGGCTGTATTGGGTTTGTGGTCCAACGTATCTTCTAAATAGACGTACCAAAAGATATAATCTCAAGGTAATTCATGTATATAAGCACCGATTTCAGCACACTCAGATAATGATGAGGAAGAAATGTGTGAAGACATTTCAAAGGTCTTATATATCACCCAAAAAGCCCACTTCAACTATATCATGGAGGACTTCAACGTCAAAGTGGGAGCACAACCTAAAACCCATTAAAAACCGGACAAGCGCGAGTCGGGCTCTCCTACCGAGGGTTCCATACAAAAAGCCCTTTCATCTGATATCTCACTTAAACTCGCAGCTTTAATATCAATTTTTGCCCTCTTTTAAGGATATTTTTTTCGGATTTAACCACAAATGTATAGTTTTCAGATTTTTTCTTAACTGTAGATGCCAACTGCCAAGTTTTATAATTCTAGATCAACCGGAAGTAATCTATTAATTTATATTAATAAAAATCTATCTATTTTTTAACTAAATGTAATTAGAAATATGATTTTTTCAGGAAATCAAAAGACCTTAGTCTGTATCTGAGTATATGGTTTGAATATTAACTCGATGATACCTCCAGGCATTTCTGAGATAAAGGCTATTGACAGACAGACGGACAACAAAGTGATCCTATAAGGGTTCCATTTTCCTTTAAAGGTACGGAACCCTAACGATGTGAGATAAACTACATTATAGCAGACAAAAGGCGAATATTAAGAGATGTCTCCGTGGTCACTAGGTTCAACACCGGCAGTGATCACCGTCTTGTATGAGGCACTCTAAATATTCACTACAAATTCGAATGCCTACGTCTCATAAAATCTACACTTCGCTCAAATTTGTTTTGACCTGAAACTCGGTGTGAACAAGTGGTGGGAATCCTCCCTGATGAAGGGACGAATTTCTGCCAGATGCAAAATTCCAGTAAAAAATTCAAACATTCCGTGAAATCTCTACGGCTAATATAGAGGCGACGCAAAAATCCTACTGTCACTTCGTTAGATTTGTATAAACAAATATCGAAGCTGGTAAGGCGTGACTTCCGAAGTTCCAATACACGCTTTATAAAATCGCATGTCTCCAATGTATATTTAATACCGTCTCGTTTTCGGGAAAATTTCCAAAGACATGAAGAAACAGTATTATCGTCTTCTTTTTCAAAACAGGAGAAAAAACCCTATTGAAAATTTATCGACCAATTTCCATATTGAGCCATGTCTATAAGCTGTTCTATAAGGTCATCATGAATCAATCTTGCCACTAGACTTGACGAATTTCAGCCTGCCGAACAGGCCTAATTTCGTGAGGGCCATGGTACCCTAAGCCATAGTTACAAAGTACGGCAGTTTATACATAAGACCGAAGAGTATAATCTGTCCTTGTGCCTAGCGTTTGAAATCTAGTCCATTCTTGAGTCCTTATAACGGTGCCAAGTCGATTGACGATATATTGAAGTGTTGAGAAGCCTTTATAATGCAGCAACTATGACCGTCCAAGTACAGAATCAGCAGTCTAAACTTATTCACCTGCATCGAGCAGTGAGGGGACGTAATTTCCCCCAAATTGTTTACTAATGCATTGGAAGTACTCTAGCTGAGTCTTCTGCTCGCATCGGTCTTCAGATTAACTTGGACACAACCAAAATAACGTTCAAAGAACGTGTTATACCGGAACCGGAACCTAATATACTCAAGAGAAGAGAAGAATCTTTCGAAGTTGTTCAGGAATATCTCTACTTTAGTTTGTACAGTTAGGTAGAAACAACTTCGAGATAGAAGTTCGCTGGAGAATAAAGCTTGGTTGGGCAGCATATAGGTAACTGCGTCAAATTTTTTCGCTATTATCTCTGAAGGATCGAATTCGCAATGAAGTAATCCCGCAGAGAACTGATGTTATCGACATAGCCCAAAGTATTAGCAGGCTATAGGGATAAATACTATTGGGATAAATGTTTTCTAGAGTAGAGACCACGCCTCGGCAAACATAATGTAATACGTCCTTCAGCTAGATGGTGTGATGACATTCACAAAGTGGCTGGCAGCAGCTGGATGCGATAAGCTGAAAATCGAGCTCAGAGGCGTGCCATTGGAGAGGCCTATAACCAGCAGTAGACGAGGACAGGTTGATGATGATGATGATTTTATTTGATTGTATTAGGCTTATATTTCGTAACTTACCAATTATTTTTCAAGAAGTGAGTGTTTATAGATTTTTCATAGTACATTTCATAAATTTATAGATACTTGTATTTTATAATTAATTTCGTACAAAATAAGTGCATACGTCCGCAAACTTAAGTTTGTCAACTTTAATTTTTTTTTCGAAATGAGTACGAAACCCTCGGTATGCTAGTCTGACTTACATTTAACCGGTTTAGTTTTTACAATAACTGTTATACCTCCCTACAATAATACTATTATATTATCACTCTAAATATTTAATTCTGCATCGTAAAAATTTAAATGTCCTGTAGATAAACGTATATAAAGAAGTAAACATATATTTTCAATTCTATTCATAAAATTAATTAATAACCGATCGTGCTATGTAGGTTTACTACAAAGATGGCTACAATACATTGATAGATGTAACCTTTCTAATTGCAACACGAAACGGTAATTTTACTAGGCGTTTGTTACAAAATCGGCAGTTTTCTCATTTGGTTATAGAACTATGGTGTATATGTATTACAGTAACGATTTCCTAACTCCGAAGTAATCTAGTAATGAGCAATCTGAGGGACTCTCTCTCGTTTCACATGGTGAAAGTTTATTGCGTAAGAGGCTGTATCTACCACAAATCATAGAAAATTCTTGTTCACGTAACAACACATGTAAACTCTATGCCCTTTTTAAATAATATGACTGATTAACTATAATATATGTAACTAATGATGCAAAAATTAACGATGTAGTATTTTTTATTCTTTGTTAAAATGTGTATAAAAAGACGCCTTACTAAAAGTCATGCGTGCTAAAGCTAGAGCTTTAGAGAATTGTTACGCCCACAATAGTAAAACTTTAGATAGGTTCAAATATAAAAATAACATCATCTGTAATTTTATATATAATATATAAGAATGTCGAAGCTGTTTAACCTACTAAACTATATGTTTGGTCCGCAATCTCTAAGTATTGATTGCTTTTTTTTTGCCATCTTTGGACGGCGAATACAATTTTGTTATTTAAATATGGTGAAATTGAGCATATCCTCACATTAAATATTATATAATATTTTTCAGCATCATTAGAATTGTTGTTGTGTTACTCATGACTTATATTTGAATATTATATTTTGTGTTGAGGAGGATAAAAACTGGACAAACGCGAGTCGGATTTGCCCACCCAGGGTTCCGTACAAAAATTGGAGGTCTCGAGCTGTTTCTGAAATTCAAGCTAAGCTTAGCCAGAGCCCTTTTATGTGATACCTTACTTGATTTAATGTCAAATTTTGCCCCCTTTTAACGTTATTATTTTTTAGAATTTAACCACAAATGTATAATTTTCAGATTTTTTTCCTGAACTAGTACTGCCTGTTAATGCTAGCTGCTAAATTTCATAATTCTAGGTCAACTGGAAGTACCCTATTAATTTTGATTCTCTTTAAGTTATCGAAAGATGTGGCTATATCTTTTTTTAAGTACATGTAAAAATACGTTTTTACAGGAAATCGTGGGGTCGTAAATCTGAGTGTATGGCTTGAAATTCAACTCGATATCTTCAAGCGTTCCTGAGATAAAGGCTCTTAACAGACAGACAGATCGAAAGACGGACGCACAACAAAGTGATGTTATAAGAGTCCCTTTTTTCCTTAAAAGGTATGAAGCCCTAAAAGAAATGTACGTCTAAGTGAAAAAAAAACTATTTAAAAGAAGAAAAAGCTCGAAGATCAGTTTTTCATATGAATTACGGTTATATGACTGAAGATACTAATATTATTAAATTATTAGGTCTAACCTGCGCGCTTGCAAATATAAATAAACATACTCTAAATGTTGGATTAAAATCAAAGCCGAACAAAGGCAGTAATAATTTTTGATATCAAAATATTTGAAGATTTATAATAATCACAAACAAAACTCAAAATTTCTTCATAAATAAAATGAATATAGATATTTATTGGAAAACAAACAATATGATCGTATCTTAGGATTTAGTTTTGTAAAGAAAACATGCTTATAATTGAAGAACATGTAAGTAGTGAGTCAATGGGACAGACGGGTCGCGGTCGGGACGGTTCTCGGAACTCTTTTGTTGCTGCATATCATTCTCGTCGTCCAAAACAGATTTTTGATTAATATTAACCGAAAATAGTCGTCCGAATTGTTTTATCCTTAAGCGTAAGCGTGTTTTTATAAACATGTTATAACAAAATAAAAGCCTGTCAAGTGCGAGTCGGACACCCACCGAAAGTTCCCTATCAATTTCAGGAAATAGGTACAACTTATAAAAGTTGGTAAACTATTTTTTTTAAGTGACCCACAGTTATATATTTGTAATGATTTCTAGCAAATATAAATTCAATTTACATATGAATTTATTTTTTTGGTTTTCTGTGCTTCAAAGGTGAACATTTTATTTTAATTTCAGTTTGATACCTCCACGTGATTTGCATATACATATTATATGGTCTTGACAGACTCAGTGATCTATTTTTATTTTTTAGTTACATATTATATAATATTTTTATAAATTACACTTTTCTAAGTGTAATACTGTTTTTCTAAACAGTAAAAGTATACAAGGAAATTTAAAACTTTCATATTATGATGTAAATGTAAAAATATTTATCAACATTGTAATTTAATACTCATCTGAAAATAAAAAGCACATAAAGCGTTTCGGACCGGCGATGTGAAAGGCTGTTGATGTGACGCGTCCGCGATGTTGTAGCTTCGGTCCTGTAGGTCGACAGCGGCAGGTAACGACACAACGACACGCGCCATATTTAGAATATAATATTATTTACAGCTTACGACAATTTGTTTGTATAGATATGTAACTTTACTTAACTTAATGCTGTATCCCTAAAGGGGTAGTCGGAGAAATCGGAGCGCTAAAAGCTACTCTCTCTCTCTCTCTCTTCATATAAATCTTTCGTCTCGTCCACTATCATCAACCTCTTCATGCATGCCCTCCGGGTGTCCTCATGCTTTTTACGTGACCAACCTCCAGTATCTTTGATACTGTGTTTTCTGAGGTAAATGTACGTCCCACCTATCTCTCTTATAGTATAGATATGTGTTTATAAAAAATAAATAAATAATATTATTTATTACATTGTATTTGTACATACCTACTTTTCTAGTAAATGCAACAAATCTATTTTGTTGATACCTTCTCGATCTCAAATCCTAGTCGAATGCATTCAGTTTATAATAAGAACAATTTGATTAAACCGTTTGGATAATATAAAAGAAATATTGTATATATTTCAGCACCCGTATGTCGTCTACAGTAAACGTCTCCTTCAATATTTCTTTATTCAACTAAACGATCTGAATGCATTCCAAGATGGAAGACCAGTTTAAAAATGACGAAGTGATCGGAGTATAAAAACTAAATATTACATAATATATTAGATAATCAAATTTCTACAATAAATATTCTGTCTTTCTATATAATAAAAGTAGTGACTACATTACTAACCAATGACACAATAGAACTCTCTTTATTACCTCGTTCATAGAACATAAATCAAAAATATGTAATTAATTTAAGACTTGTACTGAATGAGTACTTGTAATAATATTAGTTTACTCTTGTAGACTGATACTCGTATAATGCACTAGGTGACCTTTACGGCAGCTTGTCTGCAAGCATGACGTCACTTGACAGTAATCGGCTTAGCCTAGATTTAAAAAAAACAATTAAATCGCGGACGCTGTATCCCGCACAAAGTAGGATAGGCAGAGGGAAGCACGTGTTAAGACCCTCCATTCCCCATTTTCCGCCGAATTCTGGAGGCATTGCGTGTTGAGTGGCGGAATTCAACGCCGCGCTTTTTCTCGACACCATGACGAAGAAAATATAAATTTAAATAAATATTTCATATCCTTAAGTGGGGATCGAACCCACAACCAGTCGCGTTTACAGTCACACTTTATACCTGTGCGCCACGACTGGCCACAGATCTAGCCTAGATATTATTAATAACAATCTCGAACGTGGCACCGGCCTGTAAACTCCGAGTAGGTGGCTACAATAAAAAGTGTAACGCAATTAGTGACCGACCATCACCGACGTGGGTGTAGCGGTCAGACACAATTCTTAATCAAACGACAATTACCTATATTAAAACAACCAATACCGTCGAGTGGATCCCAAGGCCTTTACCCATGTTTGGAAGAACGTTGTATCGCAATATTGAGGCTGCTTTGTTACTTGAGACCACTATTTGTTGTTCCGCGTTAATACGAATGTAAATAAACAAGATAATATCTAGAGTATTAAGATAGTCCGTCCGTAGCTAGTGACGACGGCAACTGAGGCAAGGAACTGGAAAATTAAATCACTTCATATATGATGACATCAACGTTTAATACAAAATCATAAGCTGATTTGAGGGCAGTCGTGGCGCAGCAGCACAAAGTGTGACTCTACTGGTTGTGGGTTCGATCCCCACTCGAAGAGATGAAATATTTACTTAAATTTATATTTCCATTTCTTCGCTCTGGTGTTGAGGTTAAGCGCGGCGTTGAGTTCTGCCACTTAACACGCAATGCCTCCAGAATTCGGCAGAAAGTGGGGAACGGAGTGTTTTAACACTAGGTTCCCTCTGCCTACCCTGCTGTATGCGGGATACAGCGTGAAGCTGATTTAATTTTTTTTCATACATGATGACATCAACGTTTAATACAAAATCATAAGCTACAATGACAAATTGGCAATTATTGCGAAACAAACACACAGTGGGTGTGGAATACATATATTTATCATTTACTTTTGCCACGTAATAACTTGAAATTTGTTTCACTATAGTCACCTACGTCGATATTATGATAATACTTTAACAATATTACAACGGTCGACGTTTATTAAACACTGTCACCCGCTACAGATATATATCGTATTTTATTTTATTTTATCGAAAATATATTCATTTATTAGTATGCATATAAAAAAAATATGATATGAAAGAAAATTTAAATTATTTCAGTTAATTTACAATGTGTACAGCATTGAAATTCAATGTCAACGAAATTTAACAAATTGGCTATTAGGCTGTAAGAACATACATGCATATAAACCTACATACATGCTTCATACGTGCTCGAAAGGTAAAAAATATAGTAAAGAATATTTTTATAGTTGCTGGTGTTGTTTTAATATTAAAGAAATATATTTTAGTCCACAAATTCTACTTTACACTTAAAATTACATCGAGTTGGTTGTCTACAAACGAAAGAGTCAACAATTTCGACAATGTGACGTTTACTTTTAAGAAATTCGAAAAATATATAAAATGGTAACCATTTGTCATGAGTTACTCACCTACTTACAATCACATCGTTTATTTTTTTTTATTTTATTTTAAAATAGCTGTTTTGTAGTAAATAAAAATAAAAAATAAAAAAGATCTGCTCTACTTTTCATTGATTTCATTCGTAAAAATCTTTTACGTATTGCTTCTTGATTGCAACAACGATATTCTTTACAAAATATACGACAATCAAAATATTTATCAACAGAAGAGCTGTATTCGGTGAAACAAAGAGATTTAAAACATAAAATTTGACTAAAACCCACCTACACACCTATTTGCATGTTGAATGTAGATACTGTTGGAATTAACTCCAAAAAAAAAACTCGCATCACCATTTAAAGTAATAAGACAATGTAGTTCATTAACTCGGTTAACCTCACCTACGCTGAAGTAACACCTTCATGTTTTTTTTAATGTAAAACAAGCATCAAAACTTTGACGTCTTTGTCTAAGATTATTCACAAGGACAATTTTGTAATAAAATAATAATTCTATCATAAAAATAAACACTGCAAATAAAGACCAAAGATCAAACAGCTTAAACTATTTGAGTTTAGAATAGAAGATAATTTAATAGTAAATATTCATTTTCTATAACAAAGTTATTAAAAAATATATTATTGTATGAAAGTTAATATAATAAATAGGTTATATTTTTTTAATAATCTATTAAAGATACATTTTAGATATGGTTGAATGGCAGCAGTACGTCTGATTATGAAATCGGCGGTGTTGGGTTCAATTCTGCCTCGAGGGAATAAATAATTTTAATCATAATACAATAGTAAAATGTATGTTTAGATATTGGTTATGTATGTATGTCTATCTGTGTATAAATATTGTTACAAATTGAAAGCTATGTTTATGTAATTCCACCTTTCCATATATTTATCATTTATATTTTTTTCTCTTTATGGTAATAAAAGTGTGGAATAACACTTTAAAAAATGTTAAAAATAATAATGAAGTTTTTTTTACATTTAAAATGATTACGTATACATTATTTTTTTGTGCGTTTTGAAGTGTACCCTGTACCAGTAAAAACGTCAAAACTAGGGCATAGTTTATAGTGTATGGATGAAAATGGTATCTCAAGATCGACCTCAGAATTGAGGGCGGTTTGCACATACGGGACTGGACTTAACTGTATTATCAATTACGTAGATTGAAAGTCGTCTACAAATAACTAATATATTATTAAAATAGCAAAATAGCTCGGAACATTACAGAACAAAAGCAAATTATGCATTTTAAAATTTTCAACCACAACCGATAAATAAATACAATTGATATAGTAAATGATAGAGTATGTGTGATAGAGTAAACAATAATATATTCATAAATACAGTGTGTTTCTGAATTTTACATTAACCTGCCGCGTCAAATGAATACGCTTGGAGTTGCAGACAATGAATTATGGACAGCGGCCGCCATTGAATTAAATAAACGATAAACTCGTATTTTATTTAGACCACTTTTGTGGGATGAGTCAAATATTATATTGTCGTGGTTATATTATTATGACTGGACGCGACAGGTTGTGAGTTCGATTATCACTCAAGGAAATGAAATATTTAATATATTTTCTTTCCTTCGCCCTGGTGTTGAGTTCCGCTAATTAACACGCAATCCTCCAAAACTCAGTGGAAAATGAAGAATGGAGTGTTTTAACACTAGGTTCCCTCTGCTTAACCTACTGTGTGCATGCTATTTTTTTTACACCGTGACAGTACATAACATATACATAACATATACTATATATATTGACTAATACATTAATTCGATTAGTTGTCAATATTTCTAAAATATATTTATTTTTATAAAGTATGAATTATTTAAATTTAATCATATTTATAGCAATAATACAGTGAAAAATTCTTTCTTATGGAGGATTAATTAACCCTCTGCCACTGACGCAGTAGTCCCATAGACACCGCGAAATATGAAATTCAGTTTATTACCACGATTTTCAAAGTTAAGCTCAGGCCAACTAAATACTGTTTCTGAACGTTTGTTCGCGAATTTCAGGCAATTTTCCTTTGATAATTGTCAAAAAAAAGATGTAATCTTGAGACTGTCTTTTGTATTCATACATATTTGAGTGTATTTCATATTTCCTAGACTGTTTAAAGTAATAGTCAATTTTCCAAATATCCGTTGTTAAATATAAATGTAGATGATTTTATCATTTCTCTTGTCATTAATATTAAGGAAGAAATTCAAAAAGTTATTTATATAAAGTCAATAAACACTGTTTAATTTAAAAAATACACATTGAAAAAAATAATAATTAATTAGTTTAACTAACATTTCGTTTCAAATAAATAATGAAAATATACTATTGATCCAATAAACATAAATAAAATAGCTGAATAAGTTATTTTTATAAAATATTTACTGTTGAAAAGGCGTCTCGTGGACTACCACGTCAATATAATTGTACAAATGAAGCCACGTCAGTCGCAGAGGGTTAAATAGCCAAGTTAAATGTCAATGATATAACCACCATTATTGTGTTCAGCTGCAAATTATTATAATATTATACGGCTCTATTATTTCTTAGTGTTGGTATGGTATTGACCAATCGTCTGAGCCTTTGAGGCACAAATGTCACATCACAGTCACACTTGACGCAATGTTGTAACTTAAATGTCATTAGATTTGCCTATTTACCTATCATAATAACAGTACCCAGCCGGCGCCAATTGATGTTTGATTTGCGATTACTAATAGAGAAAGATGGATATACAATTTAAATGAACATCGTGGCATAGTGGGTTTGGTCGTCTTTTGTGGAAATGAACTATTTTAACTTTCCTGTGTAAGACATAGCGAAGTTCTACCATTCAAAACGCAATGTCTCCAATTCAAGTGGAAATTGGAAAACGGAGTGCCTTAACACTAAGCTCTTAATAAGTATCGGTTACCGTATGGAGGATACAGCGGTGAATCGGTGAATCGAAAAAAGAATTTAAATGGAAATAATCACTGAAGACGTTTAACCATGATTATTGTTAAATTATTACTTTATACGATTCCACCTTAATAAAAACATAAGGTCACTATGAAATGTTCAGACAAGGCTAGGCAAGACATTTTATATTATACACAAATATTATTATCATAAAATATAAAATTTTATATCTTTGTTTATTTATTTTTGCAACAATAAAAAATTATAACAATATTATTATCGCAAAATTATCACCTCCTTCCGCAATGCATTTTAGTATAATAAAAAATTCACTAGTAATCTAAAGAAGTTTCATAGTAAATAGGTAATGAACTGGGAACTTAGACCGGCGGCCATTGTCCGGAGTCAAGTGCCTTCCGCTTAACGAAAACCACTTAACGGAGACCTCTCCTGAGTTGCACCTTCTAGTTAAAATATATTAGGTTAACTCCAGGAATCGTATTATAGTGGAGCTAGTTATGCTGGTTCCCTGCACGTTATACTGTACGAAAGTATTGAAAGCTGGAGCGTTGCGATTGAAAAATAGAAACTGTATGAACTGAGATGTTTTTGAGAACGTAATACGGCTAATATTGTATTGAATATTATGTATTTATATAGAGGCCAGGCGTGGTGCAGGGGCACAAGTATGTTGCGCGACTGATCGTGGGTTCGATCTCCACTCGAGGAAAAATGGAGGCAAAATGGGAAAAGAAATTTCTTAACACTAGGTTCCCTCTGCCTGGCGTGCTGCGTGAAACTAATATTTATATTCAATTTTAATTTATACATATACCTGAAAACATTCTATTTTACCAACAATTTTTATTAAATTTTACTTTAATAATAAATATAAAAATAAATAAACAAGTGGAAAAGCTAGCATACCATGAAGAGATATCGCAACTTAGCGCTACCTTGACACGTACGGTTCAGATGCAAATTGCAAAAACGAGTAATGGTGGATGATACCATTCGATAACTTTAAAGCGTAGGATTGGAAATTCCGGAGGATTAGGCCGTCGTGGCTCAGGGGCACAAGAGTGTGGCTGTAACCCGACGGTTGTGGGGTCGATCCCACTTTATATTTCCCGATTTATATTTCCATTTCTTCGCTCTGATGACGAGGCAAAAGTGCGGCGTTGAGTTCCGCCACTCAACACGCAATGCCTCCAAAATTTGGTGGCAATTGGGGAACGGAGTGTCTTAACACTAGGTTCCCTCTGTCTACCCTGGTGCGTGCGGGATACAGCGTGACGCTGATTTATTTATAATATAATTATAAACAATGTAACGAGAGAACACTCATACTGTTAGAATTATGGCAATCGATACATTGGAATCTACTCTGGATAAGTACCAGCAGAAGCTGATATTATCATGAAAGTGGATAAAGGACGTTAGAAACGAAGTTAGCAAACTATTTTACTTCTATTTCTTTAAATAACTTACTAAGTATCCATATGTTATTCTTAAAATTTACGAAAAGACTTCCTGGAGTTACATTGAACCAGGAAGAACATAAGATGGTACAAAATTTCTTGTTTTGGATCCTGTTTCAACTTTGCATAGGTATCGAGGAGATTGATTATTCTACATAAAATTTACGAATATACGTACACTTTGTCAGTAATAGTAGCCCTGATTATATTCCAGTATTCCCGTGTCTCTTACAAAGCAAAGTTGTTTAACATTCAATAATAGAAAAAATCTGCTAATGAAAGATAATGCTTTTAGGATACAATAACATGACACATTTAAATAGCCAGTATAATAATTAAATAGTAAGTAGAGGCCAGTCGTAACGCAGGGCCACATTACTTTGTAAACGAGACAGGTTTTGGGTTAGATTCCCACTCGAGAAAATTAAATACTTAATTTCCTCGCTCGTTGTTGAAGTCCACGCAATGTCCCCAGAATTCGGCGAAAGAAGAACAGTGGAGTGTCCTAACACTTGGCTCCCTCCGCCTAACACGCTAAATGCGGAAAACAGCTTGAAACCAAAAAAAATAACATCTAGGTAAAACCCATAAACTTAGGCAACACAGCACACTCTACTGTTGTTGTATAGAAATCTAACACACATTTCTTTTCGCGATCATACAAATAAAGGTACAATAGCGGAGAACCATAAATAGGAAATAGTCGCTCCAGTGGCTCGAATAATTCACTAAGAATCTCAGTTTCACGTGAAAATCGCTGTTCTATATGCAAATAGACTCCCACTGAAGTAATAAACACAATTTTCATCAACACAAACGTTAAGTAAATTATACGTTGCATATTCCATATAATGATATGATAATGAGCAGTTTTCTCTCATTACTATTTACTAGTTATGTAATATTTTAATAATTATATATTTTGTGTTACTTCATTCAAGAAGTGTTGCAGGGCAAAATACAACTCCATCACGCATTCATTGCTTTAAAATTGGAATTTAATTTGTTTTTGTTGGGACCGGTCGTGGCGTAGTGGCACAAGCGTGTGATTGTAAGGCAACAGGCAGGTTGTGTTCTATTTCTACTCGAGGAAATGGAATATTTATTAATTTCGCTCGCTTTTCGCTCTGGTGTCGAGGCAAAAGCGTGGCATTGAGCTCCGCCAATCAACGCGCAACGCAGCAGTATCCCGCATACAGTAGGGTAGGCAGAGGGAACCCAGTTTTGAGACACTCCGTTCTCTACTTTCCGCTCAAGATTTTTCCAGGTATTGTGCGTTGAGTGTCGAAACTTAACGCTGGGTTTTTGCCTTGATGCAAGAGCGAAGAAATGAAAATATTAATAAACAATAATTAATTCTCTCGAGTGGGGATCGAATCCACAACCGTCGCATTACAGTCACACCCTTGTGCCGCTGCGTAACGATGGTGCCCGGAAAGATTTTGACTGATTTAAATTTTAAATTTTTTTAGTGATTTTTTTAGTTAGAATATAATGTTTTTGTCAAATAAATACAGACACAACACAAAACAAATGTCAGATACGTTTCATTAATTACACAAAATGTAATTAACGAAGCCGCGTTATTGTTTAATTAGCTACAAACAAAGAATCTTGATAAAATTAAAGCGATCAGAAGTCCGCCGTCAAATCAGAGTAAATGATACGACGCCGTACTTCACAGGTGAACGCCGCCACGAAACATGCTATACCTACGTAATTTATATCATTTTTTTAGCGCACACTCCAGTATAGGCAGAGGACACTAAGTGTTAAGACACTCTGTTCCCTATTTCCCCGTCGAATTCTGGAGGCATTGCGTGTCGAGTAGCGAAACTGAACGCTGTACTTTTCCTCGACACGAGAGATAGAAATATGAAATATTTCATTTTTTCGAACTCACAACCTGTCGCGTTTACAGTCACACTTTTTGCCCCTGCGCCACGACTGGCCTCAATCTTCAGCCTCAATAATATGGTACTGGACTGTATATTAAAGTAGTACTCTTAATTAAAGTAGAGTACCTATTTTTAACATCTATGCTAAAAAGCTAAATAAATAAGAACAAAAAAAAACAACAAAAACAAGAAACAAAACAACAAGAGCAACAAGAACAATGAACAAAAACAAGACATTCTAAATATAAAATTAACAATAGTATAAATAGTTCCACAACACTCAGCTACATTTAAATAATCAGTTTCTTATCACTGTACGTACATACAGTATATGTTAACCACTACGCAATCACGCATTTCGAGATAAAACGTAATCAATGGAAAAACACTTTTTCCATGTAAATTTCTAATAATAAAAACATTTTGTTGTTGTTGCGATAAAAACCGATATGTTATTATGTAACCACATATTATATTACTAAAAATGTACATTCGAGGCCAGTCGTGGCGCAGGGGCACAAGTGTGTGGCTCTAAACCCGACAGGTTGTGGGTTCGATTGCCACTGGCGGAAATAAAATATTTCGTTTACATTTCATCATTCTAGTATCAAGACAAAGCGCGGCGTTGAATTCCGCCATTGGACACTCATAGCCTCAAAAATTCGGTGGAAAGAGGGGAACTAAGTGTGTCTACTCTAGATTCCCACTGCCTACCCTGCAAAATGCGGGATAATAGCCGAAAAAAGTATACATATATTTTAACACTACAGCGATTATGACGAAGCAATCTTGATAAATAATAACGTAACATATCTATGTATAGAATAAAATAAATAACGTTTATTTCCTTTGTTGTTTTCTCAATGTAAATGACAATGTGATAATATAATATTATTATTGGTGAACACAATCACGTTTGTTGTTAGTGTAAGGTAAAGCAGGATTTTGTGTAACACAGGACAACAATTTTGAATCTCGATATTTCATAATCTAAATCCTTTCAACAAATAACCTTTAACTTAATGTGTAGCTATTTCATTAATTAAATCAATTAATCCTAATTAAGTTTATAAGCTACATTCGTGCACAAATAAAGTGGTAGGTAACTTCGGACTTGTTGTGTAACAACCGGAGTTTTACTTATTTATGACCGACCAGGTCCAGCACCTGGGCAGTTTCCAGGAGGCGCGGGTTCGAGTCCCGCTACGTTCAAATTTTTATACGTCTTCTAAATAAATTAATTAATATTTCAAAAATTCTAAGTTTAATTTAATTTGTTAGATGTGTATATTTTTTTCTTTTTTCATACTTTCGTTTATATTAAAAATAAAATTTACAATGTAGTTTTATCAGGATTGATCCACTCAATGACAAGCTCACGTTAAAATGGCTACTTATATATACAGAATTTATAAAATTATCATTTACTTACATTACATTTAGCACTTTAATGCAAAAAATAGGGAAATAATAAAAATTATATTTTTTACCTTGGAAAAGTATTGCGTAGAAGATATAATATTGTAATATGATATTTCAACATTATGATTAATAGGTTAGTTACTTTTTATTCAGGTTTACTCGTGTAAGATATTTTATTTTAAATTGTAAAAAGAAATATAAAAAAATAAATCAGCTTCACGCTGTATCCCGCACACAGCAGGGTAGGCAGAGGGAACCTAGTGTTAAGACACTCCGTTCCCCACTTTCTGCCGAATTCTGGAGGCATTGCGTGTTGAGGGGCAGAACTCAACGCCGCGCTTAACCTCGACACCAGAGCGAAGAAATGGAAATATAAATTTAAGTAAATATTTCGTCTCCTCGAGTGGGGATCGAACCCACAACCAGTCGATTTTGCAGTCACACCTCGTGCCGCTGCACCACGACCGGCCTCGAAAAGAAATATAATACTATTTTAATATAATAATAAATATTTAAGTTAGGCCTCAAAGGCCCTCGTGGCGCAGGCGCAGAAAGGTGCGATTGCCAACGCGACGGTTGCGGATTTGATTCCTTCTCGGGGAAATGAAATATTTAATATTTTCATTTTCTCACTCTGGTAACGAGGCAAAGCGCGCCATTGAGTTCCGCCAGCAGCACGCGATGCCATGAGAACTCGGCGATGAATGTACTTGTCATACTGGAAACGGAATGTCTTATCACTACGTTCCCAGTTTGTCTCTGTCTACCCTGTCATTTACAGGGTACAGCTTGAAGCTATAAAACATAATATACATAATTTACACATATACCTAGCTATATATATTTAAAAAATGTTTATCTATTCGTATATAAAGGCTAACTCTCAAAACGTGATGGCCGGTTAAAATTAGATCGCTACTTGGAAATCTCGAATAGACCACCTTTTTCGTTGTGTGATCCAGGAAGCGAAAGGTCTTTGGCTCCCACCGGAATGCGCGTTGCGTGGGCGCAGCTCCCATGAACCCCACTTTCCATTGATTCAACTAGCACTATCTTATCTCGCTCAATAACCGTATTATCTATTGTTTAAACATTACTTCAGTCTTATTAGTTACACTTTAGCTTACAAAATACTTTGCATTAACAATTAAGTAAGAAATTTATAATATATGAAACTTGTTTGTCTGTTTATTATTTAGAAGCTGTGAATAGATTTATCAAACAACTTATTTTCTGTTTTCAATATAAAGAAACTAAACGACTTTTGTCGAGGCAAAGCGCGGCGTTGAGTTCCGCCACTTAATTACAATTAATCACAATGCCGCAGGAAGTGAGGAGCGGAGTGTCTTAACACTATGCAACCTTGAGCTATCAATATTAAAAAAAATACTAGTCATCGATAACCAAGTATCAAAAATTACGAAATTCTATTCGCAATGTATTAATAGTGTATACTTTTTGCGTTCTATAGAGATATTTCTAATAAAATGTATTCAAACTACTTACTTTTTAATTGGCATAAAAATACACGTGTAAAAACTAATAAAATATATTGTCAATAATAATATTGTTACATCGATAAGGCCAGCTGCTTTAGGCTTCGTTACGTGTACAGCATAAGAGATGGCGTTGACTGTATTTGATATTAATTTTGCATAGTAAGTTATGATTTTTTTTTTTTAGGTTCACGCTGTATCTTGAACATAGCAGGGTAGTCAATGGAAACCTGAGAACCTAGTGTTAAGTTAAGTGTACTCGGTTCCCATTAAATTGCCTATTTTCCGCCGAATCCTGGAGACATTGCGTGTTGAGTGGCGCAACTCAACGCCGCGCTTAGCTTCGATACCAACCGAAATAATGAAAATATTATATAATTCATTTTCTCGAATGGAAATCAAACGCACAACCTGACGCGTTAACAGTTGCACGCTTGCGCTCTTGACCCACGACTGGCCTCTGTATATTATTTGCTAAATACATTTTAAAATATTAAATAAAATTAATAAATTCTGTTTTACATACTTTAATAATTTTAATATTATTTTCACATTCAACTAATGACTTTTTTATTTCCCACAACGTGCCTGTACGCTTCTTTAACTGAGACATCGATTTGATTGTCGATAAAAGTTCAACCGTAACGATTGAACCAAATTAAAACGCTATTAATATAATTTGCACCTCTTTATTACTCCTTTATGCTGAGAGTAAGTAATAACCCAAAATCGTGTTGCGTGTTCGAACATAATGCTTCATTTCAACGGCGATTTAAAAACAATTATATCATTATGTCTTTATTTGCAGGCGAGAATCGAGATATTCATATGAAAGATTAACATTGACATACAAGTTATCATTTACTTTATATAATTACTACAGTTTTTTATGTTTTTATGTTTCTTAATCTTGAAGCCAGTCATGGCGCAGAGGCCTAAGCGTGTGACTGTAAACACGACAGGTTGTGGATTCGATTCCCATTCGAGGAAATTAAATATTTAATATTTTCATTTCTCCGCCCTGATATCGAGGCAAAAGTCGTTCAATTGATAAATAGAAAAGTACAAATCGATCTAGTAGATCCTCAAACTTTTTGCTGATATCGTTTGATATTACTGATAAGTTCTATCAGTAACTCTTAAAGATTCAAAGATTCCCGCTCAGTACCAAACGATTTGAGCAAAATGAGAGTACTATTTGTAATATTGTTTTTATTAGGTAAGTATTTTGTTTTTATACTTTTACTAATATCAGTGCTTAAATTTTCCGTGTTTACTTTTAGTCTACCTTTGATTTCAATTTATATATAGCTTAAGTTTATCCTGACAAGAAGAAAAATTTTTTTACAGATGCATTTGCATTCAAGTAGTACTAATTGTTAGAAAATTTGAGTTAATATCCGAAGCATTAATACGTAGTGCTCACTTAGTTTTGAGGAGGTCATTTGTAAACAATGTAACATTTACTTCAGATGAACTAATTATTATAAATTTTTAATATATTTTCTATATATTTTTAACTCAACCCTAAATGCTTTAACTAACCTTAACACAGATAGAATTTTCTTTAAATTTGATTGGGAAATAGCTTAAAAACGAATATGCTAAAAAAAATACTGTTTCAAATCAAAATATACTTCGTAGCTACTTTATATTTTAATATTATTTATATATTATTTATAGAAATAAATTCAATTGCAAATACAATAATTGGTACTTATACTTAAATGCTTTCCTGTACTATAATTTTCCTTTTTTCAGTAAGGTAGGTAGAGGGAACCTAGTCTTAAGTGACTCCGTTCATCATTTTCCGCCGAATTCTGAAGGAATACTTTACACTTTCCTTTTTTCAGGTTTAAAGTTAATAAAATCTTCACCTTTACCTATTGAAGACGTATCAAAGCAATCCAATAGAATTGTCAATGGATTTGCAGTCGACATATCTCAAGTTCCATACCATGCAGCAGTTAGACGTAAAACAAACTCAGGATGGGTTTATACGTGTGGAGCTTCGATTATAACAGCCAGGGCACTACTTACAGCTGCGCACTGCGTTAAAATGTAAGATCAAACTTTTCATATATATTTACTTAAATTTGCTTGTTTATTACTATTATTTAGCTTCATACTGGTTATCGCGGATTATCATGGGCAGGATAGGCATAGGGAGCATAGATTTAGGACATTCCTCTCTCCATATTCCGCCGAATTCTGGAGGCATTGCGTGCTGAGGTGCGGAAGTCAACAAGTTTTGACTCGATCCTAGAGCGAGAAAATGAAAATATTAAATATTTAATTTATTCGAAAGGGAATCAAACCCACAACCTGTTGTATTTACCATCGTACGCTTATACCCCTGTGCCACGACTGGCCTAGAAATCGTTTTAAAGTTCGCCTAAAGTTGACATCATCACATCACATTACCAGATATCCTGTCACTAACACTAGGTATTGTGCAAGCATCGACATATGACATTTGAGAGCTTGTTTCTCACCTTAGCATAATGAGACCTGTAGATACATAATTTTAATATTGGTGTGTAAAGTACTAAACCACACTACATTTGTAAAAACCATACGCGACGATTATCGGCAACATTATCATGACCTTGTATACCTAAAAACCAACTTATTACATTTATCTCTACAAAAAACAACATTTAGTTTCTTACGGATACGATTTTTCATATACGTTTATATGTATCCAATGCTATATTACTGATGAATATATTAGTCAACTTCATCAGAAAAGGAAACCATGTTAAATTACTCCGCTCCCCCACTTTCCACCGATTTCTGGAGGATTTGTGTTTTGAGTGGCGGAACTCAACGCCGCACTTTAACCTCGAGACCAGAAAGAAGAAATGAAAATATTAAATATTTCATTTCCTCGAGTAGAAATCGACCCCAGAACTTGTCGCGCTTAAAGCCACACACTTGCGCCCTTGCGCCACGACTGGCCTCAACATATATAAATATGTATTTAATTAATATTGTTAAATATTTATATAAAGTGTACTGTAAATATATTCTTTGTTAAAGGTCTGAATCAAGTCCATCATCATTTAGAGTAGTAGTTGGCACCTCTTACCGATCGTCCGGAGGCGATACTTATGATCTATCTAAACTTTACATCCATGAAAGCTACTCTTCTGTCACGTTGGTTCATGATATAGCAATGCTAGTTACCAACAAGCAAATGAGTTTAGGAAAAAATATATATCCAATAAGTTTCGCTGAGCCTTCTATTAGCATTCCAGTTGGTAAAACAGCCTTAGTATCTGGATTTGGGATGACATCTGTAAGTAACTGTGGTTTGACTATAAATTAAGTAATCTATATATTTTAAGTATTTAAATGATTTAATTTTTTTGCATTGTGTAAATTATATCTATTTATTTATTTTCATAAAACTGCGTAAAATTAACACGAAGTTTATTTTAAATTATATTATTTTTCAGTATGAAGGTGCGATATCATCAATGCTTTTAGCCGCAAATGTAGAAGTTGTGTCTCAAACAGCATGCACTAATGCTTATCGAAGAATCGCCACAATATCTTCAGGAATGTTATGTGCTTTTGCCAATAGTCCTCCTCGAGATGCATGTCAGGGTGACTCTGGAGGACCTCTAGTTATGGATGATACTTTGATAGGTGTTGTATCCTGGGGAGAAGGCTGTGCTAATGCTACATATCCTGGAGTTTATACAAGAGTCTCTGAATATTATACTTGGATAATTGGCAAGTTAGTGTTGGTATAAATCGATATGAACCAACATTCACAAAAAAGATAAAACATGTTAGTGTGCTGTAAGCATTGGTTTGTATCTCAGATATGCTATATGCTTTATCTCTATACAAATTTTCGTCACCATGAAGTGAGTCAGCGTTGCCAAATTTAATCTGATAAAAATGTTGAAATAAATGTAAAGAAAAATGTAGTTACAATATTATTTACAAGATCACAAAATTACGCAATCTAGTACAAGTATTTTAATAATATAAATAAATCAGCTTCACGCTGTATCCCGCACATAGCAGGATAGACAGAGGGAACCTAATGTTAAGACACTCCGTTCTCCACTTTCTGCTGAATTCTGGAGGCATTGTGTGTTGAGTGGCAGAACTCAACGCCGCACTTGTCCTCAAACCAGAGCGAACAAAGGGAAATATAAATTTAAGTAAATATTTCATCTCATCGAGTGGGGATGGAACCCACAACCAGTCGGTTTTACAGTCACACCTCGTGCCGCTGCGCCACGACTGGCCTCGAAGTAATTTAATGAAGTGAAAAAATTATTCAAGTTCAATTCAAGATGACCTTTTCAATTACAATAGAAGAAATAAGATTTATATAATTACAAAAGCACAAAACTTTATTAAAAAATAACAGAGATTATGAGAACAGATTTTTATTAAATTTAACTAATAATAAAAATACTTTGTAAACATAATCAACTGTAATAAAATTTTAAAATATTTTAAATTTAACTATTATAATGTAAAAGACTAAAAATAAGAACATCCAAATACCATTATTCTAAACTTTTAATAAATATTTGTAACAGAATATCTCTTTCTAGTGCAAATTATCGCCAGTCAATTCTTTTAATCCCTCCTGTCACCGAGCACTGGCACCCTGATTGATGGCCTCATTTGAATCTGAAGAAGATTTAGTTATGATTATCGAACTTATATAGCTTCGAATGATATTTTAATAATGTATAAAGATAAATGTAAATATTGCGTTATAATAAGGTCTAGTATGTATCGTAATTCTTAACTGAAGCAGTAGTTGCCAGTTCAGCATTGGTCGAAGTCGAAATAAATATTTGTAATAATTGAGGCCGTTGTGGCCCATTGGCACACGATGAACACATTTCTTTTTCTGGTGAAGAGGCAGATTGCGGCATTGAGGTATGCCACTCAACATGCAACTCCTCGAAAATTTTGGAGAAAGTGCCGCTACATACAGCGTGAAGATGTAGTAAAAAAATAAAAAAAACAATTATTATTAGTCACGTCACACATTTGTTTAAAAATTAAAAATATATACACCTATATAAATTTTAAAAAGAATATAAATATATTTATAATATAAGTATATGTATTGTTAGTATTGTTACGTTACCAAAACGTAAATTAGTACACGTTGTTTGATAAGCTGTTCTTTAACCGCCCGATATTGTAGCGCATACTAATTCGTTTATAGTTAACAGCTTAGGTGATAAGATAAAGAACAAAATAATTAGCAGCGACGCATTTAAATTTTTAATAGTCCCAAATACTACCTTGAAAGTGGCAATATATCTGAAGTCATTGAACTTTTCATTTCATTTAAAAAATTTCACTCGAATTTGACATTCTTCTACATTTTTATTTTCAATTATCAGCCAATATTAAAGAACTTGAGTTATTGTAAACTCAATTCAATACTTTTATGAAATTATATTCGTGATCTAAAATTATTGTATAGAAGTTGCACATTGATTTTAACGATGTCGCTGTTATCACATTCTTAAAACGATCGATAATGAACTAGTACAATCTCAATTGTTGTTATTGTTGTTGTTAAATCTCACTAATGTATGTTTATTTTTGTCGTAAGCTCCTGTCGTAGTGGTCGTGGTTATGAACTGTCTATCACATTTGAAAGCGATACCACACACAGCAGGGTATGCAGAGGGAATCTAGTGTTAAAATACTCCGTTCTCCATTTTCCGCCGAATTCCCGATGCATTGCGTGTTGAGTGGCGGAACTCAAAGCCACGCTTTGCCTCGACATCAGAGCGAAGAAATGAAAGTATTAAGTATTTAATTTCCTAGAGTGGAAATCGAAGCCATAACCTATCGTGTTTACAGTCATACTTTGTGCTCCTGCGCCACTACTGGACACTATATTTATTCATGTCGTCACATAAATATAAATATTACGTTAAGAAAATAATTGATTTATATGTTAAGTGCTATGTCTATAGTGTCTCTATTATTATTATGTCTTTCGTATCTAAGATACTTGCAATATATTCGTGACTAATCGTCTATGCTCGCTTTAAACAATATTAGGGCGGGTGCAACCGTACTGGTCTAGTATGTTGCAAAATAAATTCTTAACGCATACAACATACTATAAATTCTCTTGTCTTATGAAATTTGGTATAATAATACGTGGAATATTAAAAAATAATCACCTTCTTTATATACTTTATGCTAGCCCCCCATTACTCCCATTCTGTCCCTTAATTGGGCAAAGATTCCTTTCCCTTCTTTATCTACTTTATGCTAGCCTCCCATTACTCCCGTTCTGCCTCATAATTGGGCAAAGATCTCTCTTTATTTCTTTCACTCTTGCCTATTTTGTGCTATTGTACACCAGTCAAACTTGTAATGATCCATTGTCTCCACCTCCGTTTTGATGTATATACTTGCGAATATAAACATAAAAATGGTTTTATTGATACAGATAAGATTAACTTAACATTTGATCTGTGCAATCATAAATTAAGGTTACCCATTAATTAGTAAGTCAACGCGGCAACGCGTCGCCAATATTGAATTCGATTAGGCCGTTGAGCGCCTAAACCCACCAATAAGTATGTGTAATGCTATAGTCCCTCGGCCTATTACCTGGCAATTTCACAGAACAATCTACGTCGGATCGCGTCGACAGCACACAGTGATGTGTCACGCCGGCCTGGGGCCTGGGCTCTGTGACCGAGAGGGACGGCACGGCACTCACTCCCGCGATTTGTTTACACAGTGTTGCTTTCCCTTTCGCGTGCGCGTGTGTGCGTGACATCTGGCGGGTGCGCGTGTAGGCGTGCCACCCCGGTCCCGCGCTCGGGGTGGCGCCGCGCCTGTGTGCGTGACAGTCGAATAAATCTAATCTAATGCACACAAACATATTGGCGGGACGGCGTGTCATTTTTACGCTTGTGTTGTCGCTACTTGGGGTTCTTTATGCGGTGCGATGATATTATTATTCTGACGATTACGGCATCCTTTATGCGTACAATAAAATAATTAATAAGGGATGGAGGGTATTGTTGGGCGGCAGTTAGTGATCGGTATCGGACCACTTACCTCGTTCACGCTTTAGAAAGGTTACCATCAAGTTTATTATAACGTGTTTATTGTAATTGCGGAGGTATTGTTTAAACTACTACTGCAACTGCTTTAGCCAAGTCCTCATCTACATGTGTTGAACCCTCGAACAATTGGGTTGTTTTAAAAACAATATATAAATATAGATTTTATTCGTAATAGTTTTACGCATATAAAGTATATACTTTTCAATATTTATTTTATTAATAAAGTAATTAAATAATAAAAAAAAGAATTAAATAAAACATAATATCATTGCAAAGCCAAATGGTCTATGAACGAAACCATTGAGCCCGCGGTGACGTCAACGAGATTGATAAGCTAAAGGACAAGTCATCCTCATTATCTAAACTCAGCAATTTTATATACAAATTTGTAATAAAAGTGATATTTTACAAAACTCTTACATTTATAATAATGTTTTATACTTTATTTCTTTCACTGTATTTAAAGCGTAATTTTTTTGTGAGCGTATTCCATGGAACAGTTGACAAGTCGTTCAACCCTCGTAAAGTTTAACAATTATGCGGCCGGCTCATTTCGATGTGACCCTCTCCACCCATTGTAGACACCAATACACTACAACCAGCTTACATGGAGCCCTCAATTCTTGTAGAAAAATGCTCCTTTATCGCTTTTAATATAGTGGCGAACGGCAAGAAGGATCAGGGTATAATGGAAAATTATACACAAATATTATTATCCAGCCCGTTCACAAATATCAATAACGTATTACCGGCTTCGGACAGATTTAAAAGTTAATAACGAATGTTAGAATTATGACTTAATATGGTAAAAGTAAGCTTATTAGAGTGACATTTTCACATCTGAAATTTAACTTTTGAACTTTGTTTTGACAAAGGAGTAAAGTTCTAAAAAAGCTAAAAGACCCTAATCCTTGGATTAGGATTTTTTTTCAGCTTCACGCTGAATCCCGCACGTAGCACGGTAGGCACAGGGAAAGTGGGAGCCTAGTGTTAAGACACTCCGTTACTATTAAAACACTTTCGTTCCCCACTTTTCAACATATTCTGGAGGCATTTCGCATAGAGTGGCGGAACTCAAGGTCTTTTGCATTAATTGCTATTGGGCCTTTTGCATTAAAAATTATTGTAATTTGTTGACAAACGCTCATGATTTACACCAGAAACAACTGTGAAAGTGCTGGTAATAGATATTTTTTGTATTATAAATATTGATAAATGAAATGAATGAAATATTGAAATATTCGTTTTAAATATAAGTATAAATATTATAAACTGAATTGTATGAACTTTCAAGAAAATCTATAACAACTGCATATACAATATTTAGTCGTATCACAAAAATTAAAATAGTTAAATCACGTTGATACTATAAGGAGAAAAAACAATGGCTTCGACAAACACATCGAGGTTCCTCCGCAAGTCTTACTTACACCGATGTGAATACAGATCTAACTAAAGAGACAATATCTCCGGCGTTAAAAGGCCAGCCCGAGTGGATCGGCGGAAGGGGCGCCACCCTCCTTGCGAAATTACTACATTTGAAGGGAACAACTTTTTATGAGAAATAAGCCGCTGCTATGAATCTGGAATTATAAGGGAATCGAGTGGTGTGAGTACATTGCGCTGTATTGATTTAACGTGAACAAATAACGGAATCTGCTGCATACAGTGCGTTCCTATTATTGAGTAATAGTTTGCTAACAATCGCGTTTGAAACTTTTTTCAAATGAATGCGAATATCATTTTAAGCTTTATTCTGTTTGAGTGGGAATAAGAGATCTGCTCTGATAGGATTTTTTTTTGTTATATGTCATAAATGTGTTTTTCTAAATTACAACAATGCTTATATAATATTAATTTCAATAAGCTATATTGATACGAAATATCGTATACAAAACATTTCATTTGTACCTTTAGACTAATCTTTTTTTATATGTAATAGAAAATATTATATATATANTATATATATATATGTATATATATTTATAATGAATTCTTTATACAACAACATGAATTTTATCCACCTTAATTAGATATGATAGTTCACATAATAAAATGAACAGGTGAATCGACCAACTCAATCGTAACCGAATCCCAACGGAACGTTACATAATATAAGCGTGAGATATCCACAGTGGGCGTCGGGAACGGAATGCCGGAGGAAAGCTGACGGCCTTGACACCACAATATTTGGTGCGGTGAGCTAAACAACCCCGTACAAACAGACTTCCTCGACTTCGCTTCGAGTACAAGTAGTATCACATATAAGTATTTAAACCTGTTATGCTCAGTCAGTCCGTGGACTCTAATAGTGGGGTAATGTGTGTTTTGAGCTTTCACGCCCCGTGCGCGAGCGCCTACTATCTATCTAAGGTAATTAAGATCTTAAGAGTGTCGTTTGAATAAGCGCTGCTTAAAAAAAATGCCGAAAAATCGTGAAAGTGTATGGTTTAATATATTGTTTTTAAAAGCGCAGACATTTGCTTGTGAAGCGAAAAAAAAAGAGAAAGCGAGCAGCCGATTAAAAATGACCCACGTGAATGTATTCGTGTGGACAATATTTTAAAACAAAATGTCACACACTTTCTACGGGTGCCTGCGCCCCCCCGTCTGGGAGGTGGGCGAGGCGAGGGCGGGTGGAGGTCCCCTCAGCCGGCGGGGTGTCACTGTGGACTGTGGTGTCGTAACTCCGCGAACTTTTTAATTTACAATTAGGTAGCTTCCCATTTCTCTGCCCTATTTAGACTTCGTTTCACCGGTAGCCACGAGCGAAGCCTGCGAAGTTTGCTTATCGTCATATTAATCGCAATCAAAACATAAGAACCGCCAGCCACTTTTTATTATTCAAATTGAAAATTATCCTTTTTAGTTGGAGTGATTTTTTATTTGTAGTAGGAGTGTATGTTATGTAAAAAGAAATTATCATTTTTTGTATATAATCAGCTTCATGCTGTATACCGCACAGAGCAGGGTAGGCAGAGGGAACTTTGTGTTAAGACACTCCGTCCCCCACTTTCCGCCCAATTCTGGAGGCGTGGCGTGTTGAGTGGCGCAACTCAACTCCACACTTTACATCGATACCAGAGCGAAGAAATGAAAATATAAATTTGAGTAAAAAATTCATTTCCCCAAGTGGGGATCGGACCCACAACCAGCCGCGTTACAGTCACACTTTGTGCCCCTGCGCCACGACTGGCCTAATAGAATGGCGACTATATTTAAGATTTTTTTGCCTTTTTTACTTTTTGTTAAACTTCACATTGCTTTAAACTACAATAACGACCTCCCACTTCCCCGCCGTCGGAGTAGTCGCTTCGCAAACACAACAAATAAATCAAACCGGTTCACGCTTAGCGGGTGACAGCGCTGTCTGCTTATTGTTACAACAAGTCAGCTAATTAACTTGTTTTATAACAATTCACTGAGTTTTTACACGAAAGTATGGCATCGCCATAAATTAGACACAAAATGTGTTAAAGTGTTCGAGTAAATAATATCATTATCGTCTTATTTTTAATAACAAAAGATGTTTTAAATATTTCAAAGTTCTAAAATAAATCCTAAAAATCGGCTTCACGTTGTATCCCGCACAAAGCAGAGTAGGGTAGAGGGAACCTAGTTTTAAGACACTCCGTTCTCCACTTTCCGCCGAATTCCGGAGGCATTGCGTGTCGAGTGGCGGAACTCAATGTCACGCTTATTTCAAATTCTAAAAATTTCAAAGTACTCTTTGGTAATATTCATCATTTGTAGGTAACAGTCTTCGTTTTCATTTAATCGCTGTATTATTATGATATTAGGTAGTCCTGCTGTTATAGGATATCACGAGCCACCGTTACAACAAAGATGTGAAATTCTAGATTTGGAACCCGTAAACCTTTCAATATTCTATTCTTTTAGTATACTAAAAGAATAGAATATTGAAAGGTTTACCGGTTCCAAATCTAGAATTTTACATCTAATAAACTTATAAGTTTATTAGAGTTTTAATGTTTTTTCTCACATAAAGAAGTAGAAAGAAAAAATATAGCTACTCTAGATATAGACTCTTCGTTCTTTACAATACACTTTTCAGCTCATAAAAGTACGCAAATAAATATTAAATTATTTAATTAAAAGATTATATTTGTAAAGATCATATAACGTTTGTATAATGTTCGTTCGTTAATACGCATTTGTATAAATACTAAAATATAAAGCTTCTTAGCAAACTTTTAAATATAGATAAACTTGTACTCAACGAAAGAAAAAAAAATGTCTAAATGGATTTGTATCTGCAACTTTTGAACTGGATTAATCGCTTGTATTTAGTGTTGTACATTTTTAGAAAACCGACGTTTCGAACACTTTGCAGTAGTCCGTGGTCACGGGTAGACTGAGGAGGCATTCGTTATTTCATTTAAAATGTGTATTATAATAATCGTGAAAATCAAAGATCTTACTATCGATAACTGCACCACGACGATATTTAATATTTTATTATAACAAAACGAATTCATTCAATTTATATATAAACATAATAACTTTGAATATGAAGCTTGTCTTGGCGCAGGGGTTTTAGTATGTGGCTGTAAACGAAACCGTGAGTTTGATTCCCACTCAAGAATATTAAATATTTAACATTTTCATTTCTTCGCTCTGGTGTAGCTTTAAAAGCGCGGCGTTAAGTTCCGCCACCCTACACATAATACCTCCATAGATCAGCGGAAAATAGTCTAGGATACAGCTTGAATCTGACAAATAATAAAAAACTATAATAAAATAATATTATAAGTCCAATTTACAATTTTCCTTGTACAAACTCCACAATTCACAGTCCCAGACTGACCTGTTCGACAGTACATAACTGTAGTTCATTGTACGTTTTTATACCAGCACTATGTTGAATCGATGCAAAAGCGCCGCTGCATAGACATTTCCATGGAACACTGAATGTAAAAATAAATTGTATTGAATATTGGTAAAGCTACATATTTGCTGGCAAACAAAAAACTGAATACAAAATTTAGTTTTACCAATTAGAGTGAGTTTTTTTTATATTGATTGATGTTTGTGCGAGAATCTAGAGTTGAGTCACTCCGTTCCCCTTTTTTCGCTCATTTAATGAGGTTACTATATAGGTGATTGTGTTTTTTTTTTCAAGTTTCTCCCGAATAATAATCGAACCTACTACTGATTTTTTTTTATAAATGTAGTTTTAAATACATATCCTAATGATTTCATAGTAACATGCTTTCTTACACACCCCAAACAACAGAAAAGAGCGATGCTTGAAATAAATATGGAAGGGCAATCACTTCAGGTCTATTTATGAAACTTGGTGCTATTTTCAGAGTTCCGATATACCACAGCCAATGAAGCATTTCCTAAAACCTATTAAGTTGAGTGAATATTTTTGTACTTGTATAGCAATAAATATATAGCATAATTGTATAGCAATGTTCACATATAATAACTTCATATTCGTTATTTTAGCTGGTGATATAACTGTTACTATAAATAAATAAAATAAAAAATAAAAATCCGCTTCACGCTGTGTTCCGCACACAGCAGGGTAGGAACATAGTGATGAGACACTCCGCTTTGTAAGCATTACGTGTTAAGTGTTTTTTTTTGTATACATAATAATATAATATATGTTATGTCTTATGCCACTCGACAAACACAAGTTGATAACTTTGGGTCGCATTAGCTTAAGCATATATTTATTAATTAATCATAATCAGCTTCACGCTATATCCCGCACACAGCAGGGTAGGCAGAGGGAAGTGGCAGAACTCAACGCCGCGCTTTGCCTCGACACTAGAGCGAAGAAATGGAAATATAAATTTAAGTAAATATTTCATCTCCTCGAGTGAGGATCTAACCCACAATCAATCGGTTTTACAGTCATATTTTGTGCTCCTGCGCCACGACTGATCTCGCATATATTTATGTTTTACTAAATTTATTTTATCGCATCTTACATTTGAAGAAAGCAAAGAAAACAGAATGAAAAGGCAGTTCGTTCCCTTTCCACCCATTACACAAAAAGAAGAAGAATGCAATACAAACAAAAATAATTTCACTATGAAACTTTCCCCAATTGCTAGGAACCCACGACCGTCTAGTCCTTTCTCACACCCAACACCTAGATATTTAAATCGCTAGACAGATTAGACAAATTGGTTTCCAACAATCCACATCCTTATCCCATCCCATCCATGGAGATGAGTGGAGATATAGAAAACAAAACTAATCAAAATTAACCAACTTATCTTTAATGGAATATATGTATTTTATTAGAATCNACCCTCGACACCAGAGCGAAGAAATGGAAATATAAATTTATGTAAATATTTCATCTCCTCGAGTGGGGATCGAACCCACAACCAGTCGGTTTTACAGTCACACTTTGTGCCCCTGCTCCACGACCTATTTTTATATTACTAAATTTATTTTATCGCATCTTACATATAAAGAAAGAAAATAAAACAGAGTGAAAAGGCAGTTCGTCTGTTTCCACCCATTACACATAAAGAAGAAGAATGAAATACAAACAAAAATAAAAATAATTTCAAAATGAAACTTTCCCCAATTTCTACGAATCCACGACCATCTAGTCCTTTCTCACACCCAATACCTAGATATTTAAATCTCTAGACAGATTAGACAAATTGGTTTCCAAGAATCCACATCCTTATCCCATCCCATCCATGGAGATGAGTGGAGATATAGAAAAAAAAACTAATCAAAATTTACCAACTTATCTTTAATGGAATATATGTATTTTATTAGAATCCTTTGCTACCGAAAGCAAGATTACTATCGAAACATCCTATCGCTGATAGGTGATCATTGTGCCATCGTAAAATTGTGAGAGCCCTGTCCCGTTAGGTTGTCTTATATGGGAAAGGTGAACAAAAAATATCTACAAAACACACCGCCACCCTCAACTGTCAACAAAAAAAACAGGAGCATAAAGAAAGGCCCTCAAATTAAGGAATACCATTGGAATGTTGGAAACGCACCGCTTTAAAACCATTTGTGCTACTAAAATAATATTAAATATTATATAAGGCAAAATAGTGTTAATTAATATACTTCAAATTGGCTGTTTTATTGGTATTAATACATTCTGGAATCTGTATAGATACACACATAAGGTTTTTTTTAGCTTCACGAAGTATCTCACGCATTGCAGGGTAAGCAGAGGGAACCTAATATTAAGTTAGTGACAGTAGCACGGCCACATGTTCCTTGTTTATTTTTCACATTTTAACCTCAGCCTTCGAAACGCACCAGAGGTGACGGTTGTGGGTTCGATTCCCACTCGAGAGTTAAATATTAATGGTAATGTGGCGTGGTAAAGAGTGGTATTGAGTTCCACCACTCAACACGCAACGCCTCAAATATTCGATGGAAAACGGAGAACGAAAGTATCTTAATAGGGAACGCAGTATCTTAAAACTAAGTTGCCAGATTCCTTCTGCCTACTCTGCTATTTGGGGCATAAACGTGAAGCTAAAAAACCTCTTTACTGAACAAAGTGAACTCGATGACATAGATTCGCCACCAAATTGATGTCCATAGAGAGATATTAAAGACGTGTTGGATGGCGGAGCCCAACAGGCGACTTTGTTAGATCAGGAAGACGTGTAAAGAACTAGTTAAAGTACGTTTAAAAAAATACTATTAACATATTGTAAGTACATATAAGTGTGATATTTATTTCAGCATTAACTAAACTTAGGGCGAATACTTAAAATTAATTTGTTTTAATACGTATTTTTTTTAATTCTTTTAAGTTTTTTTATTAATTTAATACATATTCATATAGAAGCCTTGAAATGAACAGGCATTCGAAATAAATAAACTTCACCGTGACCGATACATTTCGAGAACATTCATTTATGATTTGGTTGTAAAAAATTTTACCTGATGTTAATAACGGAAAGGCCCATTGCCACGTGCGACGCCTGCAGCTTGTGTCGCTTTTGGAACATATTTTTTAAATACTTCCCGAGACGCCGATGTCGTATTAAAGCCTAGTAAAGGTATGAATATTTCTGGTGTTTTATTTTAAATGTGTAAGTATTTGCTTTAGAATATAACATCAAAATAAAAAATATATATTTTTGAGCTTTACGTTGTATCCAGCATTTAACCGGGTAGGCAGGAGGGAGTGTTAAGACACTCCACTCTTCACTTTCCGCCCTATTCTGGACATATTGCGTGTTGAGTGGCACAACTCAACGCCATGCTTTTGCCTCGACACCAGAGCGAAAATATGAAAACATTAAATATTTCATTTCTTCGAATGCGAATCGAATCCACTACCTGTTACGGTTACAGTCACACACTTGGGTCACTGCATCACGACTGACCTCACAACAAATGATGTGATATTCATAATAATAGCAAATAAGTATACAGAATATATAAATTTAAGAAACACAACTATATAAAGTAGTAAACTAAAATAAAAAACACTCATTGAACTTTAAATAAACATAATATAATTAACATAACATAATATACCATATATTATGTTAATTACAGTTTACAACTAAAATTAAATAATCAAGATCAATAGCTCCCACCCATCAATCATATTACACGTACAAATTAATGATTACATGAACTTGTTTTGGCTGATTTTTTTTATCCATTTTCCAGATTAAGTGATTTAACAGGCAGCAAGTGTTGACGTTAAGTCGGGCAATAGGTGTCAAAATAATTTATCACATTACAGCTCTACGCTTAACTGATTTTTCAAGGTTTATGTCAATGTCATCAATCATTATATGTTAAATGATTATTTGACATATTGACAATATATTGTTTTAATATAACATTTTGTATTTAAGTTCAGGTTTGTCGTGGCGTAGGACAAAGTGTCACTGTAAACACGATTGGTTGTGGGTTCGAGCCTTACTCGAGGAAATGAAATATTTGTTTAAATGTATATTTCCGTTTCTTAGGTATCAAGGCGAAGCGAGTCGTTGAGTTCCGCCACTCAACACGCAATGCTTCTAAATTCGATGAAAAGTGGAGAACAAAGTGTACTAAACCTAGGTTCTCTCTGCCTACTCTGCTGTGTCCGGGATACTTAATACGGGGTAATTCTTTATTTATATTTTTTTTATTTTAAATTATTTATTTAAAACGAAGGTTACAGTGTTTTTAACTTGTTTAATTGAATTGAACTTAATTATTTTTTTATCACCAGGAACGTAGACAGATATGGGATATATATAAATGTAGTTATAGTTATTTCTTTCTCCAAAAATATATATATTTCTGTGATAAGCCAAAAAAATTGCGGTACCGAGTGGAGACTAAAACTTTAAATCTTTTATTACATTATACGTCTAAAATTCATAAAAGAGCAAAATGTAATCTCACTAAGTAATTGAAGAGTCTAGTCAACCACAGCAAAGTCTATATTAAATGTAAAGGAAAAAATTATATATGAGAAACTAAAACACGTACCTACTTACCTACTACGTAATAAAATTAAGAGTAATTAAGAAAACAACATTCTTTATATGAATATTTAAAAAAGCTGTTTTGAGAGTTTTTTTTTGCAGCTTCACGCTTCCATCCCATCATGTATTCCACATGGGCAGGCAGAGTGAGCCTAGTGTTACTCTCTCCACATTCTGCTGAATTCTGGAAGGATTGAGTGGATGACGGGACTCAACGTCGCAACACCAGAGCGAAAAAATAATAAATATTTTATTTTCTCGAGTAGGAATCGAACCCTCAACTTATCGCGTTTACAGTCTTATGAATGTGCCCTTATCCACGACTAGGCTAGTCGTTAGTCCTTAAGATTAAGTCTGAGATAAAAATAATATTTAATTTATTATTTTCACTCATGAAAGCAGCAAAGAGCTTTCAACGTGATATGAAAAACAATTGTGATTTATCACTGTGATCTTACATCTTAATGGACATTAGCTTCACTTTGTATCCTCATATGTCATAGGCAAAGAAAACTTAGTGTCATCTAAAACACTTCTTTCTCCGCTTTCCGTTTCGACATTCTGTATTGAATGGCGGAACTCAACGCCGTACTTTATCATCCCATGCAGAACGAAGAAATAAAACTAATTTATTCTCCCGATTGGGGATTGTACCCACAACTATAGCACTTTACAGATAGTCACAAATTTTAAGTATAAAATAATCTATGGTAAGAACTGAAGACTGAATACGACATGGTATTCATTCAGGGACGTCCTAATTGCACCACTATCTTCCATATTTAGATATATTAAACGAAAATTGGATATTATTTAGCGTTGTTAGTCTGTAACAATAACATTAAAATAAAAGGAAAAATATCTTGAACCGTAGATAGTCCTGGGCGGTGAAATGAGTTGCCCTTAACGTGCAAGGGTGTGAGACGTTCGGAATTCATGCGTGGTACAAGTAACAGGCGGTGAGATGTTTTATATTATATCAAATTAAGTATTTAATCGTTACTAATTGAAATCAATATGTTTCGATCTATGTATTTATAAATATCTTTTCTTTAAGCTTCACACTGGTTTCAGTTCCCATTAGGACACTTCCGTTTGCCAATTTCCGCCAAATTCTTCCAATTCGCGTTGAATATCAGAACTCAACGTCACATTTTACCTCGTCACCAGAGCGAAGAAAGGAGAATATTAAATATTTCATTCCCTCGAGTGGGAATCGGACCCACAACCGTCGCGTTATATTAATATGCATGCTTGTATCTCTGCGCTACGACAACCTCAAATATTCTTATAGGTATTTATTGTTCGATCATTTTCCATTGTTATCTTTATTTCTACATTATTAGTAATTAAAGATGTGTGCAAAGTGTATTTTGCATGTTTACTAATAGCACATGCAACATACAAAATTATAAAACAACATTATGTTTTTAAAAAGAAAAAAAAATATTATTTTAGATTTGTGTGAAAGAAAATATTTCTTAGAAAACATAGTAAATTTTTACTTAGGTAGTATTAATTGTGTTAATAAAAATATTTTTACTATTTCACTCTATTATATTTAGAATTTACTTTCGCTTATATTTAGGCCATCACTTAAAGGAAGCCCAGTTAGATGGGCCTCTCCCGCTCCGCCATAAATCTTAAGACCCTCGACCGCCACCCGGTTTCACTCCGAACATCTATAAATACTTGTAGGTATTTCAAATAATAAACGAAAGATGGTCGGAGACGAGTGACAAAGTCAGAAGTCAGTGTTATTTGATCTAAGGACGTCCATATAAGGAATACTTTGAAGTAATGCGAAAAAAATATAGATCCTTACTAAAACTGCTTATAATTAACAATCGATACTAATAAAATTAAATTATACTTATATAATAATATGTCAAATAAATGAAATCTTTTAAGCCTAGCAGTGTTATTTAAAAGGGTAGCAGTGTTTAAAAATCAAATCTCCCCCAGACGCTATAACGCTGGCGATCCACCCCCGCCCAGCGCCCACACTCCACGACTCCCACTTTAAAAACCACCGAAAGCTACCAACTTTACTTATTGTCACACCAATTTATTAAATAAGTTACTTATATAATAGAACGATATGTTTATTCGATTTAATATCAAATATATCAGCTTAATATTACAGAAACAGAAAACCCATCCCGACATCACGTAACGTACAATAAAATAAACTGAGTAATAAATTTGAGAATCGTAAACGACAAATAAAACATCCAAAAACAACACTGTTTATAAGATTTGCGTCGGGGTTAAAAATACCGTATTGACTTTCCAAAGACGCAGCTCAGGTGTAGCGTCGGCACAGTGATTTGTATAGACTATAGCCTTGGTCTATTCCGCGACGGCCGCTCTGACACGGTTACCAATAACGCTGTCGTACTACAAACGTTGCAAGTGCGTGCGTCCGTTATAGTCTAAACATATAATATATTATTATGTCATAATCGATATATGAGACAGACTTGATTATCTTTTTTTTTCAGCTGCACGCTGTATCCCGCAAGAAGCAAGGTAGACAGAGGGAACCTAGAATTTAGAAACTCACCACTTTCCCCTGAATATTTTAAGGCATTGCGTGTTGACTGACAGTACTCCACGTCTCGCTATTGCCTTGTTACCAGAGCGAAGAAATGAAAATATTGAGAAATAACAATTCATTTCCCCGAATGGTAATCGAATCTACAAGCATCGCGATACAGCTACAAGCTTGTCCCCCTGCGCCAACACGGCCTTATTTTTTTAATTTGATTATGTAAATAAGTCAGCGAAGATATACATTTTCTGCGACTGACAATAGACAATGACTGAATCGTACACGTGACGATAATATTATCCTTAATAGCCCAGGATCCCAGGGCCCCCAGACCGATTTAATTTTGTCAAAGATGAAATTTTGATGACTATTAGTGTAATGTGTAGTTAAGACAATGTGCGTACTCACTAGCTTGAAAGTGGGGCCCTTTTGGAGGTAGCGCCAAATAAAGGTACATGTCTGTCCAAGAGGACGATTGAGCCATCGATTGGTCTGGGTGCTTATAAGGGGTCTCGAAATAGTACGTAAATAATACAACCTGAGCCTTTACTTCTGCCAGACGTCTTAGGTGTGAAGCCCCATGTAAAGGGTGGTATTGATAAATATACATTTTTCACAGTATTCTTTAAAACATGCTTAGATACGAGCGTTTCTAGTTTACTGTAGGTTACTCTAGCTAAATTGGCTCTACCTCTGAAAGGACCCCATTTTCAAGTTAGTAAGTACACATACAGTCTAATTACATATCAGACTATTAATCCTCAAAATTTCAGCTTTGCTAAAATGACGTAGGTTTGGGGGCCCTGGGATCTATTACAGAATGCTGTAATAGATATACTCTTGATTTCTTATATTCTAAACGAAAAACTTTAAAATGTTATAACTAAAATTTACTTTGAAATTTATAGAGAGGAAATGGAATTAATAATTTAATTTAATAATAAATAATAATTTAATTTAATGTTACTTAAAATAAAATAAAACTAACTGTCTCTAATGAATCAGATACAACAATTTTTACCTTAGACCTTAGTGTTTGAAAAATAAACAGTTTCGTTCTTATAGTCTCTTGTATGTCTTCTTAAATTATTTAAATAACATTTAAAATATATATATTATTATTGACTGATCTTTAATTTTTGACAATTCCATGAAAAATAAAAAACAGTTAATAAAAATATTCGTTATTGTCTGATGGTTAATATTCTAACTTCTAATAACTTTCTAACGTTCTTAAATGGGATAAATTTATTATTCTAAAATATATTATAATATTTATTGGGTTATTCTAAAAAAAAATTTTTCGCTTCTTATTCAGTTAATTTAGATCGTGTTTATAATTTCAGAAAATTAACATATTTTTTTATTAATTATATTGTCCATGAAACATTTAGCATTGTCAAAGCCACTTGCATGCGACCTCCTTAAACTACTTAGAATTGAAAGAAAATTACAATTGTGTGGTCACTTTCCTACTTAGTAGTTTAAAAACAGAAATATTACGCATCAATAAATAAAATCAGCTTCACGCTGTATCCTGCACACAGCAGGGTAGGCAGAGGGAACCTAGTGTTAAAACACCCCGTTCCCCACTTTCCGCCGAGTTCTGGAGGCATTGAGTGTTGAGTGGCGGAACTCAACGCCACGCTTTGCCTCGACACCAGAGCGAATAAATAACAATATAAATGTAAGTAAATATTTATTTTCCTCCAGTAGGGATCGAACCCACATCCAGTCGTTTTTACAGTCATACTTTGTGCCCCTGCGCCACGATATTTAACTAAAACACGAAATTTTTAACTAAAACCCAAAAAAAAAGAAAGTGAACCATATTCTTTATCCTAGATAGCAGGTCGTCCTAGTTTCTTTATCACTATCAGTTGCGCACGCGCAAGTGGCCGATAGCGGAAACGATCTCGTCGGCGACAGTCGCCATGGCACCGGAAGTGGGATCCACTCGTACCGGTCATGGACCCCAAAAATCATGATTACGCCAAGATTTCATTTGCGAACTGTTACAATACATTCTGAATAACAATAGACTCGCGCCTAGCACTGAATTAATAAGTAGGTCTTGCTATTCCAACGAGTCCTATATTATGACATTACATAATACATACTATAATACCTTACACACTACTATATAACGAAAAGTGAATAGTTTACAATTCATGATATTTTTTTTCAGCTTCACGCTGTATCCCGCATGTAAGAGGATAAGCAGAGCGAGCCTAGTTTTAAGGCCGACCAATTGTGGAGGCGTTGCGTGATAAGTGGCGGAACTTAACGCCGCGCTTTGTCTCGACACCAGAGGGAAGAATTTAAAATATTAAATATTTCATTTCCTCGAGTGGGGATTGAGCTCACAACCTGTCGCGTTTACACGTTTTAGTCACATGTTTGTGCCCCTGCGCCACAACTGACCTCTATTGATGATATTTGAATGTAAAATTTTGTATTGGACTGCTTTATTGTGGTCAAGTGTCAAATTATGTAGTATTAAATTCACATTATAGACACGATATTAACGGTTATTATTAACAGTTTATGTAAAACAATAATTTAAGTTAATTAAACATTTCGTAACATATGCAAATAAAACTTAACTACTATTTCCGAGAACATTTTCACATTTTCTTATGGAATGATCACACAGATGTTATTGGGAATGTTTAACCTATAATAGTATTCTAAACGTATGGTATGAAATTTCTAACCATTAAAAAAAATCAGCTTCACGCTGTATCCCGCACACAGCATTTTCGCAAATGCTTATGTTTTAATATTTATTAATAAACAAATTATAATAATAAGCTATAAACATTTCAAAACTCTTTCCTCCATTGCCTATTAGTAAAGGATCCCCATTAATTATTACGATTTATGCATTTAAAAGTGCAACTCTTTTTATAGCAATCTTTCTACAGTAATGTTCAATTGAATTAAATATCTTTACAATAATAATTTGTAATTCCAAGATAAAATAAATCCTAATTTACAAACCCTACTCTTTTTGCTGAAACTTAGAAACATTCAGTTCTAATTATTATTTTACATTGAGTTTTATACATACTTGGTTGTATATATATAATATTAAAATAATATAATTTACAGTATATCAAATCAAATAAGCATCACGCTGTATTCCGCACACAGCAGGGTAGGCAGAGGGAACCTAATGTTAAGACACTCCGTTCCCTACTTCCCATCGAGTTCTGGAGGTATTGCGTGTTGAGTGGCGGAACTCAACACCGCGCTTTGCCTCGACACCAGAGCGAAGAAATTAAATTATAAATGTAAATATTATAAATATTTCAATTCCTCGAGTGGGGATCGAACCCACAACCAGTCGATTCTACAGTCACATTTTGTACCCTTGCGCCACGACTGGCCATAATTTACAGTAAATAAAAATAAATTTCAGATATATAGATGTACCTATATATCTCCCAATAGTGGTAAGGGCGTCGTCCGAGCGCGGGCGCTGGCGGCGCCGAAGAGCCGCGTCCGCGACCTCATTGCGCGCCTCACGCCTGTTTACCGAGCCCACGGAACGCAACCTCTTTGCTCATCGATTCCCTAATAATAATCTTTCTGTTCTATATGTTAATTTGACTATAGGAATAAAGGAATAAGTTGGTGTATCTTTGATATAATATAGTTTCCAAAAATTTGACATATTATGTCAATTTGTTTTTGGAGACTCTATATCTATAACTCTATGCTTATAATATATCTAAGCCAGTTATATGTTGGAATTTCGGTGAAATTCATATTATTAATGCACCATGTTTCCCCTTTGTTTGGTTACGCTGATAACTTAACAATTTATTTATCACTAGAATAATTCTTTAAAACAGTTTTATAGGATAAAATAACAATAAAAAATGTCGTCACAGACTTTTAATCGAGCAAATGAAATATTTAAAATTTTTATTTTTTCGCTCTGGTGTTAAAGCTAAAAGATCAACACGCAATTCCTCCAAAATTTGGGGGGAATTGGGGAAATTTCCAGATACCCTCTGTCCACACTGCCATATGCAGGAAACATCGTGAAACTGAAAAAAAAAGACATTAAAAAGAACAACGTATCTAGAAATAGCATGTACGTGTACATATCAATCAAGCGAATACGTAGTCGTACCCAGTCGCGATCGTAAAATATATGTAGAGTATGAAGAACACCTACGATGCTTTATTTTAATCCGATATACATTTTTGAGGTGAGATTTTGAGACAGTGAACGGCGGACACGTGATGCCGAATAAAATGTCTGCCAAACATCTCCACCATATGTCTAATTATAAACGAGCCAACGGAAAAAAAACCGATCAGATCGCAATGCGTTTAAAAAAAGACGCATCAAACAAACAACGGGAACGAGAGCTCGCGGTCACTCAATTCAAATGACGGAATGACACCGAATTGCGGCATACAGGTAAACATATAGAGCGTTGCGCGCACTTGAGATCGTGCCAATTATCGTTGGACTTCAATCGACCGGGGGACCTTCGTTACTCTAATTTATTTTACATGTATTCGTCGGATCATTATTTTGTCTTAATTTAATAAAAGGTGGATCAACGAGCCTGTTTAAATATGCTACGTTGTTTTTTTTGTTGTCACTTTTGATCAGCTTCACGCTGTATCCCGCACACTGCGGGTAGGCAAAGGGAACCTACTGTTAAGACACTCCGTTCCCCACTTTCTGCCGAATTCTGGAGGTATTGCGTGTTGAGTGGCAGAACTCAACATACTCAACTCTCATCACTTTTGATGAGAATACCAAATTCTTTAAATATACTTGTGTATTCAAGATATGTGGGCCGTTTCGCTGACGTTTTCTAAGCCTATAGGCAACAACCGATTTAAATTAGTAGGTTAACAATAAAACAATTAGTGATGCGATGGACGAGAGTTAAGAAAGCGACAATACATTAACCTACACTGTTGTAGGGAAAACCGTCACACGAGTTTTGTTCAATTATAGAGAAAACTCCGATATAGTTACTACTGGAAGGTTAATATGCTATTTAGGTAATATAGGTATACCTAATTTCTTATTTTATTTATTATGATGATAAAATGTATCTATCGATTTTCTTTCTTATCGTTTATTATACATGTATAATGAATGTGTAATTCTATTCTATTCCAATATTAATATAAATAGATATCAATAGAACTTTCTTCGCTTTACCAAAATTTACTTTATTAAAATAAAAAACAAAGAAAATATGATTTTTTTTTAATAATGAAGATCAGATATTACCTAGATAATCCACAAGACGCTTCCAGAACAACAACATCTTTCATCTAGTAAAGGCAAAGCGGTAAGAAAGTGTACTTTCACTCTGTAAGTTGATGCTTTACTCCTTATTCTATCACACCTCATTTAAGTCCAAGGGCCAATTTTATTGCGCCATAAACTATAGAAAATATCGTGATCTTTAAATATTATTCTTTCAACTGATATATGCTTGTAACAAATTCATCATATTAGTATTGGAAACTTTCAATTACTAAGACTTCAATTATATAAAAGTTTTTACTCAGATATAATTAAATAAAAATAAATAAAATTAGCTTCACGCTGTATCCCGCACACAGCAGGGTAGGCAGAGGGAACCTAGTGTTAAGACACTCCGTTCCCCACTTTCTGCCGAATTCTGGAGGCATTGCGTGTTGAATGGCAGAACTCAACGCCGCGCTTAACCTCGACACCAGAGCGAAGAAATGGAAATATAAATTTAAGTAAATATTTCATCTCCTCGAGTGGGGATCGAACCCACAACCAGTCTGTTTTGCAGTCACACCTCGTGCCGCTGCGCCACGACCGGCCTCAGATATAATTAAAGTTGTAATAAATGTTTGAAAATAAGGTAATAATGAGAAGAATAAGTTTTACATTAAAAACCGTGCAAAGTGAAGTAGATTTAGGAGGAAGGTAGATCCTGGGAAAAGCCGGAACTAATGCCAGGAGAAAGAAGACCAAAGAAGCGTAAATGAAACCAATTAAATTTATAAATTTAATGTTAAAATTATAAACATCGCTGCAGCTTCAAACGAAGAAATATTTAAAAAAACCACCGCCAAATAAAATTTTAAAATATAAATATATTAAAAAAATATTACATAGTTAACAATTTTAATTAAACATTCTTTTTAATAGTTTGTATACCATTTTAAGACCAACGTGACGCAGTGCGACAGCGTCTAAAACGCGACGGTTTTGAGTTCTTTTTTCAATTGGTAGAATGAACATGGGGATACAGTGTGAAGCGTAAATAAATAAATATTATCATTTTCATGACAATATTTACAATCAATAACATATAGCACATATGCGTGAATAATTAATTTGAATACAATAATAGCTTAATTGGAAAAAGTTATTTTTATGTAAATATAACAATATACACATATTGATAAGTATTATTAATAATAGTATAAACTATAAAGTAAAATATATCCCATTTTACTTGAAAATGTGATAAATTAAACACTGGGAGCATACAATCAAAACCCGGCAAAAACAAGGTCACTAGGTCCTACTATGGGCAATATATTTATAACAGAAAATGTGAAATGATTTCTTGGGAATAATGTAGTGAAACTCAGACTATTTTGACACAAATAAAAATGATTATTTTTAAATGTTTTACAAAGAAAATGACAAATTTATTGATCCGTGGCTCGCTCATTAACCGTAAGACGTTGTTTAAAAACATCTTATATTATAGCTTCAACTAAACTTAAGCTATCTAATTAAACAAAATAATTAAATTTGCCATATTTTGTTTTGTTTTTTGTTATAACTATACACATACTATTCATATTTAGTTTTTTGATTTGTTAAAACTATACATATATATATATTATTTATTATATAACCCGTAAAATTTAAATTGTCACGAGTACATCTCACAATCGATGAGACGAAATGGAATTGCTGGTTGGTAGCGTAATGCACGTCGGTCGGAAGGTGAAAGGCGTATCGCTTTCGAATTAGATCGCGTTAAATCGGCAACAGTGAAAACATAAGACAACGACTCTCGATGTTTATGTAAACACCGCACCGGGTTATGTGAATGAGATTGAAAAGTGTGTATTCTAGAAAATCTATTCTTGTAAATATTATTTCGAATGGATTTCCTTATTGGTTTATGTTCTTTTTTACATATTTCTTTTATCATATCATCATATTTTTTTTAAAGAGATAATAATAAGAACTAGTTAGTTAGTCTTTATGTAAGCTCTCCCTCTCTCTCAGACTCTAATATAGACTTCAGAAGGAGAACTCAAAATCAAACTCAATAAAGAAAATCAAATTCAATAAAGAAACATTTACTTTTACCGAGATATTGTCCATTTTATTCGTATGTCCTAAATAACGAAGGTTTCTTAATTATAGACGCGAAACAGTTGATAATTTTAATCCAGAGCTCGGCATTGAATACAAATGCGTCATTAGCAACGATAGTGATCTCGATACCTCGAGTGTATGATCGACCTATTTTTAATTTACCCACAATGCAGTAAAACAGCGCTGACAAGTAAGTGAGGTAATTGTTAAATTTATGTTAGTGTCAAAAGAATGTTTGTGTGTGCATTATTGGAAAATACGTTATCAGCTTCACGCTGTATCCCGCACACAGCAGGGTAGGCTGAGGGAACCTAGTGTTAAGACACTCCGTTCCCCACTTTCCGCCGAATTCTGGAGGCATTGCGTGTTGAGTGGCGGAACTCAATGCCGCGCTTTACCTCGCCACTAGAGCGAAGAAATGAAAATATAGATGTAAATAAATATTTCACTTCCTCGAGTGGGGATCGAACCCACAACTAGTCGAATTTACAGTCACACTTTGAGCCTCTGCGCCACGACCGGCCTCAATACGTTATCGTTTCTCTTAATTACATGATGTTGCTTTTCCTTAGGAATTTAGGAATATCATAATTTTAAAGAATCAACGTCTGTCAATGAGACGGTTGTGAGTTCGATCCGCGTTCGGGGGAATGTTTTATTATTATTATTTGTTAAGTACCGCCACTTGACACACGATTCAGGTGGAAAATGGGGAAATAATAGTCCAATCCAGATTACTGTTATAAATTTTCTTTGCCTCCCCTGCTATGTATATATGGAACAAAGTGTGGCACTTAAATAACAGGAAACGTGTGACGTTTCTAATAGAGTAAGATAAGGTGCTAAATATTGTACTGAAAAAACAATACACTTTAAAAATAATAATTTTCTTTATATTTTTACTATTAGTATTAATAGAAATCAGCTCATGTAAGATATCATTTGCACATTCTTTTAGGCCATAGATAAATTATTCTTTACTCTAGAAACATATTTAAATTAATTTTAAATAAATAATTTTTAATATTTTTTTATCAACTATAAAGAGAACTGTACAAAAAAGGCTCTTATTATAAAATTTGGCACATATCTGATAATGAACCTTTTCCTTTGCAACTAAACAATACATTAATAAGATGCCACATAATATATGTACACATAGTGCTATAAAGTACAAACATACAACTACCACCTCAATTTAGCATCAATATAGGGCGCCCTACTATTTTTCTCTAATATAAACGAATACCGTGATATACACAGGCTATGAAGCAATAAATGTGACTTAATAATAAAAGTTATGACTCATCCCGTAATATTACTTTCATCAGTTCGCTCAGGTCAATATAAATACCAGTTTATTTTTCGTATTATAATATCTATTTGCTTATCAAAAATATTTATTATTACAACATATTTCGGTATAGTACTCATAATTTCATATTCCTTTATGATTTTCTTAAAATCTATAGCTGTGGAAGTCCTTTTGTTAGTTATACCTGTAAGGCATGGTAAATATATATAGGTGAAGTATGGAATCTCTGGTCACTACGTTCCCTCTTCTCTAGAAAAAGATGAAGGGATCATAGGTCAAGACCCTGCTATGCGGAATGTGAAAAGTAAAAAATTATAATGAAATGCTTGTATAGTTAACTTATTATTTATTAAAAAAAATACCACATTCTATTATAATATAATAATATTATAAATACTCATACCACCATAAGCTTTAATACATTTGTTAGTCTATAAATATCACCAAATGCGCATCCGGCGCTAACTACAAAATGTCAACCGCGTCGTAAATCTACTGCAGAAATTTTTGTCATACATAATTTTCTATCAATTGGATATGGCATTTCAATATTTCCACTAAATTATACACCCAAAAATGTAACTATACTAACCAATATTTAATATTTCACTTATAAACAAAATTTATAAATTTCATTTATTTCATTTAATGAAGTATATATGCAAAATTGGTATAAATTATCAAATTTACCGCCTCCAGTTTTAAGTAAAAACATCGTATATTCAAATCCTTCCTAGAACGTCGCGTTGGGCCATCATCTAAAATAATCATAAATTTATTTCAAGCGTCTAAGGAGCGAGTACATTGGCAAACAGCTCAATGCCAATCATTAGGACCGGTACTAACAGCTACATGGATAATACTGCCGTTTGAAATTAGTCTATCTGCCATTGTGATAAAGTTTAGATTACATTGTATTATATTAACGTATTTGTTTATATGTTTGATCACTCGTTTCTTACGAAAGGAGATATGTAACACTGTGAAATGTAAAGAATTTCGATTATGTAATTCTAATGTATTTTGTATTGAATTCAAGAGAAATTAAAATATTATTTAAATTGAAGTTAAAAATCAAACATGTTCTAAGTTAATTTAATGTATGTCGTAATGTTTAATTAAAAATATTATTTTATCACTACAATGTTAATTAAAAAACAAAACAATACAATAACATCGTTTATACATATTTAAGATAAGTATTAGTAAAACTGTTTACGTATACCAAGAACTTAAGCTTCATCATGTTGTTTTTTTTTATCATGTTGTTTTTTTTTTAATAAATTTGTTAAATATTTTTTTATTTAACACACTTTATGAAATCTGGATTAAAAAGTCCTAAATGTAATTTTATAAAAAAATAAATTTAAAAAAATTAAAAAAATATGTAAACAAGGAATTGTGATTAAGTTTGGAATAAATTAGTCCGTAAAATTACAATTTATAATAAAACAACATCATATCGTTTGTAAATTTGACATTGACATTTCAAGGATACCAGCAAGTTCTCAGTTTATGTGCGCATCCACGTATCCCGAACACATCGAGCCAGACGCTGCGTCATACACGATCCTACAGTCTACACGAGGAAAGTCTCAGTTATTTTCCATTTATCAGACACTACACCAATAAGTCAATAATATATAAATATGTTACGATATAAAAGTTAGTTAACTGCCAATAAAAACTAAAGGTTTTATAGCATTAACAGGCTTGTACTGGTTGTATTACGTCGTTTACATACTTTTTACACGTAAAATAATATCGTAGTGCCTTTTATATATGCAAAAACTAAATTGATGTCATATACTTCACTTCACCTACAACATCCTTATCTTTACTTATGTAGTAAACGTAATAAAATGTTGTTGCTCAAATAAATGAAGCCACTGACGTCAATGTTACGAGAAACTTTAAAATTATTTGGCTCTTTTTTTTTGGAAAGCGAACCAGTATTCATTAATTTAACACATTATTCTGCTTAAGGCTGACAAGTCGAACAAAAGACTTCAAAACCTCTAAAGAATTTGAATTTTTCTTTAAGATAATATAACATAAATATAGTTCTGGAAGTGTATATGAACACCGACGAATATTATTCTCAATTCTTCGGGCTCTTTAAATTCTGTTGTATGTAATTAGTGCACCCATCTACGTTGATCAAAGCTCTAATTCCACAACCAATTATATTGGCAGCTCGCTTATGCCATCTTAGCTGAATATATGGTACCAGATTTTTTTAAGTTTCAATAAACGTTTATGCTAATTAAAAATAAATATTTTAATTATTATAAAGCACATCTTTTTTACCATGATCAGATAATGTACATAATAAGTATTTAAATTTCCATCTTATAAACATTCTTCATTTTATACAATTTTATATTTATTTATTTTACTAACTATACAGTAAAACAAAAACTTCTTATAAATAATTAATTCAAAGTTAACAAAAAAATTATATAAATTGACATTGTTTATCGAAACGGCGCGGGCGCACAGAAACAAATGAAAATGTGTCGGTTCGCCCCGCGTCAAGTCAGTGACCTCGATTATAACTTGTAAATTCGGATTCAAATAACAAAACAAGTTTATTAGTTAGGTATATATGTGTGTGGGACATCACGGGTAGGTATTCGACCATTACCGACCAGGACAAATGTGGTTACACATCTCTGTCCTTGCTCGACTTACAAGTATGTGATAAGGTGCGCACATTGATAAACACAGCGCGGCGGTCCGCCACACGTCACACTTGGAACTAGAATTTGCTTATCTTTTGTTCCGATAACAAGATACTAGATAATAAGTGTTGTAGTAAATTAAATATAATATTTATTAATAATTACAATAGTAACCTCTAAATAGACCATTGCTTATATATCTAGAAGTGGAAGTTCCGTTACGAAAGACAAACAAACGGTAAAACGACATGTATAACGAAAATTCTATCGATAAAAGCGTTTATCTATCTTTCAATTTATTATAGTTGAATTAAATTCTAAATGGTCGCGCAGGCTCGTGGCACGAAGGCAGACGGACACTCCGCACTCCAATTAACGCACGTTCACACGGATACGCGCCACGATACGTATTCAACTTGGCACCCGCATGTAACGCGCTTGGTTGAAATCATTTTTTTATATAGGTATAAGTAAATATATCAACGAAATCGTGAGATAGTTGAGACACACTCAACTAAATGGTTCTAGGTTCAAATTCCATTCTGTATAAATTAGCAAAACAGGATATATATATAATATAAGCGATTCCTTGATCTAGTTAAACAAAATGCAGAGTTAGGTTACGCCATTGGCCTCCTTCAGTTCACGTCAGTTCTTAGATAAGTGGCGTCCTTACTAAGGTGGAAAACTGAGAGAAAACTGAAACAAAAAAAAATTAATTCGTAATTAAATACAAAAGACAATAATTGCAAAACTGATTTAAATACCACAGCTTGTGAAAACACTTAAGCAAGTTTAACTTATCCTGTCATCCATGGGCTGGTTCGCACTCGTTTTCAAAATAGACCATCGAAACCATGCGCCTGATTATCAGGATCGCTGTCGATGGTCGGTCAGTGCGCCGACGCGCCTCGCCTCGCACTATTTATATCGAAGATGCTTTCGACACGCCATGTATGTATTTGCCTTAATTTTATTTCCATTTATAACCGGTTTCATATGATATCTATTAGATTGATTTAATATATTTGATAAATATATAAATTTTAGCAGTTCTAGATTATTGAATATTAATATAATGTATTATAATTTATTAGTCTAATTTGAGATATTTTCAATAAAAACATTTTGATGATTTGTGTCAATTCACATAAGTTCTTGTTTACTTAGACAAAAATACAAAAATATTTAGAAAAAAAACGTGTAAATTAAAATCAGTTCTTGTTTTAATTTACCTTTAGTTCTAACGATGTAAAGTCTTAATCTTAATCAGCTTCACGCTGTATCCCGCACACAGCTGGGTAGGCAGAGGGAACCTGGTGTTAAGACACTCCGTTCCCCACTTTCCGCCGAGTTCTGGAGGCATTGCGTGTTGAGTGGCGGAACTCAGCGCCACGCTTTGCCTCGACACCAGAGCGAGGAAATATAAATAAATATTTCACTTACTCGAGTGGAGATCCAACCCACAACCAGTAGATTTTACAGTCACACTTTGTGTCTTTGCGCCACGACTGGCCTGGCCAATGTAAAGTCTTGTTGCTGATAATTCCGTATTTTAATTAAATAAAAGATCTAAGGAATATGTAGCTTCGAAAACTTTCCATTTACATTATTTACTAAAACAATACAACGTTGTTACACAAAGTAAAAAATATTTCGACAGTAAAAAGGTCTTAAAAAATACATATTGAGATATTTCGAAAAATGTATCGTGGGAGTAGAATTCCACGTTTGATGCGCCGACGCCGCCGCACTGTTGAGACAACTTTTTATTATCCACTACTACCTGCTCTTTTATGCAGAATCAAAGGCTTTTTGCCTACCTACACTTATATATTATGTTATTTGTGTTATTTAAAAAAAGTCACATACAAAAATGAAGGTATTTTGATGTATTTAAAAAATATAGTTTTATATAATCTTAACTTAAAAATTTGAAATTGGTAAGTGAAATGAAACTTACTATTTGATTTAATTCAACGTGAACGTAACGAAAGCTCCAAAGAATTTCGTTATTTGAGCGATTAATCAAAGCTGTGCCATCAAGGTTGGCAGGTCAATCGCGATGTGTTTACCTGCGTCCTGTGTGTGGTCCCGATTCTTACTATCGCTTCGTCGCCTTACGCTTCCTACGCTTCTATATCACTAATTATAGTAAATATGTCTATTATTTTTCTTTAATAATCAATTTTATAACATTTATAATCAGGATATATTTCTGAATATTTTTAAAGATAAAAAAACTGCTTTTCTTTCTGCATGGCTAAGGATATTGTAAAAATATAGTAATAGTATGTTGTTGTTGAAATCTTAAAAGACTCTATCTGATTGTATGTGATCACGTCCTATTTAAAAAGTGGATATTGTTCAATAGAGTCGTATTTTCTCCGCTTAATTAGTTGGAAACAGTTGAGCAATGTAAAGTTTGTTGCAAAATTAAAATCTGTATAATTTTCAAAAAAACATTAGACACTTTTACTTTACCTCGACACCAGACTGAAATGAAAATATTAAACATTTTATTTCCTCGAGTTCGAACTCGAACTCAATATGGAACCCACAACCTATTTCGTTTACATACACACGTTCCTACTGATGTACCACGAATGGCCTCTGAAATATGAAACATCATATAATGATAAAATATAATTAATAAGCTGAGTAAAGAAGACCAAACAATACTATGAACTAAGGCCTCAGATCCTACCGTGCGCTACATTTAGCGGTACCTACTTCATTTGGTATGCCGCGAGCGAAGCAGGATGTTGATAAGATATTCTCATTGCTCTATGAGTTGCGTTTGCACCTCGCCAACGCTCATATTACTACGTAAAATATTTGACACGCAAGTATGTATTACCATTTAGAGCGATGTCGGTCGGAATAGGTACCGATGTGGACGTTCGCTTTTTATATTTAGAATTTAATGACGCATCAGTGAACTTAAAGCCCGAATCGTTTTTTATAACAACAGTAGTAGGTATATGAAACGGATGTATTCATATTATTTTATTTCACAAGTACGGTAATTTGTGATTATTGTAGAACGAAATTTAGTAGGAATTTTATAATAATGTTAAATTCGTTTCGTTGTTAATAGATGTAAACTCGTGATGACGTAAAGATAAATTTTACATTATGAAAACAAAAAGAAACCCAATATATCTCGATAACATATTAAGCCTGTTAGTGGATTTACGGTAAATATGAGACGGTTAATAAATTCCTTTCAGAAAACTTAGATGCAAGCGCATTTTTTTTTGATTTTATAACAGTTTTCGGTCAAAAACAATTTTGGGTTAAGTTTAAACTTACCCTCGGAGTTCTATAACCTAAGAGACATAATAAAGAATATGAAATGTTTTATTAGACAATGACAAATATAAAGGTTAGAATAGCAAAATGAGTAAGTAACTATAGGAGATTTTTCTATTCCATTAGTAGTCTCCAGTCCTTTGGTCGAAGCCCACCGTCTCAGGTCAGAGTACTTTAGTAATATGGGTCACCGCCAAAAAGTACATAACATTTGTAAGTAAGCTTGAGAATATTCACGTCACATTTTTAGGGATGTTTGATCTTAAAAATCATATTTTTAAAATATGAACATTGATACATTGATCTTACCAAACAAATTGAAGAGGAATAAGTTAAGAAGTATTTTGTACATGTACTCCTATTTCTAGGAGCGAGAGACATTTTTTCAATATTTTGCTAAAAGATTTCAATCTTGTCTAGAACTATTATTAATTCATTTTTAGAATGTACTTCGAGAGTGACACTAGTAAAATCAGATTGAATATCAAAAGGTTAAGTTGAGAAAAAAAATCAGTGGAGACGAGTGTTAATTAACATTTAAAGGGCCCTCATAAACTTAAGTTGGATCTCAAGTCCCTTGTACTGCTCTGAGTTCATTCTACAAGGCGATGGGCTCAGACTCCCATGGCGACTTAATGGAATGTTGAGAAGTTACTTCTAATGGAAAAAATAACTTCATAATTTTACATTACAATGCCCTACGAAAAAAATCAATTTTGAAATTTTATGTATATATTATAGCTACTGCACATTTGTATCCTTCTCCCTTTATTTTTGTTATCCTTCGATAATACAATATCTTTGGTGCTGGAGGAAGCACGTAAAAAGCACGAGGACGAGCCGAAAGAGATATGCAGAGGAGCGTTTAACGCCTCTGTTTATTCTCGCAAATTTTCAAATTTGTAACAAGTAGTATTTAAGTATTTATACCCTGCTGTGTGCGGGAGATAGGGTGACGCTGATTATTTTATTATTATTAAATCTTATCTAAAAATGGTAAATTAAAAAAAATATTACAAAATACAAAAAACCCCGACTGCATACACACTGAAAAGAAAAAAATATTATTATAAATATTAATTTATTAGAATTATCAGTCGGATAACCAATTTTTCAACTAATTAAATTTAAGAAAAAACATCTCTAATAACTAGGGAAAAGCTATATGTCAAAGGAAAATCTTGGACAAACCATAATTCAAAATAAGCCTTGATATATTCAAAACATTATCTTATCATGACGTTGTAAACGGTGACGCAATGCTATCGTAACTAGGATGTTACGCACTCAATAGAAATTAATCAATAACTATTTACCTTCCTATTGCTTGTTAAAAATAGTGTTGAATAATCTTCTTGGTCTGTAATATCTTAAATAATCTTTTTGGTTATTTTCTAATCAAAATTTGAAACTTTTTATTTAAATCAACAAACTAAAATATGAAAATTGATGGTTCAAACCATTTTTAATAGTCAATTCATAGTATAAAAATTTCAATTTTATCAATCAAATAAGTCCGGCTCGGGAGGCGGTTGTTGAACAGAGCCTTACTTAAAGAAGTCAATTCTTTAATTTATTCTTAATACTTTTGATTAATTAAAATATGTGTATATTAAGATGCGATTATTGAATTATATTATTAAACAAAACAATATATAGTCCATTCTATGTAAACAAATCAAGTCTATCGAACCTAATCTACTTACATAGAATCCTTTGTACCTATGTAAAAAAATGCTATAATCGTTGCTATGACAACTAATTATAAATAAACAGAAATAATAATTATTGTTAATAAGCATTAATAGAGTAAATAGTGTCGCCTTGTAGAAAACCACGTGTACTCGACAGTTATCACGTGGAATGTACGAACGTCACAGTTCGCCATCATTAAATCTAATCTTACAGGAAAATGTTATTAGCTGTGTATTCGACCGCTCACATCTGGGAATTAAAATGTATTAATAAGTACGGATATTTATTGTATGAATAGTTATAATATAACAAAAAGTACACTCTGAAAGCAAGTAACAAGTCAAGACTCTTCTATATTAGTTACGAAATTGCGTTTTCAATTTCCATCTATCTAAAAAATTTTCGTAGATGTCATAGTAATGGTAAAATATCTCTAAACTGGAAAATCCTATACACGATAAATATAAAAACCAGACAAGCGCGAGTCTGGCTCGCCCATCAAGGGTTGCTTACAAAAATTGGAGGTTTCGAACTTTTCCTGAAATTCAAGTTTAGCTTAGCCAGAACCCTTTCATCTGATACCTCTATACTTGAACTAGCGGCTTTAATAACATATTTGGCCCCGCTAAGGCTATTATTTTTTAGAATTTTACCTTAAATGTATAGTTTTCAGATTTTCTGTAGATGTTAGCTGCCAAATTTCATAAATCTATGTCAATTGAAAATACCTTATTAATTTTTTTTCTCTTTATAATGTCTATTTTTTTCTCTATATAGTGAAATACGCGTTTTTTGCGATATAAACGGCCATATCTTTTTTTTTAAGTAAATGTAAAAATACTATTTTTTCAAGAAATCATGGGACCGTAGATCTGATTATATGGTTTGAATTTTAGCTCGATATCTCTAAGCGTCTAACCGTTCTGAGATAGAGGCTCTTGACAGACAGACAGACAGACGAACGGACGGACAACAAAGTCATCTTATAAGGGTTTCTTGTTTCCTTAAAAGGTAAATTAAATCTTACACTAAATTGATAAATTTACGTCTAGATAATTTTTCTATAAAATTACTTAGAAATAATATCTCTATATATAATAAGACAAAAATATTTTGTCTGTACATTTAGTAATTTTGACTGAAATGGATAGAGGGACACTTAAAAAGAATAATAGAAAGCAAAAAGATTTTTTTTGAATTTCTTGTCTGTCTGTCTGTCTGTCGATATGTATGTCCACATTTTTCTCTGAAAGTACTGAACCGATTTACTTAAAAGTTTCACCAATTGCTTTGTTTTAACTCAACTTAACTACTAAAGTTTGGTTCATCAAAATCGGTTCATTAAAAAAAAGTTATCGTCATTTGAATGAACTCAAGGCATTAGTTTGCCTGCGAATGTTATATAGCAATCGCGCTGGTAAGATTCCTGGCTAAAGAATGACATTCGAAACGTCTTGGTTATATGACTGTTGATAAAAATATATATTTTTGAAGCACTATTATACAATATTTTATACAATAAAGTAAACAAAATTGAATTGTTAGTGGAGATTACCTTCATAAATCATAACAGTTAAGTTTAAATCGTAATTAATTCAACACAGAGATAAAGAACGATTTGATCTTCAAAGAGATATCAAGCAAATACATAGATTTTTTGGTTCGTTCGTTCGTTTGAAATAAATCTATATAAAAATGCCTAAAAACATCCTTTCTACGTGTACTCTGTAATAACTACATATTTACCAATTGTACATTTAGCTAATAATATGTGTAACTAATTTAAAAACTGTACAGGAGTTAATATGCAAACATTACAGTTATTTTACAAAGAATATTATGAATCCTTACCCAAATCAATAATTTAACATTTAAGGCTGTTTCTGAAGCAGTACATTAAATTATTAAGTGACATCAGCACATTTAACAGAGCTTTAAAAAACATAACATAGGTAAAAAGAACGTAATGTTACAAAAATATATACATATAATAAATAATTAGCTTTATGTATATTTTATGAATATCAAATATCAACATTGGTCATATTTTTTAGTTCGAAACAATAAAATAATCTTATAGAAGTACGATAATGTCGTAAAAAAATCATATTAGAATATTACAGATTAAAGTAATAAAAAAATCATATTAGAAATCATTAGAGTTATCAATGAATTCTGCTTATTAAATCAATAATCATGTATTTTAAGCGGGCGAAGCCGTGGGCGGGCCGCTAGTTATTAATATGCCTAAAGGATAATAATGATAAATTAACAAATAAGGAACCATACGTTATTTATGACATTGAAAATATACAATCTGAATCTCGAAAACAGCCCCGTATATATTTTGATCGATATATAATTCACATCTAGATATAATTTCCAAAAAACACGATTTATCACACGGTCACTCAGGTACTTGGTGATAATATGAATTATTTTGCAAGATAAAGCCAGTTTGGTTTGATCAGCTTCAATTATTTAGGTTACTTAAGGTAAGATATACTAATATATGAGTAACTATTCTAAAGAAACTTGATTTTTAAAATAATAAACCAAATAACCGTGTAACATACAAACATTGCAAAATTCGTCTAAAGAATGTCGCAGCCGAATTGCAAAATGTTTAATATGTCATTTAGAAAGGTCTGTATGCAAAATACGCATTATTAGAGTTTCTATACACGTATAAAATACACATTTGACTCGGCAGAGATGTGAGATATTCTTCGATGTCATAAACTAAACTCGTGAATAGAAAACAACTTTAAATACTCCTTATATACACCTCCCATTTTTCACTCAAAATATTTATTATTATTATGGTGTTGAGTTTCGTCACCCAACACGTAATGCTTCATCCAGTAAAACATGGGGAACGGATTGTCGAAACACTAGGTTCACTCTGCCTACCTTACTATAGGCAGGATACAAGGTGAAGTTGAAAAAAAAATCTTGTTAACGTTAATGATCGAACAATTATTATATACTAGATTGTTCCAAAAACATTATTTTATCTATTTATAGGATTAAGAGCTATCGAGAGCTCAATTAAGCTATCAGCTCTTTTTATTTCTGTTTTCATTGTACACAGGAAATGATTTTGCATTACAGCTGTCATGTCACGTCTGATTATACTGTGGTCGCAAAAGGTATGTTAGTAAGTGCAAAACTACAAACATATAGAAATTTCCAATAGTTTTTATTTACTTTAGACAATATTGTCTAATGAGATGTGCTGAATATATTTGTGTTTTTTATTGTATAAAAAGTTTTGTGAGAGTGATTTTTCAATATTTTAATCGATTATTATATAGTATAGTAGAATAGCAATACATTGTTCTTTAAGGAGTAGAAACGTTACAATGAGTGAAGTAAATGGTGGCTGTCGAGCGAAGCGAGCAGGGGTCAAGGCCCCCTATTATAAAAATATCATGTATTTTTCACATATTATTCGATTTTATCCAAGAGTTCCTTACTACCAATACCATAAGATAAGGTTACCGCTTACCCTGAAAGTTGACTTTAAGAAAAAAAATAAGCCATTTGTGAACGGACCACGGACAAAATTAGAGGTAGTTTCATACAATAAAAATAAAATCTTAAATATAAGTCTTTTACCTAATTGAGTCGTGTTTATATTTGCTTCTGGAACTCACGAATTAACGAGATGGTTTTATTTACCTCGTAGATGTCAATACAAACCGAAAACGAAGGTTTCGGGGAGGTCACCTACATACTTCCACTTGCGAGTATCGGTCAGGGTCACAAAGAGACCTCTTATTTGCTAAATTTATAAGTAATTTATTAACTGATAGCGATTATTGCTTTGTACATATTATTTTTATTGATACTCAACGTCCATTGACAACGGCCAATGGCGATTTTGTATGTCACTGTCACTGCGTCTACAGCTGCGTATAATTTTATCTTTACGTTTATTGTACACCAAACGATAAATAGATCATGATTGTTTTAAATATATTTTTTGTTATTATTTATCTATATTTGTTTTAAATACTAACAAAAAATAAACATTTTGATTATTTAGTTCGTTGATGGAATTTATTTTCTTTTTTTTTAGCGTCAAGCTTTATCCCGCACACAGGGTAGGTAGGGAAACCTAGTGTTAAGTTTCCGTTCAATTCTGGAGGCATTTCGTGTTGACTGACAGAGCTCAACGCTGTACTTTGCCTTGACACCAAAGCGAAGAAAATAGAAATATGAAATATTTAATTTCCTCGATTGGAATCGAATCTACAAGCTGTCGCGATTACAGTCACATTTTGGGTCCCTGGAAAATGAAAATAAATAACGATCACAGCTTATACTGTCGTTTAGTAAAAGCTTACGTAAACAGCTTTAAGCTTATATCTTAGGCTCGACGCCACGTATATTGCAGATGAGCATCGCCCGGCGTTCTGTAAACAACCAGTCAAGCATACAGACATGAACCATCCATACATTATCTGAACTGGTTGCGTAATGACGAACCTCGTACAGTACTATGGAGTAACTGGTCCTTATTAGTGATATCAATAGAGAAAATTATTTATATGTTTAATATTTTGTTATTATATTAGATATAATAGATTTATTTCTATAGTTTATAGCTCTTAGGGTCTATAGGGACTGTAAAGTTACTTTCAACGATGTAGTGATTGGATGATCTTTAGCGTGGTATTAGATAAACAGCCACATTAAATTTCATGTAAGAAGGTAGTATATTATTATAATATCATTTTAAGTTAAATTCTAAGTAAAATATTTTTAATTAATTTTGAAGCTCATAAAAACACAACAATAATATTGTTTACAATTCCATTTAGTAATATGTTTATATATAATTATTAAATATGCTTGTTAGTTCAATGATCTCAAGTCACACAAAATTATTATTTTAACGATATGTTTTATTTATATGATTTGCAACATTCATTAGATTTTTGCATTAAATTTTAATTTTAAATAATAAATGTAAATAAAAATTAAATTTCACCACGAATTTGGTGTACTTCCGACCGTTTATACACAGTAGCCATGTAGGAAATGTATAAATACAGTTACTTGTTTGAATAACGTCAGCTTAGAGTCAAAGACCGATAGGTTTAATTAGTAGGCAAAAAGGCGCCGGTGTAGGCGTGAAGAAGTGAGACCGCCGTCCACTTAACGTAGACTTGTTCTTTGAGAGCAGTTTAGTAAGAAGATTTAATCGGATAGGGCTCTTTTAGTACTGGCTGTACTGTAGCGTAGGTGGCTCGGGACGTACGCACGCGGTCACGGTCACTGTAACTAGCAATGACCACTGTCACAATACGGGATATTTGAGTAGGCGAAAATGTCACTAAATGATTCTTTTATACGCCCTTTAGAGAGATTAACAAAGGAGATGTGAAACAAAAGATTTTTTTACATACAATTTAACATGCTTCGAAATTTAGACTGAGCTTATTTTAATGTTTTATTTACCTACTGGTACCTACTATTATTATTTGTATTATATTTGACAATTTACGGGACTCATTTTTATATTAAAATTAGTTTAATAAATAGTTATTATTATTGTTAAAAATAAAAATTGTAAAATCAAGAGGTGGGAATTTTGTATTATAATATTTATGTCGTTAAACGCTGTCGCGGCGCTAGGGCACGAACGTGCGACTGTACACGCGACAGATTGTGGGTTCGATTCCCACTCGATCAATTGAAATATTTAATATATTTCATTTCATTTCTCAACACGCAATGCCTCCAGAATTCGGCGGAAAATGGACAACGAAGTGTTGTAACACTAGATTTCCAGGTTTCCTCTGCCTACCCTGCGTTATGCGGGATACAGCGTGAAGCCAAAAAAAAGACAAATGACCGAAATATATTAATCATATGAAACGAACAAATATGGCAAAAAAAATATATTACTGAAAAGTGACTTATAGACGTAAGATTTTAATCATGTATAAGAGGTAGGCGAGTGAATCAATATCTATATCGATTACTTAGGGCTCCGTGTAACAATGGCGATTTCTCACGCGCGTCCGCTCCCACACTGCGGGCTGATTGATCATAACGGCTCTTGTCTTTTCAATTCTTTGTATCGGACCGTGTTAACGTTCCATAGCTTATTTAAGTAACATTACTAAATAATTTGATAATAACCATACTTTTAATGAAGAGAATAATTAATATATATATAATAAAATTTAATGAAGAAAATATGTTTCAAAAAAAGTCATCTCAATTTTAAATAATTAGTTTAAGTACTTCGCAAAGGTACTAATCGATAATAATCATCCCATCAAACCTAGTGTTAACACTCTGTTCTGAGGAACTTTTCGCCGAATTTTCTAGGCGTTGGTGAATAGAGGAACCCAATTTCGCGCTTTGCCATGAGAGCAAGGAAATTATAATATGAAATAAAATATTCCCCCCGAGTGGGAATCGAACTATGTATTGTTCCGCCGTATAGTTTCGCCACTCAATACACTGTAACTCAAAATTGAGCGGAAAGTGGGGAAAGGAGTGTCTTTTTACTAGATTCCCTCTGCCGCTGAAGCTTTTATTAACAGTTGGTTCCTACTAAGTATATTCAGTTTAACTTAACAATCGGTCCATAAGTCAATAGAACTTAGTGACCAATTTCTTTGCATTTCGGAACTTACAAAACAACAAAATTATTCACTTACATGTACAATTTTATTTTATAATTTCAAGCTGTTGTTCAAAAATATTTTTTGTATAGAGTTGTCATTGAGGTCATAGGGTCATCTTTCACCGACGATTCGTTCAAGCAGGTTTATTGTTTTCGATTTAATGATGTGACATTTTATAATTGTGTGAGTGCCGAGGTGATTCTTTGGAGGTGATATTATATTGTGTTTGTTTCAATACTTCCTTGTCATTATATATGTACTTACATTAAAATAAAATAGAATTAAAAATTAGGTTCCCTCTGCCTACCCTACTGTGTGCGGGATACTAATATAAATAAATGTAACGTACATATCAATTATTAAAATGTCATATCACCTCTGATAAAAACGCGTTATACTCCATAATGAGAACTATCCTATTAGTTCTTTTAATCTTTAAACTATTACCATGCAAATTTGTCATTTTCGGTTTTTTTTAAGGAAACTATAATGAAAACCGGAGTTTTTGCGTGATTAGAGAACAAACAAACAGACAGACAGACAAGAATTCTGCTGAATGTTTTTTAGCTTCTATAATCGATATGTTAACCTACCCATTTTTATATATATATATATATATATATATATATATATATATATATATTATGAACAGAATCGAGTTTTGTATCCTTTTATTATATATATAACGATTAAGATTTACGCTTGATAAATGTTAATATGAGATACAAGATTACAGATGCTATCGCCATTTCGTAGCTTATCTTTAAAATCCAACTATAATATAATTAAAATATACAAGTTACTTGATTGATTAACACCTATATCGATATGTATCTTTTACAACAAGATTTAACGCTGGACTAATCACATTTTTAAAGTATCTCTTATATTCTCTTTGATATTGTGTGTGTTTTAATGTAGTAAATACCAGTTTCACTGCCGTGGTCAAATAAAAATAATTAATAAACTAAGTGCCCGAGGCAACTATGTCCGCAGGTACAGTAAATTTCATTGAAGGTAATGTAATAGCCTATAAAAATTAGCAATTAAATCCAAAATAATACTTCCTGAAACCTGTGCTTTCAACTCTATAAAATTAGTAGAGATTCCGCCACTCAGCAAGAAATGATTTCAGAATTCTGCGGAAATTAGGGAACGGATGAGTCTTCTCATAGGAACGGAGTGTCTTAACACACTCTTCCCTCTGCCTAACCTGCTATGTGCGGGACACAGCGTGAAGCAAAAAAATGATTATGATGATTTTATTCGTCATTCAAAACCAAATGAGGTTCATAATTAGTTATTCCGCATACATCGCTCGACTAATTCGCAAGGTTGCAGCATGCACGCGCCACCTTGACCGTTAATAGTATCCAACCATCTCCGCGTATATTTTTCCAATTTAACATTTTTTCATTTAGTGCTGTATTTTTTACACATTGTATTGTATAGAACACGTTGTAATACTTTCCTATTTAACTTAGCAACATGTTAATCGATCGTATTCCTTCACAGAATACGTATGGATCAAAAAAAAACTTAATTTAACAAAATTATAATATTATTACATACAGACGCTTTTAATTTATATTCTACAGTAATAATTACCATCAATTAAAGCCGTAACCCAGCCACAGCTGACATTACATAAGAAACTGAAAAAAAAAGGATAATATCATTAGTCACGTCAAGTATTTAAAGACTATCGTTTCTATAATGACCGTTCTCACGGTGTGTTTACATGTATGATAAAGGCTTACACGTGCCCACGGCCCTGCCGTATCGACAATAAACGACTTATCAAATAATCGATGGCCTGAGTATATTGCTACCAGCACAAACTAACGCACCATCGCATACGATAATTAGATTCTACACACGTTTCCAAACCTTCGTCCATCTAGTCTTTATTACGTTGGGCCTAAGTACAAAATTTATTTGTATTGTAATCTGTCAATCATGTATAGTTGGTTAGGTATGTATAGAGGTAAACATTCCTGTTTAAGCCTCTAAGTGTAATATCATCTATATAGCAAGATATAGACATTGTATGTAAAATTTCATAAGGCCGTTGTGGTGCAATGGCACAAGTGTTTGACAGTAAACAAGCAGGTAATAAGGCAAAACTCGGCGTTGAGTTCCGCCACTCAACTTAAAACGTTACTGCTGAAAACGCATATATTAGAAAGAACCTAATGATACTCAGATACTCCGCTTTCCGCTCGCATTCGAGACATTTTTGAGTGGTGGAACTCAAAGCCGAGCGAGTATTGCCAGAGTGGGAAAAAGGAAAACATTTTTTAATTTCATCTAATATACATATATATTTTAACGTATATATTTTTTAATAATCAAATCAATTACAAGACTAAACGAATATCCATGTTTTTATTAAGTGCTCAAAAATAAGAATATATCAGAAATAAGAACATTTCCAGGAAAACAGGAAAATAGGTCAAAAGGAAAAAACGTAGGGGTGTATAATAGTCTACACGATGTTTCTCGTCAAGGTTGTTTTATTGAGGTCAAAAAAGAATAATTGGATATACCTAAGCAACGTAATAAAAATACGAATATATTTGAATATGTTAATATGCACTTTAATAAAAAAAAACAAATAGAATTGGCCTATTACTTAAATAATTGATTATACCATTTACCACCGTAGGTTTTAGAAATAATGTCAGCTTCACGCTGCATCCCGCATGTAGCAAGGAAGGCAGAGGGAGCCTAGTGTTAACACACTCCACTCCGCACATTCCGCCGAATTCTGGAGGCATTGTGTGTTGAGTGGCGGAATGCCACGTTTTTACCTCAAACTAGAGCGAAGAAATAAAAGTTTAAAGTCGTCGAGTGAAAATCGAACCCACTACCTCTTGCGTTAACAGTCACATGCTTGTGCCATTGCGCCACGACTGACCTAAAATCAAAACGGAGTGTCGGGTCAATAAAAGTAATATTTTTTATATATTCTTTATTATACTAAAATATATAAGAAAAAAAAACAATTTTACAGCTACTTTGAATGTCCGTATGTACGTATGTACGTAAATATGTATGTAAAGAATTATACCAAAGTTGCCAATAAAGGGCACGTTGCGAAAATAAACGCAGCAAGTAATTTACTAGTCGAGTTGATCAGTGAGTGGATAGTTACCATGACATACCGTTTCACAGTCATTTTTCCACGCAATGCTCATAAGTATGTGAGGAAATACAGTTAAGATTTTCCATTACATTACGTATTATGCCGGTTTAGCTATACTATAACTCGGTTCATCTACGGCAATGTATATAAAACAGAGAAAAAGGGTCAGTACAGGTCATGGGTTACCGCGGACTTGGTAAATTGCGGTTAAGTCGGCGTCTTGGCAAAGATCATGGCGTAATACTAGGATGGTCGTTTAATTGCGCGCTCTGTTTTCGTGACAGATCGAGAGAATGCCTGAAAGTTATAGAACAAATGAATCTATGTTGTTTTGTCCACTCTTTATTTAGTATTTGACGCAGAAGCAAATAGGTACTCCTTATTAAACGTTGTTTATAAAATTGATATCTTAACACTACATATATAATTATATACTATTATATAAAAAGCTAGAAGTAAATATTTATTAACACCAAATCATAATACTGCTAACAAAATTTTCAAAATAGTAATTACTGCTAAAATTAACTCAGCTTCACGCAGTATCCCGCACACAGCAGGGTAGGCAGAGGGAACCTAGTGTTAAGACTTTCCGTTCCCCACTTTCCGCCAAGTTCTGGAGGCATTGCGCATTGAGTGGCGGAACTCAACGCCGCGCTTTGCCTCAAATTACTGCTAAAATTGTTAGCCATAATGTATATCAAAATTAAATGTAAAGTGTTATTTAAGCAGTAATCCCCTCTATGTCACGTCAATGTGCCTTAAAAGATAAAAGACGAGCGATATTCAAATCATCTACCTACTCATGACGCCATGGAAATAGTGTAATATAGAGTAAAACCCTAAGAAATATTTATTATCTGTTTATAATATCTCCCATATTTATATATTAATTTAAATGTTCTACTGGGAAAATGGCGACTCTTTTCTCTAAAAAATAGTTTATATATATATAATATTATATTATACAATAATGTTTTCTTAAAATTTTATAAAAAGATATAATAAAAATTTACAAAATGATTCACCAATATATTTATCAAACATGATAGTGAATAAGATTAATTAATTTCGTTTATAGCATATCATGAACAGGTGTACATGCGGATATTGTATTTAAATGATAAAATAGTGCAATTGTAGTTTTTGATAAATAAATATTTCATCATGCTATCACTATATTTGGAGGATTGCAAGGCAGATCATTGTAAACATATTTTGAGGAAGCCTAGAAACGACGAATATAACGATTTTAAGTTTTCCATTGTATAAAATATTCTTGGTATATATGCCTATACGTAATAATTTTTTTTAAACTATAAAGAAAAATAACTCACAAGCAAAACCGCAAAGCTAATAATAGTATTCTCATTTATGTACATTTTGGCTTCCTTGCGCTAGAAACTCTTTTGCAAATCAAATTTATATAATGTATGTATTGAAAATCGCTTATACTTCACACTTAGGCTGTATAACCTATGCAACGTAACAATTACATAAAAATGGCGTTCACATCAGGCCATCGTCGGCCGTGTTTCCTCTTCGATCGTGTAAACTTTCACGAAATCAAACAAAGAAATAGCTAAGCGACTCATTTGCATCATTCCCACGCGGACAAAAGAATGACCCAATCTGTTGGCAAAGAATAATGTGTTACCCGAAATTCAATGGTCACGGTCCGTCTGCCACGGTTCATTCGATCGAACTAGAAGAATTAGTAAGCGACGCGACCTTTCCCACATTCTATACGATCAAAATAATATGTTATATGCAGATATTAGTAATTTTCATCTAAATAAATACTAGCGACCCAACGCGGCTTCGCTCGCTTCAATTTATTGTTATACTATAGAAAAATCATATTGGTTACTTTTCGATTCAAAATTTTATTCAAAATCTTTGCATAAATTATAGCCTATGTGTCATTCTGATCAATAAGTACATTACTGTAGAGTTTCATCTAAATCCATTCAGTAGTTTTTCCCTAAAAGTGGAACAAACATCCATCCTCACAAACTTTCACATTTACAATATTAGATAGGATTCTGCAAAAATGTGAGGTTGGAATTGGTACAAATTATTCGACAACGATTTCCTTCTTTCATTCCAGTTGCAAACAGGTCTCATTTGCATAAAAAATACAATAAGACACGTTGCAATGACGGCTGATAAATAAGTGTCGTAATGAAGAAAACAATGGCAGAAGTACTTTCTACTCGCGCGTGCGACAGCGTTCCACCACCCCCCACTTTCTGGCCCCTTCCCCCATCAATGGAGAGTACATAGCTATGTTGCTTATAGAGAAAGCCTTTGACCTCACCCACAGGGCTTGTTTGCTACAAAGTATATTCGATGTAATTTTACATACCGATACCAATGTGGTATTTAGAAATTGCTCCAAGGTTGCTGATTAGAACTTTCATGAAGATATTTTTATGGCACAATAATAATGGCATCCCAATATGAAGGTCAAGGTAAAATATTAATTAATAAATATTACGTATACCTACTTTATTAAATCATAAACAACAATAAATAATTTCTAATGTCACGCCTTACACAGACTGAGTGTTGAAAAAGTGCAGAATGAAAACATTTAATTCACGTGAATTAAATGTTTTCATTCTGCAATTTTTCCTAAATGCAAGATTTCCTTTATAGTATTTTATTTATATTTTATATCTATACATATAGTATACATAAATACAATACACATATTATATCTTATCGTACTGAAATGCTTCATTTTCCTTAAATATGATTTTATGGGTAATCTTTATTATATGTTTGAGGCCAGTCGTGGCGCACGGCCACAGAGTGTGACTGTAAACCGACTGGTTGTGAGTTCAATCCCCACTCGAGAAGATGAAATATTTACTTAAATTTATATTTCCATTTCTTCGCTCTAATGTCGAAACAAAGCACGGCGTTGAGTTCTACTACTCAACAGGCAATGTCCCCAGAATTCGGCAGAAAGTGGGTAACGGAGTGTCTTACACTAGGTTCCCTCTGCCTACTCTGCTGTATGGGGAATACAGCGTGAAGCTGATTTTTTTTTATTGTATGTAAATTATTTAAAAAATCCAGAATAATCGTAATTGATTAATTAAGTGCATTATATTATTGTAAACAAGTTAATTTCTCTAATTCGTACCTAAGTCTTGAATCCGTAACTCATATGAACTTTAAAGCTGAAGTTTCCCGCTCAATTTTTTAACCTTTGAAGGTTTTCCGAGGAAAAACATTATATCAATACGATCTAAATCTTAAACTATCTTCACCTTTATAAGGCATTCTGATTAATATTTTTAAAACAGCTTTTATGCTCTTCCCTGTAACTATATTACATTTTAGGATAAAAAGTTCGATCGAAGACACACAAGCCTCTATTTAAATAAGAATATCTGGATAAGAAAAACCAAAACAAATTTCCAATTATAACATAAATACTTAAAATAAATACTTCTAAAATAAGTAAGATTGGCCCTTCCAATAAGATAGCAGAACGCGCGATAAAGACGCAGTCCGAGGTCGTTCGATCCCGTTGAGAGACGGGTCGGGGTAACGGGCGGCTAATGAGAACGAAGCGGTTAAGCTATGCAGATGCCGATTGTGCACGAGCCGCGTTAAGATGGATTCACATGGCTGGCTTTGAAAATTTTGTTGTTTATATTATATTACACTACACGTATCTACTAGGTGAACTGAACGGGATATGTATAAGTAGGAAAATAAAATGTTAAAAAGTTAGCTCAATTGGTGTCTTTGAATAAATGTTATTTAAATTCATTTTCATAATTTGTATAATGCAATTAGTTTACAATCATCCTTAAATCGCTAACAAAATAATTTTTCTATTATATATAAGCAATATTTATAAAAATATATAAATTATATTTCAACATATATTTTAAAAGAAAATTTAGTCACTTAGTTGACATGTCTATTGTGAATACGTTAACAGTCCAAGATCGTCAATAAATCATGCATCTGCGCCGGCGCCGCACTCCAACGCGGGCGTTGTGCAACCGCGGTGCAACGTGTCCCCGCCTTCACGGCCTGCTGCTTCGACCGTCGCCTATCGATAACCACGCGGTTAAACATTGTTTATGAACTGTTATCAAAATATGGAAAGTTATTCCAAGTGGTTTAGATGACAATTTCGCGAATTTCCAATATGCTTAGTATATTATCAGTTGTTTTATAATTTTTAATTTATAAGCAGTTTTCTGACAATATTTGTTAAACACAAATACCTATTTTATCGTACTTAATATGTAAATAGCATTTATAAGTATGCAAATAAAAAATATCATTGTGAAATTAGATTGCACTCATACAAAAACAGTTTAAATATTTAACGGCACAAGGAATTGCACAAAATAATATCTTACCATTTAAATCATTAAATGTATTACACTTTATAAATGTCCTTAACGAAACTGGCACTTGTTCCTCGCCTCAGTATGAGCAAGCGGTGATCTGCTGAGGATCGGCACGCAGGGAATGTTTCAGTGACTAATGGAGCAACCGCGGGCAGTTCAACGGTTACAGACACAGTATAAAAATGATTAGAAATGGAATCCTTATTAGGTATATTTATTGAATTACATTGCTCATGAAATAACTTATGGTGATTTTTTTAGCTTCACGCAGTAACCCGCATGTAGTAGGATAGACAGAGGAAGCGTAGTGTTAAGATACTCCGCTTCTCATGTTCCGCCGAATTCTGGAGACATTGAACTCAGCGTCAAACTTTGCCTCAACACCGGAGCAAACATTTTTTTACATATTTGTTAATTATACATTAAATGTAGTCTCATAGTGATTGATGAACTTGGTACTAGGATGAGATCGCTATGGTGGAAGACACAGACACAGAAGACCGGCAAAAAGCCTTTCTTCCGGTCCCTCACAGCCATATAAAAATCCTAAATAATATACAGATACATACATAGATACTCACACGCTCACATACTCACATAATTACATGTACACACACACACACACACACATGCACACACGCACACACACATTCATGCACTCATTCCCATGCACACACACACATATACTAATATGTGAGTTTAAATTAATTATAAATATATACTAAATACTAAAGATAATTCCAAGGTCTATACTGTTAATATTTTTTCCATATCTGAAACCACTCTTGTTGTAGATTATGAAAGGGTGAGTGCCTGGTGATTTGTAAAACAGGTATATACCCAGTATGGACACCAGTCTCTCACATTAGCTTTTAAATGCTCACCACTGGTTTCTTTGTCAAATGTGTATTTTTTATGACCAAGCTTAGTGAGATGAAAATAAAGATTATTATTATTATTATATTTAAATTGTACTCCAAAATACTTACCATCGCTATTTTTATCTTTATTAAAGTCCTATACGATTAATAAGCGGCGTACCCGAATACCGGCATGCCCGATACCGCTTCCAAACAAATCAGCAATAAGCAAGTACAATCTACAGCACTGCGACTTGCATCGCCGTATTTCACGCCACACTCACCAGCTCCAGACAGATTGTGACGTTTTAACAGAACAAAGATTTAATGTTCGTGTGTAAACCACCGTGCTTCATAAGTAACTGTTTGTCATCCGCAGTTAGGAATAAAGACTGTCTTATATATAGATATTTAAATCGCTGACAATGTAGGAGGTACTTACATTGTCGGTATTTGCAATATTTTACACGTAGAGGTACTGGGTAATGGGTATAGGTAATAGAATATTATTTACACGCTTAGTGGCTATCTGAGGCCAGTCGGCACGAAGTGTGACTGTAAAACCGACTGGCTGTGGGTTCGATCCCCACTGGAGGAGATGAAATATTTACTTAAATTTATATTTCCATTTCTTCGCTCTGGTGTCGAGGTTAAGCGCGGCGTTGAGTTCTGCCACGCAATGCCTCCAGAGTTCGGCAGAAAGTGGGGAACGGAAACTTAACACTAGGTTCCCTCTGCCTACCCTGCTGTGTGCGGGATACAGCGTGAAGCTGATTTAGTGGCTACCTACTGCAATACGTTTAAAAATATTATTAGTGTATTGTATTTTTTTTTTTGGAGAAAATGAAGAGAAAAGCGAAGCTAATAAATTATATAATAAGTATGATATTTAAATAATTACATACACAAATACATATATCCCAATTCATGAAACATAAAATTTAGAATAACATAAAATATTTATTAATTGCTACCTATTATTATTGTAAATGTAAACATTTCATTGTTAAGCAATTATAATATTTTGCAAGAATGATACGAATAAGCGTGATCATTGGGCGATATATTTTAAATGGCCGTCCTTGACGAGATCCGTTGCAATACAAGTATGACGTTTGACGTTTGGTAATGGCAACTATGACTAATAACAAATTAATTTACAAACAATAAATAATCTGTGAACACAATGTATTTGGTCGATATATCTAGAGTGGCACCTACAAATTATTACAATCTCATAAGTCGTTTGAGGTCGATAGGGCCTCATAAAAACCATTTCAGCGTTGTCATAGCGACCAAAGGAGTACAATATTAATTTCCCGTTATATTAAGTTATATTATTTTTCGCATATAATTCTAATAAAGGAATTCTTTTGTAATTCTATCGTTTAGCATTTTCTTAAGCATTGTCGCACGAAACATGCCTCTTACAACCGCAACGAGTCTCGATCGCGTCACGCGATGTGACGGCGATTCGATAAAATTCCGTCGCCTTTCGATAAAACATACCATAAATCTCTAGCTATTGATTATACGCATGTTTAAGCATCTAATATTTTTTTTTTCTGGTTCAAAAAAAGTTCACGATTTGCATTAAAAGACCAGGCCGAGGCCAGTCGTAGCGCAAGCATGTGAAATATTTAATGTGTTAATTTCTTCGCTTTGGTGTCGAAGGAAAGTGCGGCGTTGAGTTGCGCCACTCAACACACTGTGCTTCCAGAATTCGACGGAAAGTGGGGAGCTTAGCACCTTAACACTAGGCCTCCTTTGCTTGCTACTTGCGGGATACAGCGTGAAGCTGAAAAAAAAAAGAAAAACGTCTTTGATAATAGTTATTATTTATGCACCAGTCGCATTGAAATGAAAGTAACAATTATATTATAGTTTTATGAAATCTCTTATTAGAAGTGGAAGGTTCTTCTGGTCGAACGTTATTGGTTGACTGGTGTTACTCAACGGTCCTTAAACTACTATGTGCTAGTTCACTTATCACTGTTGTTCTAATGCGTGTATTTATTTATTATTATATTTACTAATACTGAGGCCAGTCGTGGCGCAGGGGCACAAAGTGTGACTGTAAAACCGACTGGTTGTGGGTTCGATCTCCACTCGAGAAGATGAAATATTTACTTAAATTTATATTTCCATTTCTTCGCTCTGGTGTCGAAGACAAGCGCGGCGTTGAGTTCTGCCACTCAACACGCAATGCCTACAGAATTCGGCAGAAAGTGGGGAACGGAGTGTCTTAACACTAGGTTCCCTCTGCCTACCCTGCTGTGTGCGGGATACAGTGAAGCTGATAAAAAAAAACTAATACTCTACGATTACTTTACTATAGACAATTTTGGATGAACTTTTTCATGTATAAAGTCCATCACAAATTGTCTATCTGTTCTAGTATTCAGGTAAAAAAAAACATATTTGTAAATACAATTAGACAATATTCTAAATTATATATTCTTTAAATAATATAAAGCTGCAACTTACTTTACAGTATAATTTTTAATTAGGTAATCAGTAGTTTTAACTAGTGACGAGGAAATAGGAAACGCTTCATTGTATATTACATATAGGTCCACATAAAACAGCTAAACTTTCTCCATTTGTTTTGTTGTAACGGGGCCGCTGCGCCGGCGCAAGTAATACAATAGAAACAGATTGCGTACATCATATTCATGTAACAGAGACACTTACAAAAATAATTTTATTTAATTTTAGGATTTAGAAAACAGAAAAGATTGGGCTCGTAATAATTTGAAATACTAAACACACAGGATTTTTGTTGCTCCACGCTGTGTCCCGAACATAGCAGGGTAGTCAGAGGAACCTGGGAACCTAGTGTTAAAACACTTGGTACCGTTCGTAAAGTGGTGGAACTCAACGCCACGGTCTGCCTCGTTACCAGAGCGAGGATAGTGGAAATATTAAATATTTAATTTCCTGTAGTGGGAATCAAAGGCATAAGCTATCGCGTTTACAGCAAGCTTGTGCTCCCGCGCCACGACTGGACTGACATAAGTATACATATATGTAATAATAAAAAATAAATGTAATTTTATTATTGTCACAAGTAAAATCAAAATTAAATTATTGTTAATTCTAATAGGTTATAAACGAAGTCGTTAATAAATTACTCGGAACGCAAGTCAGTGTTGTGCTGCCTACAAGGAAGGCTACCACCACGGAAGACAATTTTACTAAGAATAGAATCTACGTGTTTTGCAATTTCTCAGCGGATAGAGAGTCGCAATTTTCTCCACTTCTTACTCTAAGGTCAAAGTATAAATTATATTTGTTTATTTACTATAAAAGAAGCCTATACGTGTAGATAGACATTACACAATTTGTTAATTTCATCAAAAGATGACCTTCACTAAGACATTTGAATACGTTTTTTAAAGTCCACACAAGCAGTGTGTGCTCGTCGATAATTCTCCAATAACAACTGTAAGTGACCTCGTTACAGTTATCTTCGTAAAATGTCATGTACTTCGTAAAATGTCAACTACTCTAACTACTGTTAGTAGCTGTCGTACACAAAATACCTTCATTGTGACTGGAACAGTACGTACTTAATTTTTTTTTATATATTTTTTTTTCTTTACGTATTTACAGCCTCTTGTGGGGTATGTACCAAGAACCTTATGATATATCACTACTATAATTTTTCTCCCATATTAAAAGCATTATCTTCTTCTCCTTCGTCGTTTCGCTATAGACAGAGTTGTCGTGGTTGTCGTTTTAAAGGTTCGTGGTTCGCCACACAGTCCGACATCATTCTTCGCGGATGGCTGACTGCCCAGTGCACTCTTAGAGAGAGCCGAGAGCCATTAAGAGCAGCCTTCACTTGGTCGGTCCATCCAGTGGCCTGCTGCCTTCAACTCTTCTTTAAATTACATGGCGTTGCATGGAAAAATTTCATTAAAGTACCAACTATACTATACTGGATAGGAGATTTCAACGCCGCGCTTTGTCTAACGAAACGAAAATATTTTATAGATATTAGGAGCATTTCCTTAATTAAAAGAAGTGGAACAAAATTGATTATGATCATATACAGTCAGCAAAAACTGCCCAACTGAACCACGATGGAGCCGGTACCAGTACATTATGCATATGAGAAGCAACAAGTAAAACTTTTGTCTGGCTGAAAGCTCGCTAGTTTTCACTGTACGATATTTTTAATGTTCGTTTTGTATACACTGATACTTGACAGAGAACTCAGGATAGGTATCTACAACAACAAGTTTTAAAAGCGCCTAGTATTTTAGATTTAACGCTAATATAAATAAAAAAAAACATTTATAAAAAAAAACTACTTTTCTTTCAAAGTATTACAGGCAACCAAACGTGATTCGATTTTGAAGTATAGTCTAATAGTATAGAATAATTATAAATAATTAAGAAAATGTAAATCAAAAGTGTGCATTTTATTAGCGGTATGGCAACGCGTACAGTCAGTGCAATTTAAAATTAAATTAAAACAAGTAGAACTGGTCAACTGTGGATAAACTAGGTACTCGCGGAACTTTCTTAGGGCAGGTCACGCGAACGGCAACATGCAACTACTTGGCCCGCAATGTGAAATTTCTATATTATACAGTAGGTACATAAATAAACAACGGCAAAAATAAATTAGTTTTATTTATTGAACGAATAAAATACTTGATGCTAGATTAGTCATAGGAAGCCAGTCTAGGCGCAGGGGCACAAATTGTGACTGTAAACGCGACTGGTTTTGTGTTCGATCCCCACTCGAGGTAATGAAATATTTTTTCTAAATTTCCATTTCTTCGCTCTGGTTTCGAGGTAAAGCGGTGTTATGTTCCGCCACTTAACACACAATGGCTCCAGAATTCGGCGAAAAGTGGGGGACGGATGTCTTAACACTAGGTTCCCTCTGCCTACCCTACTGTGTGCAGGATACAGCGTGAAGCTGACTTTAATTTTTTTTAATTTATTAAACATAGGAGGAGCGGACACAACGTCACATAGACTAAAATAAGTCACAAATTGAACAATGAACGCCGCGACTCGAGCCCGAAAAGAAAATTAATTTAGGTATTGGTGTCGGTCGGCGAACCCGCGATTGTGAAACGCTGAGTGATTGCGCTCAGCACAGTTTGTGTAATACAACAACGGCACAAAGCGCCACCTCGGCACCTCGGCACCTCGGCCGGCCCTCGGATCTTCACTTATGGCGAAATCTTTCTCAATAACATTGCAATTAAAAATTAGATGCAATAAGATTGTAAATACTATAATACGAGTACGTACTCCAGATACATATGTATAACAACTACAGTAAATATTTTACTTTACTAACTAACTTAAACTTATTAAAACAACAGAAATTAAACAAAAAGTGTCAAGAATAGTTAAATTATAAATTATAAATCATCGATCCCAAGTTTCATATAAATATCGACAGTATCAGAAAACAATTACAAAAATCACTGAACAGACCATACGGTTGGTAATTGGAAGATGAGATCTCGTGAGGAACATGGCCCGAGGCGACTTGAATGAAAGCCGCTCTCTGGCATCGCGCTACACACTCTACTGCCGCGTCCCGACCGCAAACAACACTGTCACTGTTCATCTCCAATTGTTAAGAGGCCATTGCTGCTTGAAACGAGAATCATTAAATCACCTTTTATAAGAAAACAGGCAATGTATGGATATAGTAACTAAAGAATGATTAACAATAAACATGGTCGCGTAAGCCTTTAAGGATATCGACATCCGCCAAACGAGTTTTTCCAGTCTGTATCATCGCAATATCACGGTTATTATTGAAACGCGCTGCGGTCGCGACAGGTAAGTAAAACATTTATCACTATATGTTTACCTAATGAGGTGTATTTAGTACGGCGTATATTAGGTGTGAAATAACTAGCAAATATTACTTTTTGGTGTTTTAGTGTACTTAAAAAAAAGAGTAGTGATTCTAGTGTTTGATTTTGGAAAATTCTGTTTTTTTTATTTGTTTTTTTTTATAAAAAAATATTGAACTTGTGTTAACTATGTAACTCTTTTTCTATTATAGAAGTTTATTTTGCAACGTTTTTACAGCTTAAAGTTTAGATATGTATTTAGAAAATTATAAAATTAAAATTAAAAAAAAAGAAATACATACATTTTCTTGCTATTTCTCCGAAACAATTTAGCATCTCAGTTGAATGGGATCGCGTGTCGTAGCTGCGTAGCGAGCGTAGGGCCCTGACGTCATTATTGAACGCCTACGGATGCTGTACGGCGTGGGCTATTCTATTTGCAGCATTCTACTACTCGAATAATTGAAGTATTCACTATTTCATGAATAAAAATTGGATTTTTAAATATGAAATTATAAAAAGAATGAATAATATCAAAAATATAAGCAAAATGCTGACGAAACGTGGACGAGAATTAGAAATACAAAGGAATATACAATAATATAAATTCGTATTTTTTGTTTTATAAGAGCAAAAATATACTTAAAAATATATAATTAACAGAAAACCAGAAATTATATATGTGCAACTATATATTTGTATAATAATATTACACTCAACGAATAATTTAAAACCAAATATAATTTCCTAAAGTACCTTACTAGATACCAGGTATAAACAAAGTAATTTTATATATAAATAATAAAAATATTAATAAATTATCCAAAGAAAGTACTATAAAAATACAGTAAGTTTATATTTAACACTGGGAGAGAATAACAATATCTTTACCGTTGCAGTAAACATCATTACTGGCGGTTGTCGTAACTTTACTACGATTCCTAGAGTGTCATATCGCCATACAAACTACACAAGCGGACCATCATTGGACCACTGAAGTATATAATTTCTCAAAACATTCTATATTTACGACAACAAAAAGTAATAAAGTAGCGAGCAAGTGTGCGCTTTATTAAAGTCGGCCGTATACCACGGCGCACATTCCGGTCTTAAAACCAGTCCGTACGGGTGAAATCAAATACTGAAACGTGGAAGAGGGACCCTCCTCCTCACATTGTCTTGCACATTATCATCACCTCAATTCGACCGTGTAATATTCGTTTGAATCTGGGCAAAAATTGCAGTGTATTTATTTATATACATATGGCAGCGATCTATGTAAATTGTAGGATGCCTACACGCACTGCGCTTTCGAGATGATATCAAGAATGATGTAAACACGGTCTCGAGAAATGACAACCTCTAACGTTCACATTTTATATGTAATTAAAACAAGTTTATTTGCATTTAGGTAAGATGTTGTTAGTTATTACATTTAAAGCAAAAAACATGGCCAAAATGTCGTTTTAATCTAAGAGTGAAATATTTAATTTTATATACACATTGTTATGATAATTTTAAAGAATCAATTAAGATTTTAAACTCCATTTTGGGATCATAGACCTATAAGAAAGCTGCCTCTTCTATACAGTACTACATTATCTAAAATATATTGAGTTATAATAGGTACAACACCAGAAGCGTGTCACTTAGTTCAATTTCACCGCAGCGCGTTTCGATGTCAGTGACTAACGATGCAGTCTACTTTGCGAACGGCGGCTCGCAAACAACTAAACACACTAGTAAGTAGCGTAATCTACATACGAGTTGATATGCGAAAATTTCTATGTACTCATAGTACGTATGAACGCTGGTGGAGTTCTGTAGATGCAACCTTTCACGACATACATACACTTTGTGTTATTGAGTTTGGCAATTATAGATTGTTTCATTAAAGTAGTCTTACTTTTGTTAAATGTAATTACGAATTAACGTTTTTCTTTTTTTTTATGAAAAAAATATTCCGAGAGTAACGTCGAAGTTAATTATTTTTTATAAATAAATAACATTGTAATAGTATTTTTTATTATTATTTTATCGAAAAAATTATTTTATTCTTCAGTCTATTTTAAGCTTAAATTTATTTTAATAGAATTGTGCATTTACAGAATTATGTAATACATACTTTAGTACCTAATAAGTACATTTAAAACGTACTTTTAATTGAAAAATCATATCAAAAACATTTAATTTTATTCACATGAATTAATTTATTCTAATACAAAAAAAATTATATCATTGCTATATCATATATCTTTTTGCAAAATAATTTACGATACAAAACTCAAGACAATTTGAGCATTCAGTTTAGTCAAATTCTTTGAGAACTTGTAACTTACCGAGCTTATTTTCGGCCATTGACCCATCACTGACCCGGACATAAATCTTCGTATACTTAATAATATCGCAATTAAATACATATATATATATAGGTACATGTACGTTACAAGTTTAAAAAACAAATTAAAAACATATATATATTTACTAAAATTAAAAATGTATTAAAGATTAAAAATTATTTACTGTAGAATCACTATATTTATAGACTTCTATCAATATAGTATCTATAAATACTACCAATAAATAATTTATATATAGATAATAGATTTTTTGCAGCATCACTACTACATGCTAGACACAGGGAACCTAGAGTTAAAACACTCCGTTCTACACATTCAGTAGACAAACCGACATTGCGTGTTGAATGGTGAAACTCAACGCCGCGTTTTGTCCTATTGGTACTAAGAGAATAGAAAATGAAAATAAATAAATCACCCGAGGAATCGAACCCACAACTGTGGTATTTACAACCAGACGCTATACCGCAGCATCACGACGTCCTAAATCGTCCTAAATAGTATGTTGTGAAAATATTATACTCTTCATGTAAAATAAAGTGTGAACAGTTTTGTTTTTAGAGTTGATAATCGTAATGATAATGTGTTAATATATTATGGGTATAACACTATATTTGGTAACAGACTGTCTTATTATTACAAGTGCGAAATATTTCATATTTTTTTATGTTTGTTTTTCTTTAAGACATATTTTGTATGTATAGATAATTATTCTTTATATATCGACGATTTCCGCTACCCAAGTTCCGTACTAACTGCTCATTTGAAAAAAAAAATGACATTTACTTAAAAAATTGTCAATTTTCATATCATTGACATTGAGGAGTTCAAGTCACTTGATTCTATTGAAGCTGCTATTTAGAGATAATTTACTTATTATCTAAAATTTAGCGGCGAGTGCAAATTTGTCGCTTCAACGTCGTTTAGCAAAGATTTATAGCTTTTAAAAGAATAATGGCTGCGCTTGAGCCAACTAGACTACAGAAATCGACAGCAAACTCGGTCCACACATAAAATTAGCATTAAATAAAAAAATATATAAATTTAATATAAATTATTATTTTTTATATATTATAATTAACCTCACTGCCGTCAAAACATGATATCCCTATATACGTATATAAGAGTAACGAGTCTTGATAACTACATATTATGTTTGTGACATTTGATTTAAATTTAGACGTTAACAACACGCTGTCACCGATGACTTTTCCAAGTCTCGCTAAATACATACTCACCTATGCTAAGTAGGTATAAATCAACTCTACCTCTTCCATATATAGTTCGGTGTTGACGCGGTAGCTTTTTCACTTTAAAATAATAAATATATGATTACCAAAATTGGTATGATTCATTACGGATTCACTTAGCGTCACCCTTGGACCGTACACGCTCGGATCCGGTTGTGGGTCGAAATGGGAACATTGAGAGGAACAAGATCGCGCATTTCGACGGCTATATAATCAAAGTAAAGCCGTACGATGTAACTGTTAAGCAGCATTTGTCGAGCTTGCCGTGTCAATAAACTTGATTCGAAAGTGGAAGACGCTCCGGCTTACATAAGCAAGTAACAATGTGAGCCGCGACCGAGTACGCATAGATTATGATGTGTAGATGTGATGTGGTGTTGCCAGATGTTAAGTAATAGATACTGATTTTTTGATCTCTCTAGATATTATAGTTGTCAATCTACTGTAATAGACTAAGCTAAACAACATATAATAAATTTCATATTATGTATGGATTTTTAATTAATATATTCTTATACTGAGTTTTCCTTACAAATGTTTAAAATACTTATTTAGNATTTGTCGAGCTTGCCGTGTCAATAAACTTGATTCGAAAGTGGAAGACGCTCCGGCTTACATAAGCAAGTAACAATGTGAGCCGCGACCGAGTACGCATAGATTATGATGTGTAGATGTGATGTGGTGTTGCCAGATGTTAAGTAATGGATGCTGATTTTTTGATCTCTCTAGATATTATAGTTGTCAATCTACTGTAATAAACTAAGCTAAACAATATATAATAAATTTCATATTATGTATGGTTTTTTAATTAATATATTCTTATACTGAGTTTTCTTTACAAATGTTTAAAAGCTTGAGCAAAAATGTAACATTTTAAATTAAATAATTTACTAGCAACACACAAAAATTATCATAAACTAAATTTATTAATAATATTTAAGGTGTAAAAATAATTATTTTTTGTATAAATTATTACAGAATGGAAGTCTATTAGCATTTCTGTAGCTCTATATCTAGTCGAATCGACTCAACAGTCAACACGGCCACGGATCGCGGCGGCAGTCCAGTTACTTGCAAAACCGCTAGTTATATAGCAATCCCATAAACGAAGCAGCATTAAGCACGCTTAAATTTATACACACAAAAATAGACTTAGCTACAAAAAAGATTGATGAATTAAGTTCATTTTTTAATTATATATATAAAATATGTTTTTTTGTATGTCGGCGATTTACGCAACTCAAGTTACATACTGACAGTTTTGTTAAAAAAAAATTTAAACTTCTTGTTAGATGTGCAGTTATCAATATCGTACGTAAAAAACATAGGAAAAGTATTTTTTTATAAAGTAATTTTATAAAAGCTCTACAAAGTAGGTACTGTACAATTTAAATTAAATCAGCTTCACGCTGTATCCCGCACACAGCAGGGTAGGCAGAGGGAACCTAGTGTCAAGACACTCCGTTCCCCACTTTCTGCCGAATTCTGGAGGCATTGCGTGTTGAGTGGCAGGACTGTACAATTTATTCCATTAAAATACTTCTATATTATGACAGACAATCTAAATATAATTTCAATATCACAATATTTTTTGCTGTACCAAACCAAAAAAACATACACTATTTATTATATTTAAACAAAAAATATAAGCATAATTAATTACAAACGGAATTTTAAAGAAAATTGGCTTGAAAATGACGATGAAAAAATTTGCGACATTTATAAAGCGCTCTTGTGTATTCAACACTTTACGAATGTAACATCAAGATAAATTATTATAATATTTCAGTATCATTAAATAAACGATTTTACGAATCTAAGCTTCCTTTAATAATTTTTAGTATTTAAAAATAATTAAAAGTAAAAGGTATGTGATATGAAGCAATCGTGATATATTCGTGTCGACATAGAATGGTTGTACATAGATTCGAATCCAATTACGGAGAAAGAATATTTACAATGAATATTTGGTCGATCATTAGAAAATGGCAGTTTAATTTTTTTTTTATCCCGCACTTAGAAGAATATTAAGTATACTTAAATTTATATAATTATAAAAATAAAAATAGTTGTAAAGAAACATTGACGAATAAAGTTCATTTGTGGCCGCCGTCGCGCAGGGGCACAACCGTGCCACTGTTAACGCGACGGTTGTAGGTTCGATGTCCACTCAGGTATATGAAATATTTAAATTTTTTATTTCCTCGTTCTGGTAACAAGGCAAGGCGCGGCGTAGAGTTCCGCCACTCAATACGCAATGTAATTTAATAAAGTTGTAAACAAAACAACCGAGTTCTACCTGAACTTTTTGTAACGTAATATCGTAAATATATAAATAAATAAATAATCTACCTTAATTAGCACCTTCATAATAATTTATTTAAATAAAGATAACTTGTACAAGAAAATGCAAAATACATACTACGTATTTTAAAACATGTCACTTATATAACATTGAAATTGGTTGTATAAGAGGTTAGTAAGCGATTACTACTTCGTCATTTATTCAGTTTAGTAAGAAATACCTAAAAAATGTTTCTCTGTTTAATAACTTAATAATACAAAAATAATAGCCTCCAGAATTCAGCGAAAAGTGGGGAACAGAAAGGTCTTAATGACAACGGCGTGTCTTGTAAGTGAAAAAAATCGTCGCAAAACACAAACATTACCATAATAAATTATAACATAAAGTGCGTTTTGAACTTTGTCAGCGAAACTAGTATTTCCAAGGTCACCGTATACGGAGCACCCCACCGCAGGTGCTAATAGAAACGATGATGATGACAGCCTGCTGTCAGGTGGAAGATTCGCAACGAAACACGTTTTTACGAACAACTTTTTCATATGTATGACATATGGAGCTAGTGTTTGTTGGCACGTGGCGAGTTATTAAGGGATTAACTCATTAAGTAACTTGGACAATGTATTCATGTCATGGCGCAGTGGCACAGGCATGTGAGTGTAAACGCGACGGTGGTGGGTTCGATTTCCACTCGCGGGGAAATTATTTAATATATATTATTATTTTCATTTTCTCGTTCTGGTTGTAACGCAATGTGCGGTGTTGAGTTCAACACGCAATGCCTCATTCGGCGGAAAGTTGGGAACGGAGAGTCTTAACACTAGTGTCTCTCTGTTTACCCTGTTCTAAGCGAGATAAAGCGTGAAGCTGAAAAAAAATATTGTTTATTTGAATGCTGGTTGTCAATTCGTCAAGTTCGCTTCCACAAGAATATATTCGGTTTCATGTACTATGTACTGGTATTATTTATATTGAAGATGATTGTTGAATGTTTATTAGACTTAAAAATTAAGTTAAATTAGCTTCACGCTGTATCCCGCACACAGCAGGGTAGGCAGAGGGAACCTAGTGTTAAGACACTCCGTTCCCCACTTTCTGCCGAATTCTGGAGGCATTGCGTGTTGAGTGGCAGAACTCAACGCCGCGCTTAACCTCGACACCAGAGCGAAGAAATGGAAATATAAATTTAAGTAAATATTTCATCTCCTCGAGTGGGGATCGAACCCACAACCAGTCGGTTTTGCAGTCACACCTCGTGCTGCTGCGCCACGACCGGACTCGGCCTCGGCCGGTTTATTAGACTTAAAAGTGCTAATTGCAAATTTTTTCCATTTTAATTGCATTTTGAGAATTTGAAAAAAAAATTAATTTTAAACTGGTTAATATATGTATGTATGTATACGTATATAAAATGTTTATTCATTTCTATAATTAATTTTGTGAAACAATTAAGTAAACAAAACACAATCTAATACGTATATATTTACAAGTATAATTAAATTACGCTTACGACTTATGACCGAATATGTACTACAATAACCAAGTGGTAGTTTAGATCTTTCTCCATTTTCTGTTTATTTTTAAGATTCATTGTGCTAATTTGCGGAGCTTAACGCTGTTGTCTGTCCCGTAATCCAAGGAAATATCTTTTGTATCTATAAATAAGAAGGAAATTTCAAGTCACAACCATTGCCTGTAGTTTGAATTAAGGACTTATTATTATTATATAATAATAACATAATATTATTATAATTATAACGTTTTAATGTCAACATTTGTTTAATTTTACAATTTCAATGTCGGCAATATAATTTTTATGATAGATATCCATTTTTATAAGTAGCCTGTACTAATAAATCATTTTCAACCATTACATTATGTATTGTCAAAACATGCTTAGATAGCTATCTTATATTTTTTTCCTGTTCATAATAAATTATTGAATTTATACACATATATTTAAAGTATAATATATTTCCAATCAGTGTGGCTCTTATGCAAATTTAATAAATATAAAAGGCGGTGTTTACGATCAATTAGAAAAAAAAAATTCTAGTCCGGGTCAATAATTAGACAAAGGCTTGTACAGATTGTAGTAGTCCCCGGTCGGGTCGAGTCAAATACTTTACGGTGAGTTTATTAATTAAGGCGGCCGACCTTGCGAGCGGCACTTGCAAGGAGGTCGTGCGCGTGCGAGCGAGACGGCACCACGTCGCGCAGCTCGCACCCCGACCGTCGCGCCGATGAGATTGAGGAATGCCGTGCGCGAAGGATGCGCAATGTAGCTATTACATTGAACGTTGATAAAGGAATTTTGTTTCATCTTTAAAATTTTATGCAGCAATGTATTAAAAATGATTACACGTAATTGCCGCACCGCCCACTTGTCGTTTGACGCGGCGCGTCATTAAGCCGCCATGCGATCGACTCTCCTCATTGACCTTCCGTTATCTGCAGATTATCGGAGTTATAAACACTTTATTTGTATCGTTTCCTGAAATGTCACAAAATCGATAGATTAAATTTTTGAAAATAATAACTAAAATGTAATGAAAACTAGTAATTATAGATAAAACATGAATATAAAAAATGAAAATATTTAATTGATTATAGTATTTATTTCCCAATTATATAGCATATCGATAAAATTTCGTACAGCCGTAACGCAATAATGCAAATCATTACATTTTATCAAACCATAAACCAAATAAGTTATGCATGCAAAACAATTTGTAACAAGTGTTTTAAAATTATATAAATCAACGCGAAACTAATGAACAAAGAGCCTTAAAAGTAGCTCGAACGCCGAGCAATTATGGATGCTAAGAGGCGAATCTACAGTAAGCCGGTACACAATGACGTATCATACGAACACAAACACGGGAGTAGCGGAGAGCCGCGCCGCCGCCCGAGATCACTGGAAACCGCACCTTAAGCTCATTGTCAAACCGATTACAATAAACAAACAGGGACAGACGCGGCTGGAATCCTGTCAAACAGGCGAGTTCGAGCGTTGACTTATTATCGGTAGAGCATTTCTGTCGCGACCCGCGCCACTCCAATATCATTCTTATCACAAGGGGATAATGTAGAGTTTGGTGTGCGCTCGTTATCGGCACAGGTAAGACACGGGCGCCGTCGCTCGCTGCCCACGCACACCAGCGCAGCTCCGCGTTGCCATAAATAAAAGATTCCTACAGAAACAATTGTTGCGTGGAGGCGAGTTGAGGTCTCAGTGAATGTACGTAGTCGACTAATCGCCGTCAGTCGATCGCGAAAGTAGGTGACCGCTCGTGATTGACGTTCTTATGAAACCCCGTTCGATGACATTTAAACTAGGATGGCAAACGCTCCGGTCTGTGCAACGTGCACTAATCATAGAAATATTTTTATTTGATTCCTGCACGCTTCATTCACAATAAATATCATTGAAACGATTAAATAATCTACGAATTTCCTTACAATCGATGCGATTATCATCATAAAAATAATCGATAACATCACGATAAGTAAAAACAACACTATATAATCTTATCCGCTAATGTATCAAAACTGTTTTGTTTATAAAAAATTGTAAGGGCTATATTAAAATGAAACATTTAAATTTTGGAAATATATATTTGTTTAATTAATCCGAACTCTATGGAAATCTTTGTTCCGAGATAAAGCCGCTCTACTTAACCTCACTACACAGAGACGCGTAAACATGAAACAATACGGTACAATGGCACAACTTACGATATTCGGCCGACGTTTTGTAAACGGCAGCATTATAGACCTTATTGCTATAATAATAAGGTATAGGTATATTTTTTCAATATAATTCAAGTACAAATGTATGACTACGTGCACTCAAACAATCGTGGACTGCTACGCTGTACGCACACACGGACAGGGAAGGTTCATGCGTAGGAACGCGAGAATGTCAATGTGTGGGAACGCTAGGGAAATTTATACGCGCTGTTCATTTCGTTCAGCATCACACGCTCTACGTAATTCACACATTTGTATCACTTTATAAAACATTAATTTCTTATGATGTTCACAGCAATTTTGTTAACATTCGTTGCAAATAAATTATTTTATAATAATTAATCAGTTATTAAATTATTAAAATGGCTATTTTGTTTTAATTATTTTAGAAATAGGAACCTTTTCAATAATATTCCCAACCATCAATTTAAAGTTATTTTTTGCATTTAAATTAACGAGTAATGGAAAATGTAATCTTTTTATGAAGGACGTATCATGGAGCAGTAAAAGTAACGTAGAGTAGATAAGATATTTTGATATACATCATTAAAATTGCTTTAAACAATATAAATCAATATCAATAAATAATTACAATGATACTTTTCTCAAGTTACTATTAACAAATTAAATATACAAACATATATATAAATATATTAACAAATGAACTTGCTGTTAATAATAAACAAAACACAATTACAAACTAGAAGAGAAATCAGAGTTAAAAATTCATAACAAATCGAAAGTTTAAGCAAATGAACTCGAGGCAATGCTTTCTAGAAATTATAATGTACGCTCATATATAATACTCGTAGGTGGCTTGGACATCGGCGAGCACGGCACGCTGCAACTTCCAAGCTGGTCATCCAAATAGATATATTTTTTCAGTGCTAGATCTCTAATATCTAGGTAGTTATTTAATTTAGTTATCAAAAGTTATTTTCACTTTTATTATAATAGTTAAAGAACCAGCATTTTTTACTCGCTCCAGTAAAAAGACAAACCGCAGCGTTGAGTTCCGGTTCAATTCAACACGCTATGTTTCGAAAATGGGCAGTGCCTGGGTAACTGAAAGAATAAACATTATTTTCCCTCTGCCTAGGGTAGGCCGTACGAGGAACACAGCGTGAAAGAAGTGCGTCATTTTTGTCATGATCGTTTGATTTAATTTTAGCATTGTTATAAAGATAATTTAAAAACATTTTTCGGACTAATTATGTATGTAATTGAACGTTAATATTTATTAATTATTGTTTTAATGTGATGACACCTCTGCTTCAAATCACAAGGAAACGCTGAGTCTTAATGTAACTGATGGCAAAATCAGTATAAAAGAAGTTGAGAGTGCAGTACGAAGATTGTAATTAGGTAAGACAGCAGGAGCAAGTTTTTACTGCCGAGATGGTCAAATATTGTAGGCCACTAGTCTTGAACTTGTTCGGGTTTATGTGCAATGATTTTATGCTGGAAATTAGGGGACACCCCGGACGATTAGCGAGTTGCAGTCATCTTGCCTTTGTATAAAGGTAAAAAAAAAGGATCACAGATAGACTAAGGAAGCTATAGAACTATCACTTTTATTAGCTTGGGTAGTAAAGTTTATGTTAAAATATTAGCGAGAAAGATGTAAGAGAGATCCAAAATGCTATCAGAGGCCCAAGGATGCTTTAGACCTGGACGTGTGTATAGATCAGATCTTTTACATCTACATAATCAAGAAAAAGTTCTTGGTCGTTACCCAAAAAATTCTATACTTTAGTGGACTTGAAAAAGGGGTTTGACAGGGTTGTGAGAAAGGAATTATGGACCATTACCCCGGTACTACGTGAGCGGAGTCTTGCTCTGGCCGGGGCATTTGGGAGGTGTCATGCGGTGTTCCATAGGGTCGATGCTGGGTCAGATTCTGTGGAACATCAGCTACTGCTGGGGGTAAAGGTCCTCTGTTACCATGACACACTGCCGATGACACGCTGATATTGGCGCAGCAGAGGATCTATCGCGAGGCTGCAGTGCTCGTGACGCTGGCGTGGCTCATATCGTCGGGCGGATACGGCGACTGGACCTGGAGGTTGCACTCGACATGTACGAGGCAATTTATTTCAATTCTGCGAGGAGGGCCGCTCCATCAAAGGCCCACATCGTTCGTCATCAGCGATATCAGGATGGAAACAAAAAGGAGCATGAAGTACTTCAGACTTGTCTTGGACAACAAGTGGAATTTTCAGGACCATTTTACACTGTTGGTCCCGAAATTCTTGAAGACAGTGGTGGCAAAAGGCGTGCCAACTTTTGCCCAACGTCAGTAGGCCAGCGCTGTATGGTGATCCTTTATGGGCGGACGCCCTGGACCGGCAGGACTTTGTCCTGCTGCGACGGGCGTACAGGGTGTCTGCCATCAGGGCGATACGGAGATACAAGACCACCTCTGGTGAGGCAGCGTGTGTGCTAGCGAGGGACCTGGACTCTGACATCAATCTAATACCGGCGCCGAGACCTTGCATTTGGTGCGCCGGCAAGGTCTGCATTACATGAGGATCAACACTATCTACTAGCCGGAAGATGATCGACGTAGTTCGTTCAATTTTCCTTCCCCACCATACAGGTACTCTCAGGACATGATTGTTTCTTCTTTTCACTGCTAGTCGTGGCCAAGGCTATGGCCGATAGCGAGACATCGTGAGACGCGGTCTTCTCCTGCTGCGAGGCAGTGGTGCTCGAGAAAGAGGCGGCGGAAAGGGTGAGGAAGGCTACTGCTGAACTCGACATCCGTCGTACAAGACTGAGTCGCCGGAAGGCGACGCACAATCGCCACATTCTATCCTAATCAGAAAATCTAGCCTAAGCCTAAGCATTGAGGTTGACCCACCACCCTTGACTACGAGGCGTGCCTCCCTTGGCTCCCGTAAACCCAGTCTGTGGCGGTTGAAGTGGAGCACCGAGAGATTTTAGTAGATAGTGTGGATGATCTACGTCTGTCGGTCTTTGAGTCCCACATAATATACGCTACCACCAAGTACCAACTTGACGCACCAAAATAAAAAAAAATCAGCTCGGTTAATTGTACTTGGATAGCTGTCTCCAAGAGGAAAACATGGGACATGGGAGTGAAAGCACCTGAATATAAATTGCCTACTGTGCGCAGATGGTGCAGTGCTGTGCGATGACGAATGTGAGTAGGTCCAAGGTTCTGGTATTTGAAAGATCAGCGTAAATGGTAAGATATAAGAACAAGTGTATGAATTGTTATACCAGGGAAATGTTTTTCTCTGAAAAAGTGTTGGATAATTCTAAATGGTTGTGGAAAGGAGTTTACCTACATTGAGACGGCGGCACGTCAGCACAGTTGCACGTTTGACCATACACAATGTAGTGTTGGTACCGACGCTGTTATACATTAGCGGAACGTAGTTATTACAGAAGAATAAAAGAAAGATTAACGCTGTGGAGATGTGATCTCTTCATAGGATATGCGGAGTCAGTTTAGCTGATTGGATTCGATCAATGGAGATATACAGAATGACAGGTATTAGCGAGGACGTCATGGTGAGTATGAAGAACGAGTCAGGTTGTTTGGACACATCGATCGATTAAATGATGAAACAATGGCAAAACAGATTTATGAAGAAAAAGTGAGCGGCAAGAGAGTTACGGAGAGAACTCGATTGACCTTTGAAAACACAGTATCAAAGGTACTGGAGGAAAGTTACGTAAAAAGCATGAGGTCCTCCAGGAGGGCACGTTTGAAGAGGTAGACGAAAGTGGACGAGGCCAAAAGCATGTATTTAGCGCTCCATTCTCTCTGACTACCCAGCTAGGGATATTTAATATAAATTTCAGCTTGAGAACTCAATGACTTTTATTCCCTTATACCAGTGTTAAATAAAGTGCTCCCCTCAATAAACAGTCAACAATGTTAAGCAGTTATCAATTTGACCGGAAAGCGTAGAACATAGTGTCTTGACACTAGGTCCTCTCATTCTAATAAACTATAAATAAGCGAAACAAACTGTAAAGCTGAAAAGAAGTTCTTTACAGCATCAGTTATAAAAGTAACATGCATGTTAAAGAGGTCTAAAGTTAATTAGAACATCATTTCATTTGCAACACTGCGTACGACGAATCCTTTTATAAAAATGTCTGTCGGGCGCCGCTTTTATATTTTTTATCTTAATCATGTCTTTCTCTGACTATGATCCGCGTGCCGTCATGACCTATATACATTAGTTTCAGGACAAATGGCTGCTTGTGACGTAAAATTATGCTAAATTTTTCGATGAAAACGTAATTTCTACATTGATTTAGAAATATTTCGTTCATTTAAATATTTTTCTGCTTAAATTCTTGAAATATCTCAACACAATTAGCAAGAGTTCAACTAAACACGGCAGTTTTGGGTTTAAATGACATGGGTAAATGATATACTTATTATATGTAACAGGTACTTCCCCCAGTGTAGTGAAACAAATTACGATTTTTTAAATGAATGCATTCCTAGAACTGATAATGATGTAGGTACATTTTTATTATTATTAATTTATCAACAATATTGTATTCCTAAAAACAAAGCTAATTTCAGCACATCTTGTGCTATCTCATCACAGCACATCTTGTGCTATTTCAGCACATCTTGTGCTATCTTATATGCTGCTCATTTAGACAAACAATATTTTTATTTCATGGGAAAGTAATCAAAATTTTCAATTAATAAATTATTACATTTATTAACAAAAATAAGAAAATTACAATCATCACCCGTATGCAGTAAGTATCGACTCGTAAGAGTCAATAGTTTTCAGCTGAACCGCTATCAAAGCAATATAACTATTGATTTATTAATTCCCGCGCATACCTAGACACTAGCGGTCATTGTAACAAGACGCAGATACGTCCAGCTCACATATGTGTATAACCTCATTAGATGATAAACTTCGTTATTAAAAGATTTTATTTTATATTTATATCGCAATCATTGTAAAATACATTGACATTTTGTTGATTAAACATCGGTTCAAATATTAATCGGGTAACAGTTTACATATTGGTGTTTCCCCGATATAAAAGTATTGATGTTTCCTCAGTAAGTATACAAAAAAGGGTTAAATAATTTAAAAGTAATACACTAGTTCTACAATTGGATCATTACAAGTGCAGTTGATGCATATAGATAAAATAATTATGATATGTATTTATTATATACATGTATATATATTTTTTTCTATGAAAGTAAATTGTTAATTCTGTATGAGAAATAAATGAATTCTAAACTGCAAACATCATATCAAAGAACTATATTATAAAATTTAAAAATAAAGAGAAGAGATAAAAAAAAAACAAAATTATTTAAATAATAGTCAAACATTAAATCAATTAAATATACAATAAGATTAATCCACGTATTAATATGTTACTTATATGTTTAAACAGTTTTAAAAGTAAAAATATAAGTGTCCGCAAATTAATAAATAGTGTCGTAATCTACTGTAACTCGTTTGCCTTTTGCGTCACTCTTTAGCACTCGTATTGTGTAGTGACACGTGATATGTCATACGCTCGTACTTTAAACGTACCGCAGCCACTCGCTATCATATTAGTAAACTGTTCAAATAATATACAAAAATATATGTACCTAACTACTCGCTTCATTGAAAGTCATAATTCTAATCTAATCTAATCAGCTTCACGCTGTATCCCGCACACAGCAGGGTAGGCAGAGGGAACCTAGTGTTAAGACACTCCGTTCCCCACTTTCTGCCGAATTCTGGAGGCATTGCGTGTTGAGTGGCAGAACTCAACGCCGCGCTTAACCTCGACACCAGAGCGAAGAAATGGAAATATAAATTTAAATAAATATTTCATCTCCTCGAGTGGGGATCGAACCTATAACCAGTCGGTTTTACAGTCACACCTCGTGCCGCTGCGCCACGACTGGCCTTGAAGTCATCATTATTAGGCAGAATTTTCTCATATAAACATTGTAACGAAGATTGAAGTGTCTGCCAGCTAGTCGAAAATATCCTAATGTAAACATTCTTTTAAAGCGTGTCTATCGATGTTATTGATCGCCAATGTAACTTTTTCTTATTTTTTATAGATGTTTCACGTAGGTTTGCTATATAAATAGTTTATAAGCTTATGTAACGACATACCTGTAATGGGCATTTTGGTCAAAATCAACTGTTGTTGCTAGTTGATTTAATATAATCTTGATAACGATGTTGTTTTCTAAAACAGTTATTTTTATTTAAGCCAAAAATATTATTTTAAATTACAATGTAAAAATATTGTAATATCTATTAATACTAGTTTGTTACTGGATTTTGGTACATAATTGATCGATTTCTCTTTATTATTATTTATTCCAGCTTCACGCTGTATCCCGCACACACCAGGGTAGGCAGAGGGAACCTGGTGTTAAGACACCCCGTTCCCCACTTTCTGCCGAATTCTGGAGGCATTGCCTGGTGAGTGGCAGATCTCAACGCCGCGCTTTGCCTCGATACCAGAGCAAAGAAATGGGAATATAAATTAAAATAAATATTTCATCTCCTCAAGTGGTGATCGAATCCACAACCAGTCGGTTTTACAGTCACACTTTGTGCCCCTGCGCCACAACTGGCCTCCTCTTTATTAGTTTATGTAAAAATTTAGGTACTAATTACGTCAGTACAAGTAGCACATTGAACGTTATTGTTATCAATGGAATTTTACCCACTTATTTAATCAATTCAAATTTAAATATACAAAAATTGTAGGCAATATAGCACTATAAATAAAAATACTAAATGTTAAAACTATGTTGAATATTTTAACATACAAATATTTCTTTTTTTCTATCATAATTAGATGCAGATTTTAGAATCTGAAGAATGAGAATATTTCATTCCACTAGTATTATAATAATAAGCAGTTTCGCTACCTCTGCAAGGCCTCGTTTGTGACATCATACGTCCGCGTCCAAGATTACAATCGCGACGATTTACATTATTGTCGTATTGATTTAGTGCCGCCATATATGTTTGTCGGGTTGTTACCGCTTTAACTCGTTACGAATTAATAGGCCACACACTTAAACATATCTACTTTTGAAGAAAAACATCATAGAAATTATACAAGTACAATAAAAATATTAAATTCATATAACAAACCCAATTATGAACTAATAGTATATAAACAACAATGTAACTTTTATCCGGTACGGACAATGACGAGAATAACTTATAATATGAATATATGTCACCTAGTGCCATGGTAAAGTACTGAGATTTAATGCGCAATAAAGTCCATCAGGGCCATCTCACTGTTTGCTTTGAAAAAACATATTTTTCATACTTTTTATAAGTAAAATCAAAGGCTAATCTAAACTCTTGCCAATAACACAGACGTAGTAATAAAACGTCACTCAAAACCAAATATACTTTTGTTGTTTTATGTTTGTACATTAAGTAATCACTAATCAGTTTAACATAATGTATTATTTATTAACTTTACATAGCAGAGTATGAAACAAAACAGATAATACATTACAACGAATGTAAAATACAAAAAAAAGAGTGCTATCTATTGAGAATCAAAATTAATTAGCTTGCAAATACATAATGTAATACAATTTAATTAGCAACGAATCACTTATGACAATCGCGATAACAAAACAAACAAAAGGACTTCCTGGTCGGTACAGATTAAATAGCCCTTAAACAATATTTTCTAGGAAGTATGTATGCGCAGGCACAACACAACATAGTTATTAATTACGGATAACAGTTTCAGAATAAGGGGGCGATAAGTGAACAACGCCAGAGCGAGACGGAGGACGACCTCGCGACTCATCTGCCGTGCTTAATCGGGTCGAGCGTTCAATGTCACACGGTATACGTCAGCGTGCTTCAAGGGAGGATTGTGACGGCGTACATTATAGTTAATAGCATTTATAATTGCTTTATTTGATTCACATATATGCTTATGGATATCTCGTAATTTATTAAGCTGGCAGTGAGGACCTGGTTGGCGATATGTGACAGTTCTCTGCTTGTCGTCTATTGTCATCTGTCAATTTCGTTTAGTGACCATTTATGGGGTGCTATGTCACTTTTTACTGTATTAAATCAGAAAAATACAAATTTATTTTGTAATATAATTCATCTAGATGGAAGTTGTCAGTTGCCATCAGTTTATATCATGCGCGTAGGGGAGACTTGAGACACTTGATTTATTAAATTGAAAGGTAAAACAAACAAGAGTATGGGTCACCTGGATAAGTGATCCATCGCCGCTCACGATCCTTGGCCACTATTCATAAATAGCAATCTGATTTTCATTTATATATCAAATTAATCATCTCAGAAAAGGTTAGAAAAGAAACAAATGTGTTAAAACAAAGTACATTATACATATGAATTTATTGTAAGTTTAAAGCAAACAAATATTTAAATGTAACAATATGAGTTATCATCGTATATCGTGTTTTAAAACTGAACTTAAAATTTCTGGAAAAATAATAATATAACTGTAAAATTCATATTTTTACTACGAAAATATTTTTTTATGAACTTAAGAGTTAATCTACGTACAATATACGTAATTTAACTTTAATTTGTAACGCAACGGCACTGAACCAAAACTGATTATTTTATCAGTGACGACAGGAAATTCCATCTTCTGTCTCTATACTGGGGTACTCCCGAGTCCCAAAAGCACTTAATTACTGGGAAAATCCAAATTTTACAATTATTGTATGTTATCTTAGTAAAAAATCCATTGTTATTAATAAACGTACTTTGCGCGTCATTCAATATCTATAAAAAATAAATTTAAAGTTCTATTAAGTATGACTTTAAAAAACATATTTGAAGATCTCGTGATATTGATTCAAACATTTAATTACACCTCAAGTAAACAAAATAATCGGTTTGTTTTGTTTACTTAAAAATGCGAGTCGGGCTCGATTACCGAGGGTTCCGTATAAATTTCAGGATTGTAGATCAGTAGGTAGTACAACTTATAATAGTTGACAAATATAAGCGTGCCGGCGTATGCACTCATATTGTATGAAATAAACGACAATATAAGTTTGTAATTAGTATTTTCTCTATGTCTATAAATTTTAATTTTTCGGAATTTTTCCTCATTCCAAATGTTCTCGCTTCGTGCCAATTTTTTTTCTCTACTCCTAGGGACCGTAAACCTGGATATTTGATATTAATTTCAGCTTGAGATGATAAATAATCTCGACAGACGGACAACAAAATGATCCTATAAGTGTTGCGTTTTTTTCTTTTAATTTGATAAGACAATATTTTATTTCGTATACATACATATATTATTTATAAGTTGTTTCGATATGCATTTTAAGAGAATTTAAAATTAGAAATTTAGAACAACTTCTCAACATGAGATATCATAAAGGAATTTTAAAATAAATAAATATATAAGTCTCTATGCAAGTAGTTTAAAGCTAACTTACAAAAGAGCAGGTACATACTCGTACATAGGTTACATGCCATACTATTACAATTTATGAATGAATTGTAAAAAAAATTTTCTACCGTAGCGTTTAAATTTTAATTAAATTGTCTCTTGCTGTATTTAAAAATACACGCTATGAATAAACACGATAATTAAATGCTACGTTTTGACATTATCAATCATCGTTAACAAATATTGTAATTTGTTCGCATAGCACAACTAATATAACGTGTTAGAAAAATTATATTCCGACATTTATTAATTAATTTGTTTATACCTGAAGTTTTACATATACCCAAAAAAAAATAAGTCCTTGTAATTATTAATTTGATACATTAGATTTATCAGCTTCACGCTGTATCCCGCTCACAGCAGGGTAGGCAGAGGGAACCTAGTGTTAAGACACTCCGTTCCCCACTTTCTGTCGAATTCTGGAGGCATTGCGTGTTGAGCGGCAGAACTCAACGCCGCGCTTAACCTCGACACCAGAGCGAAGGAAATGGAAATATAAATTTAAGTAAATATTTTATCTCCTCGAGTGGGGATCGAACCCACAACCAGTGAGTTTTACAGTCACACCTCGTGCCGCTGCGCCACGACTGGCCTCATATTTGATACATTATGTTCTAAGTAATTCAATTATAAGCGCACTTATCTAGCTAACGGGGCTAGCAATGACGAGGCTCGCGCAAACTAACCTGTCGATTTAGGCATATGTTGCACAAAATTTCTGTCTTAACCGATACAGCATTCCATACATCACTGTATATTAACGTCTCTAGCCTGTATTGAGGACAAGTCCGACCTAGGAAAGGTAAATGCCTCAATGCTAGTTGTTATAAAGCGAACGCGGGCGGAGAGGTCGGCCGCTCTATCGCCTCGGCCCCGAAACAAATACGCATTATTTGCCAATATACTAATACATACATAATCTCATATAGAATTGAATATGATCTGTTTTATTACATTTTTTTTTTTCAAATATTTTTATTTATTTATACGCTAAATGCAATGACTAAAATTAACATAACAAAAACTGCTTTAGTAAAATTTTAGACTGATAAACTTCAAGTTTAAAAAATGTTTTCTTGTAAATAAATTGCGGACTTATATTCTTGAACTGGAGTGAATTTATTAAGAAATAAATAAGTAGCCACATATTGCAATATCTGGCTTTATCTATGTACAAATAAATACGCTAACTAACAGATTCATCATAATCAGATAAAATTTAAGAAGTAAGTATTATGGCGAGGAAGACGCTCGTGTTTACGACGATAAGATTCTAGAACGGCTCAATCTAAGTGTGAATGTTAAACTGCAATCGCGAGCGCATATGATTTGTCCTCGAGTCCACGTGACTCTTCGCGCTCAATTATAACAACAATATACTACGCTGCGTCAGCACTGGTACACACGACGACTGTACGTTGCTATAGAGCGCTTATAAACAAATTACATAATGTAAACCATTGGATCGTTTATTCAAAATATTTTATATTTGTTTAAATTATTTTTTTTTGTAACTAGACTAAGAAGTCTAGTAGTAATTTCGCCATTGTTACATAAGTGTTTTTATTATTTAACTTTGTTTTGGACTATGGCGAGTCAGGGAAAAAAAGCGTTTCAAGGTAAGTAGTGCAATGGATGCGACGCGGCGGCGTGCGTTCGTATATGGCAAGGTCGGCGGGTGCGCCCGCGCACGCGACATCAACGCAATCACTTTCACTACGCGTCTTACCAAAAGCACGGATCCAAACAAGCTGGAACAGGTATACGGGTAAAACTAAACATGCGCTAGCTTGTTGCTGAGCGTATGAACACGAGCTGCGATAGTCAAATAAAAATGCTAGGTCAAATTAACAAGAATTGAAAAAACTTACGAAATGTTCGTTTGTAATTATGAAGAACCTGAACTTTATGTTTGTACATATAGATCAGGGTCTTCTGTTCCAGCATTATTAAAAACGTGTGTAAAGAATAACAAATAAACTATAATATACTGAAAACATAATACACTGAAAAGTAAAGTAAAGGTTTAAAATGTTTTACATTAATCTTTATCTATAAATATTAAAGAAAACCAACAGAACAGAAATTTATTTTCTATATGTTTTAAATTTATATAGCAATTCACAATAGCAACATTGTTTCAACAATATTATCTATTTTATGCGCTAAGATGCGTGACGTGTAGGTACAGCATATACTCACATATTAGATAGGCCTATCTATAGATACCGGTTTTGATAACGTTAATACTTTAAAATAAAATATATTTATAATTTTATTTCTTTTGACAGAAATAGATGTATAGAAAAAACAAGTATAATTTTAATCTTTTAAAATGTCACTTCTAGCGAGCTTATAGCTAAAGTTAGGTATAGGTTATAACAGCCATTGCTTCCTCTTCACAGTGCGCTAAATTCATTTCAGTGCGAACTGTATTGTGCTTTCGTAACTTGACTAAGCTCACGTAATCTTTGTTACAAAGCACCAACAACATACGATACCCACACCTAGCCTTTCTATAAAACATACGCCAAATATAAATACGTAATACAAACACTTAATAGATCGATGTAAGTTATGCAAATTGTGGTTATGGGTATGTTATAATGAAACTTCTTTATCTTTAACCAATGTTGAAAAAACCGGTAAACAAACGGTTGACAAACTTAAGTTTGCGGACATATGCACTTATTTTCTATGAAATAAACTACAAATATAAGTTTGTTTTTTTTCCTTTCTCTATAATAACTAAAAATACCTATAAATTTTCGCTTTTAGGATTTTTCTCTATATTTCTATTGTAAGTTATCACTACGTGGGAAAGATTTTAACTATATGTCCACGGGAAGTACCCTATAAGTTTTGTGTCAAGTTTGTACAAAATGCAATAAAAACGTTGTATAAATGCTTATAAATATAATGCTTCTGTGACTAGAGACTAGAGACCGTAGACCTGAATATTTAATATTAATTTCAGCTTGATACCTCCACGTAATCTTGAGATAAATGACAGACGGACAACAAAGGGATACCATAAGGGGCCCTGTACGGGTCCAATCGGTGTGTTGGCGTGAAGTACTGTCTCACTTTGTCGATGACACCCATCTTCTTCAGGCCAATTTGGCCTTGATTTCCAGATGAACGCGATACTGACAGTCACTCGAAACATTAGGCTCAATATGATGCTGATACTGGGCGCGGCAATAAAAGGAGTGTTCTTGAAAGCTGGCAAAACAAGACAAATGGGGTTATTCTAGTGGTTAACCAAAACTAAAGCTAAAACTAGCGTCTTCTGAGTGTTAATTCGGACTAGGTTTATTTCACCTCTTAAGGAAACATTCCGGAGGGAGGATTCAACAGAAGACACAAGTTTATTTAGGAAGTGGTCAATATTTTCCCAAGAAAAACCTCCGCGGCCGGAGTATACGGCGTCCACTGTGGATCAGCCCAGTGCAGCCTTGGATCTTGGACACAAATGATGCGATTCCGGGTAGGTTGCAGGGTGACTACTGTACGGGCCACGTCTCGGAGTAGCGCAGGTAAGTCAAACAGTTCGGACATTTTATTTGCCATAGCAAACACCACCTCCGACAACTCGCCGCATGGTCAGTGGTACGTGACCCAAATTAATCGGTATTGTGTGCATTAAAGTCGCCATGTATCACGACTTCAGCGGAGAGAATCAGTGAGAAAATTTATCGTCAATAGCCATGGCACCTGTAGTCATTCGTAGACTTAGACACAATTGTTCGAATTAATACGAAGCCAAATATTTGACCCTTCAAAATTGACTTCCTAAATTTTCAAAATGACAGAAGCTCAAGTCTATAACAAGGCTGTCCGTACCAACTCAAAGTAGTGGTAAACGGCATTCAGGTTGAAGTGAAGATATTACAAAAGTTCACGTTAAGGTAGTAGGGTCGGCCGCGGAGCGTACCTACGCCTCGTTTGCTTTCTAAAGCGCATGACTGTGTGCTCCTCTGAATTCGATGGGCGCCCTGAGTTTTTTGGACTTAGAGAGGGATTCTCCCATAGGAAGTGCTCGTAGGGTAAGGCTCGTCGTTCGGTACGTCTTACGTTCTAATGTACATCTTGCAGTGCTGCTATCATATTCTATAGAGGTGTTGGGATTGGGCGCCGAAGCCCAGCATTACCTGTTACGAAACGCATTGGAAAAAAGCCACTGCTTATGTTATAAATGCCGAGGGTGGTAATAATCCGGTCGAGTATGCCCAAAAGCGTTGCGAAAGCTGGCGGAGGCTTTCTCATACGTCGTCTAGTCGCCTCTTACACCACCAGTACCAGGATGATCCTATTCTAAGCCAGAATGACGCGACTGAAAACGATTTTTTTTTTATTATGTTTTAGTCATCAATAAATTATTAGAATAGATATACATAGTTACTTTTAGATTTGCAAACTACTTAGCAATAATATAGAATTGAGAACCAGCAATTCAGCGATTGCCATTCGTGTTCAATACTATAAAAATTATAGTACAAATAGTATTTCTCATTTTAATTAAAATATAAAAATGTAATAAGTCAAATTCTAAATACCTTAGCTAAAATATTACATTTCGGCGTGCGTCTGACAGTGTTTACCTTAGTTTCGATTTAATTATTTTAATATTTTTATTACGATATTTTGTGCCAACAAATTTAATATTTTACAAAATTTTATTGAACAAAACAAGGTTTTCGTTAAAAAAAAATAAGAAGTAGCTAAAACTTATATGTCAATTGATATTTGCCGAGTATAACAATTTATTATTTTTAATTACATTAAATGATTTATAAGTGATTTAATATCATTTCATCGTTAATGTTTAAATTTCGTTTCATTGATATTTTAATGCAAACAGTGTAACAAACAGTTTCACATATGAGTAATCAGATTGTTAAACCGCCTTTTTAGTTGATAGCATTCGTTATGATAAAATGTACTATAATCCACAGTATATTAACACACGACATTTAAAATATTAAATTGTAATCTGGATTAAAAGGTCAATTACCAGGTGAACAGTATGATGTAAGCATTTTCAAATGTTCTCACTATGCTCGACAGCTTACCCTGAACAAAATACTGTTATCGATATTTAACGTAATATAATATTTTAGTATATTCGAATGTTCAAGCTCCAGAAGGTCTCAAAAGTCAATGTCATTTTTTACAAAATCACCACCTCAGATTTACTTTTTATTGTCACAGTTAGTCATTATGTAAACTGACGTTTCCATAGTTTTTATTTTATTTTTTATGCCCGTTACCCGAAATATGCAGAGTTGAAATTGAATATATAATACTATTTTTATTCTTGTTTAAGCATTTTATTAGCAGAACTGAAACGGTTGTTTCAATAAAAATATTATAAAACTTTAAATTGAGGGTACCAGATTTTAGGAAGGTGATAGGTATACCAAATTGGTAATACATATCAAAATGGATAAGTATATTTTTATACATTGTTATATAACTTATCGCCTTATTATATAAGCAATCGGAATACCAATAAAATTAATGTACAAATAAACGTACAATAATCGAACAACACGTATTATATATATTTAGTTCTTTATATACCAAGTAAGAGGGTAGAGGCCAGTCGTGGCGCAGCCGCACAAAGTGTGACTGTAAAACCGACTGGTTGTGGTTTCGGTCCCCACTCGAGGAGATGAAATATTTACTTAAATTTATATTTCCATAGGCAGAAATGGCAGGCAGAAAATGGGGAACGGAGTGTCTTACACTAGGTTCCCTTTGCCTACCCTGCTGTGTGCGGGATACAGCGTGAAGCCGATTTGATTTTATATACCAAGTAAAACTTAAAGTTAGCGTTTAAAAAATATTTCAATGTCACTTTTGTTGAGACTGTATAATCAAAACAAGTCGTCACGCAATACAATCATGCCGAAGTGAGGATGAATCAATGATCTGCACTTATGCAGTAGGTACGAGTATGTATCCGTGCAGTCATCACGTCCTGCACTATATTACCATGAACACAAAGGACAGCGTAATTAATTGATGCGTCTAATATATGAGGAATGTATGACATACAAGCGGTTACATCTCAATGTTACCAGCTATATAAGGATAAAGACAGATTGTTAATAACAGTTCCATACATTTTGTTTACGATTTATTATAACGTTCAATTTGTAGACATTGAATTAAAAAGACAAGTGCTTATATTATAAATGTTGAGAGTACTTATAGTTTGTACTTGACGAAGTAGCATCTCAAGTATCTTAGAAATGGGGCTGCCTAATTATGAAATGTATGTTATAAGTAAGTAAACAAGACGTCACGTGAGGCCAGTCGTGGCGCAGGGGCACAAAGTGTGACTGTAAAATCGACTGGTTATGAGTTCGATCCCTTCATCCCACTCGAGGAGATGAAATATTTATTTAAATTTATATTTCCATTTCTTCGCTCTGGTGTCGAGGCTAAGCGCGGCGTTGAGTTCTCCCACTCAACACGCAATGGCTTCAGAATCCGGCAGAAAGTAGGGAACGGAGTGTCTTAACATTAGGTTCCCTTTGCTATGTGCGGGATACAGCGTGAAGCTGATTTGAAACAAGACATCAATAATATTAAACTAACGTTAAAGAGGCACGCCGGCGGTCCGATGACGGAAGGCAAAGCAAATAACATCATTATCCGGGTACAGTGTGTGTCGCGAGTGACATTCATTCACAGGTATTGTTGTAATCGCATGTTGTGTTCAATGCCGCACAAACTACACTTATGAACCGAATAATAGTTATTTCTGTTCTTATGTATTAAACAGTGGAAAATTACAAATTAATTAACAATTTTTTTTGTATTTTAATATTATATATGTTTAAAACGTATACTTTGCCTTTGCAAGTATTTTATATATTTAATTTGAAAGGAACTATATTTGATTGTTTTTCTACATTCAAACGGATTAAGGAGGCAGGAAGAATTGTGTTACCTTCTAGATTCTAAGAATTCCGGATGTAGATTCGATTTCATCATTTCACTAATGAATTTTATCAAAAATGCCTAATGTTTGATCCTTTTGTTTTCCAGATTATTTTTTCAGAGGGAATATTACAAAAGATGTTAATGTATTTAAGAAATCTTCAGTAATATTTTACCTACATATTCTCAAAATCGGTACAAAAACTTCACTTAACATATGCATATATTTAAACAAAAATTAAAAGGTAGAAAATATTATTTTTATTACATACTTCAAAGTAAATATAATAAAAGAATTATTAACAAAATTATAAATATAAGTACCTACCTACTAATTTAGTATAAAAAAAAATTTAAAGTGCTGAAACAAATTTCATTAAGTTTATATATAACCATCGCTGAAGTTTGGACTAACATACATTAAAAAAATCATCAAAATCAATTTATAATTTTATGAGTAATATCATAACATGTGTACATAAAATACAAAAAAAAATAAAATTAAATTGATAACCTCCTTTTAAAAGGCATTTAAATATAATGTAACTGTCAACGTAACGATGAGCTCGTGTAATATTTATTTCAAGAAACGTCCTTTTAATTGTTGAGCTGAATATAAAAAACATAGACATAGGTACTACTGTCTTAGGAATGCTGTCTGCCGTAGTAATTATTAGCAGTTCGAAATTCAATATTGTATGGAAAATTTGGAAATTTTGAAAATTTTGGGATATTAAACACACATATATTAAATTAATAATTTTATCAAAATTCTCCATTTTTATCCCCCCGTCTTATCAAAGCAAGTACAATAAGAACATTTGTATATATCATCATGGTGAATGAAACGTAGTGAAGAAAGGTATTGGCGTGAGTGTATTACAAGAAAAATAAATTATACCTATGTAATGTCACGTGATCTGTTACGATTTGTGAAAATATTACTACGTATAAAACAAATTATCATAATTAATTACTATAAATTAAAAATGTAATAAGCCTACGACACAAAATACTGGAAAAATTCTACCCGGTGTTGGCAAAATGCTTGTAGGTCTCCTGCTAATAGTCCGAATTTCATAAAATAATTAAGAGCCAATCAGCACTCAAATCGGTCCATTGATTTAGGAGCTGCAATGCCACAGACAGACAGATAGACAGTTCAAACTTATATCCCATCTTTTTGCGTTAAAGGTTTCCAAAACAATGATTTCCTCTGTCAGTAGGTACAAAAACCAGTCCAACCTTATACCATACCTTATTTACATTGATGTGTGAGTAGTTTGTTTCTACATAACAATCATTAAAATGAGGTTGACCTACCCACATTCCGGAATTTCACTCATATCGACAGCTACTTTGTAAACAACAATGATTATATACCTGTAATGTTCAAATTGTTGTACATGTTGTGTTCTAAATAGACATTATTAAATTTAAATAAAAAAAATTACATTAAGAAAAAAAAATAAGGAGAGCCTATAGCCGTGAGTTTGTTCAAAAAATTCGTTACTTATTGTAGTAGTGTAGTGTATTAATACAAAATGAACTAAAATAAAACACCGCTGATGTATAAGGTACATAGCTATGAGTTTTCGATGCTGCCTCGCGGACAGAGACAAAGAATTGCCAATTATTCCACCTGCCCCCGCCGCACCTGGACCGGCTGCTCTTTTTATTTATTTCAACGTCGCCGATATTTTTATTGGTCACCTTCTGAAGGTACTCAAAACTTAGGCCGGAATGCACAACATAATGCATTACTATATGAATCTTAACAATTATGAAAAATGAAAGTGACTTCATGTGAAACAATTGTTCATTATGTATTTCTCTCGTTTATATTTTCTACAAATGACAACTATTTATAGAATAAAAAAAACATTTACTTAGCAGCACAATTATATTAAAATATATAATAACCAAAAATTTGGGATTTTATTAAATAATTGAGAAGATAAGATTTTTTTACATTGCTACAGACTTCCCAGACACGAGCAAAAAACAGACGTTCTGATCTCGACTTTTGGTTGGCATAAGTAAACTGATTACAAACAAGATCCAATGACATCATGAAATGCTTGAATTTTATTGAATCGACTTAGTAATTAATTAACCAAACAAGTTATACATAATACTGTATATGTACTTGCTTGTACAATATTTTTATGAGAACACAGTTTCTAAGATGCGGAAGTTTTCTTCTCTGTATTTTGTAAGGTCTTGTCACAAAATGTCGCAATGATAGTAGAGCACTTGCTGTTACTTGCGTAATCCTCGAACTATCATTTATCTCAATTAGTCTACAATAGCTGTAGCGATTGACGTTCGTTTTCAAAAAAAAAATAGAACTGTTCTATAGTTATTGTATTAACTGGCAACTTTTCATTTTTATTCTATAATACATAAATAAATATATAGATAAAAATATAGCTAAAAATATAAAGCCAAATACCTTAAAAAGGAAAAAGTAATGGGCAGATGCAACAAACATAAATAGAACCTTTAGATTATTATCAAACAGATAAACGTAATTTTCTTAAATTAATTAATTAATATTTTTTCGAATATCAAAATACAGGTTATATTTTCAATAATTTATATCACTGCTATATTTTTTTAATGTTTTAAATGTCAACATAATCATAATTTCCGTCTATGAAAACAGAAAAAATGAAACGAAAAGACGCGGACGTGATGCGTCGATATGGTTCAATGACCCCGTCGATATTTCTCGAAATTCGCCGCGGAATCTGTGCTCTTTTCGCTTTTTAATTGTAAGTACTCAAACTCGTCACTATCAAGTTGATACATTTGTAAAATAAAATAAATCAGCTTCACGCTGTATCCCGCACACAGCAAGGTAGGCAAAGGGAACCTAGTGTGAAGACACTCCGTATCCCACTTTCTGCCGAATTCTGGAGGCATTGCGTGTTGAGTGGCAAAACTCAACGCCGCACTTAACCTCGACACCAGAGCGAAGAAAAGGAAATATAAATTTAAGTAAATATTTCATCTCGTCGAGTGGGGATCGAACCCACATCAGTCGGTTTTATAGTCACTCTTCGTGCCGCTGCGCCACGACTGGCCTCATTGATTGATACATTTGTGCCGAATAAAATACACTTTATCCTAATCCACTAGATTTTGCAACGGCGTAAGCAACTTTTAACTGAAGTAATAATAAGCTCTTATAATATAAATAATAAAATGTCACGATTAAGAGCGAGCGTCATGCTGTATCCCGCACATAGTAGGAAAGGCAGAGGGAATCTGGAAACATAATTTCCTTCCGTTCCCCAGTTTTGAGAAATTCTGGAGGCATTATGTTTTTTTGTTTTACGTTATTTATTAAGTAAAATAGTAAAATATCACTTAATATTTTTTAATATGACACTAACACTAAATTTAACATTAATTTTAAATAAAAGTTAACTACATAAATAAAGTAAAAATATAAAGTTTCAACTAAAATACAAATAGATTTTTTTCTATTTTATTTTAATGTCATACGTCATACACACAACGTCAAATATTGATTTTTATTCAGTTTAATACACGTAGTAAAAATCAAAAATTGTGTTTATTGTAAGTTCATCACGAAGACGAAAATAAAATAATGTTATAAATGAAACGGAGTATTCTTTACATGGAACGAAAAAGGTATTCTACAATCGAGACGCAGCTATTTTAGGGTTGTTACTTTTTATATTATCAATAAAAACGTGTAGGCATCTATACTATACATTAGAATTATAAAAGCTGATTGCATTAAAAATACTTATTATTTTGTTTTTAATTAAAACAATACAGATATGTGTAATAAAATCAGTTTTTTAATCTGGAAAACAATAAGAAATCAAATTACATTATATCTGTATATAAGTGTAATTATTGCTTGAATACAATATGTAGATATATTTTAACTCTAATGTCTATTCAACGTCGGAAGTTAAAACACAAAAAAACATTCCAAAATACACATCGAGGTGCGACCCTAAGTTACAAACACTCGATGATGTTTAGTCGATTATAATTAGCCGCGCTCCCGACCCGCCCGTGAAGCGGTATAAGTTAACAGGTACGAGCGGTGGCTAAAAAGCCCTTTATTTCATTTATACAAATATATACTTAAAGAGTTACCTTGTAATAAATAAATAAATATTTTTTTAAATAACGGAATTTATTACTATAATTACAACTACATAATCAGTCTTATGATCATGTATATTTTTAAAATTTAATAATACCTTAATATCTCACGCAAATATATTATTTGTATATAAAACTAACAGTTGATAAAATAATGTACCAGTAAAACGACGATTTAATTTATACAGCATCACTTATGACTTAATATGCCGGCTGCACCGAAAGCGCGTGCGCAGCGCGGGCACAGGCAGATGTGCGCACGACGTGTATGCACGGTCTCATACACCTTTGCATAACTCATACCTATTTGCCTACTGATACACTAACATTTTTGCAAAAAATATACAGAAAATAAAAATTAAAAGGACGAATGCGGTGGATGAAAATAACATTCATAGAACAGGTGACACGTTATTACATAGTTGTGTTTTGCGGTATACTTATTTATATAATTTTATATTACTTATTATTAATATAATTTTACATTATTGATTAATGTAATGTATTAATTATAGGTTAATGCTATTGATAATATTTTTGTTTAGGAGCTTTATATAGTATTTTTAGAAATTAACGCACAAGAAAGCACTTATAACAACAATACAAAGTGTACCTGAGGTAAAATGATAGAAGAGAAAATCAAATGTGGTAAAATTAAGGCAAGATTATAAAAAACAAGCAAATAACATATTTGTTGTATTTTTATAAACAGAACTTCTGACTTGAGTCAGACGTAAGAAATAATAAGGATTCGGAACTATATTTAGTACATTTGTACCGTGAATAGACGCGCCCACGATAGTGTATAGCTGCGTAAATCAACGCCCGACTAATATATTACAAGCTCCATACGGTAGTGTCTTAGAAACTGAAACATGTTAAAAATAAATTGTATTACATTCAACTATTTGAGTATCTAATATTTTTTGTTGAAAGATATTAGTTAGAGTAATTAAGGAACAATAAAATATATGTGTTACATAAAATAATATTAATGGCAAGACAATTAGAATCATTGAAAATTAAATCATATTACTTGATTATAAAGAAAATAATAATAATATCGAATGAAAACAGTTCACATCAATTAGTCATTCAGCCCAAAAGTAAGTTTAACTATTTTTAATAGGACTACATAAACGTACATATCTAAATGCGCCAGTAAAGGGCAGAAGCGATATGTCGACACATGCCGGCACACCGCAATGCGGCAACGTTACTCCTCTGTACATACATATTACGAGCTGCTCTCCACTCCCTAATACTGTTGCTTTATTTATAAACACAAAAAGCGCTACAAATATTTCTAGCACATAGAAAAGTGATGCAATCAATTGATTTTGAACGCAGACTCATTTTTAAAATATCTTTTAATCTGTATTCTGACATTTGTTCCATATTTTAATGTCACGAAATGGTAAACAAAATTGGAAAGCAATATTTTTTATTATATATGAGAATATATAATAAATTAAAATTTCTCAGGAAAATATAATTTAGAGTAAATTCCAATCATAAATTGAACATAATAAATGACTATTTAATCTCATCACAAACTTATTTTTTACTATAGGACGAGTGTTTCATTGATCGGGCAATACAGCATAAGTGCTTATAAACCGCAGATTACATTCAGATTCTTTCTCGATGTGGTTTAGTCGAAGCGTTCGCGAGCGATTGAGTTGAGGTGCTGGACGGATGCGTGCGATTATAATTAGGATTGTATTTCTGATTCCGACGAAGCTCGGTATGGCGGACACCAGTGAATTCCATCTGAGTCATTGTGCCCGTTCTGTAGCCTTTATTTTCGTAAAACACTTAAACCTTTCACGCGCATCACAGTTTCATATCTTTGCAAGTTTTGTCCTAATTAGTATATACTTTGTGCAATTTTCACTAAACATAAAATGGTGGCGATAGTATTATTTTCATCTATAGATATAACTAAATTTCTAAAGCCGATAAATATTTAAAATATATATATTTTAAATATTTCTAATTATATATTTTTTACAGTAACAGCCTTATAAAGTGAGCGTGTATTGCTTAGAAATTACAGTAGCCTCCAGCCTATATATCCGTATTTAATTTTTTCTTAATTCATTCAATATACTAATAAATCATAAGTTTACAAAGTGACAAAAAATAATAAGTACAATAATAATTAATAATTTACTCAAGGCAAACAGTTGCCATTGTTGACAAGTATTTTATGTAAGACAGGGTTACGGAAACTAAAAATGACATCTATCGGAATTTGAGATTAATGGTAGAAGCATATCGCTGTAAATTGGAATTGCCTACAAGGATTTCTCAAAATAATTCAAAGGAACTTTTCTTTGAACCGGAACAATAAGTATCGCAAACGTTGCGTTGGATAAATTTTCTACATAGCAAAAGATTAGTATATTTTATATAACTTATTCTAATCTATCTTATATAGATTAGAATAAGTTATATAAAATATACAAAATAATCAAAAAAGGCAATGACATATAGGTACATCAAATGAGAAAAAGTAAAATAAATTCTCTATTGAAAAACAAAATATTTTGTGGCGCGCAGCTGAAATCAAACCCACAAGCTGTCGCGTGTACAGAACGGTTATGACTGGCCTCATGTGGTGAATATCATTTTCACCTAAACGTATTTATTATATGGGACTTTTCAGAAATTCACAAATTCTGTTCCGCTGCCCACCACGCTATTCCTCTAAATAGACAGTTGAAAAGAAAGAGACAATTTCTTTTCGCCTTAAAAATAACGGGATCCACTTGAAGATCAAAAGAAGACATAAATACAATTTAAACCCGATAAAACTTATAAATTCACACACACACACACACACACACACACACACACAAGTGAGCAAGCCAATTGCGAAAAAACACAAATAATTAGGTGTAACGTAGTGTGATGGAAACAAGCCGGTTGCCACGCGCGATTGGCGACATATTTTCCGAGCGAAGCGCAGAACAGGTTTGTGCATAAGGGAGGTGCATGTTGCTCGCGAGTTGCGATACCGACGTACTCGCTTGCCACACTACATTATGTGCCACTTACAACGCCTCTAATATGTATTATGGTATCATTAGAATTATCATGGGTATATATATCTTGTACTATTTTTAAAATAACAAAAATCGGTGCTAGTAGGACTCGCCCATCGAGGTTCCGATTTCCGAACTAATTTCAGGATTTTAGCTCAGCGGGAAGTTCAATATATTAACGTTAACAAATCTAAATTTGCGACCGTATACGCTCATTTGTAATAATTTTAATCTGTAATATAAATTGAAATTTTTCAATTTATTTCTTTATTTACCCAACGTTGCAAGTTGCGTTGACTTAGAAGCTTTTAATCAATTTTATACAAATACATATTTAATTATTTGTGACCTTTGAAACAGACTCGAGTGATCATTTCATTCCCAAGGCGTGTTATAATTTATAAAATCATTAATTTGGTAATAACCTTTAACACACAAAAAAGAAAATTATAGAAAAATCTCTGACGTTTTCTGGGATCCTATTGTAAAAGCATACACACTGTCCTATAAATGAAAAACGGAACGCAATCGAGCTATGGGTGCACTAAGTTAAAGCCTTTCTTTACATAAATAACATTTTCAAAAATATATTGAGATGCACCTTCACGCTGTATCCCGCACACAGCAGGGTAGGCAGAGGGAACCTAGTGTTGAGACACTCCGTTCCCTACTTTACGCCGAGATCTGAAAGCAGTGCGTGTTGAGTGGCGGAACTCAACGCCGCGCTTGGCCTCGACACCAGAGCGAAAAATAAAAATATAAATGTAAATATTTTATTTCCTCGAGTGGGGATTGAACCCACAACCAGTCGATTTTACAGTCAGTTTGTGCCCCTGCGCCACGACTGGCCTCAAGAGATGATTGAGATGCACCTGGCTATATATTGATTTCTTTAAACTTTTGCCTTAAGGAGTCTTAAGGGTCTAAGTTATGGATTGCACGAATAGCTCACTTCTGCAGGACAAATATTGGTTGAATACCACATTACCCCAAAGTATAATCCCATAGGACACAATACGGATGTGGATGTGGAAGTAGCTGAAGTAAAGAAGTCGAGCCGTCTCCACGCCAGTTAATAATCTAATTTTTTTTAACTGCGAAAGCTGCTGAGCTAAGTCTATTCGCCAATTCATCAATATGAGGTCCCTGATGTAATTTGGAGTCTATGGTGATTCCGAGAAATATTGTAAAATCGACAGGATCCACGGATTCACCATTCAAGTGTACATCGACTTTAACAATTTTCGTGTTAGGTGTTATAAAAATCATACATTTAGTTTTTTTAATATTCAATAGTAAATTATTAATACTGAGCCAATGTACTTTCGAGAGAGCATTGTTTACTGAAAAATAATTGAAAATTAATGAAGTGTCATGAGCAAACAATACTGGTTAAACTCATGGTTCTTTTCAACTAGATACGGTAAATCATTTATATATGTTAAAAAGAGAAAAGGACCAAGAATAGAGCCTTGTGGGACCCCTATGCTAATTACTAAGCTAGGAGATTTCTTCCCATTCACATCAACCCTCTGAAGTCTGTCAGCTAAACAAGAGGTCAGAAGAAAGAGTGCACGTCCTCTTATGCCGTAGTGGAGTAGCTTCATGACCAATTGCGTACTGTACCCAATCAAAGGCTTTGGGCAAATCACAAAACATGCCAAGAGCATCCTACGATCCCTCCCAAGCCTCATATATATTCTTTATAAAACCTAGACCAGCATCAGTAGTTGAACAACCTTTAGTCAAACCATACTGTTTATTGAACATAAGATTATATGAACTAATCAGCAATATAATAGCAGTAATATTTGACTTAGAATATTTTTCTCTAAAATCTTACTAAACGAAGGTAGTATAGAAACGGGTCGAAAATTATTGGGATCGAGTGTACTATCCGATTTAAATATAGGTATGACTGTACTAAATTTCATTAGGTCAGGAAACACATCATACTCTATACTATAATTAAGTACAGCTACGAGGTGAGGAGCAACAGCATCTATTATATAACTAATCAACTTGACAAAATGCCCCATAGATCTGACGTCTTGATATCTAGGGGCTTAAATGTCCTAATGATGTCTCTTGAAAGGACTGATTTGAATTTAAAATCTACATTACATTTGTGTTCGCTCTCCTTAAGTAATGATGCAGCGACGGTGGTAGAGGATATAAATGTATAGTTTGTTGAACTTGAAATATCAGCAAAGAATTTTTCAAATGCACGAGCAACTTCTTGATCAGAGCTAATTAAACCATTTTCAAGTTTTTATTTAAATTCAAAGTTATGATTCATTATGCCCCATGTCATTTTAATTTTATCAAAAAATTTTTGATGTGTAAAGATTTTCCCACAGCACATACTTTTTTATACAATTTAGAATAGTCCCTAACATAAAGCCTAAATGATTCAATGTGGACATATATTTTCTCACTATAAAGTTCATATAACGTTGTCTACTCTTATGAACCCCCACAGTGGCCCAATCATTAAATGACAAGAAATTCTTGGAATTAACAGTTTTAGAAGAAAATATAGCATTAAATTCACTTTTAATAAATAAGATTGAATAAATTCCCATACAGTAAACTGGGTTTATTTTTATATTTTAGGTATTTAAGTTTTGCTATAATATTATAATACTTCTAAATTTTTCTATACGACCAGTTCTTCGGTATACAAACATTTTTTTTTTCTTATTAATTATATTTTTACCAAAGTTAAAGGAAGCCAACTATCCGTTATGGTCTGAACTTAACATATTAATTATTGATTTTTACATGGTATAGAGTTTGTAAAAATATTGTCAATGCAATGAGCGGTATAATGTGATTCTTGTTGGCTCCATAAATAGATTATCTAGGTTATATGAATTTAGTAATGACCTGAATCTGATATAAGTGGTGGGATTATCTAGTAAATTAATATTAAAATCGCCACATACAACTATTAATTTCTTAGATCCAGATCATTTTACAAGTACTTGTTCTAAAATTATTTTAAAGTTTTCATATAACCCAATGGGAGGTCTGTACATACTTTCAACATGAAATGCTCAAGTTCAGCACAGACCATATCAATAGTCTGCTCAACGGAGAAGCACACAATATCTTTACGTTCTTTAAATTAGTAAGATTTTTTCAAAATTATTAAAGAGCCACCGCGATTTGCTTTTCCTCTGTTGAACATACTAGCTACTTGACTACTAAGGGACGGTGGACCTGAATATTAGTTATTAATTTCAGCTTAATATTTCCACGAGATCTCGAGATAAATGGTCTTGACATATGAACAACAACGTGAGCCCATAAGGGTTCCGTTTTTTTCCGTTTATGATACGGAACCCAACATAGAGATAGAAATTAGTGTTAAAGTAAAACTACTGCTTAACTCCATTTATAGAAACCCGTGTTTTTTGCTTTTTTTGCTATGCTACTTAATTGTTTGTACAACGTATGACGAGGTACAATCGTTAATAAATGTTAATAAATTGAAGATAAAATTCAACGGGCATATAACATTAATATTTGACTAGAAAACTGCTGTTTAAACAAATTCGATATGTATTTTTAACGATAGAATTGAATATTTTTTAAATTTTCATGATTATTTCTTTAAGTTAAATATTGAATAGGTGAACTAACCTAATAATTTGCGAATAGTATATATTTTAAATTTGTTGTTTGTTCTTAGGAATGTCTGTCTTTTTATTGACTATAAAAAAACGTAACCTACCTGATATAATATAGAAATATCCTACTGTTTTTTACATAACTATCTATTAAATACATTAAAATGTAAACTAGGTTAAAGAGAACCGATTTCAAGAACTAAAAAGAATAAAATGACTTAATGAAGATTACATTTAGAATATTTTTTATGCAAACCTAACTATTTTTAATAATAAAACAATACTATTATTAGTATGTCCTACCTACTACAGGATAGGTTTGAAGTCGGTGCCAAGCCCTAAACTAGTGGTAAATTGAAGAGACGATAAAGAATTTCAGGTACTCTAACTAGTCTTTGACATAAGACGGAAATTGAAACTGCAAGAATATTAAAAAAGAGGCGGAAAATCGTGGGCCCAAATGTAGAGAGTTGAGATATGGTGTAAAAAATTGTCAATTTTTTGAATTTTGGAACACCAAAAAATAGCTCAAATGACAATCTGGATGCGGAGAAAAAACAACTGAGACTATCCTGGATAGTAATACTATAAGTTACAATAAGAGCAAGTATAAATATAAGTAGATTTTTAGGGTTCCGGACTTTGTAAGGAAAAAGGAACCCTTATAAGATCACTCTGTTGTCCGTCTGTCTATTTGTCTGTCCGTATGTCTGTCTGTCAAGACCCTTTATTTCAGCAACGCAAGATATCGAGTTAAAATTCAAACCATATACTCGGATCTACGGCCCCATGATCTCCGGATACAAAACATTTTTTATATTTACTTAGAAAAAAGATATGGCCGTTTATATCGCAAAAAACGCGTATTTTGACACTATAAATGGAATTAAAATTCGTAGGGTACTTCCTGTTGACCTAGAAATATGAAAATTGGTAGCTAGCATTTACAGGTAGTACTTGTTTAGGAAAAAATTAAAAATATATACATTTGTGGTTAAATCTTAAAAATAATAACCTTAAATAGCAAAAAAAGCATATTTCGACACTATATACGGAATCAAAATTAATAGAGTACTTCTGCTTGACCTAGAATTATGAATTTAACAGCTAGCATCTACAGGCAGTACTAGCTTAGAAAAAATTTGAAACTATAATTTTTTTTTAATCTTAAAAAATAATAGCCATAAAAAGGGGGGCAAAATTTAGTATTAAAACCGCTAGTTCAAGTGACGTATCAAGTAAAGGAGCTCAGGCTAAGTTAAGCCTGAATTTCCTGAGGGTTCCATACTAAAATTGGAAGCCCGAGATTTCCAATTTTAGTACGGAACCCTCGGTGGGCGAGCCCGACTCGCGCTTGTCTGGGTTTTTTGTTTCCAAATCAGCTTCACGCTGTATCCCGCACACAGCAGGGTAGGCAGAGGGAACCTAGTGTTAAGACACTCCGTTCCCCACTTTCTGCCGAATTCTGGAGGCATTGCGTATTGAGTGGCAGAACTGAACTCCACACTTAACCTCGACACCAAAGCGAAGAAATGGAAATATAAATTTAAGTAAATATTTCACCTCCTTGAATGGGGATCGAACCCACAACCAGTCGGTTTTACAGTCACACTTCGTACGGCTGCGCCACGACTGGCCTTGTTTCCAAAACAATTAAAAATGCTTATGAAATCAATAACAATATAATAACAATAAATAACATAGGTTACGTTATCGTAAAAAATAAAAAAACAAAGAATTAAAATTTTCAGATTAGAATTCGCTATAAGTGCACTACAAACCATATACAAAAACAAGAACACAATTTAGTTTATTAAATGAAAAATGACGTAATTTTAGGAGGGGAAATAGGTATATATAAAAAATATTATTATTGGTCACATTTAACAGTGTCTGTAATCTCACTATAGAGAATTTTAGTTAGGCTCAATTTTAATCATTTATTTATTTTTAATATCTATTTACATTTAAATATCTATATTCATCACGTATTACAGCAATATTTTGAATTTTAATAACTGTAGATGCAAAATACATTACGTGCTTAGTATTTGGTTTACTCGTTATCAGATACGATTCAACGCAACAATGTTATCTTACATGATAAGATTCTAATGGAAAAAGGAAGTCTGACTAAATACAGTTTAATTAAAAAGATGGCGAAATTAGTTTTAAATAATTTTTAGTCTAAATTAAACAAATAAAATAATGAATCAAATTTTGTTAGTGGCAACTACAATATTGTTAAGGTAAATTACTTAAATGGGCTTAAACCACTAAAGTTATGTATTATAATATACTACTAAATAATTTTTCCAATAACTTTGTAATTAATATATTAAAAATAAACATTTAAAATAACTTCATATAATTGATGTTACAAATAGATTTATTACTCAGATCGGATCATGTGTAGGGAGGTGCATCGGAACGCGGACAAATTCGCGTGCGCCGCTTTCCTGACTTTCCAGTCGACAGACTGCAGGCTGCCGGTCGAAAATTATAGCGTATCAATAAACAATTTCATCGATAGCTCAGTCCACGCGCACACGTTACGGTAACTATAGTATGTAACTTGTAAATAAACTTAATTGTTATAGTCATTATTAACAAATTAAAAACTATTTTTACACATTAAATAACTTTGACAACAATGGAAAACAAATATGTTTTGATAAAAAATATTATGTTAATAGGTTTCGTACAAATACTCGAGACTTGTATCGATGACGGCAAGGACATCGCAGGACGAGTCACTTGTCCTCTACCGTCATGCTCAGGTAGTGAGTGACCAGAGCGCGATACGCTATTGTTTAAACTCGTTAATTAATATGCTACAAAGTTACAAATGGCATAATCGAAAGAGTCTAGGACCTGCCTGCCATATTCGACTCTATAATTATAAAGTACAACAAATTTAATAATCCCTGTCTAATTGAAATAATTCATTTCGAATAAGCAAAAAAAATATTACTAATAATTTGTTAATTCTTGAAAGTTGACATTATATCAAGTTTACGAAATACAAGTACGTCGTAATCCCATAAATTAATTATACTAAGAGCAAACATAATGACATTCAGTGAAAGATCACAGCGACCATCGTACTCGCAGTATCGCGCTCGATTGGGGACCGTTACGTGAAATGAAACATCGAGTACGCGGGGTGGGGCAGGGAGTGGGGTCGACGACGATGGCGCCCGAGCTCGGCCGAGACGTCGACGTACGGTAGGGGGACGCGGGGGTGCGCCACTTTATCGCGGCGAGCTGGCAACATCGCGCGGGGTGGGAGCGCCCCGCGGCGCAACCTCTCACTCACCGTCGCCGGTTTGCCAGCCAGTGTTACCTTTGACGGTCGGACGTGTGGTCGCTTAATGTCAGTGACGTCGACGTCGGCACTCGTGCAACACGTCTATAATGTTTCGTTAAATTCAAAGTCTGTTTGAGAACGTTTCAAACTATTCTACTGTGGAATGCTTTAATTTTGTGACAATTGCGAGCCTTATTGGATTTGGATGCTTACGTGCAAACCTGTGTAGTGATTTCTCGATTTTTGAGACATCGAAACAGTGCAGTGAACCACTAAAAGGATTGCCAAGTGTTATAATAATTGGATTTTTAAAGAAGATATCGGAAGTAATATAACTTGAGTTGTAGTGCTAATGACTGATAAAGAAAAAATTGTGAATTAGAATAAAAACTTTTAAGGTGTGTTTAACAAATTAATTCGTAAAAAAATCCATCTTCATTTTATTCCTAACACTTGTATTATATGTACACTTGTATTTCAATGTCGGAAGCCAATGATTTTATATTTAAAAGAAATTGCTACGGTTTAAACGGTCGTAGAGTACGCTACGTTAAATACGCTCCAGCTGATTGTGCAGAGAAGACGCTCTCACTATTCTCTACGGAAATATGAAACATATTTTGTTTTGAAATCCTTCATACGTTTTATTTTTTTACAAATGTTATCACTAAATTATTTTTAAATATACCTACATAAAATGGTAAAGCGGTATGCAAAAGAATATTAAATAGCATTCTTAATATTTTATACTGATATGTAGAATATTATGTTTATTTATGAGCTCAATAGTGTTAATTTTACCAAATATATTAAATTACGTCATTATTCTATACTGTCGATTGGAAGTGACACGAATGCGTAATTATAAAAGAGCAGATGGATTTTTTTTATATATTGCATAAGAGCGAGAATCCTTCATGAAGTTACCTACAGTGAAGTGCATCGTATTTCAGGAGGTGCATTGAATCGACAGGACGGCGAACTCTGGTAATACGGCAGGATACGCGGGAACAAGCATAAGCTACGTGGGAGCACACGCTCCCGACGCTGAAAAGCATCATAATTTTCTCGATAACATAGGCTACAGAGTAAACGCGCCAAGGTTAGTAGCTAATATAAAATTATTTAATTTTGACCCATATTTTTTACGAAATTAAAAAAAAAAAAAAATTTTTAATTGTCTAATCTAATAAAAAAATAAAAACGGTTACAGATCAAATTCTAAACCAGGAACATACACGTATTAGAATGTTTTTATCTTATCCGGAACGAGTTTGTTTACATTTAAACAAAACGCTGAAACGTGACTAGCTTACCTTTGCTTACCTTATCGTAGTTAACAAGTAATAAAAAAGCAAAATATAACAAGAATTACGTAAGTAATCGCAACTGCAAAATAATTTTAACACATTAAAATTAAATATAATTTATTTACCAAAAAGTTAAATACACACATCTACACCTAATCCGGAAGCCCCTAGTGAGCAAAGGGTTAGTTACACACAGCATTAATGTAACGATGTGAATCGCACGATGCACATCACTGCAATTATAATGAAAGAAGTGGAAATGTGCTCTTCCATTCACACACGCAAACGCTTTCGGCACCCTGTACACGCACACAATCAAACGTACGCGCACACTTCTATAATCTGACGCACACATAGGTTTATACACAGACACTTAAACGGTGGGAATGCAAGCGGTGACTGCACTTTAGCTTATACAATAAACACAAACAAACAATACATTAATAATACACAGAGCGCATCGAATAGTTAAACACTAATTAAAATATTTGAGTTATTTCGTAAAAATATATTGTTGAATTAAATATGTAAATATGTATAATGCTCAAGCTGTTTGTATTAATTTCCTGTAAATACTTAAAACCTACCAGCTAAAAAAAATACAATGTGCAAATATATTATTAAAATCGATAAAATTTAATATACTTTATTACTCCTTATGTGTTAATAATAAGTAAAACTTCATCTTTGTTATAAACAAATAAATATTAGGAACTTTACACGTTGCTTATGGGAATATGATAAACTAATGCTCCGTTGGATTTAACGTAGATTTTGTATTTTATGAAAAGGTTTTATTCTTGATTTATATTTTCAACTCGTATAAGCGTAGTAGCTATAATTTAATATAAAATAAACATAAATAAATAAAACTTTACATTACATTTGTTAAGATTCAATTTATCTCAAACAGGAAAACAAATTGTTATCGCAGCTTCGTAATAAAGCTCCATATTGACGTGAGCGGGCCCACTTACCCTAAGCAGGCGACTCGGGCTAGTCGACCCTTCCCGCTCATTGTGTCGTATTCACCCCAAACGCTCGCCTCCATTTGTTACCCCCGGAATTTGCTCCTTGAAGCATGATTCATTCGCTTCCAACCCGGGCGTCAATTGATCATAATAAGATAAAAATTGGTGTAATAATATCTGTAAACTCTTAATTATCACTCTTAAGAATAAAGTAACGAATAAAAAAAAATATCTATGAAAAACATAACATTTAAAGAAATTTTTACAAGAATATTTAAGAATAATTCATATAATGGATTTTTCTTACAAAATCAAAATTAGAAAAATATTTTATTTATATTTAGATAAAATTTGCTGTTACATTGATTTCATAATTATAAAACGTATACCATTACGAGCTGGCAATGTGCGCACAAGCCAGAATTTTGAAGAGGCATTTTAATGGGGGTGACCAACTGTCGATGAACTTGGGGTCGAAGCATTCCACGGTTTCACGCTACCACGATAATAACGTATACAAAAGTTAAAATTGATAATGCTTTATTTAACATAGCATCCATATTTAGATTAAAGCTGTTGCCAAATAAATTAGTAACAACACAACACATCGAAAGTCCAAAAAATTGTGTACTCTTTACACAGTTCTGTCTGAGGAATTAATCGAACACGTGATTATTACTATTGCCAATTAGCAAAGAATTCACCACGTCTGCGCAACTATCTAAAATTAACTGCAGCCTATGTATCAAAATACTTACACGTTACTCGCCCATCTCTCAATAGTATGCCAAACACCTTCCAGTCTTTGAAAATAGCACAGGCATTGGAAGTTACTTGTTTTATCATTATTTTATAAATATAAAATTAATTTAAGGAAGATTATTATATACCAAATTGTTTTTGTAATAGTTTTTGCAAAAAATTAATACGTACAATTTTAAAAGCATGACAATATTTTAGTTTATAAGATAGTTATATTAGTTTAACATTTTGTTGGAGTATTCATGTACACACCTTTGTAAAAGCTTTGTTAACGAACGTTCCACGAATTGTCTCAATAGAAATGCCGTTGCCAACCGCTTGCATTCAAGACCCCAAAATATTTTGAACGGAGCGTAAGCGATTATTCGGATATGGTACTAGTAAAAAAAATCAGGATGCAGAACACTCTTGATTTTTTGTCAGGCGGGCAACGTATACAACAAAAAGAAAACGTCTCAGACAAATTTATAAAAAAAGAAGTGTAGGTCGACCCGAGTTTACCTAAGAAAGGACCCTTGTAAATCATCTGCAGTCTCAATTGTATATATACATCGGGTTGAGCGTTGTTGACTTACGTTTGTTGGTTGTCAACGCTACTAAGTACCTATTAAGCAATTCATAAACGATCCGAATCAACACTTTTGTAAAACTTTAAAATTCGATTCGATAGCAGTCAGCAAAAAGATATATGTATTGCAATTGTTTTTCAAGTTATTATTTTGTATAATTTAATGAAATATATTCGGAAGTATTCTCTAAAAGTTTGGTTCCCATATTGTTTTTATATACGTTAATAATATTCATTAAAAAATATTTCATAACACAATAGACCACATTGTTGCACTACTACAGAAGCGCTAGTAACAATAAGCCCGTGCGAGTGTTTGTCGGCCATTTGTCGAATGGGAATTATTAGGAAGGGCTCCGGGAAGGCTCGGGAATTCGCCCCAAAAGCAGTTCACATGAATCGTTCTCCCACTCCGGCGCTATAGAAAAAATCAAACATACATCCCGATTGAAACACAGGGGTAACAACGCGTCACTCAATATGAACGACCATATTGATTTTTTTCTTTCATTGTTAAGAAAATAATAAATTTTCAAAACGCATAAAAAATATCTTATGTCAATAAAATTTGGGTTCAATATTGAGTCTATGTTTATTAATAAAATCGATGCGTTAACGTGTGGAATGTAAAATGTAAGACTCTGCAAGGCCACATGCAATGGAATAGAAACTATTCATATCGTAGGTGAAATAAAATTAACTAGAATGATTTCACGTTCTAATATAAACCTACTTGATGTTTGTAACAATAGTATTATTGTTTACACGCTTATTTAATTTTAATTATTCATAAAAGGTTATTGAAATTAAAATTTGCGTTTATCATACAACAGCTGCAATACTTATTTGAAAATTATATAGTAATAAATGTTACTATATAATTTGAAACGGCTGTAAAAGAAGATATATATTTTATTATATTTATATTTTATAGTATAATATTGTTCAAGTGTTCTTGATTTCACTATGAGAAGTAATACGTTTTTGACATGTTTATTTTTATATCAAATGAATATACATTGAAGTATTAATTAACAGCGGCTATGGGTGCGCCGGCGGTCCGGGCGCGATGAGCGGCGGGGGCGAGAACGCGCAGTTCGGCGCCACCGCCGCGATGGTCGCCGCGGCCACGACGGCCGCGATGCAGGACTCGCAGCCTTTCTCGCAGGTAATATACCCATGGATGTATTCACACATAAAAAAAATACAATTTGCACACAAAACAAATACAGCTTTTTCGTATAAAAATTAAATTCATCTTTGTGTGTTTCAGATGCAAAGCAACATGACTATGGGAAATCCTCAATATGGTGCGATGAATGGCTACGGTCAGCAGCGCAGCCATAATCCTGGTATGACGGGAATGGGAATGGCGGGCACTGGCGGTATGAATGGCATGACTGGCATGGGCCAGATGGGAAATGCTATGAATGGTATGAACCCCATGGCTCAGATGGCCAATATGGGTATGCATGGAAATATGATGTCTTCACAAATGGGACCTGGACAAATGGGTGGATCAGCCAAAATGGGCCCAGGATATCAAAGACGACACGCACCATATCCATCTGGAACTATGCTTATGGGTTCAAGGAAAACTCAATATATGGGCGCACAACCTGGATTTGGCCCAGGTCCTGCTCAATATCCGTCAGGCTATGGTGGAAGGCCAAGTTTCCAAGGTCAATACCCACCACAGCAGGCACTCGGTCCGAGTAACAACTTTGGCGGGGGGATGAGAAGTAGCATGAGGCAAACAACGCCACCTTATTCTAACCAGGGGCAATATTTTAATGGTGGAGTACCAAATCAATTTCCTCAACACCAAGGTGGAAATGGTCAATATGGTGGGCAGTATGGTGGACAGTTTGCGCAAGAAGTGGCAATGCGATCGAACATGAGTTATCAGCACAGCCCGGTACCCGGCAATCCTACGCCGCCGCTTACACCTGCAAGCAGTATGCCACCGTACATCAGCCCAAATGCTGATGTGAAGCCTCACTTTAATGAACTCAAACCACCGATGGGCATGCAAAGTAAGAATGACATTCTTCTTAGCATCATACATTTTCACGCCAATCACCAATAATATTGTATAAGTGTGTGATATGATCCATTTTTTTTATTTGCAGATGACGAGCTCCGGTTAACATTCCCCGTAAGAGATGGTATTATATTGCCTCCTTTTAGATTAGAACATAATTTAGCAGTTAGCAATCATGTATTCCAATTGAAACCCACGGTGCACTCGACATTAATATGGAGGTAAAAATAAATTTTGATATTTTTTTTTTGCTTAGAGAAAATTGATATATTTATGTAAGAGTTTCTCATTGAATCAGATTTAAAATAGAATAATGATGATATTTACAGATCAGATTTAGAGCTACAGCTCAAATGTTTCCATCATGAGGACCGACAAATGAATACTAACTGGCCAGCAAGTGTACAAGTATCAGTTAATGCAACACCATTAGTCATTGATAGAGGCGAAAATAAAACATCACACAAACCATTGTACCTGAAAGAAGTTTGTCAACCAGGCAGAAACACAATACAGATCACAGTATCTGCTTGTTGTTGTGTAAGTATTTAAATGATTATAAATTATAATACATTATTAAGGAATGTTAAACTTCAAGGGAAAGCTAACAACTTCCTATTTTTTTCCAGTCTCACCTGTTTGTTCTACAACTAGTACATCGGCCTAGCGTCCGCAGCGTGTTACAAGGATTGCTTAGAAAACGTTTACTAACTGCAGATCATTGCATTGCTAAAATAAAGATGAACTTTAATCAAACATCAGCTAATACAAACAACAGCTCTAACCCTGGCAGCGACAGAGATAGTGTCGAACAGACGGCCTTAAAAGTATCGTTGAAATGTCCTATTACCTTTAAGAAAATAACTTTACCAGCTCGAGGACACGAATGTAAACATATACAATGTTTTGACTTGGAATCATATTTACAACTCAATTGCGAAAGAGGTTCATGGCGATGTCCGGTTTGCAAGTAAGTAACTCAAAATTTCTTATGTAGTTTCAATTGAAAATGTACGTACATAAGTGGAAACTTATAATAATATATTATTTTATTACAGTAAACCAGCTCAGCTAGAAGGGTTAGAGGTAGACCAATATATGTGGGGCATCCTGAATACGTTAAACAACTCAGATGTAGATGAAGTAACCATCGATAGTGGGGCAAATTGGAAAGCAACTAAGATCAATGCTAACGCTGGTATAAAGGTATGTAATTTAGCCATACTATTTTTAATTTAGTTTAAATGTTATTTTCTCTTAAATATTTAATACTTACATATATGTACAATTATACACTTTAATTTCATAAATAATAATTAATAATAACTTGTAGCAGGAAGAAGACAGCAGTGACGGCACTGGGAAAAGAGGTAAAGCAATGTCACCTGGATCAATGAACATGCCAACCATGAACAATTGGGACATGAATCAGGCACTTTCACCTTACTTGCCTCCAGATATGAATACTATTGCAAGTGGCTCTATGATATCATCCTATAATCAAGGAAGTCAAAATAGAAACTCAGGATCTAGTAATCAAAACTATGATTTTGGCATGAACAATGGTCCCGGCAGTAATGAATTTGCTGGTAATGGCCCACTTTCACACCTGAATGACAGTGTTAATTCTTTGGATCCACTTAACGCAATGGAAAAAAGTCTTAACGAGCAGGTAAGTAGAGTATGGAAGCTACTGTTTTTTTTTTCAAATTTACACTTGAAAGAAAACGATACTTGTTTTAAAATCTGTACTGTATCTAACAATAAAAAAATGTTAATAGATGCCGCACACGCCTCACACCCCGCACACGCCAGGCTCCGCCCACACTCCGGGCGGCGGCGGCGGCGCGCACACGCCGGGCTCCAGTCACACGCCCGGCCCACCCTCCGTCGACCATCATCCCCTCACTGATGTTGACATTCCAGCAGATCTAAACTTTGATCCCGCAGCTGTTATAGACGGTGAAGGCACCGATAACCTTAATGTAAGTAACTATATTACTGTTCAGCTTATAAGATATCATTATGATTTTAGAAAAAAGACGCTTAATTCAATATGAGTGTAGTATATTCAGATTACATCCGCTATATCCACAGTTAAGATGTTTCATGCCTACGTACAATATAAGCAGCATAATTATATTTTACAGTTGCTACCGGAGACGAGTGTCGATCCAATGGAACTACTGTCATACTTGGATGCGCCGGCACTAGGGGAGCTATTGGCAACGCCGCCCTCGTCATCTTCGTCAGCGGGCTCGCATCCGCCAAGAGCGCCGTCATCTGATGACCTCTTGGCACTATTTGAGTGAACTAGAGAAATAAACTAAGGGCATTTCGAACCCTATGAATGAAAACTTTTGTGAGGTGACGCGATCTCTTTAGTCATTCAGCTTCCGCGTGTGTGCCGTGTACGGCGAAAATCCAGCTCTTCGTATGAGGGGAGCCCGACATTGTGATACTAGATTTTAGTTCCTTTCTCCCACAGTGAAAACGTTGAGTGTCGCATATTTTTGCCAGAAGAATTTGACATTCTTATAGATTATCTGATCTAATTCATCTCTGAGTGAAGAAAGCGGCATTCGACATAGTCACAATCTGCGCCTTGTTAAAACAAGGGTGCAGGAGAAAATAAATAGATATAATATTATAGTTAATATTGTATTGAGGCGAGACGCGGGCCGCGCATGCCATGCACTGCGGTGTTGTGCATGTATAGTTCCTCGCACTGCCGCACCTACAGTGGCGCTCCTAAGCCCCCTATATTCTAAACTGTAGTTTAAAATGTAACACAAATTAATGATGTATTAATTCAACTTCTTATTCGATTTGATAATATTATTATCAATTAAAGTGTTTTATTTGTGTCCATATACTGTGAATAGTTCACCACTTGTATATAAAAAAATATATTTTATTCATATTCGTTATTTCGGTAACATACAGGACGTCGCACCGCCTGTACATATACAGTAAAGCATCGCGACGGTCGCGGGAGGCAGCATGAATCTTATAGTTCCTATTTAATGCGAGCGAACTATAATGTTCAATTGCCGTTTAATGTAAGATATTCATTGACGTTTTCGCATATTCTGCATTTTTAAATAGTAAGGTATAGGATACGTGAGTATAGCGCTACTCGCTTTTTGGGTGATATATTCTAAATGAATTGTTTCAAATCAACAAATTGTAACAAATTAGTTGTTACAGATCTATATTGTAAATGTGAGTGCAAAATTGAACTCTGTTAAATTATTTTGCGTTATATGAATCGAAGAATGATAGAAATATATTTTAATTTCTATAAAAGAGTAATGAACTGTATTATTTGTAAATAAGAATCTAGTTAAGAATATTATATTATCTAGTTTTATCTAGAAAACATGGCAGATACTTATATGATGGCCAGTTTTAGTGTAGTATTAATAAATTAAAAATCTACACATGGTTTTACATGTACATACAAATTACAAGTACCATATACATGTCTTCATGCGTTCAGAGTGCAAGACAAATTTGAATAACTATCTATCTCTATTTTACAGCGGCCTCAGAATATTGAATTTATTATAATTAATTTATTGTAGTAGAAATTATTTTGTAAAATTTTTAATGTTAAGTTCAGGTTATCAAATTGTTTTAATTTTTTACTTGTTCTGAATATTATTAAATAAAACTATAGAATTGAAAAAATAGTTAACATATTATTGGTTTTTATTCTTCAATGTCTTTGTTTTGTGCTCTGAAACGCTTTTTAATTCTGAATCTAAGCTATTAGTAGACCTTCTCAATCTTTGCTCATCTTAATTATATATTAATCAATAAAAAAATTCATGGATGATTCATAAAACAAAGCAATAATCAATAGATTTATATACATATATATATATATNATATATATACATACACATTTACATTTATATATTATTAACTTTAGATGTTATTTTAAAATATATATATATATAGTTTTATTCACTGTTGAGTAACTGATAAATAATATGAAAAATTGTGATGAGCATAGCATTGATGATATACATATTTCACATATTTTCAAATGTTTGGTTCAACTTATACACATATTCTCAGTTTAATCAATGCATTTTTGTTAAAAATCCTTAACAATGTAATAATTGTAGCTAATATTAAATATTTCAAAATCTAAATGGAATTAAGTTCCCATAAAATAAACCATTTTGGAACACTATTGTATCTCCAGGAAAGTAAAATCTGTATAACATTATAATGCAATGTTGTTTTAACAACATCTGCAACTATTAGGCAAATTTCAGAAAGATACTGATCAATATTATGGGGTGGGATGTACCATTTACAGCAAGCATGATATATTGCACAATATACTAAAGTTCATATACAATCCTCATTTCTGCTCTTTTCTTGCCTGTATTACAACTTGATCAACAGGATTTACCAAAAAAACAACAATGAAAATAATATGTGGCATTGTTTTACCGTAACAACTGATAAACATTTACTGTGCAAGCAGTATGACACACCATAAAAGTTTATACAGCAAGCATTCATGCAATCACTATGAGAAAACCAGGCAAGCAAAAAGTTCCTAACTAGGTACTATGTAATATAAATATTAACACATGGTGTCACATATTATGGTCACTGGGAATGGTACATTACACCTTGTAACATTTGTCAATACCCACCTTAAGAGTTTATATGAAAGATTTATTAATTTAATATGAAAAATGTCTTCACCAATATCTTAATGTTTGAAGTTAAAAACAGTTTATAATTAATATTCTGTAATTTAGAGTTATATGTAAAACTTCTCACTAACTTTTGTAAAAAATTGGTGATTGTGCATTGTTTACTTCATGCTATGAATATGGACGCCTCTTTAGAGTTAGTCAACTATTATGAAAACCAATATAATAAGTCTTGTGTAAAGCGGTGGTCAATTATTCAAACAAATAAAAAATGGTCATGTGTGGTGAGGTGTAGTAAAACTAATAAGTCTAGTTGATCACAGCTTTTTAACTTTAAATACATACTTTTAAGGGACCTTCAATTCCAGTTAGCTAGTTCTATTTATTGTAGTGAATATTGCTATTGGATGGATTAACACATTGATTTTTGTATGACCAAACCATAATTTTTTATAAATTTACCTTTCTAGGGTGAATAATTTAGTTTGTTTATACAAAATTTTGAAATATCATAAAAATGTATAGCATATCACATGAACAGACAACAAAAATCAAAATGATTGATTCATCCAAAAGTGAATTAAAATTATTACAATATATTTTGTTGAATATTGTAATGAACTGCTGTCAAGTAAAGTAGATTTTGTGCTCATACAATCTTAAGAAACAGCATTTGGAAATAAGTGAAGAATTCTAATACAAAATATACCCATGTCTAAAGGAGTTCATGAAAAGCCAAACTGTACTATAGTAGTAAAACTTAATCTTATATGATCCTTTTAAACAGGTTGGTATCCACTGGAGTTCTTTTTGAAATGTGTAAAATGGGAAAACATAACATTTTTATGTTATTGAAAATAAAATGATTCTAAAACTTTATAACAGATCTTTTATTTCTTAATAAATCGAAAGAAGAGTTTCTTATAATAAAAAGACATGTACTTAACTTTTTTAGGCAGCTCTACATCTATATTTCTTTAGAGATTTTAATTTAACATCACAAGTAAATAATTAATTTATATGCATATAATAATTAATTTATATGCATATAATAATCTATATGATTATGACAATATTATCGAAAATCGAAATTCAATTCTTAAGCACGAAACCTGATGAAGCACTAACTAGTGCTGCCACTACACGACTTGGCAAAATCCAAATTGTCAGTAGAACAGCACTAGATCGATTTCTTTGTATCTTTTAATCTGAAGCTAATTTTATGAAATAATAATTTTTTTTTATTTTTAAACATTTTTAAAGTGTTATTCCACACTTTAGGAAAGAAAAATACTTATTTAGAAAACGTATAAAAATTTGAACGCAGCAGGACTCGAACCCGCGCCTCCTGGAAACCGACCAGGCGCTCTGAGCTCTGAGAACGCATGGCTTAGTGCTCAGAGCGCCTGGTCGGTTTCCAGGAGGCGCGGGTTCGAGTCCTGCTGCGTTCAAATTTTTATACGTTTTCTAAATAATTTTTTTTTAACTTCTTAACGAACAACAATGCATTTAACATTATTTAAATGGTGTTTGAGAAATAGACATAGACTAAAATCGTCATTGTTGAAATGCATTATGTATATAAAAATATTTTAAAGTTCTACTTTGGCTCTTATATTCATTCTCGGGAACAATTTCCATAGAAAAAGACTTGACTGTTTAATAAATTTTTATAATCAATAATAAATATTGTTTACAACAGTTTTTTTGCTTATACAGGGTGGAAGTGTCAGCACCACATTAAATGAAACCACAGTTTTAACTACTCTATAAAAGCCTAATATAATTCAGAAAAAAATAAATTCCCAAAAATGAAAAAGTTTTTTTTTCAAACAAAATAAATAATAAAATTGTCATTTTAAAACAAAACGGCATTTGCGTTGCGTCATCCTTACAAATGTAAGGATGACGCACGCACACATAAACCTATCAAAGGAACACCGCCGCACACGTGTCATTCCGAAATCGAGTCGTATGTATTGGCGATAAAGTTCAAAGTTGTTTAACCTCTAGTAGTATTTTTGTAGTAGTAGTGTTTATGTTACTGGGATCTATACGGAATCGCGTCACACGAAATACAGGTATGGATAAAAATTGTGAAATGAAAAAAAAATTCTACGTCCAAACTGTTGAGGCATCTTGATTAATTTCTTTAGGTATAGGTTTGAAATATTTTACCCTATATGCTGTTTCCGTAAATGGAGCGCTGCCTCTTCCACCCTGTTTATATACTAGCGGCCCGCCCGCGGCTTCGCCCGCTTGAGCTACATGATTATTGATCTAATAAACAGAACTAAACTTCTAATATGATTTTTTACTACATTATCGTAATTTCTATAAGGACTTTCGATTGTTTTAATAAAAAAAAATACGACCAATGTTGATATTCGATATTTACAAAAATATACATAAAGCTAATAATTTCTTATACTTATATATTTTTGAAACTTACGTTCTTTTACGTATGTTATGTACGTCTTATCATAATTTTAAAACTCTGTTAAATGTGCTGATGTCAGTGAATAATTTAATTTACTCTTTCAGAAACAGCCTTAACTGTTAAATTATTGATTAGAAGGATTCATAATATACTTTGTAAAATAACTGTAATGATTACATATTAACTCCTATACAGTTTTTAAATTAGTTACATATATTATTGGCTAAATGTACAATTGGTAAATATGTAGTTATTACAGAGAACACGTAGAAAGGTCGGTTTTAGGCATTTTTATATAGATTTATTTCAAACGAACGAACGAACGAACCGAAGAATCTATGTATTTACTTAATATTTCTTAGTCTTAGTCTTTATCTATGTGTTGAATTAATTACGACTTAAACTGAACTGTTATTATTTATGAAGGTAACCATCACTAACAATTTAATTTTGTTTACTCTATTGTTTATACTCTGAACAACAGTGCTTAAGATTGCTATATAGCATTCCCAGGCAAACTAATGCCTTGAGTTCATTCAAATATATAAATGCCGATAACTTTTTATTAATGAATCGATTTTGATGAAACAAACTTTAAATGTTAAGTTGAGTTAAAATAGAACATCTGGTGAAACTTTTAAGTAAATCAGTTCAGTACTTTCAGAGAAAAATGTGGACATACATATCGACAGACAGACAGATAAGAAATCCAAAAAAAATATTTTTGCTTTCTATTATTCTTTTTAAGTGTCTTTATATCCATTTCAGTCAAAGTTGATGATTGAGATTGATTGAGATTTGTATATACACGATATAAAATCGTCAGAAAATGAACAATCTTCACTGTAATAAAGTGGCATTGCAGCAGAAGCTTAGGATGACTACACTAAAGCTCTTTTTCTCATTTCATTCTTAAAAATAATTATTGCTTTGTATAGCCCTGTATCCAGGTTATAAGGATTTCAAGCTTTGCTTTTATAATACAAATTAAAGGTACTGACTGTACCAGATTTGAATATTCTGTTCAAATATTCTAATTCAAGAGTATTTAATTTTTAATTATTATTATTAAGGAGTTCTATACAGCTTTGGACAGGGCGACATATTATATAATCTTTTTAACATTATTGATGCATATGTAATGTCTCTATCACAATTGATTTAATAATGCCATAATTAATATCTGCTTAGTAGTAAAATATCTCTTAATGAATAACAATACACAAATGAATAAATGGAATAATTCTTCATTATTATGCAGTGCAAGAGACAACTTAATTATAAGAGTGGCATAAAAGACAGTTGAATGTGGCACAACACTACTGTTACGAGTCCCGATGACAGTAAACTTTATATTTCTTTCTCCCTCGCACATCGTAGAAATCGTCAACAACTTATGTTCCGTCCTCTACATTTGTGATAGAGGCTTTGGTTAATGGTGATTGGACAGTACACAAGACGACGGGTCCTAAGCAGGTATCGTACTTGCCTTACCGGTTGAACGACACGAAACGATCGAACGAACGTCACTATTATATTTTAATTACTTTCAAAACTTTTCTATTATTGTATAGTTTAGTTTAAACTTTAAATAAAATCAAGCGAAAAATGATGTACATAACATTTTTAAGTAATTTTCAATGTGCACAGTGATATAAATATACCATATATTGGCATTAACATTGTTGTTGTATTTTTATGTGATGTGAAATCCTTGGTGTTTCGGAGATTATATTGGTATGTATTCTTAATATACATTTTTTATTTGTAATCATTATTCTACGTATATATTTTCTATATAAACATTTAAAATTCAGTTTAACTGTAAGCTAAAACAAGAATGTCAAGTATCTGTAGGTACTAAGTAGGTACCAACTATAATATTATACGTATATAGTATGAAACATATATTTTCTATATTCTTTAATGTTTCCTTATTTTGGCTTTTAAAAAAATGTAAACAATACATTAAACAATCTTATAAAGTGTTATATGCTTATTTTTAATGCCTCTATTATTTAGAATAAGCAAAGTTTTCTATTATTATTCAATAATGCACGCGAATTGAATATGATAACGCATTAAATATATTTAATTCCGTTTACTACATAGCGGTTTAAATCTTTATTTTAGAAATGATGAATATAACCTACCTATACATAAAAAAACCTAAGAGTTCGTTTCCTTTGTACTTAGTTTCCTTTATCAATAGGCAGGTATATTACATGACATTAATAATATGGCTTCAGTCCAGTCGTAGGATAAGTGCAAAAGCGTACGTCTATAAACGGGACAGGTTGTGGGTTCGATTCCCATTCGAAAAAACGAAATATTTAATATTTTAATTTTTTTCGCTTTGGTGTTGGATTGATGCATAGCGTGGAATTCCGCCACCTAACGCCGAATGCCGTATAATTCGGCGGAACATGGGGAACGGAGTGTCTTAACACTAGGTTCCATCTGCTTACGCTGTATCCCGCATAGAGCAGTTTACTCGAGTGAAAACAAATCCACAACTTGTCGCATTTATAGTCACACTGTGCCCCTGCGCCACGACTGGCCTCTGAAGCTAAAAAAATATCAATTTATACAAATGTCATGAATTTACAAAACATTTTTCTTATATATCTTACAAATTACTCAAAATATATTTAAATGAAAATTTCCACTTGAAAATTGGGCCCTTGAAAAATAGAAAAAAATCAAATCAACTCAATCAAAAAATACGGGCGTTTGTTTATGCATCGTTTTTTCTTCATTTTGTATGAAATTCACCGTGTAATCAAAATCTAAGGGGACTTTCCGTGGACCTACCATTATGAATTTTGGCAAGAATTGAGAACTTGCAGCGCAAATCAAGGAAAAAATCCAAAAAGTAAAAATTTATAGATATTTCGTAGAAAAAAATCATTGCTTATAATTTTAGTTCATTTCATCTCTATCTCTATACATAATAAGACAGTAAAAATATTTTGTCTGTACACATTTACATTTAGTAATTTTGACTGAAATGGATAGAGGGAAAAAGAATAATAGAAAGCAAAAACATATTTTTTTGTCTGTCTTTCTGTCTGTCTTTCTGTCTGTCTGTCTGTCTATTTGTATGGTCACATTTTTCTCTGAAAGTACTGAACCGATTTACATAAAAGTTTCACCAATTGCTTTGTTTCAACTCAACTTAACATTTAAATTATTTCATCAAAATCGGTGCATTAAAAAAAAGTTATCGTCATTTGAATGAACTCAGGGCATTAGTTTTCCTGCGAATGGAGATTACCTTCATAAATCATATCAGTTAAATTTAAGTCGTAATTAATTCAACACAGAGATAAAGAACGATTTGATCTTCAAAGAAATATTAAGTAAATACATAGATTTTTTGTTCGTTTATTCGTTTGAAATAAATCTATATAAAAATGCCTAAAAACATCCTTTCTACGTGTACACTGTAATAAGTACATATTTGAATTTGTACATTTACCTAATAATATATGTATGTAACTAATTTAAAAACTGCACAGGAGTTAATATGCAATCATTACAGTTATTTTACCAGGAGTATTATGAATCCTTACCCAAATCAATAATCTAACATTTAAGGCTGTTTCTGAAGCAGTAAATTAAGTTATTCACTGACATCAGCTCATTTAACAGAGTTTTAAAATTATGATAAAACATACATAACATAGGTAAAAAGAACGTAATATTGCAAAAATAATAAATAATTAGCTTTATGTATAGTTTTTAAATATCAAATATCAACATTGGTCGTATTCCTAAAAAAATCATATTAGAATATTACAGATTAAAATAATAAAAAAATATATTAGAAGTCATTATAGTTGTCAATCAATTTTGTTTAATAAATCAATAACCATGTAGCTCAAGCGGGCGAAGCCGCGGGCGGGCCGCTAGTATAAAATAAGTGCATAACTGCACACGTCTGGCACATTATGTTTGTCAATGGCTGACTGGCATCGCACCGTTTTTTTTATAATTCAGCCACTCATACTTAATATTAATATCTATATCAACTTTGTGAACCTAAAAAGTATATTTGATTGAACGCATCTATTATATAATATGTTTGTATTGGATAGTTCATTTAACGAGAAAGGCTGTAGGCTATTTTACAATATGTAACTCACTGTACCTGCGGTCAGAGTTACCTCGGGCACTTAGCGTGTCGTGTCATCATGTATCATACACAACTCTTAGTTATCTCCAAAATATGATTACGCGGGCGAAGCCACAGGTAAAAGCTTGTTAATAGATATAAAGTTGTTGTATTGGAGATATTAAACAGTTTTCTCTATATTTTTTCAATGGTTTCCTTTTTTATTTAAGAATTATAATATAGAATATGTAACAAGGAATATCACTTAAAACTGACTATAGTACCTAATTAAAACTTCGAAAGGTACATTGTAGTATTGAGAAATTTAGGCCTAATAGTATTTCGGTAACAATTCGTGACTGACTTTCCATTACCGTAGTGCATAGCTAAACCGAAACATCCCATTGGATTCCCTTCATTTTCTACGCATTTACCGATCTATTCCATTTGGTAGTTACAAGTTCTTAAATCAATAGGGTCACCTGTAAGGATATGATATTGTTAGAAGTCGGAAGCAGTTAACGTTTTTAAAAAATATGATAAAACACATGTCGTCTATATGTTTCTACATTATTGTTAAAGAGATTCTACGTAATTGCAATAAGTGATATGTATCACTCAATAACAATACTTCAAACGAGTTTCTTCCGATAAGGGCCGTTGCCTACAAGCTACCCTCGATTGACTTTTTTCTTTTTGTTTTCGAACTTGAGGTTAATGCTGTTAGCCCTACTGGCTTTTACAGCAGTACCGAGTGGGTAGGAAAAAGAGTACTCTGTCCCTGGAAATAAGGAAGCACTATGTGGCTGCCTGTGAGGAAGCCAACGGCGGAAGGGGCGTCCCCTGCGGGACTCGAACCTCGGCTTACCGCATTTGAGCTGGAACCTCGATTGACACAATTACATTGTTTTTATAGTTTTTTTCACCTACATCTATCTTCTTTTTCACGAGATTGCTAACAAATTGTATAATTTTAAGATAAGTATATATTTTGCCAATTTATTACTTACAGTAATTTAAATAAGGCCAGTCGTGGCGCAGCGGCACGAAGTGTGACTGTAAAACCGAGTGGTTATGGGTTCGATCCCCACTCGAAGACATGAAATATCCAGAATATCCAGAATTCGGCAGAAAGTGGGGAAAGGAGTGTCTTAACACTAGGTTCCCTCTGCCTATCCTGCTGTGTGAGGGATACAGCGTGAAGCTGATTTGCTTGATTTTGATTTGTTAAATTTAGAGAAAGCTGTGTTATATGCACAGCTTAAACTATAAATATGTTACTGGCAATTTGTATAATTGCAGTATTCTATGCAATACCTCGGCAGTATACAGAATACATGGGGCGTCCAGACAATGTATGAAATAATATGAATATTATTATCCATTACATACTTTACTAATATAATTATTAAAATTTCTAAGGGTTGTAAAAAATACCTGCTGTTGCACATGCAACGTGGAAAATAAATAGATCTTGGTCTACATTCGAGCTACAGACTTAGCAGTTTTTAATTGCAAGTTAGATTAGAAATTCTAAAACTTAAAAATAACTAACCTAAAATGCACTTAAAAACAGCTAAATCTGTAGCTTCGGAGGCGTTAGTACACATATAATTACTAATTACCAATAAAAAATTGTATAAAATGCTAGCAATTGAACAAGTCGCAACACGTTTATTGTCTGCATGTCTAAGCAGCAAGGGGGCTGCCTTGCTCTCGTCGTATTGATACATACGCACCGTAAATAAATAAAATTCATACATTACCTTCATGTTTTATGTATTCTTTTCATTGTGGAGGTATTATATAAAATACCGAGTTATACAGATTACCGGTAACAGAAACATAGCTTTGTTCTGTGTATATGTTACCAGCAATCTATATACTTCGCTATTCTTACGGCGACATGTTTACTTGCTTGCTTTTCTTGCAGATTTCTATTGGTACGTGCAGATTTAGCGTATTTTAAAGGTGGGTTCGATTAGATATTTTAAAAACTTAAAAGTTTCTAATTTAAAAGTAATTTGCATTTAAAAACCGCTAAATTTATACCTCGAATATACGAGAATGGACAAAACTCTATTTATATTACACAGTGCCGGTGGAACAGCAGATACAATAACAAAAATGCCTAAGAGTTGAAGAATCCCTAATCCCTAGGATTCATTACCTAGAGGCAAAGTATGTTATAGATAAAAATATTCATATCATTTCATACATTGCCTGGATGCCCCAGGTGTTTTATACATTGCCGAGGTGTTGTATAAAACACCGAATTATACAGATTGCCCATAACATGTATACAATCACGCAGTCTTAAGTTTATTTAATTTCTCGTAAACAATGTACTTTATTGTTTTTAAGACAAAATCTACAAGAATGAGATCATAAGCAATATTTTAGTTGAGTGAGAAATTTTAAAGTTCCTTTGTAATTAAATATTTATTTATATTCTGTATTACCGTTCGTATCCGGAATACTAGTTGTATTTCGACTAGTAGTATTCACCGTTACAAAGGATCAGAGTATAGCTAAAGGTTGCCTTATAAAGGTATCTGATAATAATATATCGGAAAGACGTTCACCAATGCCATGATTCAGCTACGCCAATGTTATGACGCATCAATTTATTGGAAAAAAACGTACGTACGTTATGTATATGTCAGTTTTTATGTCTTAAACGCGAGAACAGACAAATACAAAATCCTAGAAGAATAGAAATTGTCAACAAAAAAACGTTGTAAACATTAATTAATATAAAGAAAAGCTATGAATATTTGGAATTATACAATTACAATAGAAATATAATATAATTTGATATAACCTTACAAAAGATTTCTGTAAAATAGAATAAAGCATTGCTATCATTTTAATTTCAATAATAATTTTTATTTACTTGAATATTTATGGTCATGCACTTATATATGATTTCATTGACAACCAGCAATAGCTCATTCTGTCATCTTCCAGTTATGCTGTTGAGAATTTCCGCTACCTGTCATTTTAAACAGTTGCACTATAGCCAACGAGCTTTCCGTACAGGTATTTGAACCGTTATACGCTATGTTAGTCTTAAGAATATAACAATATACAAGGATATTTATTTAATCACTAGTAAGTTGTATGTAATGTTTGTTTTTTATTTAGGAACTTATCTCAAAATATTATTCACAATAGCATATTAGTAGTAATTCATTTGAAATAGATGTTATTTTTTTTTCTATTATATTTAAAGATTGTGTGAAAATAGCGTTAATTTGAATAATCAATTATATATTAACTAGAGGGCGCGCGCAGCTTCGCCCGCGTATTTGCACCTTTAGGGGTGAATTCTAAGAAAACCACGAAAGACGTGTTCAATAAAATATTTTTAAAATTTTTCAAAATCCCTTCTTAGTGGATATCCAGATTATGAAAATAAACATCTGTAAAAATTTCACGTTTCTACGCACAGCGGTTACGGCTGTGCGTGCGTCTTATCTCAGTCAGTCAGGTACATGTCCTTTTATATATATAGATTACAGTCAATCTGGGCAATTTTGATTCTTCGGGTATCATTGACAGTGGGATCTCGAACTAGTTTTGTTTTTTTTCCGTATGATACAATACTATTGACTATTTTTATTTAATATTTTAATTAATAAATGTTAAATTTAAAAACGAAAAGAAACTTAAGACTCAGCACAAGGAAAACACAAAAATATAGATGAATATAATGTTACTTTAGCACCATTAACATCAAACGTGTTTGTGCCAAAGGTGATTTTTTTTGTTTGCTTAAATTCTCTCGTTTTTTTTGCATTGCTTAAAAGTTTTCATTTTTTTTGTTGATTAAACATATATACTACACAAATACCAAGCTCTCTAGACTGATTCTCCATTTTTTTTGCAATAGACAACACTGCGAAATGATTGTTTTATTACATCAGTTACATCCATTATTTAAAACAAAAACATGAAGCAACGTTACCTTGATTAATATGAAGAATAATTATGACTACCTTCTTATGAATGGTTCTTTGAACATATGTCAAAGTTACACATCTGACGGAGGTAACTTTGAAACAAAATTTGCAAAATTCAGATGTTTTTCGATACTGATGTATTTTCAAAGGTTTATGTGAATGTCTATAGGTAAAAAATATTATGTACTAATACTGCTACAGTGTTTTTGTTAAAAACACTCTAGCAATGTGCTTTAAATTTTAAGACATAGTAAAATATCGCTCATTTGACAGATACGAGCGATATTTTACACTATGTAAAGTTACCTATTTTCCATGGTCGACAGAAGAGTGCTAGTATTCACTTCGTCTCTATTATTTTACAGTACAACGTTTCTTTGATAGGTACTAACTTTAACTACATACTTATTAAAAAGTCATATTGTATAATAAATAACTTGTATTTATCTAACGGGAAACTAGTTTTCTTAACGATACTGTGCTATAAACAATTTCCTTACAGCCATCATTTAGTGAGATATCTAATTAACATAATAATCACAATCCATTACACAGCGCAATCACGAATTCACGACACTTCTTTATACATTTGATGTAAACCTTGATGGTACATTATGTTTACATAACTGCAAGTGGCATTTTTTTATAATAAAATACATATATATGTAGATCATTTATTTTGATCAAATACTAAACTAAAATAATATAATTTTTTTTGAAACAGTACTTGACTTTAAAAAATGTAATTAAACCAGCTTTACACTGTATCCCGCACACAGCACTGGTGGAGGGAACCTATTGTTACGACATACCGTTATCCATTTTCCGCCGAATTCTGGAGGCACTGCGTATTGAATGTCGGAATTCGACGCCGCGCTTTGCGTTGTACTTTTTACCTAAAAAAAGTCAGCTTTATGCTGCATCGTGCACAAACCAGAGTAGGCAGAGGGAACCTAGTGTTAAGACATTCCGTTCCCCACTCTCCGCAGAATTCTAGAGGCATTGCGTCTTGAGTGGCGGATCTCAACGCCGCGCTTTGTCTCGACAACAGAACGAAGATATGAAAATATATATTTAAATAAATATCTCAATTCCTCGAATGGGGATCGAACGCACAACCAGCCGTACTTTGTGCCCCTGCGCCATTAGTGGCCTCATTTTACTCATTATTTTTACCTAAAAGATAACTAATTTTAATATTACTCGGATATTCAATTGATATAAACAACACATAAGTATTTCATAGAGAAATTACCTAATTGTCGTAGAGAAATACGTATGTATATTTAAAATGATAAAACAAATAAATACTGTTGCTTTTCCCCAAGTATTTAGTTATTATATTTATTGTACTATTTATGTATATATTTTTTGTTTTTTCAGAATTTTAGAATACGCTTGCATGTCAGTACTCAATAGGTGCCTACATCGCAGGTTCTTGCAAAAATATGATGCAACAACAATTCTATATGCAATTCCTTAAATTACTTTGCCATTATCTGTGAAAGCTACCTATTTCATAATGTAATTTGATACAGAACAGTATCTGAATAGAAGTACTGATATAATTTTTCACCCTAGGATACCTTTTTTTTTATTTGCACGCTGTATCCCGCACACAGTAGAGTAGGCAGTGGGAACCCAGTGTTAAGACACTACGATCACCATTTTCCGCCGATTAATTAAAGTATTGCGTGTTTGCCTCGACACCAAAGCGAAGAAATAAAAATATTTCATTTCCTCGACTGGGAATCGAACTCACAACCTGTCGCGTTTACAGTCACACGTTTGTGCTCCTGTGATTGGCCTCAAAGCATTTAAATGGAATATCATATATATTATTAATATTAAATACCGTTACACAACTAGGAGGTTACAATGAGAATTGCATCTTCAATATTCTTATAGCTATAATAATAGTCTTGTGATAAACTTATAACTTATAAAAACATTTTTTATTTTTTTTATTTCTACTTAAAAAAAGTATTATTTATAACATATTTCACAATAATTTTAATAGCATGACACATAAGTTGTATATAAACTGACTACCAGGAAGATCCCCAAATTGGTATTTAATTTGATAAAATATTCTCACGATGTTCTCTGAAGGTTGTTATATTTATATCTTTTTTTTACTGATTTTTAAGACCTATACAAGCGTGCAGCATCAGTTCTTCGCTTGCCCATAGGTAAATAATACTGTAATGCTTGGACAAACTTACGTATGCAACGCAGCATGGTATGGGCCAGGACGTTGCCCCCGACCGCCTTCGCTCCCACTGGCCTATCGTAATACAAATCTATTAAATATGAATGGATATTAAACATACAACTATTATAACATGTGACAGCAATACATGTTATGTTGATACAAATTAAGATTTTATGAAAACAAGAACCTTCAGAATTCTGTGGAAAGTGGTTAGGTAGGTACTAGGTACCCTCTGTCTTACCATGCTACATGCGGGATGCAGTGTGAAGCTAAAAAATCTTCTTATTAACTTCTCTACATTTTTAATTTTTTTAAAGTGTTATTCCACACTTCAATAATTCCACACACAAATACTTATTTAGAAAACCAGGAGGCGCGGGTTCGTGTCCCGCTACGTTCAGATTTTTATACGTTTTCTAAATAAGTTTCTTCTGTACATATTCCTTTTATTTTATAGTATTTAGCGTTAATGTCACTTTTACGAATTACACCTCGTGTGATTTCCATGCGTGCAACGTTAGATACAGAGAGAAATCCTCATAATATTGAAATCATCAATTTCACCTCAATGTAATAGCAAACCGGCTCTATTGTTTACGTGAAAGTAATTGGGCTTTAGTTATACAATTTTAATCGATATGAAAGAATATTAAAAATATATATATATTAGACACTGAATTTAATATTGTATATTTATTAGTTTTTTTCATAAAATTTGCTGGTCCAACTTTTTTTTTAACCGTAATAAAATAATTTTATATATAATATGTAATGTAAATATTATTTGCAGCAAGAGCGATGTACCTATCCCATGAAATCACAAATAACGATATCTTAAAGATAGTTATAATTGAAATGTATAAAAATTTTAAAAAGTAGCAAATTAAACAAAACCACACATTCATAAACTAATGATTTTATTCAACTTTTTTTAAGGAATTTTATTGAGAAAAACTTTTTTTTAGATTTTGATTAAATGAAAATTCTATGCACATATGTTGCTCATATATACAATGACCTTGTATGGTCCGTGAGTAATATAAAATTAAAAACAAAATGGCGTGGGCCTGTATTCTAAGATTTTGTTGCACAGATATCGCAGCAGATGGAGTTTTTATTTGTATTTACTGTATTTTATTGTAAATAATCTTTATCTCAATATAATTTTTTATATTATATATTTTTTATAAACATTAAAAACAGTCTGCGCTCTTCAATAATAATTATATTTTAACACAAAAGTGATAAAATTTTTTTTGTTTGTTTTGTTTGCAAAATTCTTATCGAAACCGTCTTAGCCGTTCTGATGACAACGCGAAAAAACAATAAGTAAGGTACTTATTGTTTTTTCGCGTAATAGTAATAGTTTTAAGAGCCTTAGTTTCTTGCAAATAATTAATTAATTATAGCAGGTAAACCTCGCAAGCTTACTTTTCTTGGCTTTCTTTCCTGTTTCTTGTAAGTAGGACTAACTGTATTGCTATGGCATCTTTAAGTATTTTGGTTAAGGTTAAAACAATGTAATTGTAATTAAAAACGAAGCAGAAAAGTTTTATGTGAAAAAATAAATAAATGAAATACATAAAATAATTTGTTGTTTAAAAGTGTTTGTAATAAGCATTCTGCATAGGTTATTCTTAAGCTAAAAACTAATTCATACTACCCATATCTATGTTAAATTTATAAAGAAGAAATGGTTTTTTTTGGAAACACCATCACACTTGAATATTTCAAAACCATCTGGCTTTCCAACGCGAGCAAATTCACGAGTAAAAGTTGATCTGTGAATATTTTGATGATTTTTCTTAGATGTAGATCTCGAATGTTAATATGAAGTTCGATATCTATTATTATATTAGAATGTTAAATGGGCCTTTTCATCATCTTCCATAATATTCTATTAAGACTTCACTCTGCTCCTAATGATATTATGCCTTATCTCATCATAGTTCTCTTAAGATACTCAACACGCAATGCCTCCAGAATTTGGCAGAAAGTGGGGAACGGAGTGTCTTAACACTAGGTTCCCTCTGCCTACCCTGCTGTGTGCGGGATACAGCGTGAAGCTGTTTTTTTTTCTCTTAAGACACAAACATACATATATAATAATATTATAATGTACGTCACGTATTTAGGGCGCTTCAATAAACAATATTTGGGACAGTTTGCCCCTAAATTGGATGTTATGGTAATGCAGAAAGTAACAACAAATGAATAGACATGTGGGTAAATATGTTTCTGTGCTAAAATATGAATTGTAATAATGAAAAGAATCAGTGTTAGGCTTGTGAGGCCAGTCCTGGCGGGGGTTACTGTAAACGGTTGTGGGTTCGATTCCCACTCGAGGAAATTATATATCTAATATTTTCATTTCCTCGCTCTGGTAACAAGGCGTTGGTTTACTCAACACGTAATGCCTCTACAATTCGGCGGACAATGGAGAATGAAAGTGTCTTTATTGAAATGGAGTGTCTTAAACAGGTTCCCAGGTTCCCTCAATCTACACTGCTATGTGCGTGCGGTTAAAAAAATATTATTTTTTTTTTACTTAAAGCTGTATGTATCACTTTACAATTTTAGGTTTGTAGCAGTGTAGACGATACTCAAATAATATGACAGCAGATATTTTTTATATGTACAAGTAAATCTTAAGTTACATATGAAACTTGAGCATTATTGAACAAATACATGTACTGAATGTAAATAAAGTAACGATATTAGTAATACATTTATTTTTACATTTAGTTATTTATACATTTATATTTCTATTTCTTCGCTCTGATGTCGAGGCAAGGCGCGGCTTTGAGTTCTGCCACTCAACACGCAATGCCTCCAGAAACCGACAGAAAGTGGAGAACGGAGTGTTTTAACACTAGGTTGGCTCTGCCTACCCTGCTGCGTGCGGGATACAGCACGAAGCTGATTTTATTTATATTAGTTATAAATTTTACGTCGCATTTTTGATACTTCACGAAGACATTTTTCGATATACAAATTCTTATTTCCTTATATATTTTTTAACATTGCTTATTGTATGTAGCATACACACAGCTAACAAACGTATAGAGTTACAGAAAACCAGACAACATAGAGTATCAATATATATAGAAGTACCTATAGATAGTCAACTGGTCTGTTCCGTTATTACTACAAATCGGCACGCATGCTAACATATTTTCAATGCATTTTGCTATATACACACAAAAGTCGGCCTATCCTAACTTGTCACGACAGGTCATATTTCCATAAAGCAGTGTTAGAGATACGATATTTGGTAGTTATTTTAATAGCGTGGCTGTGCAGACGCTTAGCTCACATTTTTTTATATAATATATTATGAATACAATTATAAACAACAAAAATAAAATTACTTAAAATTTCGTCCCTGGTTTTGTTTTTGTATAAGTATTATGTTAGTGGTAAGTACCTAGATGACAGCTTACCAACTAAAAGGACAAGACTTGATAAGAAAACGTCGCAAAGGTAGCACACATTAGGTAATAATAATATTTAATAGAAACGCAATTTTTTTTTATTTTTCTATACGAATATATATTTACGAACCTCTCGGATTTTGTAGAGAGTACGGAAAGGGATCTAGTAGTAAGATTAACTCTAATAAAGGCGTAAACAGAAATTTTCCCTTAATAATAATATATGTTCTTCATCGATAGATACTATATTTATATAAATAAAATAAAATAAATCAGCTTCACGCTGTATCCCGCACACAGCAGGGTAGGCAGAGGGAACCTAGTGTTGAGACACTTCGTTCTCACTTTCCGCCGAGTTCTGGAGGCATTGCGTGTTGAGTGGCAGAACTCAACGCCGCTCTTTACCTCGACACCAGAGCGTAGAAATAAAAATACAAATATATAAATAAATTTTTCATCTCCTGGTGTAAGGATCGAACCCACAACTAGTCGACAGTCACACTTTGTGCCCCTGTGCCACGACTGGCCTCTTTTATTCTTTTGTTTTGTCTTTTTATTTTTATGCAATTATAAAAGACAAAAATTAAAAAAATCCAAGATTCAAGAATATTGTAAATGCCATTATCGGCTTTGTCAATTTATATATTATATTGGACACCATTTGCTAGTTCATATTCTTGGTCATGTCATTACGAATAGTGATGTGGTGTCATAATTGTTAATTTTAATGAAGCTATGACCTTGTAATATATGTTCGGAGAGAGGTAGCTTAATCAAGGTGACAAACTAGAAAACAATGCATGTGGGCAACGTATACTTTATTATGGCGTACTAAAGGCCGTTGCGGTTTTGTTCTGATATTTCAATATCGAAACGCATTTTTTGATTAATATTTGAAAAATCACTCTAATATATAGTTACTCTAGTAAAAATCACTCTAGTATATACTCTATTACAGTTATAGGTACTATAGCTCTATTTTCGTTATTATTAAAAGTTATGATTATTAAAATTGTTTATGCTTTATAATAAATAATCGACCGTTGAGACTCAATCGACATCATTGCTAAACTAAATAAAAAGTTTAAATCATTGGGAATTGCTATAAAATAAAAAAAGATGAAACTCTTGCGTCTTTCAGTTTTAATCATATTTAGGTAAGCAGTGACACCTTGTTTTTTGTTCCTAATTTTGTGTCCAAAATCAAAAGATTATGAAAAGTGCAACTTAACGCTGCGCACAAACTATATGCCTGGCATTCAAATATATACACCTACAATTGATATCACTTTACATTCTGATCATATATCCAATTCCAATTAAAACAACATAACCCTAGGCGTTATACACCTACTAAGAAGTACATTAAATCATAATTTTACTTACATTAAATCCTGTTAATAAAATAATAAATTATCAATAGTTCAAAATAAAAAAAAACAATAAAAAACACACGCTTTACGAATAACTGTAATATCAATTAAGTTAAGAATTTAAGAATAATTTAAGTTTTGAGATGAAGATAAAAATTAAAATTAACAATATCAATCATCATATTATTCTAGTGTATACATCAAATGTACAAAAATGGCAACCAGAACATTTAGCAATTGCTTAATCGTCAATATCGAGTTACAACAATCCAATATTTAAAAGTCATGTTAAAGAAAAACGACTGTAACTTTACTCTACATGGTGGACCAGTATAATCGTATCATGCTAGTTATCACCATTTTAAAAAATAAAAAAATCAGCTTGACGCTGTATCCCGCACACAGCAGGGTAAGCAGTGGGAATCTAGTGTTAAGACACTCCGTTCCCCATTTTCCGCCGAATTCTGATGGCATTGCGTGCTAAGAGACGGAACTCTACGCCGCGCTTAGCCTCGACACCAGAGCGAAGAAATGTTTGTGCCTCTGTGCCACGACCGGCCTCATTAATTCAATATTAGACAATTATATATCTTATATAAATTATCTTTTTACTTATTACATTACAAACATAATCGAAGCTTTCATCTACTGCAAGAGGTAAGATTTAGATAGTATAGATTAGTTATTTGGCAATTTCGATAGATCTGTAATCTATGTTTGAAATTATTTTACCTTTAAAACAACTTTCATTTATCGAGAATAAATTTTTTCTATATAGATACACTTATTACACAATACTATTTTTTTAATTTTGTTCATCTATGGTTTTTATGTTTTCTTTAAGTTTATATACTAAAGAATGTGCAGTGGTCATACAAGCCAAATCGGGCTTAAGACCGCGAAGAAAAATATTTTTATGTAATATGTTATAAATAAATAAATAAATAAAAAATAAATCAGCTTCACGCTGTATCCCACGCAAAGCAGGGTAGGCAGTGGGAACCTAGAAACAAGATACTCCTATTCCCCGTTCCACATTCATAGGCTATCCCAATTATTAATACAGTTCCTTTACCTTCTTGCATTATATTCATTTTGCAGGTGATTCCGTCCTTTGATTACCCTCTCGCCTAACGATCATCTAATAACAGCTTAAACAATAATTTATTAAAATTACATGTTACCTTGAAAAAAAAAATTAGTAAAGAAATTATTTATATGAATTATGTTTTTATTTGAAGGAAATAAAGTCTAGATGAAGTCATTGTGCGTGACGGAAGACGTAATATAGTAAAAACTACTGATCGTTCTACATCACTACAATTTAGTTACCAACTATTGTCCACGTTCTTCACACTATGTTAGCACACTCAATGTCATAAAAGTTATAAATATCTTGAAGTATTTTTAGTGAAAATTCATGAAATTAAGGAAGGCCAGTCGTGGCGCAAAGGCACAGGCATGTGACTGTAATCTCTATAAGTTGTAGGTTCAATTCCCACTCGAGGAAATTAAATATTTTATATATTTATTTCTTTACTGGTGTGCCAAGGTAAAGCGCTGCGTTGAGTTCCGCCACTCACACAATGCTTCTAGAATTTGACCCTGCTACATGCGAGATACATCGTGAAGATGAAAAAAATTATTCTTGAGTCAAAAAAGCGAAATTACATGAATATTTATAATAAAGCTAGATTATAATAATTTTAATATTATAAATTTTAATATTGTATAATTTAGACAATTAAAAGTAGTGGAGTTTAGAGAAAAGACATTTATTCAGCGTATAAAATATAAAAAATATAATTAAGAGATTGAATTTAAATTGTAAACTTAATTTTCACGTCATATTGTTACTACTGTTATTGCATATACGAGTATATATGTAGATTTGTACCCGTAATACGTTTTCGCTTTCGTCTTATTCGTTTTGTTGTAGTAGGTAATTAATATGTTTCATAAAGAACTATAAAAAGGCCATTTGAGGCCAGTCGTGGCGCGTGACAGGTTATAGGTTCGATTCCCACTCAAGGAAATGAAATATTTAATATTTTTTATTTCTTCGCTCTGGTGTCCAGGCAAAGCAACACGCAATGAATTCAGAATTCGGCGGAAAATGGGGAACAGAGTGTCTTAATAATATGCTTTTTTAAGTAAAACACTACGTTCCCTTTGACTACCCTGTCTGTATATAAAAAAAACTTAAATAAAACGTGCAGCTAAGACTAGCCAACTAATTTAGCTTCAGGAATTTAGCGATTTTCTCTAATTAATAAACATTTTACACCGGCACGTCACTCACTAATCAAGACTTGTGTGTACTAGTACTGTGAATACTAATACATTTGCTATTTACATACTTGTAATTTCAATATTTTTAAATATTTTTAAAGTGGTATTCCACACTTAGGAAAGAAAAATACTTATTTAGAAAACGTATGAAAATTTGAACATAGCGGGACGTAGCGCCTGGTCGGTTTCCAGGAGGCGCGGGTTCGAGTCCCGCTACGTTCAAATTTTTATATAATAGATACGTTTTCTAAATAAGTATTTCTAATTTCAAATTAACCTTGTATTACTTGCTTTTTGTCACCACTAATTCATAAAATGGGAAGTATTGTGACCCAGATCGTACTTTTTTATTATTCGCTTATGCAGGTATTGCAGTTTACCTGTCCTAGATATTAAGTCTAAGTTACCTTACTGCTAATATTATATTGAGTAAGAGTCGTAACATCCTGTCTTGTAGTGCAAATGGCTGTGTGACATATATTGTAATTAAGCGAGTGCCTATTCAAGTAAGAATTTTGCAATTAGGAGGCGTTCTAGTATTTGTGCCTAGGACAATCTATTTTTTATTTAAAATGCATATTTATAGTTTAAAAAGTAAATTTTCTTGTAGATTAATGTATATTTTAAATAAAGAATCAATATATAAGTACAAAATACTAAAATTTGTAATATAATTTTATTTGTTATTAATCATAAGTTCTTCTATTAAGTCAGGTACTTACTTAAATGTAAATTTATTAATGTAATATCCTTTTCCCAATCTAGTTAAGCGCAAGCCCGTAAGTAATAGATATTGGGTTAGACTTTCATTAGTGACATATCAAGTTGTCGCCGACATAAATATTGTTTTGATTTCTTATTAAATATTGGCACCGTCTGTCTTTAAGTATACTTTTTTTCAGCTTCACGCTGTATCCCGCATATAGCAAGATAGGTAGTGGTAGCCTAATGTTAAAACACCGCTCCTTAATTTCCGCTGTGTTCTGAAGGCATTGCGTGTTAAGTGGCGGAATTAAACGCCGAGTTTCGCCTCGACACTAGTGCGAAAAAACTAAAATATTAAATATTTCGTTTCCTCGAGTGGGAAAACACTTGTGCCTCTTCATCACAACTGGCCTCAAAAAAATGATGATCCCTCATATAGCAGAGGAAGCGGAGAGAGAACCTAGTATTAAAATACACTTCCCGGTTATCTGCCCGAATTCGAAGCACTCCACGTTTAACTGAACTTAACGAGTGAATTTTATTGTGTTTTCTCTACCTGAGGGGGGAAAATAAAAATATTTAAAAAATCATTCCCCGGAGCGGGAAACGAACGCACAACCCACATCTGCTACGCCGGTGGGCAACGTCAGTAGATATTATATGTATAAATATAATACCATCATTTAGATGCTTGTGCGTATATAAAGTTTCTTTTTTTTCAGCTTCTATTGATGTATAATGCTGCATTTTGCATGTAGCAGAGTAGACAGAGAGAATTTGATCTTTGTATATGCTCATTATGTATGTAAATATTGATTTATTTTCCTTTATTTACGTAAAAAAATGATACACATCTGTACATTTTATTCAAATGTATTTCAAAATGTTGTAATGAGATCTAGTACTTAGCATGAGGTATGTCCCATTGCACAACCTTGAAAAATAAATTATATCAAGGAAAACTATAATACACGTAGTAGCCCTGTAACAAGATAGTTGCCGCTTTGCTACAGTGTAACTTGAAATATTTGCTTAAGTCACCTGGTTTCTTTATATATTACATTTATTTTGATTTATCTGTGTACGTTATAAAATCTTCTTGTGTAGATTATAAAACCTTAGTCCAAAAATCCAACAAAAAATGGAGTAGGTATAGGAGATATATTCGATTATTTCTGCTTTCCAAAATTAACGCGAGAGATGCACAAAACCAAAATAGGTAATAAATAATATAAGTAACATACAATTTAACATATTACATAATAATAATAATAAAAATGATTTATTTCTCCACACAATGTAAAGTATACAAAAAAAGTAGTGCATATTTAGGTATATAGAATATTATTTACAATCATGTGAGACTGACGCTTGTACTAAGCTCTGAGCTTGTGTTACAAGTCGCCAGGTTCTCACTCGCGGAATGCTTAAAAATACATACATACATACATAACAATAACGGAAACGGAGTGTCTTAACACTAAGTTCCCTTTGTCTACCCTGCTGTGTGCGGGGTACAGAGTGAAGTATAAGGGTAACCATAACTTTAGTATTAATATTTCCACAATATCACCATAAATACGACCCATATCATATTTTCATGACGCTGACACACACATACACACACAGTATTCAATATGTCATATAATATTTAAATGAAACCAATCGTTAATAAAACATGCCGGTGTATCCATGTAATATATTTTAATTATGTGCATAATTCGATCTACAATTACAAAATACTGGGCTAAGAGTTCATTACAAACTATAATTATATACTATAATACTATAAGGCTATAGTGTTGTTATTAAAGTTAATGGATCTATGACATACCAGCATTGATATTACTATTCGATGTTGGCACAAAAATAATTAATATATAGGATATTACAATATTGCTTATAAAAAAAAATTGAGTTAGTAGTATAGAATAAGGCCTCAGAGATCGCTTTGGATCACAATTCCCACCTTAATATACAGTTATGAAGCACACAGTAGATACTTCTTTTAAATATAATAAAGCATATTGATTTATTATATTTAAAAAATACTAATTAACTAATTTACTCTACGTACAGTTATTTACTAGTCAATTGCTAAATGGTAATAATAATAATCTATTTAAATACCTTCTGTGAGATTTATTTATGGCCAAGGCTTACTGAGATTTGTATGACAATTATAATTATAAAACGATTGCTGTAAACACTAGTTATTATTAGTGGGTTTCGCGAGTCACGATGTATATATCAATGTTTTTATTTAAATTCTCGTAAAGATTTTATGCTTTAAACATAACTTACTAAAAAAAACAGCTTCACGCTGTATCCCGCACACAGCAGGGTAGGCAGAGGGAACTAGTGTTAAGACACTCCGTTTCCCGCTTTCCGCCAAGTTCTGAAAGCATTGCGTGTTAAGTGGCGGAACTCAACGCCGCTCTTCGGCTCGAGACCAGAGAGAAGAAATGAAAACATAAATGTAAATAAACATTTCATTTTCGAGGATCGAGTCCACAACCAATGGATTTTACAGTCAGACTTTGTGCCCCTGCGCCACGACTGGCCTCAACATTACTTACTAAGACACATCAAAACGCTTGTAAAAACATAGCAATCGAAAAATTTAATACCTGCTTAGGGAAGAATCTCTCCATTCTTACTGACTTAAATGTTCTACATAAAATTGCTTCTGGCAAATGACTAAGAGAATTGACGCCGCAGATCAATCAAGAAAATTATATGCATTTTATTAAAAATACAAAGAACTACGGTATAAGGCATTGTTTGAGGGCATGGGAAAACTTTATAAATAGAGTTCACTTTTATGGGAACGTGAACTTGTCATATGTAAGTCCTATCTACAACTTACGTGTTAACTTGTTTAATGAAAAACATTTATAGTAAGTATATTGTGTTTTATTTATAGTAACTTTTTATAATATCATTGAAATATTCTTAGACAGCGACCGTAAGTGATGCTCCTGAATTTAATTCTCGATCAGGCCAATATTTATATTTGCAACATTACCAATGCAACGCTTATATAATTAACGTTAACACATCACTTCATAGTCTTCCATAGAGAAGAAAATTATTTGAAAGCAATTTTACTATAAATAATATTATAATATGCAGTTGTAAATAAATCAATAAGTATTACTTAAAATGCCATACATAAATAAGACCAAGAGTGAAACTGTTAAGTATAAAAATTAAATCAGCTTCACGCTGTATCCCTGTAAAAGTTCATCCAAAATTGTCTATAGTAAAGTAATCGTAGAGTATAGGTAGTATTTTTTTTATCAGCTTCATTGTATCCCACACACAGCTGTGTAGGCAGAGGGAACCTAGTGTTAAGACACTCCGTTCCCCACTTTCTGCCGAATTGTGGAGGCTTTGCTTGTTGAGTGGCAGAACTCAACGCCGCGCTTAACCTCGACACCAGAGCGAAGAAATGGAAATATAAAATTAAGTAAATATTTCATCTCCTCGAGTGGGGCTCGAACCCACAACCAGTCGGTTTTACAGTCCACTTCGTGCCGCTGCGTCACGACTGGCCTCAACTCACTCACTGTTAATTATCACTGTTAAGTATGTATGTACTGATATAGGTAAGAGTGTATATAGTATATGTACGTATATGTACGTACAATGTACCTACATACATATTGCAACATGCGAAGACCAATTCAGGTTAACAGATGCTCTCCGGTCGATTCAGGTTAACGTGGTTCCGTTAATTGGTCTCTAAATGCGAATATCCATTAGATTGATCAAACACTGTGCTACATAGCAAAATGTCAGTGGACAAAGACTGAATAAAACTGATATCTCTCATAAAATACTTTTTCAACGAAAAAATCTATAGCTCATTCTGAAAAACAATATATATAGATTTTATACTTTTTATTGTATAATTATTTTATAATATGTAATTCAAAGAAATGCAATAAAAAAATAACTACACTACACATCTTTTATAACCAGAAAGTAGCTGATAACAGTGAATGTATACATTTCTATTTGTAATATACATTCGTATAGCTAATATGGGCAGTTAGTACTTATTTCTAAAAACACCTAATCGATAAATTTTATATTTTCTCATTATATTTTTTATCTTATCAACCTGTCTCATAGAATATTTATTTTTTGTATTGAAATCAAATCTGTGCGAAACAACAAATGTTATATGTAAAATATTCTAAAATTCGTATCAGGTTTCAAATAAATATATACATATATATAGGTGGCACGATATAATATTAATATCAACTATATATATATCTTGTTTTTTTAAGCACAATCAGTTTATGGTGTAGGCATATTGTAGGTTGTTTATACTCTACACAGCCAGTCGAACGTGCAGAACAGTTCGTATTGGACGCGTTACAACGCCGAACTCAAGATCGCGACCTTTGAAAGATATTTCTTTTATATTTCGATATAAGAAATGTACCTATAAAAATTGATTTTAATTTGAAATAACGAAATCATGTGAGTGTATAGAAAACTAGTTTAGCTATAAATATCGTACTCAGATAACATCCTGATGACGTATGTTTGTTCAGTGAAATTAAAGTGATAGGATGCAGTGTAGATAATATTGTATTTCTTTGGTTTGCGGTCGCTATCTACGTCAAGAAAGGTATTTTTTTTAATATTTTCTAACACTATCGTGTACTTTGTTTTTTTTTTGCAAAATTATCAAGGGCGCAAGGGCACAAAGTGTGCCTGTAAATCGACTGGTTGTGGGTTCTATCCCCGAGTGAGGAGATGAAATATTTATTTACATTTATATTTTCATTTCTTCTCTCTGGTGTCGAGGGGAAAGCGCGGCGTTGAGTTCCGCTACTCAACACGCAATGCCTCTAGAAAATGGCGGAAAGTGGGGAACGGAGTGTCTTAACACTAGGTTCCCTCTGCCTACCCTGCTGTGTGCGGGATACAGCGAGAAGGTGAAAAAAAAAACTATATATGTCTCGTGGTAATTATGAGTTGATAATTTATTGCGTGAGTGTTCGTATACAATACTAGGGGAACTCTTTCGCAAAGGTCAGAGTAACAACTAATCCGGAACGAATATGTGCATCTATAAAAAATTAAAAACTTGTTTATACATAAATGTACAGTGAATGAATGTTATAATGATTTGATATCTAAGAGATTTTAATAATCTGAAGTCTGCTTCAGATGTTGATTTATTTATACATTTTGAATATCTAACAATTCTTACTACTAATCTACTATAAATCTATTTTCAAAATAATTTTTGAACTTAAGATTTTACTAATAATATTTTCTTTTTTATTTTAGTTATAAAATATAATTTATTGCAAATCCTCTTACGATTATGTTGTTCTAATATTTTATTTTATTGGTAGAGTTACAATTCTATTGGTAGAGCTGTATATTTTTATTGGTAGAGTTATATTTATACGTTTATAATTTGATTTGGTTTGCTTGATGCATATTTTGATTTCCACTTGCATTTACTTAATAGTTTATAAAATATACCTCAAGCAGAATTCGCTATCTAAATGCTCAACTTTTATTTTCAGATAGCACAAATGATACAATGCAGGCTGCTAGAGATACAAGCAGACAAAAGAGGAGTACGAAAAGAAGAAACTCAAGAAAGAAATCGTTATCCCCATCAGATCTAAAATGTGTTCGTGGAGACACGAAAAGCGAGAACAAATTGAACGGTAAAAGATCATTATCCGAGGGGTCAGTGAAAGTGAAACACAAAAAAAGTAATATACAGAGGACTTTGACCTACCCCATTTCGTGTGCCGATTTCGAAGATGTTTCCATAGATGAAGATAAAGCGTTTAAGAGTAAAGGTGAGCTCGGGCCGCCTGAGAGTGACGAATCTAACTTACCACCGACGAGCAGCGATAGAGATACTGAAGACGATGTACGGATTATGACTAAACCAGTGCCGCAAAGACCAAGATGGGATTCAGGCAGCGAGATGGACTCATTGGTTACTATAGCAGTTAAGAAAGCATCGGCTCGGCGACGACGAACGCCCGCTAACCTTGGTAAGTTGCTTTGTTTCATACATTTGCATTAAAATAGCACTCTGGCTACCTATAGAGCTAAACAATTCAGTCGCCACATTATGTTTTTGTAGTTTATATTTATCTAATAAGACTCGCCCTTACTAAACACGTTTTCAGCGTGAACCTGATTGACGAGAATATAAATTTAGAATGTAATTGCCAGTGGAGTTATTAAATATATAGAGCTCACCTGTAAAAATTCAAAATTGTATGAATATTTCTTTTTATACGTTTTTAAAATTAAATTCATATTTTTTATACTGAAAGCTTTTTATCATTATTCTAAGCTAAGTAAACAAAATATTATACGATAGTAAAATATGTAAGTGCATAATAAAAAGTTAATCGGTTAGTTTTAATAACTATATCAGTTTGAAAATGAACAACTTCTGCCTTATAAATTGACAACGCAGTGCTTAAATTCTTTGGAACCGCAATCATAAATTTTAATGAGTACCAATGTAACTTAAAATATTCACCGACGATCCTTCGCAGAATAAAAAAGAACATTACATTATATTGTACCAAAGATATCTGTAGATGTGTACGACAGCATATTAAAAACACTTCAGTATAAAAAAAAGAAGCTTCTTGACCTTTGCCAAATAATGTTCTGAACAAAAGAGAAATATTATAGTGACTACTATAGTGATACTATACTGAGAAATACTATAGTGATTGATGGATTTTGTTAAGTAACTTCACGCTGTATCCCGCACACTGCAGGGTAGGCAGTGGGAACCTAGTGTTAAGACACTCCGTTCCCCACTTTCTGACGAATTCTGGAGGCATTGCGTGTTGAGTGGCAGAACTCAATGCCGCGCTTATCGTCGACACCAGAGCGAAGAAATGGAAATATAAATTTAAGTAAATATTTCATCTCCTCGAGTGGGGATTGAACCCACAACCAGTCGGTTTTATAGTCACACTTTTGCCTCTTTTGCGCCACAACTGGCCTTGTTACGCGGTGTAACATTTTTTTACTGAATGTATGTATAGGTCAAAATTCAAATAAATTATGTTTACATAACATTTTCTGTACCGTAATACTGTTAGAGTACAGCGATATTGACTCAGGTGAATATTTGTGAACAATGAAGCTATATGAATCGAAATTTGTAGTCAAAGAGAAATCACCTTCATCTTCACCAGTAAAGCAAGTAAACTATGATCCAATGACACATTATTGCCACTAAGAAAAGAAGTAATTTCAAAATTCGTACTAAATTGCTCCGTAACATCCGAGGACTGTTTTTTTTTATTGATACGTTACTCTTCATAATATTTATTGTATTTATAAATTTATTATGTTTAGGTATAAAAAGAAATTCACAGATTAAATTAAACTCAAGCAGCGCCATCTATACTCAATATTGGTAACCATTGACAATAGTTTTGAATAGAATGCATTTCAAGGTGTTTTAAACTAGCAACAGATGGCGCATATATACGTATTAACTTGTATTGCTATATTTTTTATTTCGACCATAAGGCTTACATATATTATTTATGTAGATATATATTTATATAATTTAAATGTAAACTTAGATGTATTATTATAAATTATATAATTATCATAGTTAATAACCTTGTTTCCTACAGACATTAGATAATATTTATTATTGACATTCAAAGAGGCATTGGCGAAATGATTTTGTGTCCAACTGGCACGCTCGGAACGCCATAATAAAAGAATAGAACAGAATAGACATTCAAAGACATTGTGTCGGCGTTCTTTTATTTTTGAATAGTGAAAATATGGTGATGAGGTCTAATTGCTATTATAGATTCTATTCTAGGTATGGGAAAATTTTAAAATTAAAATATACATGATAAACTTTTTTAAAAGTGCAACGAAGTCGATTATATTAGGAGTGAAAACAGATATATCTACAAATAGATTATATCTATGATAAATAAATCATAGAAAACAGTTCTCTTCACATAAAAAATAATATGAATGTTTGCATCAATTAACCAATAATATCCATTTAAAGATACTTAACATATTCTGAAAATGTACTTAGAGAAATTTGTGATTCATAATTATTATTTATAATTACATTCCAAGCATTTTAATTATTTGTAATTAAATTATGATTATCAATTATTATTCATAATTAAATGTATAATAATAGTCATTTCTTTATAGTATTTATATAAATTATATAGTTTTTTACATGGCTCTGGCACAAAAAACAGGTATTACATGGTTACCATAAAAAATATCAATTTATGTGAACGTTCTCGGTAAGCAGCGCGGAGGAAGTATCGGCATCCTGTAGGCACTAATGGCACGTGGGATGCCCTTGGGGTATAGGCCAATGTTGTTGTTATGTATTTAAGCGTAGGTAGACTGTACTTATCTCATAACGTTATATACAAAAAATGTTAAATCATCGCTTTTAACACATTCACAAAATTTAAATTAAATTAAAATCCAGAGGCCAGTCGTAGCGCAGCGGCACGAAGTGTGACTGTAAAACCGACTGGTTGTGGGTTCGATCCCCACTCGAGGAGATGAAATATTTACTTAAATTTATATTTCCATTTCTTCGCTCTGGTGTCGAGGTTAAGCGCGGCGTTGAGTTCTGCCACTCAACACGCAATGCCTCCAGAATTCGGCAGAAAGTGGGGAACGGAGTGTCTTAACACTAGGTTCCCTCTGCCAACCCTACTGTGTGCGGGATACAGCGTGAAGCTGATTTAACACATTCACATTCCTACATATATAAACAAAATAAAAAAAACATTAATTGTAATCAAACCCCCGTAAAATAGGTGTAAAGTATACGTACAACTTTTGATAATACATCTATATCGATTTCAAAAATGGAAAGTAATTATTTGCTGAACTTGCTTCGTTTAACTTATTCTAATATTAATTTTAATATTATCTTAGCACGTTATAATAGTGTTTAGCGTAACGCTGTATCCTGCACATCGCTGGGTAGGTACAGGGACCTAGTTTTCGGACACTCCGTTCCCATCAAGACACCACATGTTTGTTTACGTACAGCCACCATTCTGGAGGCATTGCGTGTTGAGTGGCGGAATTCATCGCCGCATTTTACCTCGTTTCCAAAGCGAGGAGCGTTTTAAAATATTAAATATTTTATTACCTCGAATGGGAATTGGATCCCAAACCTGTCGCATTTACAGTCGAACGCTTGCGCCCCTTCGCCACAACTGACCTCATACAATGGCAAAGTGACAAGAAATTATTGAGATTGCGTTGATGTCTTTTATAGGCTACTGATCGTTGGGACAGGACGGAAGCCAAAAAAAAAAAAAAATCAATGAAATTTAATTCTAATCTTTCATTTGCTCAGCTTTATATAGCGTCGGATGAGATTAATCTATTAAGTAACTATTTTTGTATCGACCTTCAACGTTTGCGTTTTATATAAAAACACGTTTTTTTGCAATTACAATACTGTAAAAGAACAATAGATGAATCTGCTACAGAAGTTACACTGTGACCGTGTCTAAACGATAAGCGTTTAGTTGTTGAATATTACGTAATTTTTTACCTAAAATAACAAATTAAAATAATTGACGACTTTTAGGTAATTTAATGATTTATATCTAAACACAAATTATTAATAATAATAATAATAGTAACGGTACTCGATATGGTACATTCACTTTAATATTATTACTGTAGAATGAACGAATTACGGTTACGCATGTGTGCGTGGGCGTCTTCCTGTGCCTTACCTACCTACACAAGCAAATGACTTTATTTTCAAAATGGTCCCCACAAAAGTGTGGTACCTCGCTGGCTGTTTGGTCTAGTTCGCCATTGCAAGTTCATTGTTCCTCTAGTGCTGGGAACTCGTTGGAGTCGTAACCGCCGTGTTAGTTCGTGAGTATTTTTTGCGTCAAAGTTTGGCCCTCGATGAAACGTTTTTGTAGAATCATCACTAGTTACTTACGACATTTTTAGTATTTAGTTCTGTTTTGTTGTTGGCGTTGAGACGCCAGTGAGTCACGACGATAGTTGATTCGATGTTCGATAAATTTATATCGATATGGTTTTTTGTTTGCATCGACGAATAATAATATTTTTAAAAGTAAATTACCACTTAATAAATATGAAATAAATCAAAAGAAGTCACAGTGTAAGAAACCGTTTATCAAACTGTAACAGCATTAGATATAATATCAAAAAAGTATATACAGTAAATAAAAAAATGTCCAAAATTTTTAACATAACCTGTAACAATATGTACATATAAATAAAAGTGATGTTTTATTAAAATTTTACTATTTCTTAATTATCATCTGCAATAATAATAATAATATACAAACATTCTCAACTAATTTAAACCGTAAATGTCACTTGTTAGAAATACTAAGAGATACTAATAATCATGATCAAACAAAAGATACAAAATAAAACCAGTGTCGATCACGTGGCCGCGTTGGACATCACTAGCCGCGGCGAGCGCAGCAGTCGGCCGGCTCCCTGCGCACATCCGCTTGCGCGCTGAGCCCCGCGCTCGTTCGAAGCCCTACTCAAGCCACAACATAGCAGAAAATACATACAAACTTTTTAATATCGTTACATCCATAATATTATATACTTTCAAAGCATTGTGTGTTCGTGTTGTGCGTGTTAAAGTGACTTTTAGTTGTTATAATTTTAGTAATATTAGATTATTTTAACATTTAAATCTATTTAAATTTAAACTCAATGTATTTGTGCTAACTTTAGTTATAATATAATATAATACAGGAAAGAAGTTACACGTCTTAGACAAGGAAATTGTTGACTGGATGAAAGTAAGTATGGCTATCGAATATCAGGTAATTGGATAGATAAAATATAAGCATAGTGAAATACTATCTTACGTCGCCTTTGTAAGTAAATTAGAAAAGAAACCCTTCACGTTTGTATTTAAACGGATTAACAGGTTCGAACAAAAGTCGTGTTGTTTGTATGTACGTGTATGTAACTAATATCTCTTAACCGCATTGTCCTATATTCCGTAGATGTTAGAATAGTCGGCAATTCATTTGCTACTTTCGTACCTTTTATCATATTGTAGAAGTAGCTATTATTACTAATAAACTTTTTTCATTATAACGATAATAATAATTTTTTATATAAACGGTAAAATTAAAACTGTTCGTTTATATATTATTGTATGCTAGTGGGCACAGAGTCCAAAACTTACTTATTTTTAAACAATTATACTATATATTTAACTATATTAATAATTCTGAGAAAGACTCTACTCTCACAACAGCTATAAACATATAAAATCAATTTCGCATGGACTTTAGATGACGTAAGGTAGAGTCGTTATAGTTTTGTTACTATGGGATAGATTTAGTAAAAGATTGCCTAAAAAAAGTTTAAACGTCTCTCTATATAAATGGATTAGCTGTTCGTGACTACTATAACGCAAAAACAATACAAATATGTTCATACTTAATGAAAACTACGGTCACGAAAATGTTTTATCTCCACATTATTATTTTTCTCCTACCTATAGATAAAATTGTTGAATTTAAGGAAACTATTTTTTTTCCTTTTTAAAATCAATTATTTCAAAATATACAAGACTATCGTTTTACTGGAAGAAAATATTACTTTTACAACATTATTTTTTAAACATTTATGCATAAGTGGCTTTGCACTATATATCGATATCTGTAAAATATGTATTATGAAAATAATGAACACTGACACTGATAAAAGTATTAAAGCCGTACTTGCACGCAAATTGCATATTACAATAGTAGTTTGTAGCTCAATCTCATCGAGACAGAACTATCTGAACCATCGAAGTATATCGCTATAATAACGTAAAACTAAAGCTATACATAGAGTTATAGCAACAAAAACAATATAATATAATTCATTATTGCATGTATTGTAGAAAGTTTAAGTTATTTACTTAATATTAAAATTTTATACATATGTTTACACTTTCTATTTGTAAATATGCTTAAATATATTATTTAAAAAAAAAATGTTTACCAAATTAAACTATAAATTAAATGAAATCAGCTTCACGCTGTATCACGCACGCATCAGGGTAGGCAGAGGGAACCTAGTGTTAAGACACACTGTTTCCCACTTTCCGTCGAGTTCTGGAGGCATTGCGTGTTGAGTGGTGGAACTCAACGCCGCGCTTTGCCTCGACATCAGAGCGAAGAAATGAAAATATAAATATAAGCAATGTTTCATTTCCTCGAGTGGGGATCGAACCCACAACCAGTCGATTTTACAGTCACACTTTGTGCCCTTGCGCCACTACTGGCCTCATAATTTATTAAACTATTATGTAAATATTTATTATTGTTTAATAAATGTATATTCTAGTTCTATATTAAGAAAGGACAGACTAATGTGTTCTGGCCTCGCTACCTCCTTTCGACCCACACGCAAGCCTTGGGTAGCGCCAATAACCAAACATTACTTTCATTGTTTGATTACACCTTTGATATTTTATATTTGAATGGATACTGTTTAAACCATATTCTTAAATTATATCGTACTTACTATTAACTACTAATAAATCAATTTACTTCTTTATTTAACTAAACTTAACTGGTTAATTTAAATATAATAGGCAATGTTTTCCATCATTCCTATAGAAACATTTTACTAATTTAAGATCCAGATTTAAGAAACTCAGCTTCACGCTGTATTTGCTAGTGTTAAGACACTCCGTTCCCCACTTTCTGCCTAATTCTGGAGACATTGCGTGTTGAGTGGCAGAACTAAACGCCGCGCTTGTCTTCGACACCAGAGCGAAGAAATGGAAATATAAATTTAGGTAAATATTTCATCTCCTCGTGTGGGGATCGAACCCATAACCAGTCGGTTTTACAGTAACACTTTGTGCCCCTGCGACACGACTGGCCTCTATCTGAGAAACTCAAGTAACAAATTCGTGCCTCCAATCACGTAACACAACATTGTTACATTACAAACTTCAATTGATGTCAGTACTACGTCAGTACTAAATAGCGCGCTTAATTCATTCCATGTGCCAGTTACTTATGTGCCATAAGTGTAGTATGCCAATTAAGTAACGTCAGTCAAATATCTACATTTGGTATGAATCGTAGTATGTTACACGCAAATTTTATATCTATTGTTTTTTTTCAGCTTCACGCTGTATTCCGCATCCCGCAGGGTATGCAGAGGGAACATAGTGTTGCGGCTTATCGCCGAATTTTCGAGCGTTTTGCGGCAGAACTTAACGCCGCGTTTTGCCTTAGTACCAGAGGCAGAAATGAAAATATTAATATAGATAATAATTTATTCCCTCGAATGCGAATCGAACCCAAAATTATCGTTCACATACTTGTGCCCAGTTCCACGGCTGCCCCTAATACTAATGATATCTTTTGTTTTACAGTTTATAACTAAATTTAGTGAATTTTACTAACAAAGTGGTCGTATAGTGTCAGTCCCTTGATGTTTGATAAGTTCAGTTAAAAACGTTCATCACGTTCTTAGTAGTCTAGTCTCTAATGTTTATTTATAAGGTGTCTTTTATTATTTATATAATAATATTATGACAAAATATATGTATATTAATTATATATTAAAGTATGCATTTATTAATGTCACACATAGACTATAAAAAATTAGCATATTATAATATTATTACATTTAATATTAATAAACTGATGTTTATATGTATTTCTAGTAACATAGGTAGTTCGTTATTGGATCAGATGATTAAATCGTGGTGTACATCGCTTTCGACTCACGAGCGCGGGCCACCCATCCGTGGTACTTTCTACAGATCAACATTTGCACTCGATGAATGTTATAATGATTTTAAATCTACAGTTTTACATTTTGATACAATATGTTTATTTAATACATACATACATAAATTTATGAGGCCAGCAGTGGCGCAGGGGCATAAGCGTTACAGTCGTGAACACGACAGGTTTTGGATACAATTCCGATTTGAGGAAATGAAATATTAAATAACTATTATTATCATTTACCGTAACGAGGTTCCCTCTGCCTATCCTGCTATATGCGGGATATATTGTCATGTAGTGTAATTAAGAGTTATGTTGGATATTGTAACTGCAGTGTGTTTGCTGTTTTATTCGACTTATGCATTTACACGCGTATATATAAGTCTACGATACGAGTTTTTATATCATATCGTAGCTTGTGATGCTTTGCTCGGTTCTATTTTGTAGGAGTTCGTATATTTCTATTTAAGTTAATATTTTAAATTGTACAAATAACGTTTTCTAATATATGTATTATATAAGGTGGATATATTAAACGGAAATTAATATTTACAAAAATCATTAATTAAAATAGTATTATTGATATTAATTTATAATTATCTTGTTTACAGATTGGGGCGCCCCCAGCGAACAAGGCGAAGTAAGTGAACCCGAGGCCGGTCGTATGCGTCCCGAGGACTATCGCCTCGTGTTCTTGAGTTCAGATTCGTCCTGCCGAGAGGACACAGAGGACTCGGCATCGACTGCGTCCTCTGCTGCGCCGCCCGCGCCCGACGACTGCGACTGGGACTACTTCGAGCCGGGCGCGGCGGCAGCACCACAACCACCTCCTGCACCGACTAAACATATACCACAGGCTTGTCCGCGGCCTTGCTCCTGTGGCGCCGAGCCGCGTATAGTCGCCGTACCCGTTCCTGTGCCGGTACCAGTACCGGCTGCACTTTGGCCAGCCTTGCTAGCGTTTCCTACCCAAACACCACCCACTCCACATTGGAGTACGTATCCGGGCTTCCCACCTCTCGATGCTGCAGCTCTTGCACGACTTACGACGGCCGCCGCCGTCGCGGTCACCGCTGCCGCCACCGCGTCCGCTCTGCCGCAAAATAGACTCGAAATGACCATAGAGAGAACTGATAAAGCGATACAGTCCGAGCTACAAGTGCCCGAGACCGATAACGATAAGGAAGATAAGAATATTGAACGCGCAGTCGAGCACGATCCGTCAGATGGTATCAAAGTGATTGCCGAAAATTCAATATCAGTGTTGTCAGAGGTAGTGGACACAATGCCGGACCATCTTGACGCGGAGAATGCGTTTCCATCTTCTAATGAATCAGCAAATTCAAGCGATTCAGAGACAGGAATAACGAGGCAAAGCTATGATCTTCGTAGTGGCGCCCCCGAGGAGCCAGCGACGTCAGACGAGGACTCTGACGACTCAGGAGGGGGAGGGGGACAATTTTCTAGAGTTTTCGTAGTCAACCCGGCAGACTCTTCTTCTGATATGGAGGATAACGCAGACAGTAGTGGTATTGATTGCGACGACTCCTTTGACAAAAAGTCAGACAGCTTAGAAATAATTGCCGCGGAAATTCCATTAGAAAGGAACGTTAATATATTACCGGAAGTGAGTGAAAATGTGCCTCAAAATAATCATAACATTGAACTTTTAGAATCTGTAAATTTTTCTCAAGAATTTCCTCTTATATCTTATAATAAAAATAATGATGAAAGTAGTGGAAATATGTCGCGAAAATCTAACTTTATAAAATTTTGTGACGAAAATATGTTACAAAGTGAAGTTTGTGAAAAATTTAATAGTTTTAATTCTGTAAGTGACGAACACTCGGGCTCAAGTTGGGACTGTCAAAGTAATCTAAACAATAATTGTAATAGTAGTAGTCTCTCAGAAAATATAGAGTGTGATTCTTTGGATAATTCCTTTAACTCAGATTGTAACATAAAAGTGTCAGTACAGTTGCCTTCGAGCGATAAAACCGACGAAAAAGTAATTTCAAAAGGTCTACAATACGAACAATTAAGGCAATTATCACCCTCACCGGAACTAAAACAAGAGGAAACGAGTTTACCCTCAACAACATTACATGAAGAAAAAATAGACTTGTTTAAAGGTATTGAACGCACGCTCAGTGAATTATTGAAGAAAGAATTAATGGAGGACCAAGGGGAGGAGAAAATGCACGGTTCGCGGCCGGTTTGCGCTGCGACGGAGGGGAGCGCGGGCGCACCTGTAGCGACAACAGTTTGCCGCTCGCGCCCGGCGAGTGCGGATGGGTCCGCGCGTTTCACTAGCCGCGTTATGATAACGCACGATCGTGTCTCCGTTGTCACGTCAGACACGACGCGACTCATGCGTGACATTACAGTGCACCACACTAACTTGCAAAACGAACCGGAACCAGATGCCCCTGATCAAAACGAAACAATCGAACGATCTGACGACGAATCGGCGCAACCTTCAGGTGGAGTGACGGTTGTTAGTAATGCCAACACTCTCTCAGCGGTTGTGTGTCTCGAGGAGGGGCTCGCAGATGACGATTCGTGGGTCGAGGACGTCAGCCACGACGATGTCACTTCTCAATCGGACACAGATTCGGGCGACGAAGCGACGTTGCCCACGCGTGGAGAAGAGTTTGCTTATTGTAGACGTTCTTTAGATTTTACCTTACATACGATAGTTGAAGAAAGTTGTGAAGAAAGTGAAACCGAACATACTATTAAAAAACAACGTCCTATTTCGGCAACAGAGCTCGAAAAATACTTTTTCTTTGGCTTAGGCGATGGAAGGAATATTCGCGATGACGATGATGCGGTATCAGAGACATCGAGTGTATGTAGTGAGGGTGCGGAATCGTTTGTTGATACAGAACAACCTCGAAAGAGTGGTGATAGCAACGAACTCGTTTCTTCTAGATTGGAAAATTATTTTTTGTCTGGCTTTATGGGTTTTAAACAAGAGCGACGTGAATCCGATGGATCGGGAAGTGTTGGGAGTGACAGTGAAGGTAAACAAAGCCCCGAGCATAGACGAAAAAGGTTAGTCCGCGCCAGAGGTACTCCACGGTCACATTCTTCCTCCTTGGATAACTTATTAGCTGGCGACGAACCTTCTCAAGATAATCCAGAGATCTCAGACGGCTCGAGTACTGAAACAGAAGACCACCATGAATCATTGGAAAGGCTAGATATACAAGGAGAAACAAAACGAAAGAAAAGTAAGAAGCCACGTGGATCGCCCGCTGATGAAAGAAGACAATCAGTTGAGTTTCCAGAAGAAACTCGTGACGATACGAGATCTGTTTCAGAGGGTGAAGATGGAAGGTTGACGCCTCGTGCTGAATTTCCGCCTTTAGGCTCTGAACTTTCAGAATCTAAAAAACAAACAAGTAGAGATAGTGGTTTTGTAGGTAGTTGTGATGATTTATTAAGAAATGGTGACAGTAGCTCTGAGTTCACCAGATCTCATGAGCCTAAGATAGAATTAGAAGAAATAATAGAAGAAGTAAGACCTGACGTAGATGAACGCGTCGAACGCCCACCTTCATCTAGACCACCACCGAGCCCACTAACAAGAAAAGATAGCTTTAATAACTGGTCCTCAGACGAGGAGACGAATCTTATGATGACAAAAATGCGTCAATTATTCAAACAAATGATTCACACAACAAACGTTAGGACATCCACCCCTGCGTCGTCAAATTCAGAAAGCCCTCGCCCTCCGAAACCGCCGCAGTTGCTGTACTTTGAAAGTGAACTAACTAGATTAATGAAGACAGTTCCGGGTATACGCGACGAGGAAGTTCGAGAAATCGTGGAGTATTTATCGAGTGAAGATACGTGGAGTGATTCCTATGACTCTTCTGATTATGCCGGCTCTGATTTAGAAGGTACAGCGGCAAATAGATCAACGTTGAGAAAGCAAATTTCAGAGAGTTGCCGCGAAATTATCGATGAATTCGATCGTGGTAATAGCGAGGCTGGTTCTCTAGAACGCGACGCGGTAGGCGCTTATCAAAGACTGGCAGCGACGCTCGGTCGAGCTGGAGATGGATCCCCGCCTTTATTTGGAAAAGTAATGCGTCATATAGGTGGTAGATTAGTTGCATTGATGCATGAAGTATCTGGTGGCACATCACCGACCACAGACGACGACAGTGCATCCGAGCCCGGTGCGCTGGCCCGCAGTCGATCTCATGATATTCTAGAGCCTACAGCGAGTAGAGGTAGCGTTGCGAGTGATAGTGAAAGATTTTCGTGGCGTGGTAGTTTTGAGTCTGCTTTACTAGCAGCTGATTCACGAGGAACGTTGGGTGGTGGTGCTGAAGCGAGAAGATCACCTGCGGGAGTTGAGCTTGCGGCCCAGAAGTCACATTCAAGGAGTTGTGGTGCCATCAGTGGCAGTGAAGATCGTCTATGGAGAGGAAGAAGAAGAGCCTCCGCGCCTGACGCAGAGGTAAGAAACTGATAATATCAAATATTTGTATATAACTATAATAAACTATTACCCTTTTCTGAAACTGTACTGATAGATTATAATTAGGATAATGCCTCATACATGTATATGACCCCTTGACGCGTAAAATACAACGTGTGCCTTAGCAACGTGCTTGTCACTACATAAAAACTAAATAAGAGTAAATGTAAAAACAAAACACAATGGTGTCTATAGTATTAATTTAACCAATTAAAATATTTCTAAATGCATAATTATATCCAAAGTATTGTCTTAATTCAACTTTAAAAGTGCTAAATTAAATTATACAATTTTTTCCTTCTATTCGCCTAATAATAATTCAAATTTATAAATATGTTTTGAGTAGAAAATATCTTATAATCTCACCACATGATCCAAGGTAAACGTTTTATTTATTACTATTACGTGGAAAACAAAGGCCATCGTGGAGCAGGGACACAACCACAGCGTTGAGTTCCACCACTCAACATGCAATACCTCGTGATTTCGGCAGAAAGTGGCGAACGGAGTGTCTTAACACCGGGAAGGATATAGGGTGAAGCTGAAAATATAGATAATACATTACAAGTGAGTTCTATTACCACTTCGGAAAAATAACGTTTCCGTTGAGTTTGCGGTGCTGTTTATCATTTTAGTGTCATAGATGAAAGTAAAAATCGAAAAATAAAAATACTTTACAAACATCATAATAATATGCACCTGCACAAATATATAATTTATGACATCCATAACTTTTTTATTATACGACACAATCTTTAAAATATATTTTTGCAACTTTCAAAATGGTCTATAACTAGATATTAAAATCTTCTCTTAATAAATTCTAATATATGTTTCATATTGATAAATTTCCGAATGAATGTTTTGTTTTTTGTTTGTTTTTTCAACTGCACGGAGTATACAGTATATTAACATTAAAATATTCTATATTAAAAGATGATCATATTTTCGAATCGTCAATAGTATATATGGTATATATGTATAGTTTTATGGTTTTATATTTCATTGTAATTAATATATAATATAAATAAATCAGTTTCACGCTATACCCCGCACTCAGCAAGCTAGCTAGAACATAGTGCTAAGGTACTCCGTTTCCCAATTTCCGCCGAATTTTGGAGGCATTGCATGTTGAGTGGCGGAACTCCACGCCGCATTTTGCCTGGACAGCGGAGCGAAGATATGGAAATATACATTTAAATTAATATTTCCTTTCTTCGAGTGGGGATCGAACCCACAACCAGCCGTATTTACAGTTACTTTGTGCCTCTGCGCCACGACTGGCCTCATAATAAATAAAATTATCATAAAAAAAATACAATAATTTGCTCTAGTCCGAAGAAGAGCAACGTGCCGGTTCGCTTCCCCGTCTGCCGTCTGTCACCGCTACAAACCCAGTACCGGCTGGGCCAGTGAAGTCTGCCCGATACCGTCCACCAGGCTTCAGAACAGCGACCAGGGCGGCTTCCGCACCTGGACTTCATGTTCCTAGAAGACGGAGGGCTCCACCGACGCCTCAACTTCAGACTACAGCTCCTTCGGCACCCGCATCCGCCCCTAGTTTACAAGGTAAGTTAGATTATATTAACTATATTAACTATAAAGTTCTCATTTAAATGATTGTTAGTGCTGTTATCGCATTTCTTGAATTATATATGTGTTTTATTCGATGTTAACTTTTTAAGGCTGAGCTTTGTCTGAATACTATATTAAAAAAGGGTTATTATGTTTGTATACACGTCTTGATAACTGTAAGTTTCAATCAACTTATCAGCAAAGAAGTGTATCACAAATTTATAATATTTTTATCAAAATTAAAGATATTTTTAAACATTTTTAAAGTGTTATTTCACACTTAGGAAAGAAAAATACCTATTTAGAAAACGTATAAAAATTTTGAATGCAGCGGGACTCGAACCCGCGCCTCCTGGAAACCGACCTGGTCGGTTTCCAGGAGGCGCGGGTTCGAGTCCCGCTGCTTTCAAATTAGGTAAAGTTAAAGATAGTTGCGTGGAGGCTTATGATATTCATTTTTAAATGTAGATTCTTTTGAATATTTCTGAAAAATGTACTCGAGCTTATTTATTCATATATTGATTGTGCCGAAAGAGAGACTGAGTGAATCTTATGCATAGTATATCCTTATATCAATTTTTCAAAGTAGGTACGTATACATTACAGCGAGTTACTGGCAAAGACATACTTGAAGGTTTCACGATAAGACTAAACTCGTGTGTTTTTAAGCTATCAATTATTACAATTTTATGCGCTGATAAAACAAAAATATTAATAACGTTGCAATATATTAAAATAACACGAAAGCAATATATATATTACACAATGTTTAAATTACAAATTATATAATAAATCGTTTTACAATTGATTGATAAAATATTTTTGGCCATACCCGAAATTTACCTCAACAAAAAGCTATTCTATTCACTTTTATAAGCCTTCCAATGCTTACTTCCAAAAGTTTATTACCCAGCGCGTTTTACTTTCGCCAAATGCCAGATATTAACTTGCCCTAGTCTCAGATACAAAGCCGGTATTACAATAATTAAATACAGCATACAGCTGGCTGTTAAACATTCTACTTACATAATATTGGTTATGAATGTAAACATTTTTATAAAAACGAAATACTTTTATCGTGTTAAGTGTACGTGTCAACAGAAAATTATACGGACATGTCTTGTACCATTTTATTAAATAAATAATTAACATTTACAGTTTTCATTTTTCGTTTGTGATAAGTGATAACTTTGAAACCTTCTTGCTAACTACGTTCCTATGTATAGAAGAAGGTCGTGGTTTCAATCCTCGTGTGGGGATCGAACCCACAACCTATCGCATTTACTGTCACACACTTATACCCCTGTGCCACGACTGGCCTTTTTTAACGTTGATATTCTTCTTTATCCGACCGCAATCCATTAAAGAGAAGCTTGTTAATTTAAGATTGACCTCGTTCATGAAGTAAATTAATCAGGATACAGAATTATCCTGTTGATAGCTACCTGCGGTAACTGCTTCCATTTATGGTAAACAAAATGAATTAACTGATCCAAGTTTTCTAACTTCAGGTCAATGAACTCTTAAATCGAAATGCTCTCCACGCGCCAATTAGCGGTCACAGATTGTGGTTCCATTGCTTTAGAAAATTTTTATTCTATGAGAATTCAAAAACGTAATCCTATAAATTTTTCATTAGACAGTGAAATGTTTACATTTCGTTGGAAATATTAGCGTGCTATGTATGGTGTTTCGAAAGAGGAACGTAATAATTAATTAAAAAAAATAAAAAAAGTCAGCTTCACACTGTATCCCGCACACTGCAGGGTAGGCAGATGGAATCTAGTGTTAAGACACTCCGTTCCCCACTTTCTGCCGAATTCTGGAGGCACTGCGTATTGAGTGGCAGAACTCAACGCCGCGCTTGTCCTCGACACCAGAGCGAAGAAATGGAAATATAAATTTAAGTAAATATTTCATCTCCTCGAGTGGGGATCGAACCCGCAACCAGTCGGTTTTACGGTCACACTTTGTGCCACTGCGCCACGACTGGCCTCAATAGGTATTTGTAAAGTAGACACAAGAATACGTTCTTTTTGTTATTTAACAAAACGAAAATATTCAAAATGGTAATGTTTCGTAATCAATAATAAAGCAAGCTTTTTCTTTTATAAAATTATACTTAATATAAAGAATTTAATAAGGTGAATAACTATACATCAATTTGTATATAGATTCAATAGTAGTATTAAAATTATTATACTGCTTTTAGTTAGTTATTATTATTTAATACTATTAATCATGTATTTTTCTCAAAAAAAATATTCCGTCCTAAAATTGAAATGCGATACGTAATTTTATTACAATTTACATGTCTTAAAGTCTAGTATAAGATGTTTTTTTTATCTTGAAAGTATACACTAAAATAAAATCGGCAAGGTTTTCCTCAAACGTTACGCCGTTTTGATATACTTGACCAGGTTAAAAAGTAGACCTAACTGTATTGCTACAACCATTTTCTATGCTCGTGACCATTCTTTTGTCTGTAATCATTATGACCCTAATGTATTATTTTCTAATACTAACTTGCGCTCGAACAATTATAATTAATTTCAAGCAATTGACGAAAATGTATAGATAGGTACTGCCTGTCAAAAAATGTAGTGGCAGATGAGTAAAGATTAAAAAAAACAGCTTCACGCTATATGCCGCACGCAACAGGGTAGGCAGAGTGAACCTAGTGTTAAGACACTCCGTCCCCCAGTTTCCGCCTAGTACCAGAGTCATTGCGTGTTGAGTGGCGAAAGCCCACGCCGCCCTTTTGCCTGGCAACCAGAGCGAATAAATGAAAATATAAATGCAAAAAAATATTTCACTTCCTCGAGTGGGGTTCGAACCCACAACCAGTCGATTTTACAGTCACACTTTGTGCCCATGCGCCACGACTGGCCTTTAAAAAAAACAGGCATTTTACAATTCAAAGTTTGGAAAACCAGTAAAGTATATATTTTAACTTGCGTCGACGTATTCAAAGGTAGATATGTTCTTATTTTTGTCAACATCACGCATCTCATGCAATTTGCGAGGTTTCCACTCATTTAATGACACATTCTCCACTTTCCACTTATTTAATGACATGGCGTATTTCTGTAACAACACTGGGACTTCTTTTAAGTATATACATTCACATAAATGAGTTTTTAACCTACTGTCTTTGCATTTAATATTATCTAAAGCTTAAAAAATAAATAAAATCTTATTTTTTTATAGAGAAATAATTTTTAAAAATATTACTATATTATTATTTTTTTTAAAAAATATGTAATAATACTCGACTAACGTAAATTATTATTATGATAATTTGTGTTAATCGAGTAGTTCAATATACATATATAATCGATTAATTTTCACTCATTTGCAACACTTGCTAAATAATAACGTAATACCTTTCAAAAAATACCAATGCCGGTTCACTGATAACGTTTCCGGTTTATCAGATGTAACAGCACTAGTTCTACTACATACGCAATACGAATCGGCATCTGGTCGAGATCTGGTTTGCTCTGCGCTCTTTATTAGCTGACCTTACTGAAGTAAGCCAAAAATATTGCAAAACACGCTTTGACCCGGATCCGAATAGTATTGTTTTGTTTCTTTGCACTAGTGATGTAGATGATTATAGAATTAGTAAAGGGTATTCAGGTAGGTTCAGTGAAGAATAGTATTATAGTAAATACGTTGTTAACTCCAAATTGTTTCAAATTCTTCTTGTTGGGATGTTAAATAATGTTTTCCGTAACAAACGGCTTTATAGCTTCAAGTAAGCAGGTTTAAATTCTATTAAAAAATAGAATTTAAATATTACGATTAAAAAGTATCTAGTTGTTTAGAAATAAAATTTAATGTTTAAAACGAAAATTTGAAGCCGTCATACCGCAGTAGGACATCGTGTGATTTTAAACGCGAAGATTGTGGATTCGATACTAAATATCCCAATACCTAATCGAGGCAACTAGTATTTTCATGTTCCCGCTATGATAAGACAAAGTGCTGTATTAAGTTTCGACACTCACCACGCATTGTCTTGAATTCAGGCGGAAACAGAACATTGGAGTGTCTTGACACTACATACTCTTTACATTACTTTATGCATATATATGATGAGATTTCAATTAAAAAAAAATAATGGCAAAACATCAAATATATATGGGTTACGACAATTATCCATATGCCTATGTTACAGCGTTCAGAATACCTTAAAGACTGAACTGGCCATTGTTTTGACTATAAGGCATCACCTATGTACATATCGGTTCCGTGTCAATCGGCATCTGTTCTGAATATATAATGAGTTATACGAGTACTGTACGTATTTGAATAACATTAAAGCAAAAAGTTGAACACTTATCAGGATAACACTATAGAAATTTATTTTATACTGTTTTCTCCTATAACTATTTGAATTGAACATGATTTAAATTAACTCTTAGAGGATATTACTTGGTGCCATTTATTTTTTTTACTCTCTGTACGAGACAAAATATTATAAATTTAATATCATATCGGATTCCATGTGTGCATGTATTTACACTTTAAATGTAGGTAATGCATTCCTTTAAAGTGTAAACGTATAGACTCTTCAAACTAATGACTTTCGCTTCTAGGAAGAACCCAGAATGGAGCGAATATTAATTGCTATTAAGAAATAAATATTATTAACTGATAATTTCACGCTATGCCTTTAGAATTCGGCGGACAGTGGGAAATGGAAGTGTCGTAATGGGAACGTAGAGCCTTATCATTACGTTCCTAGGTTCCCTCCCTAGCGCAAAGCTAACAAAAAAACATAAAAAATAGTACCTACCTACTATTATTTGTATTTAAAAAAAATATTGTTTTTCATTCATCCAGTTAAATTTTGATTTACATTTAGTGTTGTTTTGGTTTAACACAATTGCTCTAATATTTTAAAATAAGGCCTGAGTGTCGCATCTCATGATCGAGCTGTTGCCTAATTTCATGCTTTAACGACCACTGTTTACACTATCCGGTTACAATTTATCTATATTAAAATAATTATACTATTTAATTCTAATATTCGACTAAAATTTAAAAATATTTCACGTACAGAAGCTTAATTATTGGGTTATAGAAAAATATTTGCCAAGAATCATCATCATCATCATCACCATTTTATGTTTTACTTTTATATAAAATTTTATAATTAAGTGTTTTTACTTGATGGAACAATGACAACATTATAAAATGAATAAATACCTTGTGAAATGACTAGTTTCCTAGATTTAATGTTAGAAAGAAAAACAATCTTGGAAAATATTGGTTATGACGGCAAATATTCTTAACATGTAACCAATTGTGTCGGTGATTACTATATCGACGTGTTATTAATGCTTTCACTCCACTGTTTCTCACAGTCACTCGTCGATTCTATAGATTTAATACTGCAGAACATAAATGTAGTATTTCAAAATGAAACTTTTCAATAAGCCCGGCGTTCAGTTCCGCCGCTTAACAGGCAATGTCTCGAAAAATTCGACGGAAAGTGGGCAAACGGAGTGTTTTGACACTACATTCCCTCTGCCGCTTTGTGTGCGGGATACAGCGTGATAAAAAAACTACTAATCTACGTGTTGCAGCAGTCTGTTTTTCATGTCTATTGACAATCAAATATTAGTCCTTCGCCGCGTTCGCACGGGCGTATTTTAAATATATCTATCTTATTCTCAACTGCCTTAAAGACACTTTTACGAATTGATCATTTATGGCACTGGGCATGTCATTATTTTAACGCCTTACATCAAATAATAGTAATGGAGAATAGAGATCTAATTCTAATTAGAAATCATTTAAATTATTTACTTAATAATCTATAATATTTAAAAGAGTTTAGTATATAGAAAAAATGCTAATGTAATAACATTAATTTCATAACCTTAATAATTATTATAATATTTCGAATTGAGTAAAAAATCGAGACCTTTTATCAATATTATGTTACAATTCAACGCCGGTCGCGTACAAAGCTGAAATTGCGCAATATATTTTCGAGGCTTTGAGAATTTAAATGAATTTATTTATTACTTTAATAAATATTATAATAACATTAACTATGACATTATACTCAAGTAAGATATTGCGGAAATTAGATTTTATTGTAAAATTGTGAGTAAATCTGTGAAATTGAAGATATAGGTAACCCTAGGATATGGTGCAACGCTGGTGTTGGCAGTTGTCGTGACCGCCTACCTCCAAAGGCTTATATTACGATGAGGTAACTGCAAGTAGCACGGAGTAGTACGCTCTAAATGTCACACAGATTATTTCATTGATTAGCAACCCTGCCTGATCGGAGTCGGACATGCATAGCTATAGCAATACTAAGTTCTCAGTTCTCACGTTACGAAAACGTTTCCTTTATAAATTGTATTTGTAATATTTTTTCTATTAAAGGTATTGATCATAAATTACTATAGTTAAGTAGAGCTAGGTAAATATTACAATGATTTTTTTTTAGCTTTACGCTTTATCCCGCAAGAGTGTTAAGACGTTCTGTTCAGATTAAGACATTTCCGTTCCCCATTTTCTGCCGAATTCTGGAAGCTTTGTGTGTTGAGTAGCGGTATTTAACGCCGCGCCTCGTTAACAGAGCAAAGAAATGATAATATGAAATATTTCAAGTGGGGACCGAACCCACAACCTGTCTTGTTTACACGCACGTTTGTACCCCTGCGCCACGACTGGCCTCACCCTCAATGTCTTCTACAAAATGCGTTATTTCGAAAAAAGTGACGATCAGGAGTTCCTTTCAAGAATTATACTGGTATAACAATTTGAGACACTAATGTGATGAACACGTATACTAATAGTTTGAGTAACAAATTCGCTTTCAAGTATAATGTGCAATACACACTAAGGAAGGCAAAACTAAAATCTTAGATCAATCCGAGGTCAACAAGTTTAGTGACGTAACTCTGATGAGTTTATATTTTTTATGATACATACATATAATACATAAATGGTGTACCTAAGTATATTCTTGTAATCAACTTTTATATAAGCACTTTTATATTGTACAACTATTTATATATTGTCTAATGAAACCTTAAGCTTCACGTGATTAAGAAGAAACGAAATTTTTCTAAAAAAATATATAACTGTAATACATATTCGTCAAAAATATTTCGATTCTGCCTACATCCTTTGTCTCAAAGACAATCTTTTACACTTTTCAATATTTTATAATAATTCTTATGCTTATATTATAAGTATATAATGCTTAAATGTATCGAATATATGTAGTTGAAGATATGATTTTATGTAAATTCTTATTAAATTATTTATTTATCGTCATATCAACATATTTTACGGTAAGTACCTATAAACACTTTAGCCTATATATGTAGATATATCGCTGTAGTCTATAAATTTGGACTTAAGACAAACCGTAAACAAACAAACCAAAGCTTGTCAAACCTTTATTAATTGTATCACATTTGTACGGATATGAATCCTTCGGTATCGTTTCATTTATGTGTTAGAACATGTTAACAACAGCCACTTTGGTCGTATAAAAAAATCTTTAATTCGTTTTATTTTGGAGGAAAAAAGTGCAACCGTTGCTTGGTTAAGGTTCACTTATGTTTTAAGCACGAAAAAGTCAATATAGCAAAAAGTAATCAATCAATAGGTAACTTTAATAGAACAAGAGACTTAAAAAAACAATAAAAGTAACAACGGAATAATAAGAATTAAACCAAAATATTTAGAAACATTTCTCTCATATCAACAAGCCGATCTATTGTAAAAATGGGGGATATAATCCGACTGATGAAAAAACGTCACATTTTAAAGTAAAATGTTCGCTGTATCTATGCTCTATAATTTATTAGCATTAAAATGCGTATTGAATTGAAATGAATTTGAAAATAAGATACCACTTGAGTTTTTTACATGTAAACTATTTAATAAGTAATTATTTTTAACAAGAGAAAATAATTTAACGCATTTATATGATTCGAATTATATCCAGTCTAAAAGGGTTATATACGTTCTTTAGATATTAGTGATTAGTATTATTTATAGTGCTAGTAGCGAATTACTTCCATAATTATTTTTATAACATATTTTAACTCCATCAATCGTGACCTGTAAAATCACCCTTTTCAGGTTTGTTTACCTCTTACGAGTCCCTGAATAGGATATCTATAGGTAAATGTCTAAATGGACTAGTCGTATATATGCTTATTATAATATAATCTTAATCTATCATGCACACACGTCAGCTTGATAGTATTTACTAAAGCTTCATTATAAATTGAATTATAAAAAAGAAATTATATATAAGTATATCGTTTTTAAAGCAAAACAGTGTTTTTCATATATATTTTTTTCTTTTTAGTAAGTATATGGACTCGATGGTATAATGCTAACGAACAACACGTTACGACACAGCTCCGTGAAATGTTTACTTATGTTCCCGCTATGAATTTACGCACCTTGCCAGTCGTTGACCTAATCTTCAAGCATGGAGATAACATACATTGTAAAATAGGAAATGGATGCTGTAACGTTAAAATTTTATATAATAGTCACATTGACGTTACTTCAGAAATTTATGCATGGAGTCTGGCTTACGTTGTTAAAATACTTGAGAGGAAGTTGTAAATGTAATGCATAGCAACATATGCAACTTGTAAATGCACTTCTAAACATATTATATTACTTATTTGACATTATTTTGACATATGTCATTAGTGCATTTACAAGGAATATCGACATATACTCGTATGGCACCTATGACATACGAGTATATGTCAAAATAATGTCAAATAAGACATTTTAACCGTTTTCATTATGGTAAGTATAGTAGATAAATATAAATAAAATAAATTATAGTTTTATTTTATCAAAAAAAAATATCATTCGCTATTTCATAAGATATTAAATTTTATCATTCATATCTAATTGCTTTTAAAAGTGGCAATTGTAGAAAGAATTTTATAATAGCAATTTATAATAATAAAAACGATCTCCATTTCATATTCGATTGTATAACAAACAATTGTGATAGGTAATTACGATTTTAGGGTTCATAAAAAAATCGTACAGTAATAAAAGTTCCCACTTAACCACTTTCTAGCGTCATCATGGGAAAACAGCATTCGAATGTTCACCCGTGTTTACATCTAGATGAGAACTTTCTCTACGTACACAGTGATAATGTACCGCGCTCTCGATAATACTTACTATTATCTACAATCGCTTCGGTTATCTTTCATTATATATCTTTTGTATAGATATTGAAAATATGTATATATAATTTACTTATCTGTATAAGAAATTAATTATAATACAAGTTCAATATACGAGAGGCCGCCGTGGCGAAGAGGCACGAAGGGGTGACTGTAATGCAATGGTAGTGGGTTCCATTCCCACTCGAGAGTTATTATTTCTTCGCTCTGGCACCGAAGCAAAAGCCCGGCGTTGAGTTCCGCCACTCAACACGCAACGCCTCGAAAAATTCGGTGGAAAGAGGGGAATGGAGTGTCTTAACACTAGGTTCCTTCTGTCTACCGCGCTTGCTGCGGGATATAGCAGGAAGCAATATAAGACGGTATAAACTTTTCAGTTAGTCAATTTGTCAGATTATAATACGAAAATTACCAAATTTGTATGGATTTACATAGATATAAAATATATATTGTAACAAAAGAGCCGAATTTTAATGTCAAAATGGTTATCATGTTGTAGACTAAGTTGCGCTGATGCGAATAATTAAAAGATATTTTTTGTCAAATAAACTACACAAAAAGTGTTCTTGAAACTGCGAAACCCTCATCCTGCGTATACATTAACTATACTTCCGCCTTTTGTTGAAAAAGCCGTTAATAAAGCCTTCTAAGTATATAAATATCTTGACTAGCCTTGACGAAAAACTGACATTCCGGAATAATTATATGAAACAGGATATTTTACATATAATATCTACGTAAATTGGTGTGACGTAATGTTAAAGCTGAGTTAAAAGACAAAATAAAATTAAAATAATAATTTCAATTCGAAAGTTGCTCTGGTAATTAAGAGTAGAAGTTTACTTTTTAAAACTAAAAATTATAATATAATAACGTTATACGACACAAGTGTCGTACTTATTAATAATGTAGGTGTTTTATCCTTTAATGTAATAAAAACATTAGGGTGGGTTATGTTACCGGATATGCGCATATTGAATATATTGTTATTATAAGAAAATCGATGATCATATCATATTACTGGACAGGCCGACAGTAAAATAATTACTTTATAGAAAAAATATGAAAATTTTGAACGTACCGGGATTTGAACATGCACCTCATTGGAAACCGTTCGAATGGCCGGGCTACGTCGAAATTCCAGGTTTCCAAAAAAAGGCGCTGGTTCAAATCCTGCTACGTTCAAAATTTTTAAAGTTTTCTAAAACGTATTTTTCCTTCTTTAATGTAGAATAACACTTTAAAAATAGTAAAATAATTATTCAATATAGAATACTATATATTTAAATATTAGTAATTTATGATTATTTATTGGTCAAAAGTGTGTTTCCTTGTAATGCTACTCCTTCTAGAAGACCGTTAAACTTACAGCTCTGAAATTTTGCAGCAACGTTGTGGACCCAGCGAAGTAATTTGGTGATAATTGTAATTGTAGTTTTTAAGTAAATGGTCAAAATGTGTCCCATAGACTTAAGCTGTGAAACGTTTTGAAATCGTATATGTCAGTTATTATATATTTATGTCTCTTTTAAAGAGTAATTTTATTTAAAAATACCTCTTAGTTTTTTTTAATTACATTGCGCAACATAGCTTCGCTCAGCTCCACCCGTGCACAGCATGTGGCCGACCCTAGTTTGTTACTAACCGCCCCCCTGCTCGCGGCTTCGCCCGCTTGTACTACACGATTATTTATTTTCCGTCAGAATAACTTTCGTAATCTAATAACATCATTATCATTTTAAAGTCAATATCCATACAATGATAACTATATTTTTTGCAAATTCAATAAAACGCTCATTTTGTAGCAACATTGTCTCATACAATTCTTTATATTGACATTACTTTTTTGTTTATGAACCGATTGAAATAAAACAAACACTGCAATTTATCATTTACTTCGGCTTTATTTCTCTATTGCAATCAACTTAAGCTATATCATAAAGATATTTATATATATATATATATATATATATATATATATATATATATATATATATATATATATATATATAAATACAAAAATCCATTTCATTAAAGAAAAAAAAAATATTTTTTCCTACATACACGAAGTTAGCTCATGTATATAAATCACATTATGCACTTTAAAGTTAATTATACATAATTATAATTTGTACCTGTGTATAATATAACACTCACGTGTTTATTAACGTGAAGCCTTATGTAAATGCATTAAAAGTTGTTGATCAACATTTCTATGGATTCAATGTTAATATAAGTAGTAATACGTACCATAAAGTTCTCTTTCGGAAATGAAGACAAGTAATCTCTTATTTCTCAGTTTCCGAACTGTATGTATTTCTTTTGCAATAATCTACGTAAAAAAATCATCTAACCAAATTTTAATATAACAATCATGTACTCTTCTCTGGTGAAGAGAAACTACTTAGTTATAAATTATAAATCACCTTCTAAACACATTTCTGAATTGAATTTGACTCCATATAGCGTCAGACAGTCGATTAGATAACATTTCTTTATATTTTTTATATGTTGCTAGGTTATATTATGTCTAGATACATATATCTAAGGTTCAAGCATTACTAATACAAGAATTTCATTTAATCCGCCATTATTCTTGGATATCTAAACCTTTGAAACCGTGTTATTAGATCCTAATTATTATTTAGTCACCGTTCAACACTGCTGGTTGCTTAATGTGATTGATCAATATGCGCAGGCGCCACTCGAATGTACATTACTTGTTTCTTGTAATATAATGGGAGCAAAAATTATCCGTGTTTAGAAATCATATTGATTTCATATTAACGTATTTTATATGTACATATGTGTCAATGAGATTATATTCTTTTCTCTTAGATTTCATGAGATTGCATAATACTAAGTAACGACTATTATACGTCGACCTAAACAAAACAAGTATAAAACGATTAACCTGTTTTTAAACATAAAAATCAAAGGTCATTATTTTGTTTCGTACAACGTAACTATATTTTTTTTTGCTATATAAGAAGATCTAGTCAACATACTTATTAAAAGTAAAAGTTTCTTATGTTTTTTTTCCATTTTAAATTTAACAATTGTAACATGATAAGCGGTAATTACCATTACGCCTTATCTGTCAGTGAGAGCGGACGATGGTAGTAGAAATGCGACAATAGCATTCTTTTCATTTTCGGTCATCGTGAACAATGCCACGTTATCCAGTTTTCATTGTTGCCTTCTCGTATACTATGTTGCTTTCTACGTATTATTTCTTTATTCGATTTCATGTAAAAGGTCCTTGAGTAAGACGGAATATTTTGATATTTTAGGGGCACAAGCGTGCGACTTAAACGCGACTGGTTATGGGTTCGATTCCCACTGGAGAAAATGAAATATTTAAAATTCTTATTTCCTAGCTCCGGTAACGAGGCAAAGCGCAGCGTTAAGATCCGTCACTCAACAAGCAGTGCCTCCAGATTTCGGGGTAAAATGGAGAACATAAGTGTCTTAATGGTAGCGGAGTGTCTTAACACTAAATTCCCCTATTTCCTCTGCCTATCCTGCTATGTACAGGATAAAGCATGAAGAATGTATTATTCGAGCACATTTTATATGTCGTAAGATATACTTATACTATATGATTTTTTAACGATGACGCCATACTTTAATATTTTTTTTAAATAACCTGTAATATGTATATATCTAGCAGTAGCAAAAAAGCAATATAAATAATAATTCTTGTATTCTTATTTTCGTAATAATCTAAGATGTGCGATATACGATTGTAACACCGATCTGCGGCTGTCGTGTTCTCGAAGTAGTTCTATGTCCGTGACACACATACCCACTGAGACTATTGAATGCCGAATGTCAAAAATGACAGCAAAAATGTACCTATTGGTCAGGACTTGCTTACATTTTAGCATGCGTACTAAATTTTAAATTATTTATGGCTACTATTTTTATTTCATACCTATTACCATATTTAAATAAATAGTTTTGACATATTTTTATATCTGCATTTCATATTATATATTACATATATAAAATTTTAATATAAAATATAATATATATAACTAAATCAAGTTCTTGTAAATATAATAAATAATGCAAGTTCATTTTTATACACTGTACAGAGGTATAAATGACAAGTGTGTCAAGTTGCGGCCAATTTGATACACCCAACAGATATATTAAAACGCTGTAATTCTTTGACCCGAGTGAATTACTCATTATTGACTCGAAACGTAAGATCACAAAATGTAAGCTATACTGGGTAGACTACCGAAAACTCAGAAATCTTAAAATAATTAAAATATTCTTAAAATATGTGCAACTCGCTTTACATTTACTTTTTTTAATTAAATCTACTGTATTACAAGGAATGTTAAATGGTGTAATTGGAAATGGAACAGATTGCACTCATAAGAAATGCTTATATATGCATCTTTATAAAAATAAAATTGTGACATAAATAAATTAGAAAAAAAATTGTAAAATTTGAATCTGCGTCCTCTAAAAATCGTTCAAAAATTCAATATCCTAAATTATTAATTGTAAATATATCATTATGATAAAAAAAATCTCAAGATCATTCTTTTATTATTACGCAACCTTTTCATCTAGAATGTTTAAGTATCATGAATATTTACGTCGTTTAAAACACATTATATTAATACATGCCTGATCAGGCTGCCTTATTTAATGTCTCGTCGCCTCAGAGGAGGTTTAGTTTCGATCGGATCGGATGACTTGTAAGGTTGTTTGTAAACTTAATTAATAATCGATTTAAAATGAGCGATACAGAAGTGAATGTGAATAAACATAAAGATAAAAACAAAAAAAGCGCCAAGGAGGCGGAAGTGTCGTGTTGGAATTGTTTTACTGTGGAAAATAATGATGAAAAACCGGAGCCTATTCCTTTACCAAAAGTGCGAGAAGAACATAGAGAAAAGTTAAAAGTGTATTCTTTTTTGGCTTCTGAAATATCCAAGCCTAAAGCAGTTTCACTTAAACAAAAAGTAAGTGAACATTACTCAATTGGAAAGAAAATTGATGAAAAAATTTCAAGTAATCAAGTTCAATTAAATAAGGAATACAATTTAACTGATAAATTAAATATATATTCGGAAAATATATTCTTACAAGAATCTACCAAACATGAAAGTAAAGATATTTCAAATATTGATTATTTTCCTTTAAATACCGAAAAACTATCTAATACTGATAATAGTGGAAACGAAATTAATTCTAAGGAAGATCGCATTAATAAAACAGAAGAAATAATTACCATTGAAAATAATACAAGTATTGACAATATTCAGGAAATCTGTAATAATAATAATAATTTTAATTCTCAAAATATTCAAGCAGAAATTAAATATGATACAAATTCAACTAATTTTGACAATAATACAACTAATGATAATGCGACGAAAAATGCGTTCTATTCTGTAAACATGTTGGAAAACACTTCTATGGGATTATCAAATGATAAAAATATTGAAACACCATTTTATATACTTCCAGAAAATGTTGATATAGATAAAAGAAAACATACACTTGATGATTTTTCTTCTTTCGTGGAGTGCTCAGATTCGTGCTTAAACAAAACTTTAGAAAAAATTACATCCTTAGATGTATCTGTAAATGAATTTAAAAGTAATCGTAATACATTAATGCAGTTGCCAGAATTAGAAATAAAAAAATCTATTAGGCTTGAAGATGCATCATCAAACACGGTGGAAATATTACCTGACCCAAAATCTATAAAATATTGTGATCCAACTGAGAGCGCCACTCATGAAGAAAAAAAAGAATACGATCCTAGTTCGCATATACTAGAAAATGAACATAAAATTGACGAAACGCTATTACTAAAAATGTCTAAGTTAAGCATTGAAAATCCAATCGATTGTGAAGAACAGGAATCAAAAATAGATCCCTTACCGACAAAACAGAAAAAGCCTTCCACAGAGGACAAACACTTGAATTTTTCCTCAGAAAAAGAAGCAAAAGGAACTATTATTCCAAAACGTTTTGAAATAACAGATTACAGAAAAAATTTTGAAAAATCTAAAACTATGTTTGAAAATGTAATTGAAATGAAAAAAAATGCAAATATTCCTACGGCAGTCGTGCTATCGTCGTCACAAGGAAAATTGTACACTAGCCCCGTACAAACAAGACAAGGTAGACACTTATCTTCTTTGGAAACTCCAAAGGCGACAACAATTTTCAAGACAAGGGAAATTACTCGAGTAACCCCACCTGTGGTTACAAAAGTCATTGAACGTAAATCGATCGAAAAAGTTAGTAGCCAAAAATTAAATTCTTATAAAAATATTGATACAATTAAGAATGAAAATAATGACGATAGTGTAGTCCCGTCTGACAAATTCAACCCTCGTATTCAAGTAGAAGGTTCAATTTTGAAATATCCGTCTGAAAAAAGTTTGAACTCATCAAATACATCATTGAAAAACGACTCAAGTACCAAAATACCTACATTACAAAACCATATAAATAGCAAATATTCTCCGGTTTCAATACTAAGAAATAAAACTAAAGAGTCTTCTCCGCAAACTTCAAGTAACGATACGAGCAATGAATTATCAAATACACCTTTGACATGTTCCTCAATAAAAAGTTCCATAAAACAAGAAAATATTCATCCTCCTGTAAAAGTTCCCGTTAAAACCTATCCGCAAACGTCCACTCCAAATGTAGTAGTCAGAAAAATCTCTTCAGGAAATCATTCATCTGGTAGCGACAGTAATCGGGCGTCATTGGAAATAAAAGACATCACCCCCAGTGTAGATAAAACCGATAACGCAAGTTCCAATGGCTCTGAATCCGGATATGCAGGCTCATCAGCAACTGTACAAGAACTGCTTGTTGATGAAATTACCAGCAAAAATCTCGATAAAAATTCTGAAGAAACAGATAAAATTGAAAACCTTGAATTACACCACGCACCAGCGAGATTGAAAAACTTTAGTTCGTCTTCCTCTTCACTTAATGTTTTAAAAAGAAAACCTCTACAAAGCTCATCAATATCTTTACACAGTAATTCGTTGAAGTCGCCAATGAAATCATTGCGATGGAGCACTCTATCGGTGGCCCCACGTTCAATTAGTTTTGAAGGTATTTGTAATATTCTTAAATATATATTTTTAGTGAACTATATATAGTGGAAAACATAGTGACTCGTCACTAGGTTCTTTCTGTCCATGCCACAAAGCGTGGGAATAAAAAATATATTTTAATGTTAAGTACATTACAATAGGAAAATAATCACTGCCATTATATAAGATTAAACATTATATAACACAAATACACTGACACATCATTGTAATATTTCATTTTTAAAAAACAATAGCCACTAGTCGTTCTAAATGTATGCACATGGAATTGGTTCATTTAATCATAGTTGCTTTTAATTGGCCTCTTGACTGTATTAATTCACTTACCCATATTACATGCTACAGGAAGCAATCGTATCATGCAGGATGCGATAAAAGTGGGATTTGTTAGTTTGTTACTGAACGGTTAATTTACTTGTTGTGGTCCAGTTTTTGTGCTATTAATTAATTATGGCGGCTTTAATAAACTATGTGCCGGAGCAGGGTTATCATTCGATTGAAAATTTTAATTTAAACGTAAATAACACAAATGAAACAGTACAATCTCAGTCTGAGTATCGACCGATAAACATATATTCGATTAGTTCTGGCGTCATGGAGGATAGTGGAAAACAAACTTTTTTTGACCATTTTCGACGTTGTTGTTGTTGTTTTTGCTGTGTATCAAAGTCTAGTGACGCTAATGATTCTCCATTAGACGGCTCTAATTCGGCTTTAGTGGGACATGTTGGCCGTAGTTATACGCTGAATAACGAACAAACTCAAGAACAACGCCCAGTGCCATCGGTGACAGTTACTAGAGTGATTGATAATGATTCTATAAAATCATCTTCACAACTTTTGTTACACAGTGAAAAATGTGCAAGTACTAGTTATATAAAAATTAAAGTGAGAAAAGAAAAAGGAAGTCAAAGTGATAGTCCATATGATTCAGGGAACAATAGTGGCAGCAGCACTCTTAGAACTGGTGAGAAAGTATCATTCATTCGTGATATCCTAAACTGCCGAGATACTTTTGTAAGATCTATAGAGTGGTGTGACAATTCTCTGACGAGAGGCAAAAAGTATCGCTTTATAAAACGCGACGACTGGCTTGGCGTTAAAGATGGTGGTATCCAGGAAACAGTTGATTTTATAGAGCACGCACGACGAATCTATCTCTTGCACATAATAACGTGAGCATGATGGAGTCTTGCATAAGCTGCTAAAAAACTACGCACGCACTTTTTCCTGCAAAAACTTCTATCAAACAATACGCTAATTACTAAAACAATGACAATTCTATTAAATAATTATAAAATATTTCCTATTTTTCCACAGATGAAGTGTACATGTCCGAGGCGCTGTCCTCCGGTCACGCCACGCTCCCGAGACGCTCCAACTCGCCGCTGCCTAATGAACGAGACATGGACCGAGATAGGTTTCCTATCAACAGGAGTGGCTTACAGGTAATCTAAAGTTTTAACGTAAATTGTTTACTATTATGTCATATAGAAATATTACAGATTTTGTAGTTATTTTGTTAATAGTGATGATTGTGTACTTTTTATGCGATTAAATTAATTAATATTAAACTTCACTAAAGCAAAGAAACCGAGCGGAAAGAGAGATAAGTTGAATGTTTTATCGGTGCTTTGGAGTTAATTTGTATAACTGTAAAATTTGAAACAAGTATTGTTTCGGAGGCCGCGTTCGCAATTGTATTATATTACCAGCACATTGTCATGCCTTGCGACATGCCCTGCGAACAACTAGGCTTACAAAATGTTCACTACAGCCATTTAACAGCTCCTACGGTAAAATTACTTCAATAAATACTTTTTGTAGAAAAAATACTATAAGTATCACTTATTGTAGTGTTATTTAAATATAAAATTATAGAACTTTTCATTTTAAGTTTATTTTTGTATAATACTTGTTAACATTAATCGAAAATTATTACGTACTCTTTATTCTCAAGGCCAAAATTATTTTACCAAAACATAATAATAAAATAAGTATAAGTATTTTATTATATGTAATAAATATTTTTGAAATTAAATAAAAAAATAACAAAAGAGCAATTTCGGCATAAAGTAGCTAGTTCTTATGTTTTATAAGCGCAAAATTACACTACACTGGAAAGTATGACGCAGTTGCAGTTTTCCATTTACGTAAAAAAAATAATTACCATCAATGGAAAGAAGAATGGGTGTCGTAAGTAAACGGAGACACAACACACGTACTTGTGGTTTTATTCCACAATTATAATATTCTCTTTTTAGTAGTTTCATGTGGGCAGAAACGATAAAATGTTACTCAATGCCATATGCGGTCTGCTGACCCGTTCGAAGTGGACTCGTGGCGCCCGTTGAGAGAAATCGGCGTGCGATATACTTATTTTAACAAATCTATTAAAACTATTATATCATCAAAATATGTAGTAGGATATTTCCAAATTGAGGCCAATCGTGGTGCAGGGGCACAAAGTGTGCCTGTAAATCGACTGGTTGTGGGTTCGATCCCCACTCAAGAAGATAAAATATTTATTCACTTTTATATTTTCACTTCTTCGCTCTGGTGTCGAGGCAAAGCGCGGCGTTGAGTTTCGCCACTCTACACGCAATGCCTCCAGAATTTGACGGAAAGTGGGGAACGGAGTGTCTTAACACTGCTGTGTGCGAAATACATCGTGAAGCTGAAAAAAAATCCAAATTATAGTTTCTAAAGTATTTTCTTATAGGTAGGAGCTTGTTTTTTTTCGATATTTTTTTTCTATGTGTAAATCTAATATACAGAAACAAGTTTTAACGTTGAATACATGATTACAAGGTAGTATTATTTTGTTGTCAAAAGGCAAAGCGAGGACGACGACAGAGCCAAAAATAACTCATGATATTTTATGACATTTTTTTAAATACAGTCATCTTAATTGCAGTATTATTTTAGCTCTTTCAAGCAATCCTAAAAATAAACTCAGGGCTAATGAGGATAATTTAAAAAACAAGTTTAGAAAAGTTTCCAGAAGATTTAAACAATCCAAACTTGTTACCATTTAGAATAACATTTGTTAATATAGTGCTTTTAACATTTATAAAATTCACACCAGATATCTTATGTTAATTGGAAATTAATAGCATTGGTATCCATTACATTGATATCAGTCGTTGCATCCATAAAATAGAAAATATGTAAACGAACAATATTTGTAATTTAATCTTTTAATGCAATAAATTATGCAATCTAGATATAAAAGCTTAATACACATATGTATGAGGACAGGATCTATCACAATACCTATGATTAATGATAGTCAGTTTGAAGAAAAAGAGGCTAATCGTGGCGCAGGGGCACAGACTGTGACTGTAAGCGCGGCTAGTTGTGGGTTCACTCGAAGAAATGGAATATTTATTTTAAATTCATATTTCCATTTCTTCGCCCTGGTGTCGAGGCAAATGCAAACACAATGCCTTCAGAATTCGGCGGAAATTGGGGAACGGAGTGTCTTAACATAAGGTTGCCTCTGCCTACCGTGCAGTGTGCGGACTATAACTTGAAGCTGATTTGATTGATCTATCACAATATACCTATGATTAATTAAAGTATAAAAAAAAAGTATTTCGAGTAAACTATCGTATTACAAATACCGTCCATAGTAAATATGACAACGTGTGAGTTTCTCCACGCGCGTGTTTCTTTGAACAAAGGCGCCAATGCAATACTACAACGTTAACGTATCACATGCCAGGAGATAATGTGTGTAAACAAAAACAATTCATTCCCGCGAGCCGACTGACGCTTGCGACATCTCGACTTAAAGACAATCTGTTTCGTTCTATGTTTGTTTAATCTGTGTAAATATTTATGTTAATGTTTTTGACAATTATTTGTAAGCTGTATTAAAAATTATATTATAAAAACTTTTATGTATCGGTTTTCTTTTTATAGGTACTTTTTTATTTCAAATAAATAGTTCGAAAGTATGTTTTATTTTTATAATTTTTTTCAGCTTCACGCTACATCCCGAGTATATCAGAGTAGCGTAGTGTTAAGACTCTCCGTGCCTTACTTTCCGTTAAAATTTCTAGACATTGCGTGTTGAGTTGCGGAACTTACGTCGCACACAGTGAGAAAATGAAAATATTTTTTTAATTATTAATATCACTTTTGTACATTTCAGGCCAGATCTGAATCCATGGCATCAGTTTACTCTGGCGCCGGCGAGGGCCTGCGGGGGAGCGTGACCGTGCGGGGAGAGGTTCAGTTCTCGCTCCTCTACAACTACAGACTCGGCGCTTTAGAAGTGGGAGTCAAGAGATGCCGTGATTTAGCCCCTGTCGATGTCAAGCGTAACCGTTCGGATCCTTATGTCAAGGTATTTAGATATTTTAAATTTTTTTCTTAATCTGAAAATGTTAGAAATAGACGTTAGGTGAGCGTGTAGATTTATCAATTAATAAATTATTACATGAATTATTCGTTGACGAATAATGACGTCATTAATGGCCTTAAAGATCAAATTGAAAATTAGTATCATTTTTAGATTTACAATATACGTGGGTAGGCACTAGGCAGAGGTGACTTTCAAGTTCGTCAAAACAGTTATTTCCATATTTTCCAATTTTTATACAAAATGTCCATCCATTGCAGGTGTACTTGTTACCGGACAAGTCCAAGACTGGCAAACGGAAGACGAAGGTGAAGAAGAACACGCTGAGCCCGGTGTTCGAGGAGACGCTGTCGTTCGCGCAGCCGCTGGGCGCGCTGGCGGCGCGCACGCTGTGGCTGTCCGTGTGGCACGCGGACATGTTCGGTCGCAACGACTTCCTGGGCGAGGTGGCGCTGCCGCTGGCCGACGTCGTGTTCGACGACCCCGCGCCCACGTGGCACAAGCTGCACGAGAGGGTTTGTTGCTTATGACATGAGATCAATTTGCACATTGTAGCTTAACAGAAATTACAACTTATAATAGATCATATTTAAAAAAAAGTAAAAACATGCTTTTAAAAATAATTTTAGTTAATTGTACACAGCTTTTTTTACATTCTGGTACCTTAATTTATTTAGTAATTAATGTATTGCAATGTAAAAAAGCATAGACTACATGGTATCAATATATTACTTAAAAGGAACCTCCAACGCTTTTTTACAAAACTGTGTTATTATGGCAGTCGAACCTATAACCGTCTTGACACTTGTCCACGATAGCCTCAATTAAATAGATACTAAGATATCTCATAGCTTTTGTATCTCAGTAAGTAATATACGTTGAGATCCGGTATTAAATGACAAATGTAGTATGAAACGGGTTTCCTTTTAAATAATTGTTGTGGTATGTTTATTAGGTCGTACACCTTGTGAGTTGTTGAGAAGGTTGATGTAAGCTATTCTGTTTGTACAGCCGGATTCTTGATTGTATTATTATATAATAATATTAAAATATTCTAAGATTAGTTATATATGTCATAGAGTTGAGGCCAGTCGTAGCCCAGGGGCATGTGATTGTAAGCGCCAAAGGTTGTGGACTCGATTTCTACTTGAGGAAATTAAATATTCAATATTTTCATTTCCTTAATCTGGTAACGAGGTAAAGCGTGGCATGGAGTTCCATCACTCAACACGCAATGTTTTCAGTATTTGGCGGAATGTGGAGAACGGGAGTGTCATAGTTTCAACGGAGAGTCTTAACACTTCCTACTTTAAGCTATGATTCCTTTTAACTAACCTGCTACTTGCGGGATACAGCGGGAAGCGTGCTTTTGTATACATATAATAAAAATCAATATTTGTTTTGCTTATACAGACAGAACAATTCGATGAGCAACAAGGCTCTCGTGGAGACCTGATAATAGGTCTCAAGTTCGAGTTGCAGGACTCAGCGCGCGGGAAGGGCACGCTGCACGTACTGGTCAAGGAGGCCAAGAACTTGGTCGCTACCAAACCTAGTGGACTCGCTGATGTGTTTTGTAAAAGGTATTTATTATCTTATATATCTTATATGTAAAATTATAGATTAATGTTGTTGTAATATTATAACTAAAGCTTCTTTAAAAAATATACATATCTATCCAAGATTAATATAATAAAAAATTGTTTAGATTTAGTTTAGTATTTCATGAACAGTCACTTGGCTCTTTTAGCAAACTTCAATTATATACTTTATTAATATTAATGATAAGAAAGTTTTTTTTTATAATATGTAATTGATACAAACGCTATTGATAAAGTTGAATTCTTACGAAATTTGAATATGCAACCTCGAGCTATTAACAAATTTAATTTAGTTTATTTTTTTTATTCTATTAACAAAATAATTGATTCATGTAAATTGTTATGAGTCACATTTAAAAATGGAGTCGGTCTCAAATCAATTTTTAATTTGTCGAAACGAAATATTCAAAATTTACATTTTTTCGTTTTGGTAACAAGGGATTTGGTAAAAGCACGGCGTTGAGTTCCACCACTCAACACGCCATGCCTGTAGAATTCGGCGGAAAGTAGGAAACGGAGTGTCTTTATACTAGGTTCCATCTGTCTACCCTGCTATGTGTGGGATAAAGCGTCAAGAAAAAAAAAGATAATAATGATACTAATATATTTGTTATTCGATGTTGTACAAATAAAAAATGAATAAATATTAGGTGCAAACTAGTTTGAAGGTCGTTATGATAAATGTAAATCGATAATAAATTCAATTTGTTAATATTTTATATACCTATTAAGTATTAAAATTAAATAGCTTTATTTTTATAGATTTTCGTTAAAAGTTAAAGTATCATTTAAAATTATATGATTTTTTTAGAACTTGGTCTTGATTTATAGAGTTATTACTACATGTATAATAAATAACTGAATATGCGTACTTTATAAAAAATACATTGATGCCACTACGGAGAATGTTGAGAAATGACTCAAATGTAATCTGAGTCGCGTTTCAATCTCTACTTAAACTACTCTTATTTTTCCCATCTGCCGCGACTATAAAGTGGCATTTTGTTCTGCATGAGAACAAACAGTAATTTTAAAAAGAGAGAATAGATTGAGTGAACAGAGAGAAGATAATGTGTGATTAGTCTATAATATAAGAATACATTAAAACGGTTAGTTACATAAGTGTCCCAACCCGCAGCTACCTGCTGCCGGAGCGCGGGCGGCTCGCCAAGCAGAAGACGGGCGTGTGCCGGCGCACGCTGCAGCCGCGCTGGGAGGCGAGCTTCACGTACCGCGGCGTGGGCGTGCGCGAGCTGGCGGCGCGCGCGCTCGAGCTCAGCCTGTGGGACCGCGACCGCCTCGCCTCCAACGACTTCATGGGCGCCGTGCGCCTCTCGCTGGGCACTGGTGCGTACCAGAGACAGAGACCTGGCGCCTTGATCGCCCTCGCATACATATTTACAGATATAAAGCAAAAAATGCTCTCTAGTGCTTCTTCTTTAGCTGTTTGTGCAATAAATATTGGACAATAAAGAATAAACAAGTAAATAAAGCAGAAGGGTAAAAGAAAGTTAAAATTAAACACTAGGCACTGAGTTCCTTTCTTTCCACTCAATTATTAATTATATTGCGTGTTAAGCGATTCTTTTCATTCCCCGAATAAGAATTCAGTCCACAAACCCTGTGCCACTGTAACATGACGGCTTCCTCGAGATTTCGTCGTATAAAAATCATTATTTGTGTTTTTCTCAGGTACATACATGGGGGCAAATGTAAACTGGATGGACAGCGTTGGCAAGGAAGTCACATTATGGCAGACCATGATGCAACGACCAAACTTCTGGGTAGAAGGCTCTTTACCACTACGGCCACATCTCAACAACTAAACTATAAGAGAAACAACGATTTATATAACATTTACAGTACGGACGACGTGCTGTGGCCGCTCTGAAGTTAGCAGTAGATTGCTGTGCAGATTTGGTTTTAGGATTTTACTTACTTTGAATTATTTACTTCCCGAGTGAAAAATGCGTAAAAGTTCAGAAAGCCTAAATTCAGAGCGGCCACGACTAGTCGACCGTACTATTCTATTAGTGCTACATCACAATTGTTTATTTTCAATATTGTGAATGTATAATATTGTGAATGTATAATTTATAAATGAGTGTGATGTGATAGCAAAACGGATAACTCAGTGGGGATCATATAGATATATAATACTCTGTATTGATTAAGTATTCAAATACATATAGTGTTTGAATATTTATTTGTTTTTATTTTATCTAACATTGTATCGTGTGCCAATCGCGTTTAAGGGTACTTCTAATGTAAGTGTACAAGATTGTCGGTTGATATTTGAATCATATATAAGTAAATGAAGCAGTCTTTTATTCAGTTAAATATTTCTAAATATTTAAAAAAAAAACATATTTTCGTCATAATGCCTATATTTTTTTAAGAAATATTGTTGGAATGTAACTGACATATTACAAAACAAGTATACATGTGTTATATGATTAACAAAATTGGGACAGCTGTTTATTTAAAAAAAAAGTAAAACTGCTTTATTTGCTTCTATACGATTTATTTATTCGATGTTTTATTAATAACGATTAAAACGTGAATTTCGTGTTACTTAGTAAAGACTCGTATAATATTGTTTACATTCCAGTATGTGATGTAAATTATTTTTAAGCTATATTTCTAAAGACAATAACATTCTAAAAACTGCCTATTAGGTAAGAAATAGATATATATTTAAGCTACGCATTTAAAATAGGTTTTTAATGTACAAATTAAGTTTTCATGAGTTCGTAAGTATCTGCTCATGCGCATTGTGATTTATAACTATATAATAAATTTCTTATATCTAAGAATGTGTGGAGATGTAACGGAAATATTTAAAATAAGTATATTTCATACAAATATTATAAATTGCATCGAATTTTTACAGAGACGTCCATAACTTTATATATACAATTATACTTAATAATGCTATTGAGCTACTTAAGTTGTAAGTTTAGGGAGTACCTATATTATTTTGTATTAAGTATTTTTTTATATAAAATATATGTAAGATAATTTGAAACATTGAATAAATAAATTTAAATACTTAAAAAGTTTTTTATTGGGCTACTCTTAATGTTTTAACCTTATTGATACGATGACAAATATTACATACTAGCGAACCGCTCGCGCTAAATTACACATTTATTTACTAATCAGAATTAAGTTCGTATATATATATATATATATATATATATATATATATATATATAAATTCTTGAAAATTATAATATTATTAGAATACGAAAGTAATTCTGATTAGTAAATAAATGTGTAATTTAGCGCGAGCGGTTCGCTAGTATGTAATATTTGTCATCGTATCAATAAGGTTAAAACATTAAGAGTAGCCCAATAAAAAACTTTTTAAGTATTTAAATTTATTTATTCAATGTTTCAAATTATCTTACATATATTTTATATAAAAAAANATATATATATATATATATATATATCAGTCAATTCATTAAATTGAATTAAATAAAAAGGTTTATTATAAAAAAATATTATAGCAATTTAGTCGAAAAAAGTAAATTACATTGAATATCTCTATATACACATATTATACCGAACTATCGACTGTTTAAAATTTAACAATGTTATTGAGTAGTTTCCCTCCATAAACCCTAAGCAGCGTGAATATTAACGTCAATTTTTGCAACGTCTACTGTTATATTAGATAAATTTTCAAATTGAGACCCCAGTGGATGTTCTTGGAATTACCCCTCCCCACCACTACGAAACGCGAACCAAGAGAATCGAAAAGCTTATCACATTGCTCTGCTGTTATTTATGTTTTGGAGGACAGTAAATGTCAATAACATTTAATATTCCGCGTCGGTCTTCTATTGTGATCGTGGCTGCCTGAATAAAGAGTTTTTAAACTGGATTGTTCGTTACGTTTGACATTGGACTTTTCTATTACCGTTGCCCCTGCAGTCTGTGCAGTTGCATTTGGATTTCTATCTTGATATGAAATACTAGTCGTGAAATGAGTTTCAGATACTAATAATACAGGGTGCGGCACAGCTTCGCAATGAAATGTAGCAGAGTGGTGGGGGAGGTCACCTTGAAAAGGTTTGTTCGTACCATTGTCAGTATGAGCCCTTTGGGTATATGTGTTCTGTGGTATGAGCCATGGCTTAGTCAGATGAGCACTGTGCGTTCGTAGTCGAGGAGCTTATTAGAAATGGTGGATCAACAATATTGACACAGCGTTCTTTTCGTATCCACGTTGCGCTTGGTCGACATGACCCCGTTCCAGATAAAAAGACCATTTACACGTGGATTTCTAATTTTAGAGCAACAGGATCTGCTTTGAAAAAGAAATTACCTGACCGTCCTCACACTGCAACTGGGCCAGATAATGTCTTGGTGAGAAATTCCATTCAGCAGTCTCCACGGTGATCATCAGGAAAACATGCAGCGGCCCTACACTTATCTTACCGCAATGTGGTGAGGATTCTTCACCGAGATCTTAAAGATGCATCCGTATAACATTGTGATGGTGCAGGAGTTGAGTGACAGAGACAGACAGAGAGTGCATTAACAATGGAGGTCGACATTTGAATAATATATTGTTCAAACTGGTTAATGTAATATGTTATTGTAAATGTCATTTTTTGCATTACATTTCAATAAAAAAATATTTGAATTTATGTCAAAAGGTTTTGATTTTATTTATTTCCTATAGGGGAGATCTATATGCCGCATCCTGTATGTCAATTTTATGTGAATGTAGAAGAACTTCAACCTCATCTTTGTTTGGTGATAGCCCATCTAGGCTCCAGGTCACTATTTTAAGAGAAGTCATTTTGCAAATTTGCAGACTAGGGTTGTTAAGAAAATGATTACGGTACTCATTTGTTGAAGGATTAGTTCGATATTTTCTTCTTGTTTAAGCAGTATCTTTCCAATTGCTTTGTGTATAGTATATCAGTTAGAGCTCTCGTTGCTTTTATTAGATTTCAAGTCTTTAGCATAATTCCATCACTCGTTGTCATCCGTGTTTGATTTTTTTATTAGTTCCTCCCGCCCGAAGCAGGTGTTAAAATTGGTTTCAGTTTCAATTTTCTATTCTACCTATAGGTCTGAAGTTAGTTTATTCACCAAACCTTCTAGCTAGTGTCTATTTATAAACTTTGCAGCCTTTATAATTTGCTTATTGAGAACCAAGAGATAAAGCACACTTGGCAGCGGTATTACGATCAATTTTAGGACAGTCTGCAGTTTTGTGAGATTGTCTGCACTTCACACAACGATATGATATATATCTTACGAAGATAACTATTTACTTCTTGTACGTCAGTTGGAAGTTCAATAAATCTGTTTGTTATTGTTATTTCCTCACGTTAAACAGAAGTTAGTTTTTTTTCTCTTGGAACCTCTCATGGTCGGTACTCTTTGCCAGGTGGGAGGACTGATATTTTGATCATCAGTGCTACAGTGGGCAGCCAGCGTTTGTTTGAATTTTCATTTCAGGTACGAAACTCATTGAAGCACTTTTAGACCTGGACATGAACAAGCCAGGATAAAAACCTTGCTGTATGAGCTTTTTATTATTCTCTTTTTGACCACTAGCATTCACTAATAAGTTCGGTACCTACAGTCCTTACAGTCCTCGGTAGTTAATTTCTCTCTTTGTGGCCCGGATACAAGTAAGCGCCGGAGGCTAGCGGGTTGCATGGCAGAATACACTCATTATTATCACTCATTTTATTAGGTTTCTGGAAAAGTAGTGTGATGCTTATCACACGTCAGAATTTCAGGATGACGCCCTAGCTTTTGATAACCCAACATCTCTTTACAAGGCAGTAGACGCCATTTTATTGTAGAGTTGGCTTCTCCTAGATCTATTGCCGTGGCAGGGCTAATGAAATTGATCTCCCCGGGTCCAAGCTTTGTTTTAAGTTGCGGCTCTTGCTCAACAATATTATTCTCTATCATTGGATTTGGTGCTACTTTCTAGGGTAAGCTCAAGCTATAAGCCCACCCAGCGCCCCTCAAGATGTATCACACTATTGTCCGCGACTGCCGAACCAACTGGCAACCATATCTGCCACCCGCGACGCGGTGGGTGGCACAGGGCAGTGCCTCTGGGAATCTTCACCCAGAACCCACGATGAAAGATTAGATTTATGAAATTAATAAGCATATAGTCTTTGTGTAAAGTCTTTAGATTTTTATATGATCTACCGATATCTAGTCCTTTTTATGTCTACGAAGATTTTATCATGAACAACACTTTAAAAAAAAATTATCTTAAGTTTTATGTAGGGATGAGTTCAATGAATCAAAACGTAACTTATAACCGATACTTTAAAGAAATCATACCATATGTCTTTTTAAAAAATAATTTCTACAAAAACTTCCAAATCAAGTTTAGTTATATGTATTACCTTAAAATTTTATTAATCTAAATACTATTTACCACAATTTTCACCTTCTTTCTTTTCTTTATCTCCTTTTATTTTTTATACGGTACCGTACGGTATTTTATAATTAATTCAGTACACATCAGCTTCACGCTGAATCCCGCACATAAAAAATAGTACAAAATAGTGTATAAAGTTGTACAATTCCTAGCTCTGACAAAAAATAATTACCAATATGTATTGTATTTCTAAACTGTAGTGATGAACCACGACCAATGTGTGCTAACTAATAATTTAAATGTATTATTTTTCTTTATCTGTGATATTGATGTTAAGTCGAGCTCTCAAGCAATTGAAACAACTGACATGACATATAACTCAGAGTCAGTTGTCAATTGTCAGTTCTAAACTTCTAACTTGAAAGTTTGTGTGGTTTACAAACTTATTTTAGAAATTGTATATGTGCAAGTAACAGGATACCGAAAGTCATTACACACTTTGTAATTTAATAATAAAAATGACGTTAAAATATTTACTTTTTGTAGTATTCACGATGAATATTTTAAAAACAGGTACAGGTTGCGTCGTTAAAAACAACGCCCATTTACGTTAAATTTGTTTATGTTACACTTTGGTTATTTTCTATTATTTTTATATGAAATATTTATTTTTGTTATATTATTATAGCGTATTCAATAAATTGTTACCAGTGCTCTGGTACAAATTCAAACGAACCTTTTGAGTGTAACGAATATTTAGATACAAACACAGAATTAGAGCCAATTGATTGCGAAGGTATACACAATGCCCAATTCTGTATTAAACATGTTGGCAGATTTGAAGGTATATATTGGTTTCATATAAAATAAGCCTGACACTAACTTGTGGTGATGGAAATTTCTAATAACAAACAAATACATATTTTTTTCTGCTAACATTTCTGTTATTATGAGTTTAACATTTCTTAAAAAAACATAACAATATTGGATGTGGGAGCAGTAGTTGTATATATACTTAGTTAAGTTATTTGTATTTATCTACAAGCAATAGTTTCTAATTGATTAACATTATTTACCATATTTGTTTGATTTTTTCACTCATCAGTCAAAGGAATTGAATGTTACCAATGCAATTCCACATCAACATTGGAGTGTAGTGATGGTCTTATGAAGCTAGATGGTGGTATTATAAAACCCCTTCCGTGCAGTCATGTATATGATGCTCAATATTGTATCAAAATTTCAGGTTCTTACTGACTACTAATAGTGTGAATTGAAATTGCACTTGCTATTTTTTTTGATTTGCTAAACAATATATCAGTTTCTCACTTTTTTTTAAGTTAAGATTCTATTTTTTTTCACTTTCTGCCACTTTTTGGCTATTAAGTGGTGAAACTTAATGCCACAGTCTGTCTTTCCAGATGAAATTAAAGTAACTATTTTTAACATTTTTAAAGTGTTATTACACACTTAGGAAAGAAAAATACTTATTTAGAAAACTTAAAAATTTTAACATAGCGGGACTCAAACCCGTTTACAATGTGATTGTATTGCTCAGTGGTTAGAGCCCCTGGTCTGTTTCCAGGAGGAGCGGGTCCGAGTCCCGCTACATACAAATTTTTATGTTGCCTAATTTCCACTAGTGTGAATCAAACCCATAATCACTGCATTTTTACACTTATATTAGCAAGCTTCACTAGTATGCTATTCTCTTAATGCTTACTATTCACACTATTTCTTTAGCACAATTTACAGCTTTTTTACAAATTACAAATAATGAAGTTTAAAGTTGAGTGATAAGCTTGTTACTTTTAAAAGGTGAGTGTTGAAATTTAAGCATGTTTCAAATAATTAATAAGTTAGAGTCAAGTTAGATACATAATTTTTCGTATCACAATTAATATTAAGATTTTTTATTTATTCCTTTTTTCTCAAAAAATATATAGCATAGTATTCTATACAAATAAAAACTATTTGTATAATTCTCTTTTAAACAAAAATTTCACCAGTCTCACTTATCCCTAAAATACAGGTTTGTTCCTAGCTTACAGGGGTACCAATCCATAACTGTATATCTTGAACAAGCCTCTTTCATGTAATATATTTGTTTAGTCATAGAAAAAATAATACTATTATTATTTTTTATTTTACAGGAGGCATTGGAACAAAGAGATATTGTTCATCATTAGATTTAGGAAACTATTGTAACTACGTTCAACAGCCCGGAGACAAACTGGAATACAGGACTTGTGTTTACACTTGCAGTACTGATGGCTGCAATGGGGCATCTAGCAAAGAAATATCTACTATATTTTTATTATTTATTTTATGTATACTAAAATTTGGATTTTTTAAAATGTGAATTAGCAAGGAGGCACTTTTAAGAATATTTTGAGTAATTATGACATTAAGAATCTCAATCTTATATGACATTCCATCCATTATCTGTCCATGGAGTAAACATCACAAGGTTTACTTGTTAAGTATTTATTAAAAAGTAAATATAATAAGACTTAATTTGAACATCTTTTTTTATTGTGTTCATTGTATTGTTATCATAATATAATATTTTTTACATTTATGACTATCTATTATTACTGTCCTTATCTGTCACAATTATACTAATTGGGTATGGGTTCAAATTCTACTCCACATGTGTTTCAGATAGGTAGGCATGTATATCAAATATAAATAGATTTTTTTTCATCTACATAATATAATTTTAACTATAATTTTACATTAAAAAATATTCTGTAGTCATGTTCCAATAATATGATAAACTCAAGAGCTACAATATTTTGATACTTGATCTTTTTTTAATATGCTTCTTTGCTTTATGAATATCAATGTTGAGCTTAATTTTCTTACTGTGACAAAATAATTTATTTCCTATAAACTGGGAATCAAACCTTCAACAACGGTGTCAGACGCTGACAGTGTGCGCTTCGACTATTTAACATAATTACTACTACAGGTTACAGTAGAAAAAAAAATACAAAATGTTCAAACATTTATTGAAAATTTGTGCTACACAAGCATGATATAAAAATACACAATAAATATTAACATCGACTTAGCCACAAAAGTAAATTACTAATTTATATGCAATAATACTTTGATTCATTTCACTTACCTAATATCGTTGATATAATATGGAATGTTGAAACAAAAGTAACACATTTATATGTGAATTTTTAAACTTAAAAAAAAAACTATAATATTTTTAAATTTTTTACAAAACATTTTTGTCAAAAAAAAAAAAAAACAATTTATAGCAATAAAAAACACACTGAACAAGCACTAGCTTGCTACACAACTATTTCATAATAAAAAAAAACATTTCAAGCAATCACTATACCAAGCAACGAAGACTTAAAACTTAGCACCTACACTAAACATCAAAATATAAAATGAAAAATTATATGTAATAAAGATATGTACAAAAAATCAGGTAACATTTTTTGTACCAATTTATTAAATTTAAACGTTCTGGCAGTACATTTCTCGATATCGAATGCAAATAGTATGTTGCAAGTGTAACATCAAATTGCAAAAGCTACATAATACACAACCATACACTAGCGTCCGTCTACATACGGCAATGCTATCCACAATAGTAAATGTTGTAATTAATGTCACTTATAAAAGCTAAACTAATTAAGATATACTTAATTTAATATCCTTATTGATAAACGAAAGTACAACACAAAATTACAATAACCATACAAAAAAAATATGTCAAAGTTTGGAACATTTTACATAATTAACTAATAGGAAACACTAAATGTAAATCAGACTATAAAAAAACAATTTGTAACAAAAAAAACTTTAAAAAAATGGGGAAATAGACTTAGTCATGTGCTTATCAAAACAGTGCTCTTAATATAAACGACTGTATTATATATATAGAAGCAAATAAGGCATGCAGGCAATCTTCATTGTGATTCGCATTTGGAAAATTTAATAAAACATATTCATTTATTCTTTAAAAATAAGATTACGTCCAGATCTGGTGTGAGAAATTTATATGTAAGGCTCTGTTAATGAGACAATTATAATTTTAAAATTGTCTAATTGGAAAGTGTATAAATGAAAATCCTCGTAAAACGGTATAAAATCTTATACATTATTTATTACTATTGTATGTTTTGTTGCAATCTGCAATAAAATGTAAATAAAACATGTTTCAAATTTTGATCAAATATTAAAAGACAACAACCAATATAACTTACAACTCACTTGAACTTTTATAAAAAAACTATACAAACAATTATACAAAATTAATTGGATATTGTTGTTTACTATTATTATTGCAGTATTTGCTTCTATATAGTTCATTTACAAATTGTCATGTTATTAGCGACATGATGATAAAATAATAACATACATACAATGTATGTTATTATTTTATCATCATACAGTGTACATGGACACAAATCATATAAATATTATTATTTCCGATTATTAAAATTAATAATATAGAAAATTAATTGTTTCGAGTCATATATTCCATATAAAATTTTCCACTTTATAATTTTGCTGAGTCTTATTTATGAAATCAGAAAAAAAATATGCTTGATAAGTCGTGATAATTTATGAATCAATAATTTCATACGAGAATTATAAAAAAGTAAAACCTTAGGCCATCAGTACAAAAGTACACCTAAATAAAAATAATAAAAAATCATAATACATCCTAGTATGGAATGATAAAATTTTGTTCCCATTGGGATATCATTTTCAATAATTCATATACACATTATTTAGATGTCAAATTCAAATTAAAAAATAAACAGTAAAGATCCGTGGCCTTCTCTTTAAAGAGAAGTGACCTTTATGGAGAAACAAATTACAATCGAACTGAGGATTAAAAATATAAAAAAAAACATAAGATATAATATTATATAGAAATTCAAATGTCACAGAATAAAAATCCTACACCCCACTAACACATACACAAAGTGTGAAGCTATCACAAGTATGCAAAGCATACATATTAATTTTGGTCATTGCTAGATATTCAATTTTAAATCAATTTTTTACCAATAAAATAAAAAAAACGTATATAAGTAAAAATGTGTTTGTATATCCGACTTATATTACTTACGTTGTATAAAAAAATTATATCAATAGTTGCCATATATAAGATCATGTCCTTAAAAAGTAATGTTTAAATAGAATAGTGGAGAATATATAAAGTATCAAATACAGTTACACTACACAAAGGCATATTTATTGCAATTACATGGAAAATAAGATGATTATTGGAAAAGTTTTGATAGATTTAAGTAAAAATGAGTAAAGTGGAATCGAACCCACAACCGTCGGCCTTACACCACGACGGCATAAAATAAATGATTATAATATATTGATTTTTTTGTGGCATGTCTGTCAATTCAGTTCCAATAATAATCAAAATAAGTTATTAAATAGAGCAGCTTTTACTTCAAAGTAAGCTTGTTGTACAAGCTATTTAAAGCATTTAATTCTATACATAACACTACAACTAAAGTAGTAGTTCACATAGAAATTGAGAATGAAGTCTCAAAAAGCATAGCCAAATAGCTGTAGGCCTTTTTTGTGAACATATTTTGTAATACCGATATCGAATTTCGATTCTAATTTATCATTAAAATAATTCTAAAGCCTCAAAATTTACTTAAACACTTAGTATTATAAGTATTACATTCATATGGAATGAGAAAATAGATTTACTTTTTTTTAGATAGATCTACAGCTGCCTAAATAAAGAAACTGAGCATCAAGAGGCAATTATGTTAGATAAAATAATATTAGAAACCCCATTAAAATGTAGGTAAAAACGAGTTTCAATGGCAGTTATATATTATATAGCTACTACGCAAAGGAAAAAACAATCGCTAAATAGAAATAACTTTAGAATACGCCATTTTCTTCCTTTAGTATCTTATGTATATTGAAATTCTAAAAAGAGACAACAAGTGCTGCATGTTTTTAACATATCTGTTATTAGTCTCTTTAAATCCATATATTTGGCCCATTTAACGTCTTTATTTCAAGTTTACTCTTCGTAAGGACCTCCTGGTCTGGATTTTAAAAAAAGTAAGACAGAAAACGAAATATAGAAAAGAGGTCATCATGTTAAGAGGACAAGGGTTTCAAGGTCTCCTATAATTGAGAAAAGAGCGAATGTTATACAGAGGACGAGGGGTCATGATATAAAGAGGACAAGAGGAGAAGTTATTTTTTTATGTTTCACGTAAGTGCGCTTGTAAAGCAGCGAGATTTTGTTCCAATTCGCGTACACGTTGTTGACTGTTCTGCAATTGGCGCTTCACTATGCGTAATTCCTCGCCTTGACGATTGAAGGCGAGGCGTAACTGAAAATTATATAAATACTTTATATTTAATTATTTTTTTGATAACGCAGGGTACGCAGAAGGAACCTAGTGTTACTACTCTTCATTTGCTACTTCCAATATTCGAGACTAAGTTGACCGACGGAACACAACATTGCGCTTGCATTTAGCTTTAAATAATTTTTTTTTAGCTTCACGTTGTATCCCGCACACAGCAGGGTAGGCAGAGGGAACCTAGTGTTAAGACACTCCGTTCCCCACTTTCTGCCGAATTCTGGAGGCATTGCATGTTGAATGGCAGAACTCAACGCCGCGCTTAGCCTCGACACCAGACCGAAGAAACGGAAATATACATTTTAGTAAATATTTCATCTCCTCGAGTGGGGATTGTACCCACAAACAGTCGGTTTTACAGTCACAATTTGTGCCGCTGCGCCACGACTGGCCTCTGGCCTCGCTTTAAATAATGGAGTAAAATATTTAGGGTTAGTGGACTTCAGGATGATATTGGGTTCAAATACTATTCTTTTAGTTAAAAAAATATTGGAAGCCTCTGCCTACCCTGCTATGTGCTGAATACAGCCTAAAGTTAAAAAGCGTAAAAAGTTTAACTTACTTCATGCTCAGTGTTGAAAATATCGCCTTGATTGATCTGTTTATACAATGGTACAGGTTCAGATTCCCCGGTCTGTTTCCCAAACATACGTTGGAGTTGATGGAACTTAGTGTTTTGATTTGCGCTAGTTTTCTGACATTTTTCTGTTACCTGTCATGTATATTTTACAATATTAGTTTTTGGAAGTAAAGTTCGAGTTTAATATATAATATAATCTTAATTATATTTTAATTTGAAACTGAAAATACTATATTTAGTAGCCGTAGTATATCACTCATGAAAAAAATGGCTTAAATTACAATTATAAATAACACTAGGTATAAAGATAAAAAAAACAGATAAAAATCACAAACACATAAAAATCTCAATAATCAACACATAAAAATCTCCATATGGTGATTTGAACCTAGTCAACAGTCAGACATTGTGCCGCCGCGCTATGACGGCTTTGTATATTATTAAGTAGTTTCATTTATTACTTTACTTATTTAAAGAGTACTATTTAGTGATCTCTCGTTTGAGCTGTTCCATTTCGATTTTAGAGTTTGTTCGAATTTTCGTTTCAGTTCTAGCTGCGTCGAATATGATTTTGTTTATTCCCTTGTCGCCTTTTAAGTTGTTTTTGTTTTTTTTAGAAATGACATAAAAACTTTGTGTTTGTTGTTCTAATTTTACAAGAATGGCTGAACACAAATTCAAATATAATTCACACCATCTGGGGAACGAAGTGTCTTACTACAATAGGTTCTCTCTGCCTACCCTGCTAACTGGATATATGGCGCTCCATTACCTTGCAGTTTCATAGGAACTTCCTTTCACGCGACTTTTGACTGGCCTACCTGCGGTAATGTTTTCAGTTCGATACGATTTGGGTACTTTCAAAAAGCGCGTCTATCTCAACTTTAAAGGGCGCACCTATCTTAGCACCTGTAGATCCTCTGATATTTCACAGGGTTATAGGCCGCGGTGACGATAAGTGTACCATTATGGGACCACACGAGTTTGCCGCGTCTTTACCATAAAAAATTTAAAATAATAAAAAAATCCATCATCGCGCTAGCTCGTGGTTGGGTGACATACCTGCGGCGCGTCGGCCTCGTGGTTGGGCTGCCACGTGGCCAGCGGGCGGTAGTCGGGCGTGGTCTCGCGCGACAGGAACGCGAACTTCTTGCGGTTGTTGGCGTCCTGCGGCTGCAGCGCCGGCGCGTTGTTGTTCGCGCGCGGCTTGTGCGTGGATATTGTTACACCTGAGGTTGAATAAACAATTCATTTTATATTATTTAAAAAAAAATCAGCTTCATGCCGGATCCCGGCATGAAGCTGATTTTGCCTCTGCCTACCCTGCACACAGCAGGGTAGGCAGAGGGAACCTAGTGTTAAGACACTCCGATCTCCACTTTCCGCCGAGTTCTGGGGGTATTGCGTGTTGAGTAGCGGAACTCAACGCTGCGCTTTGCCTCTACACCATAGCTAAGAAATGGAAATATAAATTTAAATAAATATTTCATTTCCCCGAGTCGGGATCGAACCCATAACCAGTCGGTTTTACAGTCACATTTTGTATCCCTGCGCCACGACTAGTTCAGTTTTATAATATTAATAAAACATAGATTTATATACCAAATGGATACCTTTACACATACATATCCGCTATTTTACACTTCAAACGGTCACTGTCGACCATACTGTACATAATATATACAACTTCTACTAACCTGTTTTCATACTAATAAGCAGCGGTGGAGCATTAAGACCACTGAGCCAGTCCCGCGCACTGAGTGCCGGCTGCGGCGCCGCCGTGTCCGGATACAAATCCTCCTATAAAATATAATTAGATATATTGACATACACTATCCACAAATACATAAGAATATTCTTATAGAGACTGTTAGTGATGGTTACAAGTTGAAATCTGATTTTTTTTCATTTTGCTAAACAGTAATCAAAACGTTACTTTTTTAGAAAAAGTATAAAAAAATCTCATTTAAAACTTTTGCGAAAAAGTGTATTACAATTGGCGAGGCCTAACCTGAGCTTTGCATTTGTGTGAGTGTACACAGATAGTGTAGGTATGACGACGGCTTACAGCGCAACCCGTCCCTTGCTTGGTTTGAACTGGTTAATACTGGTTTCAGTTTACAGGGCTGAGGCGCGGCGCATCCCTTATTTGACTGGTTTTGGTTTTAATATAAATAAAGAACAAACATACCTGGAAACAATCCGATTTTCGAGGCACAATCATAGATATGGGCTCGCACAATCCTCGCGACGTGTGCAGCTTGTAGAAACGGAACACCTCACAGATACTAGTGTTGACGCCACGCTTCGGCATAAAACCGAGACCACGCTAAAAACATATTGTTATTACATAATATCTTTCATTATATTATTTATTGCACTAACATACATAACATGAGGCCGTCGTGGTGCAGTGGCATAAGAGTGTGACTGAAAGCGCGACAGTTGTGGGTTCGATTACTCTGGAGAATAAGTTATTTAATACTTCGTTCTGGTACCAAGACAAAGATTCGGCGGAAAATAGGAAACGGAATGTTATCACTATGTTATATTTATCTCTGTGCCTACACATGTTCGTGGATTTGACCTTCAATTTTGGATTATAATAATTATATTTAGATTATATTCAGTTTTCACCGCTCTGATAAAACAAAGTGCGGCGTAAAGTTCCACTACTTCATAATTCAGACAGAAAGTGGATAACAGTGAATTGTCATTGCAGTCAGTTCTCAGTCGGTTTCATTCTCTCTCTCATCGCATTGCGTGGTTACTACCAGTGGTGTCTGCCAGACACCATGATATGCGATAAAAACTTCATTAAATTTTATTAACAAGATAAAATTTACTAATGTTTGCAATGGTGCACAAATACGATTCATATAAGTCTCTCCATCTTAGAATAGTACTAAATTATAGTAAAAATGTTTGTATAAATATTTTTAGAATAATAAATTGTGTAAAACATATTTTGTTACTTACTTGAGGGTTACCAGAGAGGAATTGATTGAGGAAATGCACATATGGCGGCTCATCGACCACTTCGTAGTAGCGGATGTTACCGTCGCCCTTGCCAGCAAGGTACACCTGAATCATTACAATAATTTTAATACAGTATTAATAAAAAAGGTCCGTGGCGCATTGGCACAAGTTTGTGACTGTAAAAACGGCGGTTGTGGGTACTGTTCTCATTTGAGAGAATGAATTATTTATATTTAGTATTTTCATTTATTGATTCTGCCAAGGCGTGGCGTTGAGTTCCGTAACTGACCGCTTGTGCCGTAACTGCTTCGAAAATTCGCAATTGTTGTGGGTTCAATTCTCATTTGGAGCAGTGAATTACTTTCATCGCCAACCTTGGTAAAGCAAAGTGCGGCATTGATTTACGACACTTAACACGCAACATCTCAAATTCGAAGAAAACGGAGTGTCATAACACTAGATTACATCTGCCTTCAACCTACTACAAAATCAAATCTGCTGCCATCTACAGCTAAGTTCAACACGGCCGTAACTAGTAGCTCACCATATTAGTATCACAGTCGTAGTAGGGGAACACCACGCCCGAGGAGCTGTCGATGGTCTCGCACACCAGCGGGCGCTGCAGCTCGTGCTGCTCCCACACGGCGTACTGGCGGTCGCTGTAGCGCGAGAAGCCCGTGGTCAGCACCTTGCCCGAGCTGCCGAGGAACGTGCACTTCGACGCCTTCGTGCCCGTGTGACATGTGCCTTCCTGGAATTAAGAAATGCGTTTCAAATTTAGTTTATAAATATCGAGTAATATATTAAGAAATTAAGTTGATATAGTACTTGTTTAGAAAACGTATAAAAATTTGAATGTAGCGGGACTCGAACCCGCGCCTCTTGGAAACCGACCAGATTTTTATACGTTTTCTAAATAAGTATTTTTCATTCTTAAGTGTGGATTAACACTTTAAAAATGTTCAAAATAAGTTAATATAGTAATAAATAAAGAATTCATTATACCTAAATTGTTTTAATCTCTACAAAAATGTACAAACAATCAAAAATTGTAACAACACATTTAATAAGAACTTGTCTAACATTTCTATCATAAAACATAAAACTTAATCGGCTTGATTACTTTAAATAATTTTAATATAGGTGAATTCAAATACTGCTAAGTAAACAATGTTACACTCAATTATATAAATTATAGATGAAAACCTGTTCTTTTTACATTTTAACTTATTTAGGACAGTTAGTTCAATCAATCATGATCATGAATGATCACTTAAAGTGTGACTATTAAAAATAAATATAAGTAATTAATATAAAGTAGGTTACTACCTAAGTTATTAAACCAGTTATGGTACAACTCATAAATATACATAATAAATTATTTCAATTAATTATATAAAATTCTTGCATGCATTTATTATTAAAAAAAATGCTTACAGTTTAGCGCTAGAATTTATTAGGTAATTATGAAAGTATTATATGAAAGTAAATTCACTATTAATATAATTATATTAGCTTAAAGTGTAATTTATTCTATTAAGCTATTTTAGAGACAGATTCTAGATATATTGAGTTCCCGAACATAACGCCGCGTTTTGTTGTTTTATCAGATTAGCAATAATACCGTAGCGTTCGGCGCTCCGATCTCTCTGACTACCCCGCTAGGGATACAGCGTGAAGCTAGATTATGTTGAAATTATTGTTATAAATAACGGGGCCAAAGGAGGGCAGTGGGACAACATCAAATTATAAACGCAATATAATAAGACAGTCACTTTGATCCCCTATATAGCAGAGGGAACCTAGTGTTTAGACACTCAGTGCCCAAAATCTCAAGGCGTTGCGTGTTGAATAGCGGAATATAACGCCACAACCAGAGCTAGGAAATCAACATATAAAATAAATATCCCGAGCGGGAATCGAAACCACAATTGTTTAGTCACACGCTAGTGCTCCTGCACAACGACGACGCTTCAAACTAGGCACAGATGAAGAAATCAAAATACTTACAGAAAGCACAATGCCGCGTCTGGGTTCAATGACCCTGAGCTTCTTGTCCTTGCAAGTGGTGGCGAGCAGGGAGCCGTCGCGGTTGAAGGACATGCAGTAGATGACGTCACTGTGACAGTCTATTACCTTTACAGCTTCGCCTTTTCCCACGTCCCATACGAAAATCTAAAATTATTAGAATATATATATTTTTCATATAAATATTTTTGAGCAAAAATCATTTTTGTTTGTGACTATCATTTTCAAACAAAAGAGTTTATTGTTTTCCTTTCTCAAAAGTGATAAAAAAATATATAAAGAACAACTCACCAAATAATCAAAACCGGCACTAAGCAATATATTCTCAGCAGTGGGATGCCACTCAATGTATGCGACTCTACGCTTGTGTCCGTGCAACTCAACGAGCCAGTCGGTTAAATGCATGGAAAGACCTCCATCGGGTATGTGCCATAGCTTTACCTGTATAAAATAAAAACAATATAAAAAAAATTGGCACAATCGTGTGAATGAAAAGGCGAAGGTTGTGGGTAATATTCACGTTCAGAAGAATTAAGTATTTCATATTTGCATAACGCTCTTTCAATTAAGTTCTGATAACAAGGCAAAGCGGTTCGTTTAGTTTCACCACTGAGCACACAATGCCTCGTAAATAACGCTGAAAGTGGGGAACGGAATGTCTTAACACTAAGGTTCCCTCTGCCTGCTCATCCTGTTACCTGCGTGATCAGCGGCAGCAGCGTGATCCCTCAAAAATAAAAAACAGGTTTAAATTATTTCTGTAAGATAGGACAGTATCAAAATATTCCTTCCTCCATAATTATACGGTGGCGAAACTGAATGCCGCACTTTATCTAAATCTTTTAGTTTAAGCAATATATGAATATTGAATAATTTCAAAATCATTTTAGAATAAATATAAAGTTACGTACAGAGGAAGACGATTTAATGATCGACAGAAACGAAAAAATAAACTGTAAAAATTAATAATAATATGCTATGACTGTAAATGAGTGGGGATGGGGGTGCGATTCCCACTCGGGAGAGTAAATCATTTTCAGTTCCTCGGTCTGATAACAAGACAAAGAGTATTGACTTTTGCCGCTCAACATCCAAAATTGGGAACTGTTTCGAAAATTGGAAAACAGAGTGCTCTAATATAAGGTTCCCTCTGCCTTACCGGCTACAGCGTGATGTAATAAAAAAAAATACTCCCACGTGGTTATTGCAGTAGGGTATGGATTGCAAGATTGACGTGAGATTATAAGGGGCTTGTAGCATCAATAGAAATACTAGGTCATGAGTATTGAGTGCTATACAAAAAGATTTGAGCGATGCGCAACAAACAATAAAATTACAAAATAATGAAGATTTTTTAAAAAATAAGCACAAAAAATTATAAATGTAGTGAATAAATACCCTTGGATACTTTATAAAAAGATTTTCTTGACTATAATTTAAGATATTTGACTATTATTGAAGAAGTGAGACCAGTCGTGGGGACAGCGGCACGAGGTGTGACTGTAAAACCGACTGGTTGTGGGTTTGATCCCCACTCGAGGAGATTAAAAATTTACTTAAATTTATATTTCCATTTCTTCGCTCTGGTGTCGAGGTTAAGCGCGGCGTAGAGTTCTGCCACTCAACATGCAATGCCTCCAGAATTCGGCAGAAAGTGGGGAACAGAGTGTCTTAACACTAGGTTCCCTCTGCCTACCCTGCTGTGTGCGGGATACAGCGTGAAGCTGATTTTTTTATTTTATAATTTAAGATTTAGACAATATTACAGATGTTTCTAAAAAGTATGTTGTAATTTAAATTGCACAAGCCACGTCACGTTACAGTGATGATAAATCTATAAAAAATCTAAAGTCTGTACTTGAAATATAAGAAAAAAATTAATTGGGGGTCTTTATTAATACAGTAGAACCTAAAACAATTCTTTATAAAAGTTTTGTCTGTTTGTTAGCGCGCTTGTTCACGCTAAACTCGGAAACGGCTTAACCGATTTAAATGCACTATTAGATTCTAGCAAACTACACTTAACATTTAGTGTTTGTTTTATTTTAATCGGTTCACAAAAAAAAGTTATATCAATATAAAGAGAAGCATGCGACCATGTTGTTATAAATATATAGTATATAAAATAAATGTTTTATTGAATTGGCTAAAACTATAGCTATCAATGTATGGATATTGTCTTTAAAATTATAATGTTAATAGATCACGAGAGAAATGAGATGAGAAAATAATTAACTGTATTGTAAATGCGGGCGAAGTCACGCGGGGGCCTTTAAGTCTTTAATATAATATCCAAAATATCAAACTTATAAGTATTTACCAGACAATAAATTTAGCTTCCAAAAATATATTCCTGATCTCTTAGATTCTGTTATTGCTTAATAAAAAGATGACAATAATATTTTCTGTTGAATTTTATATAATATTTAGAAACCAATTAGCGTTTTGAAAAACGAATTATTTGATTTATTTATAGTACGTAAGTTGTTTTTTTATTTTACTTTTTTCCAGCTTCACGCTGTATCCCGCATGTAGCAAGGTAGGCAGAGGGAGCACAGTGTTGACACTCAGCTCCCCACTTTCCGCAAAATTCTGGAAACTTTGCGTGTTCACTGGTGGAACTCAACGCCTCGCTTTACCTCGACTGCAGAGCGAAGAAATAAATCGAGTGGGAATCGAACCCACAACCTGTAACGTTTGCTTACAGTGACACGTTTGTGTGCCACGAATGGCTAATTATACATCAAGAATTAAAATTATCAAAAGAAATATCACAATAGCATCTGAAAGCATAAACAATTTATACAAAAAAGTAAAAAAAAATCTGTTTTCAACATATTAATAGAATTAAAACATAAAAATATTATACATTACAAAAATGGACTTTCGACAAACGTAGTTAAGAACAATTAATACGCAATTAACCTTAATTTTTCTCATCGCACTTCAAGTTATTGTGTGCCATACACTTGATATGTAAATAATAGAACGAATTAACAAAGAGAATAAAGCTAATATTTGATTAACACTTTAAAGTGGTCCAATCGTCTAATGGCTGGATTTACATATATTGCAATATAGAGTAGAGTGGGTGATGTAAAACACCTAAGTGCTGATAAGTGAAGAAGATCGTTATGGTGAGTGGATATACTGCATTAGTTTATATTAGTGAATAAACTGTACTATTATTATATAATTTTGATAGCACAAAGTGTAACGTTCGATTGACCATCTTTTATATGAGTTGTTGTTGTTGTATGAGTTGAAGCCGAGAGACGTAGAACGGCGTTTTCTCATGTGTGAATTGTTGCTTCAACGGCAAAAGAGAAAAGGTTTTCTGCACCGTATCGTCACTGGGGATGAAAAGTGGATTCACTACGACAATCCAAAGCGAAAAAAATCGTGGGGCATGCCGGGTCACGCATCAACATCGTCGCCAAAACCAAATATCCATGGTTCTAAGCTTCTTCTCTGCATTTGGTGGGATCAGCAGGGCGTAATTTATTATGAGCTGCTTAAACCTAATGAAACTATCACGGGAGCTCGCTATCGACTTCAGTTGATGCGTTTGAGTCGCGCTCTGAAAGAAAAGCGGCCACTATACTAGCAGAGACACGACAAAGTGATTTTATTACATGATAATGCTCAGCCACATATGGCAAAACCAGTCAAAACTTACCTGGAAACACTTCAATAGGAAGTTCTACCCCACCACTTGTTTCGGTCGATGGCGCACGGTTTAAGCGAGCAGCGCTTCTGAAGAAGCCGAAAAATGGCTTGATTCCTGGATTGCCTCGAAAGATGAGTCGTTTTTCCGACGGGGGATTCAATTGCTACCAGAGAGATGGGAGAAAGTGGTCTCTAATGATGGACAATACTTTGAGTAATGTCATTGTAAGCATTATATTTTAAATTAAGAACTTATTCAAGGTCCTAATAAATTCCAATTATAGGACTTTTTCTTTATTTGTGCAAGTTCTCACTGCTTCTCAAATTTCATAATTGTAGATCTAGGGGAAATGGTTATGATTACGCGGCGAATTTCGTACAAAATGCAGTAAAAACAATGCTATAATGTTCGTATCTTTTGATTGCGTTGGATTAGAAGCTTGATTTTTTCTCAGTGTTTCAACGAACAATAGACCTAAATATTTGATATTACTTTCAGCTTAACACCTCCACGTGATCTTGAGATAAGTGATCTTGATAGACGGACAACAAAGTGAGCCTCTAAAGAGACGAACGGAATCCTAATAGGGTACTGTTTTTACCTTTTGAATCAAGGACCCCTAAAAAGATAAATAGTAATATCGAATACAACCTATAAATTAAGTCTTTATTTAATAGTCAAATAAAATAATACATTTCCACTTTACAAAAACTGTTTTACTAAAAAATACATAGTAACAGAGAGATATATTAAAAATTTATCGAAGCATGAAAAATATTTCACTTTATTACATTACAGTACAATTTTTTTAACGAATATTAAATAAATGGAGTATCACAGATACGTTTGGCCGCATATAATATAGCGAATATGGAATAAATTCGATTTACAATTGCGTGTTTCATATTAATGTCTAGGACTAATATAACTGTGACATGGAATATATTATAAAAACTTTATTAACTACGTAGTAGACGTGAATACACAGCATTTTTTAAAATCTGTATGATATATATGATATGATAATCGAGGCCGGTCGTGGCGCAGAGGCACAAAGTGTGACTGTAAAATCGACTGGTTGTGTGTTCGATCCCCACTCGAGATGAAATATTTACTTAAATTTATATTTCCATTTCTTCGCTCTGTTGTCGAGGACAAACGCGGCGTTAAGTTCTGCCACTCAACACGCAATGCCAAAGAAAGTGGGGAACGGAGTGTCTTAACACTAGGTTCCCTCTGCCTACCCTGCACTGTGCGGAATACAGCGTGAAGCTGATTTATTTTTAAAAAGTGATACACTAGAACTGTTGTTATTCAAAACTTTGCTAGTTACCACTTGCTATGCTATAAAAGCGGAACAATGCGTAATATCAATTTATAACCTAAGTCATCGGACGATCTAGAACGAACATCGAATTCATCGGAACAGGTTACAATAATCAGAAACAGTTGGAATGGGACCGTAAAAGCATTTGGCAATAGCCGTTACTTTTTACGGGTTAATTGAAATCTATGAAAAATTTTAACGAAATTACCGTGCAGTCGTCCGAACACGATGCTATGATGTTATCGTTGAACGGATTCCACTTTATGTCGAGCACGGGGCCTTTGTGGCCGGTGACGCGGCTCGCGTTGAAATCCAATCTGCCAGTCTGAAATTAAAAAATAATTTTAAAAAATTGAGTTAATCATGGAGGATATCGATGGGTTCTGGTGTTTGAAAATCAAAATGAAATATCGTAACTTGTTGAACATGTACATACATATACATATATTTAAATTAAAAATCACTAAAATGGAGCACCATTTGGTAAAACATTTTTTAGCCTCAATTTAATTACTGAAATGAATTTATATGATACATAAGTAACCTTTTTAACTGACAATCAGATAAAGAAAAAATCTTTTGAATTAAAACTTCAATCATGATGATGCGCCATGTCTGGCGCAAGGCCAAACAATACACGCAACTTTTGGGGGTTCGATTCCACCCCGGGAACTGGAATATTTTCATCACCCCGTTCTGGTAACGAGACAAAGCCTCGCAATGCCTTCAAATTTCGGAAAGCAGGGAACGGAAGTATCTTAATAGGAATGAAGTGCCTTAAGACTAGGTTCCCTCTGTTGAAGCTACGAAGCTAAAAAAACATCATCAACATTACTGTATAGAATAATTGCAATAAATAAATTGTAATGCGTACACATATTGAAATATAAGAAAAATATGTCGTTGCTCGATGGTTTCCGATAAAAAGACAGTAATGAGGTCAAGTAAAACAAAGCATGTTAGGCTTCCCTCATCATAATATGCCACAACCAGGTTGTGTAAATCATTATTGACTAACACAATGTGAACTCTTTGTATGAAAATCAAATCCGCAACCTTCGGAATTATTAGCAGAACCGCAAAACCACAGCATTTGACATTCGGCATACTGATATTAAACATTGAATCATTTACGGTTCGAATTTACCATAATCGTGCATATCATACTAGTTTTGTTATATACATTGAGTATACATACAATACATTGAGTTATAATTATATTCTATACACCAATACCTCGTTTTGCGTCGGGGTTACGTTCCAAAAAAAATACGACGCAAATTGAAACGATGCAAAGTGAAAATAGATTTTCTATAGCAAACCATTTAATGATCAAAGAAACGTTCCAGGCTTACGAAAATACTATCTTTTAAAAATAAAATTGAATTAAGGAAAGGAAAAAAAAAGTAAAGACTTGAATCCAAAACGCAACGCAACTTCGAAAATCTAACGACGCACAGTGAAAATCAGTAAAAATTAAGCAGCGACGCAACTTCAAAAAAAACCGCAAAACGAAACGACGCAAAGCGAGGTATTGGTGTACAAATTATAAAAACCTTCCATCACTGCATACTACATTAAAGCCAAAACTACTGCGTATAAAATGTTGTTATTTGATATGTACGATTCTTAGTCCTCGCTGAGTTTAACGGGACACTAAAAAAAACTAAATTTCTTGAAATTCCTACAGAAACAAATAATAAAAGATCTAATTTTTCAAAGCTGACGTACACGAAACAGCGAGATACAGTAGAAATATAGTGTATTATGCTGAAGGTTTTAATTTAGTACAACCTAACGACGGAGACGAATGTGCTTGAACAATTAAATCGAGTAATTACATCGCATTTCGACACACGTAGCGCGCCTCGGGAGTCAGTGCTGCCGTGGCGACCTAACCGTTGTTACATTACAGTTTCATTTTCTCACGCGAGCTCTTAGCTTAATATATTCACAAATACTTTAATAAAAACGATTGAATATGTTCATATCATTAGTTAGTTAATCTATTTGCAATTGTTTTATATAATATGACTACAAATGGTGGTCGTGGTAACGAATCTCATTCTTCAAATATTGTGGTTTTGTTGGTGTTTAAAGAAATACTTATTTATGTGGAAAATGAAAGAATATACATAAGTTACTGTATGGCACACGTTTCTGGGCGTATCTAGAGATATTTTCTAGGGAGGCCTGGACTTGGCTTTAAATAGATTGAGAGAAAAATGTACGTGTAAACGTTTTTTTTTAACTTTCAGGGCAAAATTTTTGTTAGTAAAATTCTAGGCACAAGTTTACTCTGGAGTGGGCCCGTACCACCCAGCTACCCTTATTTCTAAGCCCATGCACACGTCTAAAGATATAAATAAGAAAACACGCCAGTACGCTAGTTCATTAAGTTTCTTATTTCAAAATGAAAATGAGAGAAAAACACTAAGAGTGGTTCATTTGCAACAGTTATTAACTTTTCTATAGAAAATCGGCATCCTTAGTTAACGTGTTGATAACACACACACAAGCACACGTAAATACTTAATATTTACGTCTAGCTTCACGCTGTATCCCACACACGGCAGGGTAGGCAGAGGGAACCTAGTGTTAAAACACTCGGTTCCCCACTTTACGCCGAATTCTGGAGGCATTAAGTGTTGAGTGGCGGAACTCAACGCCGCGCTTTACCCCGACACCAGAGCGAAGAAATGGAAATATAAATTTAATAAATATTTCATCTCCTCGAGTGGGGATCGAACCCACAACCAGTCGATTTTGCACTCACACTATTATTATTTGTGTCCCTGCGCCACGACAGGCCCCGTCACATGAATTCAAAAATCATAAATATTTAAGAATGAATGGCTTTAAATGCTATATGACAGTATTTAATAAAATATTCCATATTGTACGAAGCGTTTTCATCGCGTGCTACGACACAAATTAAGGGCATATGATAATCGGTTGATTCTACGTAAATAAGTAAATATGTAGTTAGAATATATAAGTACCTACTTGGTTGAAATTACAGCTTTAATTATAAAACAGAAAACGACCATTTACCACCGCATAAACGAACAACATACAACATAAAAGCCTTAATTACTACATATGACGCCATCGTGGCGCTGTTGAGACGTGTACAGTATAAGTAGGGAAACTTGTGTTTTTTGCTTAAAAATTAAAATTGAGATAGACGTTAAGTATTACAATGGAATATAATATTAAAGTGACTATTGTTTCATCGTCGCATTATTATTCGCGGTATTGGAACCCACAACCATCGAGCATACGTGATTTGACAGATATATCGACTAGCAATTTACACTACGCAAATATATTGTTCTAGTTCTATTAACCTAGTGAACCAGAAACTCCACTTACATTTTCTAACTTTACTTATTGACTTACGTGGTCCAAGGGCAGCACGAGGAAGGCACCACCACCGGCGACTTCAGTCACGATCGCGACAAACTTAGGGTTGACAGCGCAAAAGTTGGAATCGTGCGCGTTCCTGGTGATCTTTATGTTGTCGTAGCACCTCTCCCTTTTGAAAGGCACTCCGTACACATGGCGGAACTTTGAGCTCCTGACGCCACGGAACCATACCTAAAATACCGCAATTCACTACTTACCATATGATTTTAAAAATATAACAACACTAAGGGCCAGTTTCACCGGTTACGAATAAAGTATCAGATAGCAACCTAATAATTAGTCAAGTCAAAGTCAAGTCAAATAATTTTATTCAAAATAAGAAGTTACATGCTTCATTTTTTGAACGTCAAATAATTTACCATTAATGCTATCTATCTCACAGACAGAGAAAAAAGAGAAAAATACAAAATAACTGTTTCGTATATTTTCAAGAATATAAGAAATAGTTATTTTGTACTTTATGGTAGGTTACAATTCATACGATTTGGTACATTTTTAAATTACAGATAAATATGTATAAATGTGTCAAATGTGTATCTACTAGATATTGCTATTGGAGACCTGTGAAACCAAACGTTATAGTTTGTCTGGCAGATAAGGCTGTCTGGGATTTTATCAGCCAGTGGTGAAACTGGCCCTTAATTGTGTAAATTATATTAAACATAAAACGTAGATTTTTCAAATTTGGCAATATTAAGTACATAATAAATTTCGTTAAGTGTTTTTTTTTTTTTAATTTAGTATGAATTACATATAACTACCCAATATGAAAAGGCATATATATATTTATTTTTTATTTATAATTCTACTCATATCAAAGATTTCAAGTAAACGACCCCCTGTAAATCATGCCAGTGCTTTATTGATTTAGGACATGCAGTCTTTACCTTTACCCTTATTCATTGAAACATGCCAATTTGCAGTACCTACTACGCTATACGTATTTATATCCATATTATATTATTCTTTATCTTCACGCTATATCCCGCATATACCACGGTAAAAGGAATCTAGTTTCAACACACTCCGTTTGCCATTTTCCGTCGAATTTTCGAGGCATTGTGTATTGAGTGGCGAAACTCAACGCCGCGCTTTTGACTTGGTATCAGAGCGACATCACATTACATATATTCAATAATCTCTATTTCAAGTACTTTCTTACTCATATTATTATTATCTGCGATCTTTATAAGATTAACAGCAAGTCGTGTTCGCAAAAGCGTAAATCCCATGAAGGTGCGATAACTGGCACTATTGTTCAAATACTTTTCACATACTATCGTTCCTCATGAGAACTTTATAGAAAATATAGAGGCGTTCACTTAGAAGTAAAAGTAAGTAATGTCAAATAATCACCTAAATAAATAAATTAAAATAGCCTAAATAGGTGATTTGCAAAATAAAAGGTAGAAAAACATTACAAAAAGTCCTTACAACAAGCACAAAATAACATAATATCTAATCTAAGAAAATAAGCCTTTACCTGTGAATTAGTCATGTCGTCTCCACTAAACTGGGTGCGATCAAAGCATGCACTACATAAGATTCACACTCCAAATCTATGAACACTTGTGCATTTTAAAAAATATATATATATGTAAATAAGTAATTGAAAACGAAGGCGCCCACAACATCACGAGCGCGAGCCGCGAAATGAACACTGAAAAATTTCAAAGAAACACACAAAAAAAAAAATGACAGCAACACAAAATGGAAACAGACGAAATTGTGCAAATTATAGTAACAAATACGTAATACACATCTATGAGTACATAACGACTGTGCAGTGAGCGTTTAAGCAATTCTAAATTAATTTTATTATTCGTGATGATTATGACAGTAGAGACGCGTGCCCGGAGCGGCAAGCGAAAAAAAAGTGAAAAGAGATGTGTTACTATGTATCGTCACTGATGCTGAGACTTGAGCGAAAATACAGTCATTGTGAGCTGTGGCGATACACAGAATATCAATTAACACCAATTTAACTAATATTATTTATTGCGTAAGTCACTTTATGCAATAGTAAATAAATATAACTAACTGACTTTCTGAGCGGTGTGTAAACTGTTAAGTTTTAATATTGATCGTTTTTTTTTCTAGTCATTCAAAATGATTAATTTTTAGAAATCTGTTATGAAATTGTTTAATGATTGCTTTAGTGAAACTTTTATATAAATCAGTGATATTATGGTTTTTGTAAGTTTTGTAACATTAAAAAAAACAACAAAACAATCATAAAATACAATAAAATTTGTATATACATGTACAAATGTAATGATTGACAATAAGCGACAATATATTAATATGTTATGGGTAAATAATAAATACTTATACATATTTTGTTTTATACCTAAGTAAAAGTATAAAATCATTTACCACCATCTATAGATATTTTGTTTTTTTATAAGTAAAATCAAAACTTGACTAATTACATATTAAAAATCAATCATTGTAAATGTATAATTGTTGATAAAAATTGTTTTATCCAAATAATAAATAAATATAATAAAAACATCCTACTTTCATTTTGTAATTAGAACACGAAAAATTGGACTTGAAATCCAACCTGACAAAGAATAGGTTAACAACTAATTTGAACACTGTAAAATGTTGGGGCAAGATTTATGAAACACTCTAGTCTGCTAAAAGATCTCAGTCTGATTAGATCCATCATCAGTTCTTTTCTAATATGAATTACAAAGAAAAATATCAAATTTGGTATCATTAGAGAGAGTAGTGCGGACAGTGAATGTGAGCATTAATGCACATTTTAAAGGAGTCTCATAGCCCGCTTGGGTTGCATGTCCCATGCTCTATTCTGAGGTCTTTTACTTGCAAAGTGCAATGTGTACCTACTACCCACAGGATAAATCTAAGGGATGCTTGGAAACTTTGTCTCTTGAAATTAATAAAATATGAAATAATATATAAAATCAAAGAAAAAATAAGATTTTTTAAAGTAATTTGGTTTCTTAATAACACTATAACTTTAATAATTAATGAAAAAATTACATTTTTACTTAGTGTCATATAAAAGAATTTGATATCGTAGCAGAAAGCAGTAATTTTGAGTAAAATCATAACAAAATGTAATTGTAATTTAAAATTTTATTTGAATAATAAACAGCTTTATAATGTATTATATAATAATCGGAAAAAGGAATAATGAAAACACTACTGGTTAGAAACTGTAAATTCAACAATTACTAAACAACTTACAATTACAAAACAAATTACATCACATATGTAATGCATGGCAGTACAAATTTAGTAAAGCAAAGACTTCATGAAATTTCATAAATAAAAATATTAATGAATTATATATAATGATTATATGAAATGATTAAATATTATAGAATAAGAATTATTTAATGATGAAGAAAATGTGTTGATAATCAATAAAATCTATTAATTATCTCGTGGCCTAAATATGTAATAATTAATAATTATTAATAATTTAAATACTTTCTTTATCGTACTCGTTAGATATATTTGTATAACAATGAAAATTACATGAAAAAAGATGTTACTTTTTTCGATCGTTTATATTTTATTCTTTATTTCTTAACAATTATATAACTTGTATATCAAGTTAGTATAATAACTACCGTATTCAATTATTTAATTTAGTTATAGGTACTTTACTTACGAGTAAAAAATGTGTATTTTTTAAAGATCAAATTATCTGTGTGCAGAAAATAAAAATACAAATACAAAAATAATAATTTCATCTTACCTTAGCGACAGGTTTATTACACGCTCTCACATCTACGAGTGCTGTACCTTTCGCAGGACTTTTTTCAGTTAAATTTACATCTAAACAATTAATTTCTCTTATCAAATCATCCTTTACCGGAGGCATATCCTTTACCAAAATAATAAATTTTAATGAAAGTACTGTGCGTAACTAGAATAGTATAATTTATAATTCAAAATAACTCTTTGTAAAGTTAGGCTGTCAAACAATTATTATGTTTCAGTGAAAAGTAACATTACTACATAAACCACAATTTGCACGACTCGCATCACATCACGAACAAAAAATCGAATTAAAATAGTTTGGCATAGAGTAAAAAAGGTAAAGTAGAAATAATACAGATGCTCAATATTACAGATAAAATATTTATACTGCTTGTGAGGCCCTTTACAAACTAGCGAGAAGTAGGTATTTAAAATAGTTATTGTAACACATTTTTGGGAATAATTTTATCTAAGGATAACACAAGTAATACTATTTAATGTAAATTAATGTTTTATCGATATTTTTATTATTGGTTTAATGAGAGAAAAATAATGGTTGGTGGTTTTTTATAGTTGTTTCTTACTGGTCAAAAGTGTATTTCGTTGTAATGTTACTCCTCCTAGACCGTTAAACTTACAGCTCTCAAATTTTGCAGGAACGTTCTGGACGACACGGTGATTCCAACGACTTTAAAATAGTTTGGTGATCATTGTAATTGTAGTTTTTGAGTAAATGGTCAAAATGTTTTCCATAGAGTTAAGCTGTGGAACATTTTGAAATCATATAAGTATGTCAGTTATATATATGTCAGTTTTAAAGAGATTTTATTTTAAGTACCTCTTAGTTTTTTATAATTACATTGCACAACATAGCTTCGCTCAATTCCACTCACCATGCTGGCACAGCATGTGGCGGATCCTAGTAAAAATAAATCTAAACGTAATGTCAATTTAATATAGTAAATAACAGGGTCATTATTTTCATCTTATTCAAATGCTTTAAAATTATCGTATTGGTTTGGTTTGGTTTCTTTTAATATGGCGTTCCGAGCGTGCCAGTGGAGCACAAAATCACTACGCCAATGTCACGTTGAATGGAGAACACACGAGAGATTGTACGGTAAAAAAAAAGAAAATATTACATTACAGAAAAATTATCATATTGTTATCATGTTTGTAAATTTTGTGTATGAAATAATGCTTCAAATGCATACAAATACACTAGTCTTTGTTTCATTAAATTAAAAAAAACCGAGTAGTTACGATTTTACAGGCATTTGAATTTTGAAGTTTGAAAAAATGTCGAGTGCCGGTCACAGTCGCGCGCGTAAATATATTATTTATTGACGCAGAAGTTATAGTAATATTATATTTATTTCGAGTATAGGTAATAACTATCCTATATTATTTTATATAAAATTACTTATTTAGAACTGTAATGTAACCTAATTTGACTAGTTTCATATTGAAGGTATTTGCGTTAAAAGTACCAAAGCTTTAATACAATTTCAAAGTAGTAAGATTGTTACAAATAATATGGCTATTCCTTATTAGTGAATATAATATAATAATAATATAACTAAGTACATGCAGTAAGCTGAGAAGATAACGTAAAAAGTCGTATTGTTTTCAAGTATTCTGTTATAATGTAAACGTAACGGGAAATTTATAAGTTTTGATATCAAAGTTTCTGGACCGCTGATCAAAATAATCAAACCAAATAATGCAAATGCATGCAATAATGCAAATGCAAATTACAAAAGAATAAAATACTAAGAAGGCCTACTTAAAAGATTATCATTATACTTAAAGGCCAGTCTGGTTGTGGACTCGTTCCTTACTCGAGGAAATGAAATATTTATTTAAATTTATATTTCCATTTCTTCGCTCTGGTGTCGAGGCAAAGCGCTTGAGGTCCGCCACTCAAAACGCAATACCCTAGAATTCGGCGAAAAGTGGGTAACAGAGTGTCTTAACACTAGGTTATTTATAGAGCGTTGGAATATGACGTCACGCGGGTCAAGCACGGGCTGGTAGAATATCGCGTTGTGCGCTTACTTTAAGGTACAATATCACAAGAACTAATTGACGTATCAAAATAATTCTTTCACATGTATTTTTTGTTTTTAATAGACAATATGATAAGCTATAATTTAAATTTAGTGATTAAATTACAGAAATTTAGAAAAAAAATGTAATATTTAAGTAGGTAATTGGTTCAAGAAACTTGTTTTTTTTTCTTTTTAGTTTTATGCAGTCGGATTTTTTTAAAATATACTTGTTTAAGCTTTAATGTTACTTCTTTTGGTGTATTTGTCAAAGTAAAATCTTATTTTTTGCTTGAAAATCCCTTTCCATTATTTGAAAGAAATGTACCTTAAGAAATAACAATGAATTATTAGGACGCTTTCAATGAACCAGAAATTTTAAATACCTTTCTCCTTTAATGACGACGTTTTCAATCCGATAAAGTGAATTTCATATAAAATCCAAATAATATTTTTTATTTGTTTTATGTACAAATGTAAAGTATATTTTTGGTTGGTAATGATAAAAAACTAAAAATTAAAAAAAAACATATAATAGATACTATTTAAAAATTAGTTTAACGGGTGTTTACTATTGTTTTCTAGTCATCCTTATAATATGATGACGATTCATGACGATTTGCAAATATACAAAGATATAATCAACAAAAAGCGGCGTTGAGTTCCACCAAGCAATGCCTCTAGATTTCAGCGAAAAATGGAAAACGGAAGTGTCTTAATAGGAACGGAGTATCTTAACACTAGGTTACTAGGTTCCCTTTGCATCCCTGTCATGGATGGGCTACCAAGCTAAAAAAATATATTAATAAAACTCCTGATAATTTTCCAACGCAAAGATGATCAAAGTAAAAAAAATAAGAAAATGAAAAAAGTAAAAAAATAAAAAATTAAAAATATATATTTTTTTATATTAAATAAAACTAAAAAAATATATTTTTTTAATTTTTTTATCAAATAAAAGCATTTTTTGCTAAAAGCAAAAATTACAAAGTTAGTATTTTTTTTTCATTTTTAGACATTAATTTCATGTTTATTTTGCGGGATAAGTAAACAGAACCATTTAAATGATTTCGTGTTGGACCTTAAGAATCAACGTGGCTTTACATCTAATCAGACAGTGATGGCAAAAAAATATTTCGATTCAAACGCCATTCAATTATGTATGGAGATAAAATCGAAACAATATGGACATATACATTCTTGATACAATTTTTTGGCTTCATATGGTGTCTAGAGATATATTTTTCCAAATACGTTTATAGTTAATTTAAAATAAAATAAAAAAATGTTACATTCCAAATATTCCTCAAAAAAATGTCATAACTAATACCTTTAAATTATTATTTTGATTATATACATTGTTACATTTGATAATACAGGAAAATCATAAAGTGTTTTGCACTCCGCTCAGTGTTAGAGCAAAACTTGAATCAACATAAATAGGAGTTAAGGCCGCTCGCAGCCGTAATTCAAAACTAGTTAAATAGTCGTTGACCAGTCACTCGCGATAACTTGTAAGGTGTACTTGTGTTGATTGTTAATAAAATTAGCTAATAAATATGGCAAAAATACACAATTTTGGTGCGGGACCCGCGAAGTTGCCAGAAGAAGTAAGTTTATATATATACTTTTGAATATTATTTCTTTACTTTTTATACCTTAACATTCCGAAGGTTACTAATGTTACTGTATTACTTTAGGTTTACGATATACTGCAGAAAGAATTTACCAACTTCGAAGGGACGGGTATTAGTTTGTTGGAGACAAGTCACCGTACAGCTCCGTATTTAAAGTTAAACAAGGATGTGCAAGATGTTGTAAGGAAATTATTGTGAGTAACCTTCAAATAATTATGTAATACGATATAAATACTAGATTATAAATTTAATACAAAATTGTATTTGGTCGTTAGAAACGTCATTTGAATTTATTAAACATTGATTTACATATTTTTTGTTCACCTATGATGAGGCCTTTATATTGTTAATTGAAATAAGTATCGGTATAGTATTTTTTTTTTATTTTATATTTGATGTATAAAAAACCTTTTTTTCACATGCATACAAGTATTATGTACTGCGAAATAGGTTATTATTTATCTATATTGTTATGGTTAAAGAATTTATTTTTCTTAAAAGAAATTTACTTTAATTAACCTGATGGATTCCCATTCCCAAAATTATTTTAAGTAGGTACGTCTGAGTTAATGTGAGGGGTCCTATTTAATAAAAAAAAACACTCACACACACAAAAATACTCTTCTATGATAATTTAGTTATAAATAAAATAAAAAATGGGAATATTTTACAAAAAGGGTATTTTTAAAGTTACTAAATATTATTCAAATAATTATGGGAAAGTGAAAAAATATGTTGTTTAGCGTTTTCATTTTTTAGATGTCGTAATGAAAGAAACCTTAATACCAATTATATATTTGTTTTTGTATAAAAAATGTTATACATTTTTTATATTGGTATACCAATTTTAAAAGGAAAATGTATACCAAAATTAAAAGACAAAATATATTAGTATTGATAAAGATGATTATACTAAGATAATATATTATATCTATATAACATAACAATTTTAAGAATATCTATGGCCATTTTTGTCGTTATCTACTATGAAGGCAATATTTGATAAGACTGAAGATAATATTCGTTTAAATATGGAAAAATGATAAGCTCCCAATTATTATGAGACATATCCTTATTAACCGTTGATATTAACTTTATTATTTATCTGACTTCGATTTAAAATTTACAAGTTTCATTTGGACTACGTATTTTTTATATAATCAAATCAGCTTCACACTGTATACCGCACATATCACGTAGGCAGAGGGAACCTAGTGTAAAGACACTCCATTCCTCATTTTCCGCCGAATTCTGGAGGCATTGCTGCTGTTGAGTGGCAGAACTCAACGCGCGATATATATATCTTTTATTTTTTATATTTAAACATATATTTAATTAAATAAATTCCAGGACAAGCAACTAGGTACTTTTATTATATGTATTTTTTGATATAAAATATCTTTAAGTGATGTTAGTAAACCACATATCCTGGAATTAGGACCTCTTTAAATTGAACATCGTTTTTGCACGCATAAAATTTATTAACAAAATATTTGGTTATATCCCTGTGTAAATCCCGGGGAAATGTCGGGATAAAATGTAGCCTATGACGTCAGTAGCCGGGACAAACAAAAAGACAGGCCAAACGAAAATTTAAAATATTTTGTTTGTGTTTTACTATTGTGTAAATAACTATACATTATGGATATACTTGATAAAAAAGTTAGTTTGAAATTACAGACTGACACTTCAATTTTATTTGTATGTATAGGTATCATAGATGTTTAGATATAAAAAAATGATAACAAAATCTAATTTATCAATCGTCATCTTTGAATATTTTTCAAGACAAAGATAGGTCTTCTTATAAGGTTTTACCACTCATGTGGAACACTATTTTTGATATATATTTCGTAATAGGAAGGTTATATACTTATATTACAACTTAATTTACTTAAAAATCAATACCTTTCTTTTAAATCAATATCTTTCTTCTCACTTTTTATACATACGTAACTGATAACTTGCCATTTAACTATTATGTATTGGTTTTAAAATACGTCATGTCATATGATTCCTATGTTACAATTTTGTTTATGTTATTTGTAATATGTAATATAAATTATTTATTTGTTTTCAGAAACGTCCCAAGCAACTATAAAATTATTTTCTTATCTGGAGGAGGTCAGGGTCAGTTCTCTGCGGTACCACTCAACTTGATCTCTAGGACTGGAACAGCTGATTACGTAGTTACCGGTAAATATTATGATAACTATGCAATAACACATCATTGTTACATATTACCCTTATTTTAATCATATTATATATTAATTTACTTACTTACTTTGTTTGGGGGATTGAGTTCCCCCACTCAACAAGCTATGCCTCCAGAATTCGGCGGAAAATAGAGAATGGAAGTGTCTTAATGGAAACTGAGTGTCCAGGTTCCTTCTGCCTACTCGGCTATGTGCAGGATACAGTGTGAAGCTAAAATAAAACTTATTATATGTAGTTACAATAATGTGTATTTAAAAAAAAATAAAACTAGATATGAGCGTAAATTTGAAACGATGTAACGAATTTCCTACAAGTCTAATATTATTTTCTTCTAATAAAAATAATATGATCTATTGGTGCCTCCAAATAGATCTAGGTCAGGTTAGGTTGCATAAGCAACAGTGTTACAGTAAGCTCGTCGCCACTTGCAATGCTAGTGCACAATAATTAAGAATTAATTAAGGAAGGAAAACTTCTTATTTATATCGATTTACTTCATAACCTCGCATCATAGCCTTAGGTAATTGTAACGATCCCTTATTGTACCATTTAAACGGTAATTACATTAGGGCTGCCAATCCCGCAGCCAGAATTCAATCTCGGTATAAGAGGGGAATTTTCAATTCCGCGGGATCCCGGTATTTGCGGTATAGAAAATTATCTTATTAATACAGCGCAAATAAATCGTTGATCGTTGTTTTAATAAAAAAGAAAGAAAAGAAGAAGAAAAGAAGTTGTTGGTTACAACAAATTCACTTTTAAGTTAAGCTATTGACATGAGAACAATCAAAATGCACAGCTTAAATATAATATTATACAAAATAGAAACAAGTAGAGAAAAATCAAATTTTGACAATGTCTCTTACATTTCAACAAGAATTTTGATAGAATATGATATGCCTTCAATTATTTTTTTGCGTCGTCTGCGTATTTTATAGGCAATGTAGCCAGCAATACGCTCTCGCAACCCACACTAGTCGGTACTACAATAATAGTATCTAGCGGTAATTTTTTTAAAGTTTTAAATTAAATATTTTCCCATGAATTATCATAGAAAGTAATTTCTTTTCTTGAGAATCAAATGTATTAGCTCAATATGGTTCAGTCAATTTTTTCATTAAATTTGCATAAATCTTCAGAAATCTGAAAACTCCCCATCGAACCATGTTTTGCAAAAAATGTTATTCAAGGTTAAAGTTCACTTTTATGTTAAGAGTACCTGTCTCAGAGAAACTTTGTTATTTACAAATATTGCTGTTACAATTTTTTTCTTGACATTTACAAAGTTTATAATAATTTATATTACAAAATTTACTTTAATTCTTTATACTTTTGACACGCTTACACGTCACCTATGACAGTGTACGTAGTGAGTTTTCTAACACGATCGGTACTTTATCTTCGCGTTTACTGCCTTACGCGTCCGCCATTATTAATTTTTTTGTGCAATTACTCCTCTTGTATGCTCCGGAGAGATCCTCATTATTTTTACGTGATCTTCTTTAAGTATCTTTGACTGACTCTTACCGCCACCGACACTTGCTTCATAAATTGTTTTTGCCATTCTTTCATCTCTCATTCTCTCGATGTGCCCAAACTCCATGAGTACGTTCTCCTTTCTCTCAATGTGACATCCACGTTAGTACTTACCATTGTGTATCTCTTCATTGCGCATTCTGCTAAACTTTTTTACGGCTAAATTGACTAGATGAATATGGTGAGGATATACATTATTCCAATTTCTTTTGCAAAGTAAGATTGAAATTGCAGATATCGAAAACGAAGAGTTTTCGTAATTAGCAAAAGTCGCACTCGCAAGAGGTCAACTCGCGAGGTCTATTATATTAGAAATTCCCGCAATACTTTAACTTTAAACATATATAAATATTTTATTTAATTTTTAGGTGCATGGTCAGCGAAAGCCGCTAAGGAAGCAAAGAAATACGGCAAAATAAACTTGGTACTACCACCAACAGACCGCTATGTCGACATTCCAGACCAGTCCTCCTGGAATCTCGACCCCAACGCCTCCTATGTACATATTTGTACTAACGAAACTATTCATGGTAAGAATGTATTGGGGGAACAAAATCTCAAATAAATTTCAAAGAAAATTATAACAAAGTCAAAAATAAATAATATTACAATAAGTAAAGTACTTAAATTCTATTTTTATTCTTCTATTGTTATAATACAATGAGAACTTTCAAGTATTGAAAAACGGCGAACCATGTCAAATATTTACAAAACTTAAAGTTTAATTTGAAGTTTAATCCTTTGATAATTTTTGAAAAAGGTTACCAGAATTTTGCTCGGAAATGAAAATTGTAAAAACAAACTTGTTTAATTGAATTCTAATGTAAAGATGAAGTGAAATTTATAAAGCATTTAAACATTTATAGGTACTGATCATTTAATATTTACACGGAAATTGTTGATTTATAATAGAATGCTTAAGGCTTACTTATAATTTTGACTCATAAATTAGGTATTTTTAATTATTTTTGTAAATCGATGTACAATTAATGTTTTATTTTTCAGGAGTGGAATTTGATTTCATCCCCGACACGAAAGGAGTTCCCCTCGTAGCTGATATGTCATCTAATTTTATGTCTAAGAAAGTTGATGTTTCTAAGGTAAATAACATGTTTTATACAATTTATCAAAATGGTAAATTGCTTCGTTAATCTCATAAAAAAATATTTTTGTAAGTAAATTGATTTTATTTTTTTTATTATAACAACAGTTTGGAGTCATTTACGGTGGAGCGCAAAAAAATATTGGTACAGCAGGAGTTGCGCTCGTTATCGTAAGAGAAGATCTCTTGAACCAGGCTTTGCCAATTTGCCCTGCAATATTAGATTGGACTGTCAATTCTAAAGCCGACTCCATCCTCAACACACCGCCAATGTTTGCGTAAGTATGAGGAATTCATTATTACCTAACATATTATAAAAAATCTATATTAATATTACAAAATAGATATAAAAAATCTAAATTAATATAATATTACAAAGCAGAAGAATGGAAGGTAGTACTTATTTAGAAAACGTATAAAAACTTTCCTAAGTGTGGATTAACACTTTAAAAATGTTAAAAATGGAAGGTAGTAGTTACCTCAGATAATTATAATGAGTCATGTTTCATACAAAACTCTTCAATTTTTCCATTTCATTGCACAGGCAAAGTCAGCACAATAAACTACTAATTGACAACAGTGATAGATTGTGATTACGAGTGTCACTCTTAAAAATGATTTGTCAATTTTAATTTATAATAGTATTTCAAAAAAACGTTAAATAATTATAATTTAAGTAAATATAACAATTTTCGATCTGAATTAACAAAATTGCCATTATTGCAGAATCCAAGTGATGGGACGAGTTCTCCAATGGATAGATAGATTGGGAGGTCTCGACAAAATGTCTGAACTGGCCAATAAGAAAGCGTCGCTGGTTTACGGGGTTATTGAAGAATCAAACGGATTTTATAACGCTCCAGTAGCAAAAAATGTTAGGAGTAAAATGAACATTCCATTCAGAATTGGATCTGTGTCTGGCGATGAAGCTTTGGAAAAAGAATTCTTGAAGGGCGCAGAAGCCTTAAGGCTCATTCAACTTAAAGGTCACAGGTAATTAACATGACTATTAATTACTATATATTTTTTTCTTTTTTTGAGCTTTTAAATATGTTCATCGTGTATCCCGCTCATAGGTATATGATATATACTCGTTTGTAGGCAGAGGGAACATAGAGTGAAGACACTTCTTTACTTGCATGTTGAATGGCGGAATTCAGCGCCGCTGCCTTTGTACCACCTTTGTACCGAAAAAATGAAATTGATATTAAATTAATAATTAATCATGTACCCGAATAAAAATCAAATCCTTAGCCATTCGACTTACAAGTGAAACGACCTCTTCTACGCCATGACATTATATATGTAACTAATTATCTGAGCCAAATATTTTATATATACTATTGTTCCTCAGGGACGTTGGTGGTATCCGGGCATCAACGTACAACGCCGTTACTGTCGAGGAAGTTGAGACTCTGGTCAAATATATGAAGGAGTTCCAAGCCAAGCATGCCAAGTGAATTGTGTTTTTTCATGAGACTTTATGTATACAAATATAGCTTTAAGTAATATAAATAAGTGTTTTATTTAATAAAAAAATATTTTACCAATATTTGAATTTAACGTACTTACTAAAGTAGTAAATCAAAACTTAGTGTATTAAGAAAATATTAACACTAAAAGCTTTCAAAACTCATCTATCGTGCTACATATAGTTGATTGCTGCTTAATAAAGTTTGTCAAACAAACTTTAATAATTACACTCGTATATTTAAAAAATACTTTAGCCAAGTAAAACTGTGGAAACGCACAATTTGTATTGTACACGAAACATTGTAAAGCTATTTTTGAGCCCTACTTAACTCCTAAAACAAATTAGTCTACATGCATAAATTTGGCTCATTTTTTTAACTCTGCTAGCTTATGATGAATATAAAAATTTAACAATTTAACTGAAGTGGTCAATGAACACTTAAAAATCGGCATCTTTGTGACTGACTCACTCACTCACTCATCAAAAGTTACATATTAAATTTAGATCAAAGAGCACTGGAAAACACTTTAAAAATAACAAACTTTAAAAATAACAAAGTAGAGAATATTTTTTTTATAAAAACTAACGATATTCCATAAAAAACGAAACGTATGAAATGAGAGCCAAGTTGTATGTCAACCAGTAATCGTTCTCGAATTGACCGATAAAAGAATGGAGAGATTTATATCCTGCGCATTTGGTATTCATTTATATTGTGGTATTTATATATAGAACACTCGCGGCTTCGCCCGCATACTACTTATAATTATTTTATTGCATTATTTGCCATAAGAAAATTAAATAATTAATATGATTTATACATTCAATAATTTTGAGAAAGTGCAAGCACTACATGGCTGCTTGCGAGGACGAAGTCGGCGGCAAGGGCGCCCCCGCGGGACTCGTGCCTAAGCTTGCGGCCGTAAGTGGAGCGTAGAATTATTTTAAATTTGCATTTTCTTAAAAAGTATACGTTCAAATTAATATAATCCCAAGACCCTCAAGTATGTTCATATGAAATTTATCACAATCGGATCAGCGGTTTGGCCGAAGATATACAGACAAAAAGACAAACGGAAACAAAAAAAACAAAATCATTGTTTATGGTTCTATTAAGTTGTTAAATGCGACCAATAATATTTTTTCTTATTATATTTGTTTTCCATATGCATACGAGTATAAGAAAAAAAAATTTCAGCACCATCGAAAATTATCACATTCAAATATCATAAGGCTCCAACACAATATATCATATTCTTTGGCTGATATTTCTATATAAGTACCTAGTCTCTAAATTTCCTTACTAAAATAAAAACAATCCTTATAAGAAAAGAGTTTAATTTTCAATCACATTTTATGATGGAATAAAGTTATAAAAAAATAATAACAGCAAATAAAGTTATAAAAAAAAAATAGTAATAATAATAATGCAAATACACAGCAACTATTAATTATAATTTATATAAATAACGCATTTTTAATATTATATTGAACGGGAGTCGTTCGTGTATAACAATAATGGCATCCCAAGCGTCGGATGCGCTGTCGTAGTATATTTGTACGATGTTAATAAATAAGATGCACTAAAAGACTCGTACTCGTCGATGTATCTTATTGGAAATATTTATTCTCTTGGCTTAATATTAAAATTCGAATGATGCAATTTTAGCTTTCTTGACATTGTTACATCTAAATCTCTAAAAGATCTTGGATTTGAATGAAAAAAGTTTCTAATCACTAAACACATGACTGTTCGTCGTACCAGTCCATAAATAAAATAATACCACTTCTCCCTTCCCCACTTTTACACAAAGTAGTAGTTTTAAGTAAGTCTCGGAAATCCAATAGAAATTCTGTCCATCATAACCAAAGATGTTCAATCTATCAAATACTTTTCGAGATTTCATGATTAATCTAAGTGACTTTTCAATTTCATATAGGCGTATGGTATAAATATGTAAAAAAATATTAAATATCTTAAAAAAATAAAATGAAATCAGTTTCACGCTGTATCTTACACATAGCAGGGTAGGCAGAGGGAACCTAGTGTTAATACTCTCCGTTCACCACTTACTGCCGAATTTTGGAGATATTGACAGCGTTGACACCAGTGTGAAAAAATGGAATTATAAATTTAAATAAATATAAAAATTTTAATATCTTAAACGTATAACGTATTATATGTATATAGATATATTTATTATAGATATACTTCGGTCTGGTATATCAACCAGATAAGAGTTCTGAACGTGTTTTATGTAGAAGATAAAAAAATACTTATTTTCCTCAATATTTTACAACGTTTAAAAAATTAAGGAAAATGAGTATTTTACGTGTAGATTTGAGCTGCTGTCCGCAACTTTGCTTGCATGGGTGTTACGGCGCCTGCCATACTATTTCCATATAACATCTACCTTTGATATTGAAACTTGCAGGAAGTAGCAGGTAAAGAGAACTTAGTAACAAGTTTGTGTTACGGGAAGATACGGGAATGATTAAAAACTATTCAGGTATAATATTTTTTGTCGAGTGTATATGAATTTCATAGTCTTCGCAATAACAGTCAAACGCTGTGTGTACCACACAACGGCTCTATTTATCTATACTAATATAATAAAACGGAAGAGTTTGTTTGTTTGTGTAAACGCTAAGATCTCTGGATCAACTGCTCCGATTTATTTATGATTGGTTTTGTATGAAAACAACGTTCTTCAGGAGTGTTATAGACTATATAATATTGTGGTGTAAGTCTTAGTTAGCCTTAAATAACGAAATAACAATAATAATGAACGCTATCGAATTGCTTTAAGCGAGTGTGCTGCAAAAATAGTAAGATATATGTCAATACATTGTATGGAAGTTTTATTTTATTTGTTCTATAAAAAATTCCGCGATAGCATATATCTATATTTTATAAATAAGTCACAATAAGGCATTTTGTGACAAAAACTAATAGAAAATTGCGAGGTGATATTTCAACGTTTCTTATTTGATAAGGATGTTGAAACTTACAAGAGAAAGTTATACCATCATCAAGAAAATTTTATGTAGATTTTTCATAGCATGTAATTTGAACGTATAATTTTTGAGAAAATGTAAATTTAAAATAATTCAACGCTCCGTTTACGACCGCAATTGCCGCCGATTTCGTCCTCGCAAGACATGTAGTGCTTGCACTTCATTATTTTTGAATGTATAAATATATTGATTATATAATTTATATTGATTATCTTATGGCAAATGCAGCGTAATAAAAGAATTATTAGTGGTATGCGGGCGAAGCCGCGAATGGGTTCATAATTTTTTAAATTTAGCTAGGCTATTATAAGTCTTTGTCAGCAATATACTAAATCTTGATTTTTTTATGTCAATGCAAAATGCTCATCACGTTCAATAACTTTTGTTGGCGGCATTTCATTATTTCTTATAGCTCAGCTGGACTGTGACCATTGTCCATCAGATGTTTCAGATCTTTAAGTTTTATATCTCATTGGGAAATTCTCAAAGCTCACGCTTAACGACTTTTATTAAAGACGCATTTATTTTTTTCTTATAGCTTAGCTGGACCACCAAGGTTTTATATGAGAGATGGAAGATATGAATGATAAAATATATGAATGTATTATAATTTTTTTTTTTAGCTTCACGCTGTATCCCGCACACAGCAGGATAGGAGGGAACCTAGTGTTAAGACACTCCGTTCCCCACTTTCTGCCGAATTCTGGAGGCATTGCGTGTTGAGTGGCAGAACTCAACGCCGCGCTTAACCTCGACACCAGAGCGAAGAAATGGAAATATAAATTTAAGTAAATATTTCATCTCCTCGAGTGGGGATCGAACCCACAACCAGTCGGTTTTGCAGTCACACCTCGTGCCGCTGCGCCACGACCGGCCTCAATTATAATACTATCAGAAAAACAGACAGACAAAAAAAACATAAATTCATATTTTATTAGTTATTCTATAGCGCCCCACATTGCTTTCGCATATATATTCAGTGTAAAGGGGATTTTAACTTATTTATATAATAGATGATTATAGATATAAAAGCATGTCCCACATATCAAGGGTAACCTGAGGGTGATCCAGTAATATAGTTATAAAGATATTGTGAGTTGAATTACTAATATCAATGTCATATTTTGTCTTATCAGAGCAGGAACTATATAAATAAGAATGTAAAGTGTTTAGGTGAGGCCAGTCGTGGCGCAGAGGCACAAAGTGTGACTGCAAAATCGACTGGTTGTGGGTTCGTTCCCCACTCGAGGAGATGAAATATTTATTTAAATTTACATTTCCATTCCTTCGTTCTGGTGTCCGGGCAAAGCGCGGCGTTGAGTTCTGCCACTCAATACGCAATGTCTCCAGAATTCGGCGGAAAGTGAGGAATGGAGTGTCTTAACACTAGGTTCCCTCTGCCTACCCTGCAGTGTGCAACCAGCACAAGTGTGTAAGTATGCAGTTGCAGCTTCCAATTTTGTGTTAAGACACTTTTCGCCAAATTCTTGAGGCATTTGGTGTCGTAGTGGAACTCAACGCCGTGCTTTAAAGAAATAAGTGAAACAACAATACCAACTAGAAATACTAATTAGTTTACCGATAAATGTATCGTTGTCCATTACTGATAATATAAGCCGTCGATAAGAAAGCGTGACTTTATGTTTTTTATATTTCTACTATAATTTAATTGAATTTAAAAGATTTATTTCATCTATATAATAGTTTTCTAATAAAAAACAAAATCATATTTATACCTATGTTACATATTTTTGGTATTTATTTTTAAATTCCATAATTTGTGGGGACTAGAGTGTATTATAAAGGAAAGGAAGAAATAAAAGTATATTCATACTATATTATTGTTAATTTATTCTTTGTAAAATATTATTGTTAATGTAATCACTCATGTGGTATCAGTTGTGATGGATACAGACCACGGACGAATTCTTGAGTATTCTACTTTTTTACCTGATTTTAGTTACCATTTTTATTATTTCTCATAGTTCGTAAATTGTCATAAATATTATAATAAAGTTCCCGTATAAAAATATAATTATAGCTTAATCATTATACACTATATTGTTCACATAATAAATTCATACTATACATTCGTTCAATATACACCCATACATTACATTTTTACATTAAAATGATATAAAATACAATAAGTGCGTTCATTTCTCAATGACAAAATACTCTACCTAAAGTTAATATGTATATATATAAAAAAAATTACAACTAACGCCATTTCTGAGGTCTACACCATAAATATACAAAATATTTATTTTTTCAAAGTATATTTACATTATTATTATAAATGTAAGGATATGTAATATAAATCGATGTAAAGTTCTGACGAGGGCCAAAATTTCAATATGGCCTATTATTTAAAATTTTGAGCATTATTCCTGTGCTGTTGAAACATCAACACACTCACTGTTTCTCGAAGAATTATTTATTATTATTATTATTATTGTTTTAGCTTCACGCTGTATCCCATACATACAGGATAGACAGAGGGACCACAATGTTAAGTCACTGTTCCCCACTTTCCGCACAATTTTGCTGAATGGGGGAAATCAACGCAACCCTTGATTCTTGTCACTAGAGCAAGGAAATCAAAATAATTTCTTCTCCCGAATGGGAATCGAATATACATCCATCACGTTCAGTTACACGCTGTGCCACTGCGCACGGTCACAGTTTTTATTGAAATAACATTTCCATATTACGTTACTATTATTTTTTGCTACAACTGATATTATTTGGTTGGAGTGTTGTAAACAGTGAATGTGTTAATCCACATACATTTGTTAAAATTAAAACTAAAACGTAAAGCTAGTTGAGTACAAAGTTTTAATATATCTCTCGGCATAGTATTTCATTATTCGCATATAACAATATTTTATGATATGCATGCATATGCAAAAGGCATGTTCCCTTTGTGATACCCGAGAGTTAGAACTAACGCTCTTAGATTATATACAATACGTATTCCAAATATATTTGTGTTAGATATTAAATGGAACAATTTAAAAGGTAGTCTGTTTGTAAATGTCAAATTAAAAAAAAATGTAATGTCATCTTGAATATAAAAATTGTAATATTTTTTTTTAAATAAAATAAATAATAATAAATAATGATTTAACATTAAAATTATTATTATGTGATGTTTTATATTTTACTGCTAAGTCGTGATTTCGTTTAACATTGTAAAGATTGTTTTTAATATTGATATTTAAATGACATTTTTGAGTAGCGCAATTTTAACAGATTTTTTTTTGTACGAAAATATATTTTTTTAACTAGAAATGTATATAACCTTAATGAATACGATAGTATTATGCAAGTTTGACCAGAATACGAAAAACGTAGTTTCTCCACAATTTATTGACCTTCGCTGTCGCTGTCGCTCTTATCTGAAACGATTGTAAAATCAGCAAGTTAATGTTGCATCATAATATCACTTATCAGTTACAGTACGTACCTAGTACGCAATGAGTTTTACATTTTGTCTCATCTGTATCTTCGTGACACGGTATTATTTATCGTCATGGTTACTATAAGCTAGTTACAGTAGAATGTACAACTGAAATGTCTAATTAAATCCCCTTTTTTTTAAATCACAATTTTTTAAGCATTTATGGATTTTTTTAAAAATAAAAAAAATCATGAAATTGATGGGTAGCCAATTTTAATAATAGTTTACGACAATTACTATATTAAATTTTTTTATATTACGTATGTGCGATCTTATACAATATTGGACAAATTAAGCCAACGTTTCCAATTGAAACTTTGCAAGCTAGAAAAAAAAGAAACTAAACTACAAGCCATAAAGTACAGTAGTGTAATGCTGCATTAGAAATGAAAGTGCGCACTAGCTAAGTGCATAATACCAACCTTTCTTACCCGGGTACGCGTGACGCTTCAACCTGTCATACAAGTCCTCCTTAGTTCCGTATATACTAGCATTAGATCTCGCTAAACTATTCATCTTTCCGTTCATTCCGTTGTGTAAGCTCTCCTTCATATAAGTCTCGTTGTAGAAGTTAGGCATTTCCCACCCATCTTCCTCGTCGTCGTAGTAGTGCGCGTACGTGGAGTGGTGCGAGGGCGCTATGGACTCGGCGTACGGCGTGTGCGCGCCGTAGTAGAAGTTCACTTGCGATCCGTTTTGGTCTATCGCCGGTGTTAAAGTCTTCTTTGGTTCACGTTTCTTTGTCGATCTGTTGTTTGATATTGAAATTTATTAGCTGTTTCATATTTATACGTATGTATATAAAATCGAGGGTGATAGTTTTTAATGATTAGTATCCTTCTATAAACAGAGTAAATTGATTTTTTTTAAATATTTTTAAAGTGTTATTCTTCAGTAGGATAGAAAAATATTTATTTAGAAAAGGTATAAAAATTTGAACGTAACGTAGCGGGTTCGAGTCCCGCTACTTTCAACGATTACGACTAAAAATGTTAAAAATATTTAATAAATAGCAATCTCTCGTGCCAGACGATAATTCTTCGTAATTATCTTTGGGTAGCGGAAATTTGTAAAAATTCCTTACAGAGATGCTAACAACATAAACATGTTGTATAAACAACATAAACAAGCGTATAAAAATTTCGAAGTAGTCTGATGAGAATGTATGGCTGAATGGTTAAAGGGTCCGGTCGGTTTCCAGGAGGCGCGGGTTTGAGGTGAACAAGTTAATATTGATACCTGGCGCAGATCATCCACACGAGCAGCACGAGGAAGATGACGAACACGACGCCGCCCGCCACGCCGCTGGCGATGTAGGCGAAGTCGCTCTTGTCGCGGCAGCGGCGCCCCGTGAAGGAGCCGGCGCAGCGGCACGACGGCGCGCCGCGCGCGTCCTTCACGCACGAGCCGCCGTTGTCGCAGTACTCCAGGCACGCGTCTGCGGGGCACACTTCACTACAGCGAGGCTAGTCGTGACGCACAAACAAGTGTGCTGTAAATGCTAACTTGTGCGTTCGATTCCCACTAGAGGAAATTCATTATTTAATATTTTCATTTCCTCGATCTGGTAACGAGGGAAAACGCGATGTTAAAGGTTCCCAGGTTCTCTCTGCCTATATGATACAACATTAAAATTAATATAATTTAAATATCATTATTCCCCGAACAAAGATCAAATCGAGAACCATTGCGTTTACAGCTAGACTTTACTAAACCACGACTTAATAAATACATATTATATATATACCAATATATTGTTTGAAAAAAACAGCACAGAGATCTCTAAAATAGATGCAAGATACTGCCGTCACCATACATACGTATTTCGTAAAGATAAAAAAAAGGAAAAAATATGCAAAACCTCTGAACTCCAAATAAATTTTGTAGTGTTTAACTAAAATAATAAATAGATATATATAAAATTTTGTGTTTTCTTATGTTTTATTGTATATATGCATCTATACATAAATTTTATTCGATTATTATACTATTTTCTTAATCTACTATAAAACGATCTGAATAAAGTAATAAAACTAGATTTAATATTATATTATCATTAAATCGTTTTAGTTTATTACTGTACATTACAGTCATTGGGAGTTTAGGAAATAAATTTTCACTGTTCATTTCAAATACTAAATATCTATTTAGTGTCTACTATTCTAACCGAAATTCGTAATACTAATGGCCTATATTGCTGTAGGTAATAGCTTTAAATAATATTGTATATATATGCATATTTTTTACTTCATTTCATTATTTACTCCATTAAATTTATTAAAAATAGTTTTATATTAAAATATCAATTATATTTGTTATGCTTCTTTGCTATACTGAAATCAAGGCGTTTCATATTTTCTTGTTTCTAAATTTCTTCAAATTTTTGTATACAGTACCTTAATTTGTCACGTAAGTACATATTTAATATGATAAATCATTTCGTTTTAACTACCAACATTTTTTTACCACAATAATATTTTTTTACTGTTCTCAGAAGAATCGCATTTCATTTCTATGTAAATTTTGACGATTGAAAAGTGCTTGTCATTACTTATTAGTATAAAATATTATTTATTCAGTTAGGCCATTGCCTTTTTTTATTTAGTGTGGTACATTTATTCAATATTTTAATTTAAATTTTTGATTTAAGATATTTAAAGTAATAATCATATTATAAGTGTATCAAAATAATTTTGATTGAGTGAGGGAGAACCATTGTAATTGAAGTGTATGAAAATGAATAATGTAAGCATTCATTGAATTACACATAATGATATTTAACGATTATAATATGAATTTAAGCTTTAATGTAAATCCCTAATAAGCAGGAATTATTAATTAAACTGATAATAGTATTCATCGGTGGAATGATACTGTGGAATAGTTAGCTACAGTGATTGCTGTAAATTATACATTGTATTATATTTACATGCCAATTGAAGTGGTTAAATAAAAATATATATCTCCAAATAATATATAAAAAAATATATAAATAATATATATACTTTTTATAAACTACATTAGTTTTACTAATGACCATATAATGAATTAAAATAAAACAACTTTATAATCAATATCAATCATCATTCAAACAGCTGGCAATGCATTCTGAAGAAGGACTAACCTATACAAAGGTCCCCGCTGGTGTTGAAGCCGGGCTTACATTGACATTTGAATTCGCTCGTCTCCGGTATGAGCAGGCAGTACGCGTTTACGTCGCAGTGCATCTCGGGGCCGCTCATCTCGCACGGGTTAATGCAGTCTTCTAGAGACGTCTACGATTTAGAACGAAATATGTATTAGTTAGGTGATTGATTATCAATTGAGGCCACTCGTGGCGCAGGGGAACAAAGTGTGACTCTGAAATCGACTGGTTGTGGGTTCGATGTAATGAAATATTTGTCTGCTCTGGTGTCGAGACAAAAGCGCGGCGTTGAGTCCCGCCACTCAACCCGCAATGCTTCCAGAAAGTGAGATGCGGAAAGTGGGTAACGGAGTTTCTTAACTCTAGGTTCCTTCTGCCTTCCTTGCTGTGTGCGGGATACAGCGTGAAGCTGATTTAATTTAATTTTAATTTGTTTATCAATTAAAATGGAAATAGCTAAAGTTCTTTAAAGCTAGTAAACCTCGAAAAATAGTGTAGGTAAAAAGACAAATTCTATCATGTTCAAAAGGTATTACGGGGCGGCATTCAACGCCACGTTTTATCTTGTTAGAGCGAGATAGTAGAATATTTTTCCTAATGAGGATCGAATCCACAACCATTAGGTTAATTGACACGAAATTCCACTGAGCAATGGCTTCAAAATGTTTTTTTTTAATTATACCAGTACAACAGTATAAGCTTGTTGATATATTACACATTATTTTTCTAAAACAAAACTGTATTACAGCATTGAAAACCGTACACACGTAGGTAAGATATACAATATGTAGTATTCAGTCTGAATTGTATACGGTTCATTTGTTGCCAGCGCGGCGTGTACACAATTTCCGATTATGCCAATCAGAGGCAATTTCTAGTTACTGATCAATAGTAGTTAAGCTTTCTATATATATACATACGATTGTCCAAATTATATAGCTCATATAATGTTAATTTATATTTATGAAAATAGCATTTGTCTCCTTTACTCGTTTTAATAAAATTTCGTATATTTGCAGAATTTTAAGTGTATTGCGGTACGGTAGTGATTATACATAAAATATTTTACATTATACATAAAATATTTTTCAATAACTATTTTTTCCTTATAATAGCTTAAAACTGTTAAATATTAATTTATACATTTATTTCACATAATGTAACATTTTTATAATTAAATGAATACTACACAGACAAGACCAAAAAAAGTCCGCGTCTTTTTTATTTTTGAGGCCAGTCGTGGCGCAGCGGCACGAAGTGTGACTGTAAAAACGACTCTTTGTGGGTTCAATCCCCACTTGAGGAGATGGAATATTTACTTAAATTTATATTTCCATTTCTTCGCTCTGGTATCGAGGCAAAGCGCGGCGTTGAGTTCTGCCACTCAATACGCAATGCCTCCACAATCCGTCAGAAAGTGGGAAACGGAGTGCCTTAACACTTCGTTCCCTCTGCCTACCCTACTGTGTGCGGGATATAGCGTGAAGCTGATTTATGATTATTTATTTTTTATTTTTCTTAATATTATATTAGTGATTTATTATTTTATGAACATGAGGATAATTATAGAAATTGTTCTGCCAATCTATGTTTCTTATAATATAACATTCAATACTTACAGCTCCGGGGTCTCTCGTGCTGGTGTTTATCGGACATGGGATGCATGATGGTTGTTCCATTTCGTTCTGGTATGTTCCCTTCTTGCACTGTACGCACGTGTTCAGTGTCATATTTATGAATGAGCCTGGAATTTAAAATTTACGCTTAGGCCCGTATTTATAAGCCGCTCTCGAGTTTGAGATCGGTCTTGAGTTGAGGGTTTCATTCATAAATTATAAATTTAACGGAACGAACATCTCAAGATCGATCTCAGACTTAAGAGTGGTTTACAAATACGGGCCTTAGTGTCTTTACAGATATTTTCCAGTTATCCTAAGAGTAAATTATTTCTTTAGTAAATTTGAATTGAAATTGAAGACATATCTCCCTTAATGCATAACAATAATATAGTTATGGTATTGTTAAGAATCAGTATACGAGTATAACCGCTAAAGACCAAGACCTTTTTAGAGTTTAAACTTTAGTATTCAAATGAAAATAGTTTTTAATACAAGTTGAGACAATTTCCCGTTATCATTATAAGTTAGTGGACTTTGTCGGTGGTCAAACTTTTACATTTTAAATGATAAAAATGCGGCTTGTAAGCTGCGTGAAATTCACTAACAACATTTTAAATATCGCCTTATGAATTTTCTTCAAAGTAAAGAGCCTTGTGAACAAAGAGGTGTAATATATTTTTATTAAATCCTTCGTAGCGGAGCTTGAACCTATCAAAATGCATTGCACATTCTAATTCCACTCGGGGGAATTAAGTTCCAAGTATACTAAGACATTTCCCCATTTCGCCAGATATGTTCCCCTGAGCAGAACTCTATTGTTGTTAATGGTGTTGATGAATATAGATAGCATGATTTATCGTTAAGCTAACACTATATTTCACTTGTATATAGCTTATTAGCTTGTGTATAGTTTAGTCTGTAAGCAATACATTTTGGAGAAGGAGAAAAATATTTATTCTTTTATTTGTTGTTTGTTTTTTGTGTCAATGATGAGATCACAAAAAAATATTTAAAATGGCTCTTTTATTTACCTACATGGCACCAATTTAATAATCTAAATCAAAATGCGTTTTTTACTTTTTGGTTCAAACAAATAGAATGGATTTTAGTTTTCCATATATCGGTGACAATCACTCGATTATAATCAACCAAAAGCATGATGCGGTCGATGTTGAGCGGTGTGAGGACACTGAATTGTGGTGAAACTGATATCATTTTGCAGGAATTTAGTATAAATAATAACACTTCATTTGAAGTTGTCTTTTTTTTTTTAAATAAATTCAATAGTTTTAGGTAGAAGATTCATTTGATAGAACATTTATATGTATAATAATGAAAGGATTAATTGTTAAGTTGTTAACAATTGATTTATATAGCTACGTGGTTTTATTATGATTCATTTGAACCTGTTAAGTCACGCTAAGCTGATGGAAGTTATAAAAAGTAATAGAAACATTCTGGTCTTAGATATTAGTTACATCATAGTTGCTGGAGTTTTGAATGAGTTCTGCCAATAATGGTTACCTGGCTTGCAGACGGGCAGCGAGCACTGGTCGGGCGAGGCGGCGCCGGCCTGCGGCGTGGTGGTGCCGGGCGGGCACGGCGCGCACGCCGCCGCCACGTCGCTGTCGCGCCACGTGCCGCGCGGGCACGCCTCGCAGCCGCCTTCGCTGCTCAGCTGCTCGCCTGTGGCGTGTGGGGAATAACACTTTGTATACTAAAATTATATATAAATAAAAAAAAACAATTCATGTCAAGTGTGAATCGGATTCGCCCATTGAGTTTCCTACCAGTTAAATTAATTGTAGGTCAGCAGTAGATATCACTTATAAAAGTTATCAAACTCAATATTTTTTTCTGTGAAATACCAACAAATTTGAATCTTTTCTTTAATTGACACTGTAAGATTTCAATTTTTGCCACATTTCACAATTTTATGTCAACGGAAAGTGTATACCAATTTGGGTAATTGATATCAATTTCAGCATATCTCCACGCAAAGTTGCGAAAAAATGTCTTGACATACGGACAGATAAACAAACAGATTATTTTTTATTTGAAACTAAAAATTTTATGTGGCAGGATTAACGTGCGTCAGATTTCATTTCAGTATTGTTTTGTTTCAAGAGATATTCCTTAAAAAGTCGGTTGAGTTTGGTGAAATAACGTAATCCTGTCAATAATAAAACATGGGCCAAAAATAACACAGTAAAATGATTATCAAATCATTAGCTTTAAATAATGAACAAAGTAATAAATATCAATAGTCACTAATACGGTTTATCAATTCTAGAGTATAATCTGTGCAATTAATAATTAATCTGTAATCTGTACGTAGGTATGGAGTGACATAGAATAGAATAAATATTAATCATATATTATTATAAATTATATATATTATTATAAATTTGCACAGGGCAAATACTGTTTAAATCACAACATACAAAAACAATAAGTTAAGACATGATTTACGTAAAATAATTGCACTTAAATTTATTCAGCAATAAGCAAATTTGCTATTTTCTTGGAAAAAAATGTTATAAGCGTATCGAGAAACCAATCGGATGAGTGGTTTGGTCGTAAGCCGCCGGTGCCGCATCTACGAAGGCAGTTACTTTTGCATTTAGAATATTAGTACCAGAATATTCATAACTTAAATTGAAAGCAAAAGAATTTTATAAGTTAAATAAATTGTATCCAATTCAATAAAAACATATTTCATATTCGCTACAACGATAATAATATTATACAACAATAGTTACTCATTTAATTTAGTTATAATATTTGAAATCCACAACAATATCGTATGAAAATAATATCTATTCAATTTTTGCCGGATGAATAACATTTCATAATGTGATCAAAATACGATAATCATAAATCACGTCATAATACATTTATAAAATAATCAGTTTCAATACTTATCCCAATACCTATAGTGATGTATTTGTATCTCAATGTCTGTTCACATGAATATGTAATATTTTTTACTTAATTTAGGTGGCGACATTTTGATTTTCTTTATTATATAAAATATACTATAAGACGATTACTTTCCGAAAATGCTTAATCTTTATACCTTTATTCGTTATTTCATTATTAAAAGTAATAACTCTTTGACCTTAGCGTTTGACGGTCCTATGGCCATACCTTTAGAAATAAAACGTGAAGCTAAAAAATATGAAATAGTATAATATTAGTAGATACCCGAGGGGCAGTCCTCGCGGCACTCGGCGGCGGACACGGCCTCGGTGGCGCGCGTGGTGTGCGCGCGCGGGCAGGCGCGGCACGCGAAGGCGCCCTCGCGCGGCTGGTACGAGCCGTGCCCGCACGCGCGGCACAGCTCCGCCTCCGCGTCGTAGTACTTGCCGGCGGCGCAGCGCTCTGCATGCAAATTCATTAAGGTTATTATATACATATTTGTGACATGTACGTCCTTCCCTGAAAAATATTTTCAGTTGGCCATCTTTCTTGCAGCTTATTAAACGATATATTTTATATAGATTCTATTTCCGCTGAATGAAAGTGACATTCATATTTATTTTATGATAGTTTCTATCGTGATATATCTTTAAGTCATATCACTTTGCATGGAAAGTTAAAATGTGAATAAAAAATGAAGAATTTTTCACAAAAAATCATATAAATATATTAATAAAATATTTCCGTATGAACCTTTACAATCAGCCGCACTCCTCGCGCCGGCGGCCTGCGTGACGCCGGGCTGGCCCGCGATGGCGGGGCACGGCGTGCACTGCAGCTGCCCCGCCTCGGACTGGTACGTGCCGGCCGGGCACGGCTTGCACGAGTCGCTGGCCGCGTCCAGGTATGTGCCCACCGCACACGATACTGTACATACAAATGGTTTTAATATTGTAGGAAATAATGTATCATGGGAGATAATAAAGCCTTGGCCCAGTGGTAGCGTTTAATTGAAACCGAAATATTTTACACCATCACAAAGTAGTTCAGCTTACTTATACATTTAGAAAAATACAGGGGCAAACGTGGCGCCAAGCGTTCGACTGTAAAGGCGCGACAGTTATGGTTTCAACTCCCACCCAGGAAAAAGAAATATTTATTTTCATTTCAGCACTCTAGAAACGAGGCAACGCAACACACAATACCTCAAGAATACGGCAAAAATTGGGTAAAAAAAGTGTCTTAATGAGAAACGGAGTGTCACAACGGAACACTAGATTCCCAGGTTTCCTCTGCCTAACCTATAATTGGGTACAACGTGAAGCTAAATATATGTATACAAACATGAATGAAGAAATGTAGAAATGGCTAATAACAACTTACCACAATCAGGTGCCACAACAACCTGTCCCATAGGACAAGCGTAGTCAGATTCGAGTTTCAAGCTGGCCGGGTCCGGGACCGTGTTCGGGAGAATGTTTCGCACATCGAATTGTTCGTCTTCAAGAATAAGTTTCTCCAGTAATCGCTTCACGGTCGAACGTTCGTTATTACCATTGTGAATTACTGGGTCGCTATAATGTAATATCATTTTGAGTTTAAACAACTGTTTTTATTTTATAGCGTATTAACAATTATGTTAATCGTATCGTATGATATTTTACCACAAGGATTATAATGAGGTTAACCAAAAAAAAGGGTTATCTTTCCAAATCTTAATATATTTAATGATTTTCATTCTATTCACCACAGATTATGATATTATAATTATTAAGATAATATAACTATTGAAGTGGGTGCTAAGTGCAATATGTGTTTACTTACTTAACAGATGGGAACGATATTTCGATGCTGTACGTGTCGCCGACTTGACGTCCCTCCCTACTGCTTCGTGTCCTATGTGCGAGATAACAATACATGCAATAGTGTTTGAAGAGAGACATGCGACGTCCATTAAAACGCTACTGAGAGAGTGATCAAGTGCTTTAAAATGTATTTTGAAATAAAGATATTTTAATTAAGAATGTCAGTGCATTTTGTATAAAATAAATTAAAGTATTTTATGTAAGTAGATTTATTCTGGAAATTAATTGCTTGTTTCACAGCTGTTTGATAAGTTCGACGGTAGGTATTGGCAGATATCTGTGATTTTCTCACTATCGGTTTATTTTAATAAGACGAGAACGGTGCCTTGGATATCTGTTAAATGAGTAAATTGGAATTTCTGAGACAAAGTTCAAGCAGATCCTTGTATCATTTCACTGACTATCTTAATTGTTATAGTATGTCGTTACATTGTTATAGTCGTAGTGTACTAAAATACATATAATTTTGTACTTCTACCAACTACGCCAACACCTATCTATTCATATATTTCGTTCTACCACTACTTATACAATTTTTTTTAATTAACATATATTTAACATTACTCACTCTTCCACGGGTATAATAGCATCAAGAACATAAGTATCTTTAGAAGTTGCCGTTGGAGGAGAGGAAACTTGTCTTGTTTGCCTGACGTTTGCTCGATGATCACATTTCACGTTAATGTCCAGTTCTTTGCATTCTCGTGTACCTGTAAAAAATTGTTTAGTAATGCAACCATAATAAAATTAATTAAATATTACTTATAATAAAAAAAAACATAAAAAAATCTACGCAAAACTTGACAGGAAACAGTACTTATTTACAAATGTTAAGACAAACTCTTGAATTATAGCGGAGACACAGACACTCTCGATAAAGCTTACGTTCGATCTGGGTCGTATAGATTACAGGATTACAGGATAAATACATATGTACATCTCATCCTATTAGAAACGATGGTTTAAGTAATGTGTTGATTTATCCTATGTTGTTACAATAAATAAAAATCAACAGTTTATTAATTTTGTGTATGTCTAAGTTCTAGAAAATAAGGCACACGGAACTGATTATAATTTTGTCAGCTCCATATCAATCAGCTTAGACAGTGTAACTGATATCCCAAACACCTTTGAAAATATTATTTAATAAATAATGTCTTGGCTCGTGATGTGTNCTGTAAATAATTGTTTAGTAATGCAACCATAATAAAATTAATTAAATATTACTTATAATAAAAAAAAACATAAAAAAATCTACGCAAAACTTGACAAGAAACAGTACTTATTTACAAATGTTAAGACAAACTCTTGAATTATAGCTGAGACACAGACACTCTCGATAAAGCTTACGTTCGATCTGGGTCGTATAGATCATAGGATTACAGGATAAATACATATGTACATCTCAACCTATTAGAAACGATGGTTTAAGTAATGTGTTGATTTATCCTATGTTGTTAGAATCAACAAAAATCAACACGTTATTAATTTTGTCTAGGTCTAAGGTCTAGAAAATAAGGCACACGGAACTGATTGTAATTTTGTTAGCTCCGTATCAATCAGCTTAGACAGGGTAGCCAGAACCTACTGACAATAGTGGTACATTGCGTTACCGTGACAATTTTCGAAATATTGTAGGTTGAGGGTAAGTTATACTTATAAGTTATATTATAGTGTACTCAATATTGTAAAATCGATATAAAATATATATATTGAATTACAAATATTTTAGAGTCAAGATTTTTAATTAATTTTAAATACATTCAAATCGATTAGTTACCGTCAACGGCGTAGGAGCAGAAGCTCCAGTCCCTGTTGAGCTGGTTGATGGCGCCGCGCACCTTCTGGCGCAGCACGGCCTGCCCCGCGTCGTTGCACAGCACCGAGCTCGGGAACAACATCGAGATCTTGAACACGCGCTGGGCGGGCGACGCGGCTACAATATATTATCAATTCATTTAAATTCATATAAAAAAATTAATGTGAGGAACTTTTGTACGAGATGCAAAATATTTATTGTAAAAAGATAATTAAAATATATTTTTATTCTACTTAATTGGAGATCGAAACCACGTCTGTTATGTTTTTAATCAGACACTATCCCACTGTGCCATTACTACCGCATTTATATTATTTAGCCTTTGTTACATTAATAAGACAATAGATTCTAATTTTAGAAAATATTGGTTTCTTGCAATGTCGAATACGATTTAAACTTACGTGAGCAAGCTGGGTATACTAGGGTAAGGGATGGATCGTTTGTTGGTCGCCAGAAACCTTCTGCTCCGCAAGTATAGAAAGGCGGTACTTGTTGCGAGAACTTCAATCCATCGCGACAAGCAATCTCACAAACTTTGAATTGACCTCCGGCTCCCCAGTCGCGACATGATTGATACCCACCGAGAGGATCAGGTAATGGAGGGCAGAATTCGGCTGAAATATTAATTTTCGATTATATTTGTATACGGTATACGATTTATACTATTTTAATACATTTAAATTGACGTTAGGTAAACAAAAAAAGTTATCCCAAGGTATAATAACTCTTCTTATTTTTTAATTTTACTCGAAATCGATATTAATATGTAACAAAAAAGAACAGAGATAATATTTACGAAAACTTTAAAACTTTTTCGAATCAAAAATATTATAAAACTTACATAAAACAGTCACTTTAAATGTGCATGTGGCAGCGTTTCCAGCGGCGTCATATGCAATATATGCAATATCATACGCTCCCCAAGCAAGATTTTGTCCAGGTTTATGTCCAGATTTTTCTACTACTCGTGTTACACCAACATTGTCACTAAATACGGGCATATCCCAGTTTACTAAGGATGATCCGTTTTTGGCAATTACCCAAAGGTCACCCGGGCATCTGTCGACTCTTGGCGGCTCCTTGTCTACTTGTAAGGATTGACATTTAGCACCAGCATATCCATTTGGACACACTCTCTGACCACAATGTGATGGTACTATTCTTTCTACACCACCAATGGTATCTTCATAGCCTGCCCAAGTAAGTACTAAGCCACTATAAAGCACAGGCTCAGTTCTACAGTCTCGCACCTGCTTTTGTATTTCGTTGGTCACGTCAAGTGCCCGATTCCATATTTGTACTTTAGTCAAATGCCCTTGGAAGCCAGATTCTGTGTAAGCTTTTGGATTCTCCGATTGTGGTTTTCCCAATGTTACCCATACACTGTAAAAGTAAGAGATATTAATGTTTCAATTCAAAAATTATTCATAAATAAATAATTATTTTTATGTAACTTACTATTCTGTTAATGATTTTCCACTGCCATAACCTTCTAGTTTGCTAGCAATTAATCCTTCAGTAATAAGTGTCAATTCACCCCCATTGCTACCATCCCATACTAAAGCTACATGGTGCCATTGGCCGTCATTAACGGTAGCAAATTCACCAAAGCTCATATAAACATCTTGCAGTTCCGGGAATAGAGACACTTGCACACCATTAGAATGTGCTTGTATTATTGTTCTTCTATTAAGTGCGATATGCGAATTGCTGAAATAAGATTTTTTTTTAGAAAATACGCCATATTATATAAATATTTTTACAATTCATATCATTTATACAAACTTACCTAACACCGTATGCTGTGAAGAAAATACCACCTTCATCTTGTTGTGTGTACTGAACCCACATCGCAATAGTTAGACTGTCAGCAGATCCAGTAGCAAATGGAACTACTTGAGCTGCACTAGATCGCATTGGGTCACTGAAGTAGAGGTCATAGTCTACGCTAATGGCTGTAAAAAAAAATTGATTAATTTGGGTGTTACTACAAATAATAAAGAAACTTTCTGTACTCCTAAAGTATAAAAATTATATAGCTCACTTTTTCTGCAGTCATCGCCAGTTAGATTGAATGGACACTGACAATAAAATCTACCGGGTAAATCAATACAAGTAGCTGATGGTGGACAGGAATTTTCTTTGCAGTCAATTATATCTTCGTCACAATTTTTTCCTGTAAAGCCTGGGGCGCACATACAAGTATATCCTTCTCCTTCATCAATACATGTAGCACCGTTCTGACAGAGACCCGCTTCACAAGCATCAAATTCGTACTGACAGCCTATTCCAGTATAATCAAGTGAACATGTACAATTTAGTCCTGAGCCAAAGTCTTGACATTTTCCACCGTGCATACAAGGACTTCCAATACATCTTTCAGGGGCAGTTTCACATTGTTTTCCATCTGTTCCACTTGGGCATCTAAAAATAAATAATGAAAAAATAGAATTAATATTCGTCTCACTATTGAGAAATGATTTACTACTATTAACAATTTCCGATTACTTACACGCAGAAGTAATCTTGGAATAGATCAATACATCTGGCGTTGTTTTGGCAAGGTACATTCATGCAGTTGCCAATGTCACGTTCACATCTTTTTCCGGTCCATCCTGGTTGACAGGCGCATTTATATCCTCCTATTTCATCCTTACATGAACCACCGTTGTAGCATGGATCAGACGCACAATCATCAATGTTATTTTCGCACATTTCACCATCAAAACCATTACGGCACACACATTGATATTTATTGTCTAAATCAACACATTTTTCAGTTCCCGCCGGATTACATGGTTCAGTTAAGCATTCGTCTATAGCAGTTTCGCACTGAAATCCAATATAGCCTGGTCGACATTTGCATACGAATCCGTCCAACTGGTCTACACATGTAGCGCCATTTTGACAAGGGCCTGAGCTACAGTCATCGATAGTATGTTGACATCGTTTTCCTGTATAACCAGCTTCACAACTACAAGTGAAATCGTCAATGCCATCTATACAGCGGCCTCCATTTTCACACGGCGAAATTACGCATTCATTAATGTTTATGTCACATGACGGGCCGGTCCAACCCGGATCGCAAACACATTGATGAATAAACAATTTGTCTACGCATACTCCATGCTTGCACGGCTGGGTGGAACAAAGGTTTATTTTTTCATGGCAGCGTTTTCCCGTGAATCCAGGTGGACACGCACAGCTAAAGTCATTTACTAAGTCAGTACAAGGTGCGCCAAGTAAACAAGGTTTTTCAATACAATCATCCGTATTGGTTTCGCATAGCTGACCTTCCCATCCAGGTAAACATTCACATTTATATCTTCCTTGTTGTAATGCAGTACAAGTTGCGCCATTTTTACAAGGATTACCATTAGCTGTGCACGGATCAATCTGAAAAAAATATAAAAATCATTAATATTATAGTTGAACTCAACATTTTGTTTATCATATATATGTACATTTTGTTTAATGATTAAAAATAACTATTATGTACCGTTATATCGCAATCAATTCCAGTGTAGCCGGATCTGCACAAGCACGTGTAATTATTATAACCTGGTTCATCTTTACACATCGCGCGTTCCGGGCAAGTATCATTTCTACAATCAGATTTTTCTTCTTGACAATTAATACCACCATATCCTGTGGGACAGGAGCATCTGTACCCTTGAGGTAGATCGATACATGTACCGCCGTTATAACAAGGTTGGCTTTCACACTCATCAATGTCGATTTCGCATCTGCGTCCTGAAAATCCAGCCGGACAGTAACATTGAACTCCGTGTCCTTTCGGTACGCACAATCCTCCATGTTGACATGCGCTATTGGAACACTCCACTGGTAAGCATTCTTCTAACCCTGAAGCCCCGGTGCTTACTGTTTTCATATTTGTAGGACATTCCATACATAATGTTTGCCCTATTGAATTTTGATAGAAATTTCTAGGACACTGTGAACATGGTGCTAATCCAGTTGGTGAGTATGTACCCGATGCGCATTTTGCTCTACATTTATCTTTACCATTAGCTGCTGGCTGATAAGTGTAAGTATTAACAGGACATGCTTGACAATCTTTGAATCCTCCTAGAGGAGGTTCACCAGTATAACTGTTACGTGGACATTCTAAACACGGTACTAGCCCTGTAGGTGAGTAAGTTCCATAACCACAAACTGGTATACAATCTGATAAGTCTTTGGATCCCTCTTCTCTAGTGAACGTTCCTTGTGGGCATTTCAGACAGGAACCTTGCCGGGCTTGGTTCTGGAAAAATCCTCGAGGACACATGGTACAAGCTTTCTGTTTTTCTCCAGCAAATGTTCCAGCAGGACAGTGTACTAAAAATAAAATAGTTTTTTTAGTATAGTTTTTTTTGTATAGTAGTACATGTAGTACTTATAAATGTTGAGATATAAAATAATCATTATTGTTACTTACAACATCTAGGTACGTCATTTGTATCCATATTTAGCACTTCGCCAACGCTACAGGTGAAACCTCGAGATATCGAACTTCGTATGGCTCTCAAAGGTGGACATTGATTACCAATAGAAGAGACGTTCAAAACAGGTTCAATTAGAGCACTTGCATATGGCACAGACAGATCAAAAATAAGATTAAGCGTAGAGCCGCAAAGATCATACAGCTGAGTTTGTCTTATAGCTGGAGTTATTGCTAGAACGAAGTCCATTTTAACTACGTTTTCATCTAAAAGACTAGGCATGGCTTTTACAAAAGTAACGTTAATGTTAACATTAACAGCTGAACAACGTTGAGATAATCGTTCATTCAAAATGTTGTCGTATTGAGCGAGAAGGTCTTTGTACTGTGGTAAACAGGCGTTTGAGACTGCTCCTAAAGCGCGGTATTGAACGCCTGCTACAACATGGTATGCAGCTTGCTGAGTATCTAAAATAAATTTAAAATTCATATTATAAATATAATAAATTATTAATTAATTTTATTTTATTTATTTGAAAATAAATTAACTTTTGTTACATAATACATGTAAACTCTTTCAGACAATGCACAGCTAACAACTTAGTTTTACTTTCTACGCTAAGTAGAAGAATGGCTGTTTAGTTAAGTGATGGTGATCGACATAAAAACTTACTTTCAGAAACACAGTCGGGTACTACTGCTGTTGGCTTCCATTGACGTTTTGTTTCACAAATAAATGTCTTCACTGGTTCGCCGTCAGTAAATCGGAATCCTGGACTACAAGTAGCAATGCACTGAATTCCTCTATCACCAGGTAAACAATTTAAAGCACCATGAGCTGGAGGCATAAGTTCCCAGTCGACACAAGGAGTGGCTTGTACAGATACCTAAGAAAATATTAAGAATTTTGCTTTTAATCTATTGAATATATTTACACAAAAAAATAAAAAATAAAATAGCGAGATCAAGTATACCTGGAAGTTACACTGAGCTTTGTTTCCGTTTTTGTCTGTAGCTATAACAGTAACGTTTTCGTAGCCACGTATGGGGATGATGGCTCTTTCCGGTATAAACTTGAGGGATACCTCTCCAGAAGCGTCAGTTGCATTTATTCTTCTTCTCGTTTCATTAAAGTTGACCGAGTAACTGTCTTGTTTATCAACAAGTTCAATAACATAACTTTGTGGACAACTCAATCTGGGTGGCGTATAATCAGGTACTGTGATATTTACTTCGCAAATAGCTACGTTACCATCGAAGTCAAAAGCCACGTACCGAACAACCATATTATGGAAGACTTGTATTGGAGTTCTAAAGTGTTGGGGTGTCACTTCTAATCTAGCAATAGCACCAGAATTATCAGTAGCAGTAGGTTCAGTAAAGTTAACCGGTAAAAGGCCACCGTTTACATCAGTTTGCACAACTATAGGATGCTGAGGACAGTTTTGGAAGACCGGTGGCTCATTATCTAAAAAAATAAAATTAAGTTCCAAATCATGCAAAGACTAAACAAGTTAGAAATATATATAATATACATTATTTAACCAATTAACTTACCCACACAAGGAGAATAACCATAGTCATATCCCAGCAAAGGTTCAACAGATGGTTCATCGCAACCCATTAACTCGAATTTTAGACAAGCATTATCCATAAAACTAACTATACCCAATATAACAAATCTAGCTTGAACATATTTTGGTAATGTAATCATAGCCAATTCACCGTAATTCCCAGGATCTCGCATTGTTAAATTAAAGTTGGGGAAGTAAACGACATAGTTTTCGTTTTCAGCCTGCTTATAGAAGAACCTTATTTCCGTTGGACGACCAACAATATCTGACGTAACGACACCTTTGACAAGTATAGCTTTAACTCGGTACACTTTCCCTAAATCAACACTAACGTAAGTGAAAGCTTCTTGTTTTCCACACCACCCTGTTACAGAGTTAAGACGTATATTTTTAGCTTCATAATTAGGTCTTTCAGAAGTAGCATTAATTGCTGAATCGGGTATTCTTCCAGATGCCAATCCAAGAGGTTTTATGACTTTACACTCAGGTTCTCTCATACATGTGATGGGTCTTGGATTAATTAAAATGTATCCGGGTCTTGAGCATCCAAACAAAATTTCTGATCCCTGTTCGTAGCTTCTGGCTACTTGGATTCCGTCAGCTGGTCTACCAGGATCTTCACAAACAGGACCTTCACATCTTAAATCTCCAAAGTCCCATACTCCATTTGCTTGACATCTGACTACGTTATCATGTTTGCTTGTTTGGCCGGCAAGTTTAAAAGTATTTTGGCAGCCGAAAAAGAAAGAACTTTGGTATCTAGTATCAAGATATTGACCGTATTCTGCACCTGGTGTTGGCATTGGTATACCACAATCTTTTCTTGGGCACTGAGGCTGTGCTCCGGAAAGCCAATAATCAGGAAGACCCTACAAAAAGAATCGACATTTACCTTACAAATATACTAACATATAAAAATTATGGGCTTTTTTTATTTATTTCGTTACTATAATACAAATACAAATTATTTTGATTTAATACAAAAACTTACTGGCTTAGGATCATAGACACATTGTCTAAATGATGAACTGAGAGTATTTCTCAGTTGACGACCAGGGGATGTACAAGTTATAGTAACATTGTCCCTATATGGTACTAAAACGCTTTCTGGATCATCTCTTATAATTTGTAGACCATCGTTTTTGTCATCTGATAATGTTACGCATCGTGCATCTAGAATAAATTTGTAATTATAATAATTTACATCAAAAAATTTACGAAATATATGCAATGTAATACATGCATATATTTAATTTGCTTGCAATACATACATTGGCATTCAGGTGCTGTCCCATTCCAGTTTCCACTTGAAGTACAAAGCAAGGACGAGAATCCTGACATGACGTATCCAAAGTTACATTGAAATTCTACAATATCTCCAAAGTGATATGAACTTTTTGTGGACAAAATAAGTCCATTTTCCGGCGAAACTAGGGTTGGACACATCACCGGCACACAAGATTTATTTCTTTGATATGTATCGCCGTCCCGCTCGCCGGTTTCAGAAGTTTCAATAGCGAATCCAGCTGTACCGTTGGAAGAATAAAGCTCGTATCCAATATTGCACGCACATGAGAAGTTTCCAGGTCTAAAATTATTATTTATAATTGTTAATACATATATTTTAAAATACTTTTATACAAGATATGTAAACATTTTATACATAAAGGGCAGAAAAAGTAAACTTACGTGTTAAGACACTTTTGATCACAGCCGCCATTATTTTCAGCACATTCATTAATATCAGAACAGTCAAGTCTGGCACATCCCATAATTTCTAATTTCAAGCACGGCGCTCCAACATAATCTTGTATTTTAAATTTAACATATTGAGCTTCAATAGGCATTGGTAAGTTAAGGACTGATAATGTCGGTTCTAATATGCGGAATTCAACAGCAGTCCCGTCAGGATTGGTGTAATCTTTAAATACATCAGTCAAATCATTGGTATATTGAATTCTGATCGCAGAAGTAAAAGCAATGTTTGCGTCTGCTCTCATTACACTCATTGTTCGGAATCCTCTTATAATAGTCGGGGCTCGTAGATCAATTAAAATCCAGTTAGCACCAGCTTCAAGATTATTGCCGCACCAACCACCTCCATTGTTTAAGCGAATCATCTGTAATATAAGTTTTTATAGTAAGTATAAAAATCGAGGTGATCGCAGCGCCACTGCACAGCTTCTGAAAAATAACGCGATGGTATGTCTGTTCGTTTCTCACTCTGGAGAATAAATTATAACATATACATGTATAAATAAATGTATTCTTACTCCTTTATAATATCCGGGTTCAGAGGTGGAAGTAGTTATGGATTCATCAGGAATAGCACCATTTATTAAACCTAAATCACCAACAGGCCTACAGTCTAGGCTAGGAGTGAATCCTGGGCGACAAGGACAGTAGAAACCACCCTGAGTGTTTTTACATTCAGTTGATGTCGAATCACATTGACTGTTCGAACATTCATTAACGTCTTCACAAGTTGGTGTAGCATCGAAAATTTGATTGGGTCCACATTTTATTATGCTAGGCCCATTTAGTTTATATCCTTAAACAACAAATTTACAATTAAATTAAAAATTAAAACATATACATATACTTAATTACTACAACATATATTCTGTTTATACGTTTACATGTTCCAATGTACTTGCAATAGAATGAAGGTTCACCAGTCGCACGGTACTGACATATATTTTATATATGATAGCCTAGCAGAAAAAAAATATTTACCTTTAAAACATTGAACACGAGCTTCATCACCAAACATGTATATTCTACTTTGATCTACTATAAAGCCATTCTTTATTTCGGGAAATTTGGGACACAAAGCTTTCGAACAGTTTGGTACTTCGCCAGACCACGTGCCATTGCTCATGCAAAGAAGAACAGGTTGACCAGATCGAACGTATCCAGGTTCACATTCGTATCGAACTATAGTGCCATAGCTGCGACCGCCGCCATTTAAAATGGTCACGTTAGCATGTGGTACATCCGGAAGTGCTATGCACTGGGAAGCTAGAAACAAAAAAACGTTTAAAATTAACTAAATCTTTTATCATTTAAAATGTATTCATTTTGGTTATTAGTACATCACAAACAAGAGTTTAATCAATACCTAAACAAGTTGGAGTTCTTTCCCATCTTCCATCAGACAAACATGAGATCCTCTCAATGGGCTGTCCGGTAGGGAAAGCGAAACCAGCATAACATTGATAGGTCGCCACACCACGGTAAGTAACATTTGTTGAACCAATTGAAAAACCATTGTCGATTTGAGGTACGGGTCCACAGTAAACCTCTGAAAATAACAAAACGATACAAATTATTTATTATGACAAAATTGAGTTCTTCAAAATGCTTTGATTTCCTTCACTCAACTGCAATTCCTCAGAAAATTGTGCGGCGCTTGTGGAACGAAGTGTTTTAGCGCTCAGTCTTTGCTATATGGGGGATGGAGCGGAAAGCTAAAAAAAATGTTTCTAAAGATCAGAAATAACTATTTAATTAACTCTATTTAGCTTGCGCTGTATTCCGCACATAACAGAGTAGACAGAGGAAACCTAGTGTTAAGATACTCCGTTCCTCATTTTCCGCCGAAATCTTGACACAGCCGTCGCCTTTACAGTCGTAGGTCGGCCTCAACATATGAAAATAACTGTTAAATATTTCATATAAAGTAGATTCATTACCTTGACAACTTGGGATGTACGTAGTAGACCAATTACCACCGTCTAAACATTGAGTTGTAATTCGTGATTTTCCAGTAGCGAATTCTTGACCAATTGGACATGAGAAAGTTATTGTTGTTCCGAAAGCAGTATCTCTGTTAGACGCCAAAGCACCAATGCCAGATTGTAATGGGGGACAATCTAGAAAAAATAATCACAAGAGAAAATAACAATCACAATTAATACTATTCACTAGTAAAATTATAGTATTTTTTAATTACCTGCTGAAAAGGTAGCTTTCCAGCCAAGTCCATTATGTAACGCATCTGACATGAATCGTATTAGCATTTCACCGCTCGACGCAGTTAAAGTAATTCTTGGTTTTACAGTGAAACCATTTTCAGAATGTAGTCGTAATCCGCTTGTGCTAGAGCCATCAAATACTTGGACTACATCGGAAGGGTGTATATTAAATTCATCGAATTTTAAGGAAAGTGGTCCACCATTCGGATTTTTAATACGGTATAAGCATTCCTGGTTGTTAGGATAGTTGGCAAGGCCATACGCAGGAGATGTAAATGTCCCATTAGCTGCTATTATTGTCGCTCTACAACCTTGCGAGTATCTCATGTTAAAACCTTTTTTAGAATCACCAAGACTTGTTCGGAAATACATATACAAATGATTTGTAGTTGATATAACTACTTTTTGATTTTCTTCACCCGGTCCAGTTAACCTGGCTAGTACTGGACTAGAGGGAGTATTTCCATCCTTTATTACTATATAGTCTCTGTTCATTTCTAAATCTAGGTCTTCAATATCTAAAGAAACAATTCTGCCTGGTTGTGCCTCTATTATATACATACATTCCAAGCCTCCTGGGTAACTGTTTGGGTAGCCAGGAGAAGTTAGCACTTGACCTTGTGGCGTTGCTCTGAGAATACCACCACAGTTAGATGACTCCGTTTTCCATGAGGCACGGAAACCTTTTCTTTCTACGGATCCATCTGAACTAAATTTAATGATCATGAAATTAGAAGCAGATACATATACTTTGTTAGATAAATCTTGTTTTCCTGATAATGTTGCTAAATTGACAGATTTATCTTCAGTTCGACCACCAACTAAAATTTGAACAGTATCGAAAGACTTTTCAGTTTCAAAATCTTGGAACTGCAAAACGATATTTTGTCCTTGAGGTCCCTCTAGTGTCCATTTACATTCACTAAATGGTAAATATTTATGAGGATAGTTAGGGCTTTCGACTACATCGCCACTACTAGCCATATAGAAATGACATTCAGTAGCACAATCCATTTCATCCGACGCATCACCGCAATCATCTTGCTTGTCACATTTGAAGGCTGCATTTATACATTTTCCGTTCGAACAATGGAAGGTCCCTGTAAAATTCAATTACTATTGTACCAATTGTTTAAAACAATGAATAAATGTATCACTCTTATGCAAATAAACCTTTTGTTAATATTTTTAAAAGGACCTTTCATAAGCGTACATCTCGTAAGTGCAGTCGTAAGTCCACATTTAGTTTATTTACTTAAACAAATCTGGAATTTTTATTTTACTAGATAAAAATATTATATAGTTAGTTATTTATAGTCTAAACATACAGAATTATAATTTTGAGATTGTGTGTCTCACCTGTGGGACAAGCATTGGCTCTACACATGAAAGGAAGAAGCGTTTCACATGTTGTTAATTCCCATGACTGTCTTTCAGCAGTGACGTGAACGTCTACACATTCACCATCCTTTGGGTTCGGTTGTCTTAGATCCCAAAAGCCGGCATATTGTGACACTAAAGCCCCGGCAGCAGATTCCAGGGTATTTGTTCTAAGGTCATCTACAGTAGCTAAGCCAAGCCAGTAGTGACTGTTACTAGGACTAGATGGCACCATATATGCAGTCATATTATTTTCTGCATAGCTATCTATAACCATTAACTCGCTTCCGTACCTAAAATAACAAATAAAAGATATATTATAATAACAAAGCAACTTGTAAAATGAATCTTTTTACTTTAAACATCTAATTATGATCGTACCTTCGGCATAATTCAGCCGCCTTTTCCCAAGAATGTCTAATATTGAAAAATTTATAACAATGTAGTCCCTTTAACTCCCATCCTGAAAAGAAAACGAATTTTGATTAATTTTCTTGAAGGTAAAGGCATTGAATCAGAGAAATACATTAAATTTTAATAAAATGTATTTAAAATTACTATAAGAAACATTTAGGACGGACGGACAGAAACGGATTTTGTGTCGAGAAAATGTAAGAGTTCTAAGAAATTAGGAAACCACTTAGTAAATACAAGAAATGCTATGTAAGACTTTCTCTTTTTAAGGGCATGTTGTTTTGTGTAGAGAAAATTTTCAAGAAACGGTCACTTCGGGCATAATTATGAGTGTTCAGCAAAAGAAAGTGTAGTGTGCAGCATAGAATAATTAATCATTCTTATATGTGTTTTGTCCATACTTGTGTTTGAACTATATGTTTATAAGGAACTAGGTACTTCCCTCTTAACGACAAATAGAGCGTGTGAGTTCGTCGATCAGCGAAGACTATGTTTGATCCACGTTTCGCTACACCGCGCAACTCGATGCAACGTTTGACCTACTTATATTATAGTAATGTTTTCTGGCGAAATTTAACAAACAAAGCATTTTTTATGCTTCAAAAGGCATACACACATTTTTTAATCAACTTCACGCTGTATCCCGCACACAGCAGGGTAGGCAAAGGGAACCTAGTGTTAAGACATTTCGTTCCCCACTTTCTGCCGAATTCTGGAGGCATTGCGGGTTGAATGGCAGAACTCAACGCTGCGCTTAGCCTCGACACCAGAGCGAAGAAATGGAAATATAAATTTAAGTAAATATTTCAACTCGAGTGGGGTACGAACCCACAACCAGTTGGTTTTACAGTCACACTTTGTGCCGCTGCGCTACGACTGGCCTCACATTTTTTAATGTACAAAAACAAGTAAAGTTAATAAAAAATCTTTTACTATTATATAATAAATCAAATAAAGAATTAAAGTAATTATATAGAAATGTGATTTATTAAACCAAAGCTTACGCGTTCGATTTACAACTAATATAATTAGAAATTCGGCTGCACTGGAAAACTTCATTAAGCGCACAATTTCCAGAAGTCACATGGCAGCTAGCGTTTCATTAGTTACAAGTACCTATTCATAATGAAGTATTATATTTGAAATTAAAATCATGAACTGGTTTCACAAATAACATGAGTTTGTTCATCGATAATGTTAAGTTTCCCAAAATGCATATATCGGGCAAATGTCTAAATACATAAAATGTTTAAATGCTTTTAATTTAATATTATTTTTTAATATACTACATAGACATCTTGATACGATAATAAATATGTACATTTGTTAACAAAAAATTGTTAACAAAAAAAATAATGTCATGTGATTTTTGAATTTCTCGCCTAAAACTATAATTATTATAAAATAAATTTAAAGGTAAAAGAAAAGAAAAAAAAATCTTTAATCGATTAATTTACTCGTAGCAAATTTCAAATCACTATAACTTTATTCCCATAACGGTCATGGGTGAGTAGCACTAACTGTAACGCATCTATTTCAAGCGTCTCGCCAACACTAGAGTTCGGTGTGTGAAGTGCTCCCTTTGAGAATTTCTATCCCTGGATCTGCCGGAGATTGAATTACGAATCAACAATCCATTTGCAGACTTTGTGGTCCTCCGTATACACACATATGTTTAGCAAGGTTGATATTCAACATGTGCTATGAAGGGAGTGCTCTCCCTCGTTGCATGTGACAATATTGCCCATAATATTGAATTCCACCGAGCAACTACAGAGACGTAATCAGTATGTATTGAAACAACAATGTACCAACAGCCAATTTTGAACTCACATTATTTTGAGATATTAGGTGGAAATAGGTATATTCTTAACTCAATATTTGGTTCGAATTAAAAACGTCGAATTTTATAATTAAGTAAGATAACATTATTATAAAAGGAAATAAATTCTATGAGTAAATACTAAGCAGTTTATACATCTGGTTAAACCGGGAGCGCACCGTTACTCAACGAGAAAGTTCCTGCATAGTGACTGTCCCGTTTAGTTAAATATCACAAAAGTGTATAGTGAGTCACTAATGTATGTACCACGTCGATGCGCCTTTCACTTATGAATGAGCTTTCAAGGCTGTGCCTAACGTCTTGTTTCGACAAGATCATTGTTAACTGAACGAATACTTTGATATGGATACTATTGTACCTATTTTTGCACAAAACGATACTTCAAGCTATTATCTGTTAAAGTTTGTATTCGTATACAACATCGACAGTAGTAAGATGTAGTAAACTTAAAAATTAAAAATATTTTAGCTAGAAATTTAAATCCAGAAATAATAATCGAGGCCAGACGTGGCGCAGCGGCACAAAGTGTGACTGAAGGGTAAAACCGACTGGTTGTGGGTTCGATCCCCACTCGAGGAGGTGAAATACTTACTTAAATTTATCTTTCCATTTCCGGTGTCCCTCTACTGTCGAGGCAAAGCGCGGCGTTGAGTTCTGCCACTCAACACGCAATGCCTCCAGAATTAGGCAGAAAGTGGGGAAGTGTCTTAACACTAGGTTCCCTCTGCCTACCCTGCTGCGTGTGAAATACAGCGTGAAGCTGATTCATTTATTTTATTTTAAATTTAAATAAAACCTACAAACATCTATTGTATATATCACAATTTAATTTAGTTAATAAATAGAACAGAACTCATCCCAAATGCATTGTTGATAATTCTGCAAAATATTCATATGTTACAACTTGTAACACGAGTTACAATGCACGCCTTAGCTCGCCTTTCAGACGGTAAATATGTAAAGCTCTTCTTAGCTTCAGCAGCTCATTTTAATACTTGGAAATTCAGGTTGTGTCTGATGTAAAATACATTTTGACAGAGAATTTTCAATATGGTAAATGACCTTTTTTATTGCGTGTTGAGTGTCGGAATTAAACGCCGCGTTGTGCTTCGTTATCAAAGTGGGAAAAGAAAGTATTTAATATTTCATTTACCCAAGTAAGAATCGAATCTACAACCATCATGTTTACAGTCGCACGCTTGTGCCCCTACGCCGCAATGTCTTCAAGTACTATACAGGTAATACATAACTAGTATCTACAAGTGCTTTTTTTATTAAAATTTTATAACACAAATGTACTATTTTTTATAAGTATAATAAAAAAAAACAAATAACATGGCCAAACTTTAATAATATACAATAAATAATAACAGAAACAGCATAAAAATAGACATTAATTATTTTCACTTTAAAATATACATCGTATTCTGTATTTTCAAATACACATTTTAGACATTATAATAACCATCTCAATGCAAAACCAAGTGACCTAGATTGTGACGCCCCAAATACCATATCGTGTGCTGAGTGTGCGAGAATCATTTGATAGTTTCATCCCAAACATCAACGTTGACAATAGTTTAAATGGTTCATAGTTCTAATGTCGGTGTCATTTGCATCATATATTAACTCTTTACATTAATTTTTCTTCTTTTGTAATGGGACTAAAGCGAGTTGGGTTTAACTTAACTGTAGTTGTAATGATGAACTGTATTTTTTTTAGCTTCACGCTGTATCCCGCACATGGCAGGGTAGGCAGAGGGAATCTAGGAACCTATTGCAAGCCGCCTACACGCCGCTCCCATCAAAACACTTCGACATACCGGTTCTCGTTCCGCACTTTTCGCAGAATTCTGGAGTATTTTTTTTTAATGCGGAACTCAACGCCGCACTTTACCTCGTTACTACAGCAAGGAAATGAAAATATTAAATATTTCATTTCTTAATGGATTTTATTTTTTTATACATTGCATTTTATATCAATTTAGTAATGATAGTGAGCTAAAGTGCATAAAATAATTAATTATCAACATTAAATAAATCANTTTAAGTAAATATTTCATCTCCTCGAGTGGGGATCGAACCCACAACCAGTCGGTTTTACAGTCACACCTCGTGCCGCTGCGCCACGACTGGCCTTAAATAAATATATACATTTTCAAATTTTAATCAAAATTGGAAAAAAAATATAAAAGAGGTATAAGAACAGTATATCGGTCATGTTATATCAACGGGTAAAGTAATTGGAGCCAGAGTTATTATAAAATTTAGATATACGATAGCGGTAGTTGATCAATTGATCATCGTGGTTGCTATTAAGTTCTAGGCCAGTAGGAATTACACCAGTTCTTTATAAAGTATAAACTTACAGGAAGATACACACGTTTAAGTAATTTTTTTACAATGGAACTTTTACCTTAAATCCTGTTCGTTACGACAAAGTTAGTAGAAGAATAAGAAGACAAGAGGCAAGAAACAAGATGGACAACTTTTAAGTAAAAATGTAAAGTCAATCGTTTTCAAAAAGTAACTTTTATCCTATTAACAGATTTGAATATGTAATGAATGTTCGTAAATTGAAGGCGATGAAGATTATTTTTAAATTTAATCACGTTTCTAATTCCCTAAGAGAAATTCTTGTGTTTTAACAAAGTGTGCTAGACATCTCATCTGGAGTATTAGCTTGAAACTATCTTGTGCTTTCGTGCAGGGCATGCTAGCAATGCTTTTAATGTGTGCAGTACAACGGGATGTAAGTAATTGCCTTTAATGTCGTTACACTTATATAATTGTAAAAATATATTTGCTGTAAATTTATGTATTATAAAAACTATAGTAAAAGCTAAGAACGATCAAAAATTAACTATTATTTGACAAAATTCAACTTCGTTTGGTTAACACTCAACCAATCCTGGATATCCATAAGAGAATTTTTAACGCCTAATTGAATTGCTTTACTGCTATTTTTTAACGAGGAAACTTCAGGTTTTTGTTGAGATTCTGAATTGTAAACGTTCGGCCCCAATTAGTTTTAAAATAACACGAGCGAGCTAGTGGTTAAATTAAAGCGTAAAAGGGTAAAAATATTTTATTTAAGAAGAAAATCTTTTCATTTGACTTAAGTAAAGAAAACAAACATCTTTGCTTTTTCTTTTATCTTATAATCATTTATATTAGTTTGAGCTCTCAAAGGATCAAATTTACCAGTACTACTTATTGTTGTAGTGGAAAGTTTATTTCCTAAACAAAGACAATGGCATGTATGCAGTTTGTGAACTATCGGGCACTAAGCAAAAGTTGCCTCGACATCTGGTGAATCAATTGGACTGTCTTAACAAGTGAAGCGTACAAATGTTTCCCCATTATTTTGTTCTTGTGGATGTGCATTTTCTCTTTAAAATTTATGTTAAACATTCTTTATTAGAAAAAAAAATCAGCTTCACGCTGTATCCCGCATTTAGCAGAGTAGGCAGAGGGAACCTAGTGTAAGTCCCCACTCCGTTCCCCACTTTCTGCCGAATTCTGGAGGCATTGCGTGTTGAGTGGCAGAACTCAACGCCGCGCTTTGCCTCGACACCAGAACGAAGAAATCTTTTTTGTTAGAGATGCCTTGATATTCTCAAAATTTAACTTCTAGGCTGTTTTAAATAGTACCTAGATAGTCTAGGAAAGACTAAAGATTTCTAGATTAAGATATAAAATGTTTTCGATTTTTATTATAATAATACGTACAGAAATAACATTTGTAAATGTTTGTGATTTATTACGTAATTTATGCTCAATTTTTCTTGGAGAATGTATTATTAGAACGTTAAGCTTGTCGTGACATCAATATATCTGGGACATCCATCTTTGAATGGCGGTTATTGATGTTATAGTATGATGAATTGCTAAGCTCTTGATTATAATATGCTTTTTTAATCTTGAAGATATCGATGACATTATTTAAATATTGTGAAAGTTTATCTGCGTGCATTAACGTTTAACATGCAAAGATACTAAAAGATTTTCTTGAAAGTTACTAATGAAAGAGCTATCCATTTGGGTATTTATTGTTATGTCTATTTAGATATTAATTAACTGTTGGCTATCAAATTAAAATTCATAAATTTAACTCGATAATTAAACTTATGTATTCTTTTGATCATTATCCTATAGGTCTTGGCACTATACTTGTTTCTTTTGACATAAAAAAATATATTCGTTCCATATTTATGATTAATAGTACTAGTATAATAATAATATAAGTATTAGACACTAAAAAGAAGTTTAAAATTTATCATACTTTATTAAAATAATATATTCATGTTTCAAGAAGTATTTAAGTTTAATTAAAAAAAAATTGTAATTTCTTCTTAAACTTGATTCACGTGTTATATCTAGACCTAGTAGTTGTCTCGAGAGGCAATTTCCTACTATTAATTATGCGGTTGATGAAGATCCCTAGGACCGACGACCCGCGTAATTTATTTTACCCTAACAGACTGTCTTAACACTGTTAGGAAAATAATATTAGTATGTATGTAAGTATGCCATTTATTACAAGATGAATGAATGTTAAGTCTTAAATGACTCGTTAGCTTTAACATTTTCCTGAATGTACGGTGAAGAAGGTGAATGGTGGCGGTGGTGGTGGTGGTGCTGGTGGTAGTGGTGGTATTGCTAGTGGCGGAGGCGGTGGTGGTGGCGATGGTGGTGATGGTGGTGGTGGTGGTGAATAAATTTGAAGTGAAAGAGGTATCAACTTTTTTTTACTCTTTTACATCTTTGGCTATTGATATCTACTTTGAAATTATTTGACGGACAGTTTATATCGATACCATTTTATTTATATCATTTTTAAAAATTGTTTCAAGTTAGCTATCTATATATTTGTAATCGAATAACTTATGCATTTCAATATCGAGGTTCAGTCTAGAGCATACGAGTTTAAACGCTCGAGTGCAATGAATCTTGAAAACTTTCCGAATGGTTGAAAAGTCTCACGTTATATTTGCGATACATTATGAATGAGTGAACATTCTTGGTGTAAAATAAAAATTTACCAACTCTGTGGCAATTTTGTTTTAAAATATTTTAAACTTGTTAGAATACAATATTATTCTTTTAAATAAAAGTACAACTTTAACACTGTAATATATTTGGGAAGCTTTCAGTTTATGAAAGTCGAGACTAAATTAATAATCATATTTAGATTCCAGCCAAAATGAGCAAATAAAAGTTTTATCATGCAGTGGCATGTAGTTAGGAAAGTTAAATAAATATTATACGTGTTACTTTATGAAATACTAATCCATAAAATGTTTAAAATGTAGTATGTAGTAACTTAAACTAAACTTAACTTAGCTTCACGCTTTATCCCTTGCGGGGTAGTCAGAGAGAACGGAGCGCCAAACGCTACGGTACGGTAGTATGTAGTATTTTCTCTTAATAAAACAGTGTATCGTTTTGTTAAAATTCATAGTATTTTTTTTTAATAATCTGTCTTTTTGCTTTACTAAATTCAATTTAGATGTATAATTGTTTGAATATACATATACTCATAAATTATTTTACGGTGTGTGTGTAATATAAATAACATTTAAACTTACCATTTGGACACGTGAAGAGGTTACCCTGTAAATAAGAAAAACAATTATATTATCAAATTAAATAAATTTAACTAAGAATAAGACATTCTTAAGAACTAACATAGAAACTTTAATACCGAAGCATTTAAGAAATTTAATTTAACATAATATATTAGTGATATGCGGTTCCTAGAATCGGTATAGAGGACTAGAAGTGGTGATATCTAGCATTTGGAGCGGCTTGCCAAACAGGGAAAGTGAGATCGAGGCCGCCCGCCATCCGTGACCGCATTCAGATATATTGAAACTAACAAATGTTACGGAACAAATTAATTGGATTGAATGTATAATGCTATTGTTTAAACGCTGCTTCGATTATAACGAGTTTTTAATAGGTTGTATTTATTATTTTAGTGTTGGTCAATTGTCGGTGCGTATGGTGGTTGCTTTACAGGTATGTGAAGTGATATACCATATATTTATACTGTTATATAAATAAATAAATAAATCAGCTTCACGCTGTATCCCGCACACAGCAGCGTAGGCAGAGNATATATATATATATATATATATATATATATATATATATATATATATATATATATATATATATATATATATATATATATATATATATATATATATATATATATATATATATATATATATATATATATATATATATATATATATATATATATATATATATATATATATATATATATATATATATATATATATATATATATATATATATATATATATATATATATATATATATATATATATATATATATATATATATATATATATATATATATATATATATATATATATATATATATATATATATATATATATATATATATATATATATATATATATATATATATATATATATATATATATATATATATATATATATATATATATATATATATATATATATATATATATATATATATATATATATATATATATATATATATATATATATATATATATATATATATATATATATATATATATATATATATATATATATATATATATATATATATATATATATATATATATATATATATATATATATATATATATATATATATATATATATATATATATATATATATATATATATATATATATATATATATATATATATATATATATATATATATATATATATATATATATATATATATATATATATATATATATATATATATATATATATATATATATATATATATATATATATATATATATATATATATATATATATATATATATATATATATATATATATATATATATATATATATATATATATATATATATATATATATATATATATATATATATATATATATATATATATATATATATATATATATATATATATATATATATATATATATATATATATATATATATATATATATATATATATATATATATATATATATATATATATATATATATATATATATATATATATATATATATATATATATATATATATATATATATATATATATATATATATATATATATATATATATATATATATATATATATATATATATATATATATATATATATACTTATATTTTTTTCTTACAGTTTCAAGTCCAGAGAGATGCAGCCACTGTTCTTTATTTTCTGCACATTTTAAAGATATTTTGTGTTAGGATTTGAACCCGTGCCTTCTTGAATGTTCGTAAAGTAGGACATATTATATAAATAGTGATGTTATTTTAAAAAAAGGTCAATTTAAAATTTTTTGACGTATCAAAATTTTCTATAAAATTACAAAAAAAAATCTTTTGTTTTAAATATACAAATATACAAAAATAATAATATGAAAATATAAAAATTACATTTCAATTTGTCTGTAAACATTGTTAATATTTTACTATAGGCTCTACAATATGACGTTGGTGTTATTTTAAAATAAAGGTATTATTTGGGGCACGCTTTGAATATAACATACGCTAACGATAGGATTTATTACGGTGAGTTGGACACAAGGGGAATCCGCCTAATGTGAGCGCCCGCCCTAAATTATGATGTAACCTGTATGTAACAAAATAACCAACTGAGCAATCCTATTTGCTTATTTAAACGTGACATCTTTTATGTGATTTAAAGAAGGGAAAAGGTTGGTATTTTTTTGAAGATTTAGGGCTTTTTAAAATGAATAAATTATTTAGTATTTATTTTTCGTCTTTTTTCAAAAACTTTCTTACAAATTTTGTATATTCAACATCGTGTTTCATCTGAAGAAGAGCAAATGAAAATTTTTAAATATAATATTTTGTATGGGGTGGGAATCGAATCCACAAATTTCTCGATTAAAATCAGACGTCACGTCGCCATTGTGCCACAATGGTCAAAATAATTAAATTATTATAATTTTTTAAAACAATTACATTTAACGCTTAATCCGTAATAGAGCGATAGTATCATAAAGAGACAGCTTTAAATAGAATGAAGATACTTTGAAAATATGAACATATAAAACTGAATAAATTTAACGGCAATTGGCTCATTTTTATTATTTTGAATTTCGTTTGCAAGCAACCCCATAGAATTAAATTTGAATCTTTCATATGACATTACTGAATAATGTGAATATAATTTACATACAATTGATAAAATACGAAGCAATAATAAATATTATCATAGTAGGTCATGATACATCATGCAAAAATTAAATATATATTCATTATACTAAAATATGCTAAAATCTCATTGAGCGCAACTATGTGCTAAAGGTACCACATGTTAGTGTTCAAAAGCATTTTATAAATTACTTTAGGGAAGTCCCAGGGATACCGGTGGAAGTTTAGGGTTATAGCGAATAATTTCGACATAGTTCTGGATTCTGTATTAAACTTTCGTATTTAGTTTAATGCGTAGAAATGAAATTCAAAATTCACAAGTTGTTAAGATATTTAAATTACGTTTTGCAAATTTTATTTAATAATATGAAAATCTATATTTTATTTATTTGAGGCCAGTCGTGGCGCAGCGGCACAAAGTGTGACTGTAAAACCGACTGGTTGTGGGTTCGATCCCCACTCGGGGAGATGAAATATTTACTTAAATTATACACCAGAGCGAAGAAATGGAAACATTTCCATTTCTTTGCTCTGGTGTCGAGGCAAAGCGCGGCGTTGAGTTCTGCCACTTAACACGCAATGCCTCCAGAATTCGGCAGAAAGTGGGGAACAGAGTGTCTTACACTTTCCCTCTGCTTACCCTGCTGTGTGCGGGATACATCTATATTTTAATAATGTTTTTTAAAATTAATTTATGAAGAGTACATACCTCTGACAAAGCGGGCGAGATGAGTAATACAAGCGCGATGACACCCAGTGCCGCCCGACACCTTATCAACATCGTGGCTCTGTAATAAAAGAAAAGTATATATTAATTATAGATGAAACAATCTCCTGACCAAAACACACTGATGACTACACGAAGGAAAAGAAACATTTAATGAACTTTTTAGGGTAGGGATTTTATTATTTTTAGGGTTCCGCATTCAAAGGGTAAAACGGGACCCTATTACTAAGATTCCGTTGTCTGTCTGTCCGTCACCAGGTTGTATCTCACGACCGTCATAGTTAAGGAGTTAAAATTTGTTAGGTGATGCATTTATTTTGCCGCTATATGGACAAGTACTAAAAAAGAGGATAAAACAAATATTCAACAGGTTCTACCATACAACAAACGTGTTTTTTTGTCGTTTTAATACATGATTGCACGGAACATTTCGTGCGTAAATCCTTCTCGCACTTGGCCGGTTTCTATTTATTTAAGAAATGTAGTAGATACCTTGTTATTATAATACTGTAGTAATATTAAAGGAAAAGCTTTGGTAAACAATTGGAATAAATGAACTATTATAATAACTATGTTATGATAAATTATTATAATTAATAACATATTAAGAGTAATAATTTAGTTAAATAATGCTTGAATTAATTAAAACATGATTCACAGTAAAAGCTTAAAGGACTGTTACATAGATTTTATGATAATACTATTATTAAATAATTTATGTACATTATTACATTCCTGTGAAGTAATAAAAATATATTTTGTAGTCAATTCGTATACACTTGTTACTTTGAACACTAATTAACCTTACATAAAGATCGCTTACCTTAGAGCAATTTGTCTCTACACGAGGTTCAATAGAGGCGCAATAAACGTACCATTTTAGGTTTAGTAATTAAGCGGGTTTCTATCCTAGTTTATTTTGTGAAACTTTAATGTATTTGTAATATATTTTTTATTACAGTCAAATAGAATTCTTTTTTTTATTTATTCTTGTAAGTGAGAAATATGAATACTTATTAAGAAAACATATAAAAATGTGAACGTAGCGGGATTTGAACTCGCGCCTCTTCGAAACCGTTTTAAGTGTGGAGTAACACTTTAAAAAATGTAAAAAATGAACTTCATTCATCAACGTAAGCTTTCTCACTGGTATTTTGTTTTGTGGGTACATGTATAGTTAACCTCATTTGCAAGTAGTTTCGCAAAGTAAACGTCAAATTAAGAAAATTGAGTGACTCATACTAACTACTGACGGCTATCTCGCAAAAATGCTCAAAAAGTAAAAAAAAATTAAATCAAATTATATCAGCTTCACGCTGTATCCCGCACACAGCAGGGTAGGCAGAGGGAACCTAGTGTTAAGACACTCCGTTCCCCACTTTCTGCCGAATTCTGGAGGCATTGCGTGTTGAGTGGCAGAACTCAACGCCGCGCTTAGCCTCGACACCAGAGCGAAGAAATGGAAATATAAATTTAAGTAAATATTTCATCTCCTCGAGTGGGGATCGAACCCACAACCAGTCGGTTTTATAGTCACACTTCGTGCCGCTGCGCCACGACTGGCCTAAGTAAAAAAGTGTCAATATAAATTATAAATATTTTACTACAAACAAGTTCATATCATCATTATAAACATTTAATATATAAGCGGTTTCTTATTAACTTATTAAAGGTGTTCCTAGCGACGATAAACATGCTAAATTGGTGTGTTTAAGTATCTACATAATTTACAAAACACGTAACATTTATATTTATTAATCTTCAAATTCGAATTAATTAATCTATATAACAAGCAATTTACGCCAGTCGTGGCGCAGAGGTATATGTGACTGTAAATGCGACTGGTTGTGGGTTCGATAACTACTCGAGAATGAAATATTTATTTATATTTATATTTTTATTTCTTCGCTCTGGTGTCAAGGCAAAAGCGCGGGGTTGAGTTCGCCACCCAACACGCATTGCCTCCATAATTCGGCGGAAAATGGAGAACGGAGTGTCGTAACACTAGGATCCCTCTGCCTACCCTGCTGTGTGCGGGATACAGCGTGAAGCTAACAAGCAATTAATCGCCCTCCCAAAACAATAGCTCGTAGGGCTTTGCAAATTTGTACTTAAAATAAAACATTTGCGAGCATTTCGCAGTCACGTACTTTACTAATGGGCTTTTAAAGAAGCAGAATTCATTAGGTGGCTTACCCAAGTCGGAACGAGGGTGGTTTTCTTAATGTTCTATTGTGCTTGGACTGTTGCGTGTCACTAATAATTATAAAATTATTTAAATAACGGCAATATATATTATATATATTTTTATTTTGAAGTATTTAGGTTTCTATTTCATATGTTACCTACAATAGAAAAAAGAATATTTTTAATAAATATTATAAAGTACATTCTAACATTCATACGTTTTCACACAAAATATTAAGAATAAAATGTACGTGCATTTACAAAGATTTTTAGAAACATTTTAGATGTAACAGATATTTCCGTTTTCCAACTCAATATATTTTTATGTATCAAGTAACCTATTTTTACCATTTATGTAGAATAACAACTACTAGATACGTTTCTTTATTAATATCTTGCATCGTTACCTTCCGTAATTTAGTGGTCAAACTATTAATGTACAAATTTTGGATAATTATTAGTATTGGATGACATAGTATTAAATTTAGAGATTTTGTTTTCTTTGAAAATCTTTAGTTTTTCTAGGTTAGTGTACCTATATATATTAAGAATATTGCTTTTTTATTAGAGACACATCTTAACTTCATTTTGGTACGTAACAGAATGAAAATAATTTTGTTTATAAATCCTCGTATTACACATTTAGGTAAGTATTTAAAATAGTTTGAAGTTATAAGAGCCTTAAACTGCCGAAACTATGGACACTTACCTTACTAGCTTGAAAAACAGTACAAGCACAGTTTTATCCTTTTAATAGAAAACCTGCTGGCTAACCTTTGTATTGGGTAAACTTAATCATCTAGTGATTTTTTATATATTTCTAAAACTTGCTAAGTATGCTCATACTTTAAAAAATAAAAATCTATACAATGTTTCATTTTTTATATACACTTCATTCATTCAACAATTTAAAAAAATATATTCTCAGCTCTTAATAATGAGTTTCATGTTTCCAAATGATATATTCACCCTTGGCGGTTATGAAATATTCAGTAAGGATGTAGAATAATATAATAATATTAGTTTAGACTCGGTTATTTATTTATAATTTTTTTGCAATAGCATATTAAGCATAAGATAATTATGGAAGTACAGGAAGCTTGCTTTACAGTCGACGTCAAACTTCGATAAATCATAATTGCAACTGTAGTTTTTCTCAGATATTTAAGTGCACAACGTTTTGCAAGAAGGGAAGTTGTATATCAGAGATATTTAATAAACGGATGTTATAAAAATTAGGTAATGCTATTTAATACAAATTTACTTTTGTTAAATGACCTTATATTTGTGTTAAAGATGTTTTCGCCATACAAATTTGCAATATTAACGAACAAATATTATAAAATATCTTACGCCTCATTTTTAATATTATAATTTTAGATTAACAAAAAGGTTTCATCAATTTCTTATTAATAAAAAAATCTAAAGTCATAATTTAAAATCTATTGAAATAATGTATATATACGAAATTACGCTATTTGAATACTAAGCTATATTGAGATTTAAGTATTGGAAAAATTATTATAATCTAGAAAATTCATAATTATTTCAAGGTTTCTTATACTTTATACAGTGCATTATTATAAATTTACTAAGTAATTACTTACGCTATAATATAAAAATATGTAGGAAGATTTCTCTGTAACTTTAGTTGTAAATTTTCAATAGTTTAAAATTCAGATATATTTGTATTTACGTTATTTTATTAAAAATATATATTATTCTCGTGTTGAAAATATACATAATATGTACGTATAATTTATTATCAAAATGTCAATTGTCAAAAGCGCGGCACGTCATCATAATTTGGCGGGAATCATATTTTTTTTTTAATTGAATTATATTTTATTGATAATTGCCAGCCAGTAATATAAACAGAAAATCTTTATGGTATTATACAATAAATAATATTAAAATCAAATAAAAAAATAACAATAATAAGTAATACTATAATTATAAAATAAAATATATATATATATATATATATATATCTGGGAAAAGTTGTAAAAATTATTTAAAAATATCCGTAGCTCCGTGAAATAGTGTTGAAGCGCACTATTAGAAGACAATAGAGGCAATTCTCATACACCGTGAGAAGAGGCCACGAGGGCATATAAGAAAGACATGACGAATCATTAGGAAGTGCCTCTGTTGTAGCTTTTATTTCCTATATCTCGTAATGTTTTACAACCCAATTATAGTAAGACACGACAACAGCTATGGCATCAAAATATTTTGTTTATGTAATGTACTTAACTATTAAAGTTAATATAACATCTTTATTTTTTCGCATCGTCATATCGTAGTAGTCATATATTAGGTAGTTGATTTTGAGAATACAATAATATATAATTTTGGCATATTTTTCATAATAAATATATGTAGATATATATTTGTCCTAAACCCCGTTACAGTATATACAAAAATTAGTACGAGATGTAATTTTTAATTGACCATTGTCATAATGAGAACATTGCTCAAAAGTGACCTCCTTATTCTATATTATTGCACACTAAATGTTTAGAAACACCTGTAATCTCTCACGCTTTTAAATTAATGCAAGGCAAATGAAGATAACATTTTTCCCGTTTTTGTTGAATGGCCGGTTTCAGCTCGCTTTTTATTTACATATGTAGCTAGTCAATAGAGTTCTTTGTATCAGTTAGGCAACGTAACCATCTTAGTTATTGTTTATAAATTAAATATTTATACAATTTGGAATATAACATATAATATAATCTTCATCATTCTTTAATCTTTAAATAGGCGTCGTATAAGAAAAATTTATATTTCCGTTTCCGTGATAATAAACGAAGATTTACATAATTATAAACATGCAAAAAATTCTTTCAGGTTATTGTCGTTTCTGTCTTTTTTTAACTTATCACATCATGTATAGTTTTTTTAGGTTCACACTATATTCCGCACATAATAGGGTAGGCAGAGGGAACATGGGAACCTAGTGTCAGACATTCAATTTCAATAAAATTTAATTAAAATGCATTTCACCTTGAAAACTTTAAAGCAACTTTCATTCTTAATGTTATTTTAAAAATAAAATATCCTTGATTTTTCAATAAATGATGTAAAATGTTACATTTATCATTCAAAAATCAAAAAAATCACCTTCACGTTGTATCCCGCACATAGCAGGGTGGGCAGAGAGAACCTAGTGTAAAGACACTCTGGAATTTTTCGTACGTGGTACTAATAAATATAATTTATTTCTCCGAATGGGCCCACAACCGTCGCGTTACAGTCATACCCTTGTGCCCCTGAGACCAATTAATAGTTTACTATAAATATAATATAAAAATATATATATTAGAACTAAATATTTCCAAAGCAAGTAAAACAGTTTTCATTTTAAATAATAACCCAGTAACTTAATTTAGTAGCTACAGTGCAATGATCTATAAGAAAATGATGTCATAATCCCAATATAAATTAAATTACTGTTTGGAAATTGGAATGTATGTCAATGGTTTCCGCTATTAAACATACAAGGACAGGTTACAACGGGACTCTAGATTACGTTGTCTCGAATATTAATAAACGTTAAACGAAAATCATATGTTTATTGAAGCACTACTGAAATCACCGTTAGGAAGTGTAAATATTTTTCTTAGTAATAACAGTTCTTTCGGACGCATCGTGTCTTCGATGTCAACTGCTAATTCAAAGATAACATCGTTTAGTAACGATTGCGTAAATTGTGAAAGCAACAATTTGGTAGTTTGTCCAGTTCTTGATAGGTAACTTCATAATAGTTTTTATTATCTTGTCTTAGATTTTGGGTTTTTACCGCAGCGGACTGGGAACTTTTTTTGGGATCCAAAAATGGAAAAAATATGGCTATGTCATTGTATTCCGCACATAGCAGAGGGATCTTGTGTTAAGACACTCCGTTCCTTATTTACATACGAATTCTGAAGGCTTTGCTCGATGAGTAGCGGAATTTTGCGTCGTTACCAGTGCGATGAAATGAAAATATTAAATGTTTCATTTCCTCGAGTGGAAATCAAACACACACCTATCGCGCCTACAGTCATACGCTTGTTACCCGACGACCCACGACTGGCCTCAAATGATTAATTATATTTTATTTAAATAGACAACATATTTACTTGTGTTAGTTATTTTATTTTACATTGTATAACATTGTTATTATTTTCTTTCTATTATAATACTAAAGGTTAAACTATAGTGCGACTTCATTCATTTCAATGTTCTAACTAAAGACCTAGATATCGGCTATGTTTTATTGTATGCAAACCCACATAATACGTAGACAACAAGAATTCACCGCTCAATAAACACAGTTGCTGGAAGCATGCCACCAATTGTAAACCGTAGAACGGCTGACTTTACTTTATTTTATTTCATTTTACTTATATTAAAACATAAATGATAATAATTTTCGATTTCGTGCCCAATATTTCCCGTATAATAACCGTAAAGAAAAATTTGGGGCATTTTTATAGATCAATTTGTTGCAGGTAAACGGGATAGTTTATTGTATTACGTTTAAAACGTTTTATTAAAAAAATTCTCAGGAAAAATATCGTGTTTTATTTTCCAGTACCTACCATATTTCAAAGGCGACATACATAAGTCCCTTCTTCACTTCAAATAGCGACACAGTAGTGTAGTAAAACCTAAGGCCGAGCTGTTTTGGTTGGTCTACAATTTCACAGAGCTTTTCGATATTTATATGTTTTATAACAATATTTTCTGAAGGAAATATTGTTATAATATTTAATATAATATATATTATTAAATGTGTATTAAATTTCAACGTTAACAATATATTTATAAATTTAATACTTTTAATATTAAAACTATTTTCTTGTGACTTGTATCTCTTAACGACCGACTCATCGAATCGGGCGCGGTGTACGGATCTCATACAACGATGTTAATGAGAAAGTCGAGTAGTGTTCCGGACAATCAATAGCGATAGGTACGCAGCCAATGCTTGTGGAATGGACGGACGGTGAGAACTGCTTATTGTATATTCACTTTCACATTACACACGTGGCTTTACAAATTTAAGATGTGATTCGTGGAAAGTGAGAGGCTTCACTTTTTCTTTGCTTAACATGTTTAAACGACATGCCAATACTACCCGAGTACGCAGATCGGATATCCGACAGGTCCCTTCGGCAATCGAAAAACCATTTACCTGGAAAGATAAATATGAATATCGTTATTAATGCGGATCGGGATACTCTTGCAGAAAATCAGATATATCAGAACGTTTATTGTGAATTTTATTGGACAATAAAAAAATAATATAAGCTTCAGCTTGTAATGTAATTTTTTCCTTATTTTGTGTATTATGTAGGTACATTATCATAGAGGTACAGAAGCATGGCATAAATTATAATATTATACTTTTGTTTATAATATAATATATTATTTTTAATACCTACTTTGTGGTTTTGCTTGGGAATTCTCATCAATAATATAAGTTTAAGTATATAGTAAATAGTCTCATATAAATGTTATTTAAATGTAGTAACAAACTGCCCCTTATTGTAATGTATAATTGCTATATATAAGCACACAGACCAGATATCTAGCAATAGTGAAAGGTTTTTTTTTTAAGGTAAGCCAGGGTGATATATAGCTATAATATCATATAATAAATAATAACGTTGTGTTTTATTTGCTTTTTAAAAATCGCCAATTTAGTAACAATCGTTAAGATGCTAAGTTTGATTCCCTAAATTATGTTAATTCATTTATTAAAATTCTTGTCGCTTACTTTAAGTCGCGAGACGGCACTATGCGTATACATATAATTGACTCTGCTGTAAGAGTCAATATATAATAGTTTTATATCGATAAATGAACCAAACTTTAATATGGCGTTACGACGGTTTTATATGAAAAAAAAATACTAAGTGAAGAAAAACATCTTTACATAAGGACAGGAAAAAAGACAGAAAAACATTTTTACACAAGATATGAAGAAACATAAATGAAATTAATATATCAAAATATTGTTTTATAATTATTATTTTAAAATATAGTTTTATAGGCATATATATCTATATACAAGGCACATTAAATAAGTGTACAGGCGTAAAATTATATACCTACTCATAATTTAAAATGCACTTATTTATAAAGATGTCGCACTAATTTACTACATTTATTTAATCTCTTAATAAAAACGTTAAAAAGAAAAGTAGAACAGAGTTAATATAAATTTTCACGCTATTTGATCACAAAATTGCGGAAACTAGTTCAAATAACATTACCACTGCATTAGATGGCATAACCACGGTAAGATGGTATAAGATTGTAGGACCATAATTACTTCTTAAGAAATAATTTATATATAATTTTATATTATCATATTAGACCATTCATTACACGAACGATATTGAAATTCCGGAAGAAAAATTAAAGTCAAGTACTACTTAAATCTTTCAAAATATAAATATTTGTTTGCATGTTCGGTTGGTAAACACGTTCCGGCGTTTCATTCTTCGTTTAGCGCAAAGCAAACAGAAGTTAAGAAAAGGAAAAAAATAATTAAAACCGCTTTCGTTCTCTGTTTGCGAATCGTTTGTGATGATGGGTTGGAAAGTTAGCACAGCGCCGTACGTGCTTTGATCCATTGAAGCCGTCCACATACCACAACACACATACATACATACGTGACGGACGGACACCTAATACGGAACACCTCATTGTCAGTGTCACTCGTACGTTGACTGTTTTACAGTTACCGCCATTTTCAATCCCCACCAGGTATGGGGCTCGACGCGTCTTCCATATTCATATTCAATTTCGAAGTGAAAAGGTTGAGGTTTTAGTTTTGTCACGAATGAAAAGATGTATTATATTCATAATTGAATGTCAACGGTTAGTTTGTTCGACGGTGTTTCTGCAAGTTTGTTTTAAATGTTTCAAAAATATATTTTAAATAAAACCAAAAACTCGACTGAATACAACTAAAAAGAAAAAAAAACAAGCCCAATAATTCATTAGGATTAACAGACGAGACCTTTTCTTTTCCATTTCCCATTTCAATTTTACATATATTTCTAATGATGGTTTAATCGATTAAAGAATAAGTTCCGACTGTTAATTTTAATGATTTTTGTTTTATTTTAGTTTTATATATTTTTTTATTTTACATTTTTTTTGTTACGATTTATTAAATTCGAATATATCTTGTATCGTAATTATTTGAATCCACTTTCACAGTCCATTAACAGTAGCCTACCACTGTTACTACACTCGAGTAATTAGAGCACACAATTGAAACACAAATATATCTATTGGAATACTTATAACAAGTGAAAAATAAGAAAAAACCACTTTAATCCGTTATATGTTAAAAATAATGAAAAGAACCTTACAATAATTTTTGAATACCTATTCAACGATACCTGACTGACACCTAACTGACGACGACTGACTACATTTCCGATTTTTTTTTATTTTGAGAATATGGTGAATGGCTGTCTCTATAATAAATTTTGATTACTATCATGTCTTTAGTGACACTCGCAACATTAAGACGAAACGATTGACGTAAGAAGCAGAAAATTGGCCAAGGCGTTTATTCTCTACAACGCCACATAAAAACACACATGCATACATACATAGATTGATTAACACATTACCCTCCTTTGCGTCGCGCAGTTAGGTAAAAAATATATTACACTAAACAGTTTTAAGTCCAATAATAAACTTAATTCCCATTCGTAAGGTCGAGAGGCTTAACGAACTTAACAAGTAATTACATTGGGAAGGGCGAGCGTCGGTCTAGGTAGATGTTACCGCAGTAAGGCAAAGCTGAAACACGAGTTTAAGGAATTTTCTCGGTCACTAGATGATTTTTCCAATTTGACCCGAGAATTTCAATTATTTTAGATATATTGTTACAGTGATTGTTTTTCGTTTTGTCAGTTATTGAGCGTTATATTTAGTTTAAAGTGAAGTGAGGATTGTTTATTATACAGGATTAATTATAATCGTGTAGGGACTCAAGCGTGTAGGTTCGATTCCTACTTGGGGAAATGAAATATTTAATATTTTACTTTCATGGTCGGGTACCCGCTACTCAACACGCAATGCCTTGAGAATTAGGCGGAATGTAGGGAACGGAAGTGTCTTAAAGGGAAAGGTGTCTCTTAACGCCAGGTTCCCAGGTTTCTTCTGCCAGTGCGTGATACAGCGTGAAGTTAAAAAAAAAAATAATATTAAATATTAATCACTGATTCTTGAATCTTTAAAGAAGGTCAACTCTTAAGAGACTTGCCTGTTCCGAGGTAAAAAATCTCGTTAGAAAATGGGAAGTCAACAACAGTCCACAACTGGTTGTATAAGTCTTGCTCTTAGTAGTATTTCTAGTTGTTGAACACGATTTTTAATATTTCATGCTTATATTGTGTAATGCTTCGTTGTTTCGGCGGCTTTACGGCTACACCTTACATTATCGTAGTACGTACCTTTATAATAAAATATTGGAGGGGAATGGAGAAACGTAACAAAACAACTTATTTAAAGATTTTTACGGTCACCATGCATGTTTTATAAGTAAATTTCAAATGAAGTTTAAGTGTAAATGAAGTTAAGTTAAGGCAAAATTTCTTATTATTATTTTATATTATATTTTATTATAAATGCTACTGCGTGTACTGCACTTGCGTTAAAAATTTAATATATAAAAAAAATTATAAAATAGATAAATTCACGATTTAAATTGAGTTTTGTACTATATTATAAAAAGAAATAAGTATATTAACAAAAATAATGAATTTTAATTTCAATGAAACTTCATTAAAATGGTATAATTTTATGTCAAAAACGATAATAATTAATTCTGGTAAGTAATTGTTTAAAGGTAAAAGTTAAACAGTCATTTGTTAAGAAACGAAAGTTTTGCACAGATAATAAAGTTCATTGTCATTTTAAAATGTCATTGTACTGGTAACACCGAAATCCATTTTACACTCACGTATGAACAATTTTGCGGTCAGGTAATGTGGTGTTTTACTTTTAATTTTCTTTTACTAGTTTTCAATGCCCTTGTCCCACAAAAATATAACGATCTAGAACGTTCTCCTAGGCGGTATTTACAAAGGAAAGCACTCAGATAAATTAAAACAGTAGAACTGCAAATTATTGAGGCTTCTTATATAGTCACTCACTTCCTGTCTTCCTGTTTTGTAAAAGGACAGCATATGCAGGGCGAGTGGCGACTATCTGGCTTCCTTTTAAAACACAGATGGAGATATTATTATTAGTACTACATTCCGTTCGTTGAACTAGCACCGTTACTTGGTTTACGCATTTAGTTCTTGCCGCTGGCGAACATGACATTAATAACAATTGGCCAATCTGATGCCTCACTTTGGAAATAGGTTGCTATTTATTGCTTTTCTTTTTTAAGTTTCACGCTGTATCCCGCACACAGTAGAGTAGGCAGAGCGAACCTAGTGTAAAGGCACTAAGTTCTTCATTTTCCGTCAAATTCTGGAGGCATTGCATGTTGAGTGGCGGAACTTAACGCTGCGACACCAGAGTGAAGAAATGAAAATTTTAAGTATTTCATTTCCTCCTTCCATGAAATTTCAAATACTTTCACATGACTATAGCGTATTATAAAGCTTGAATAAATAATTTATAATGCTAAAGTTATTGAATTATTTTGGAAGTTAACGTGGCAAATGTTTTTTAATTAACAACAGTTTGCGCAAATCCAATTGTCTAATGAATTCATAAATTAATTGTTATTCACCAATGTCTATTAATTGTAATATAGTCGTGGCGCAATGGTACTAGCGCGTGACTATAAACGCAACACGTTGTAGGTTCGATTCCCACTCGAGGAAATGAAATATTTAATATTTTCATTTCTTCGCTCTAGTGTCGAGGCATAACCGCGGCGTTGAGTTTCGCCACGCAACACGCAATGTCCTCAGAATTCGGCGGAAAGTGGAGAGTGGAGTGTCTTAATACTAGGCTTCCTCTGCTTATCCCGCTATACTCGGTATATAGCTTGAAGCTAAAAAAAAAGGAAATCATAATAGTCGTATGTGTATCAACTTAAAAATATAAGAAATCTTTATATTAAAAAAACTTACATATAGTCTTCAGTCCAGCTTATTTTAATTAACAGTGTTTATATATCCGTCTTTGAAACATGATAGTGTGTTCATATTATAATAAGTAAAAAACCATATCCTTTGGTCTGCGTTTTAATATTTACACTTTTAACATTTATTTTATATGCAAAGTAATGTTATTTCATCATATTTATCTAGATAAAATAATGTTCGTTTCAAAGTATATGTTTATAATTAAAATTAAATCCAATCAGGTTCACGCCGTATCCCGCATACAGCAAGGTGGTAAAAAACCTAGTGGTAAGGCACTCCGTTCCCCACTTTCCACTGAATTTTTCAAGGCATTATAAGTTGAGTGAAGAAACTCAACGCCGGGCTTTTGCCTTGGTGTCACAGATCAAAGAAATGAAAATATTAATTAATAATTATTGATTCCCTCGAGTGGGGATTGAACACACAACCGTCACGTTACAGTCACACCCCTTTGCCTCCGCGTCACGATGATCTCATGTTTATAATGTATATTAATTTGAAATAAAAAATCTTTTTAAAAATGTATCTATTTGTTGAATACAGTCTTATATAGCATATGGTGTTAACGTCCGCGTTATTCTAACGTCACGTAAGCGTTTTTCCACTTATTTTCCTGCTGTTCAAGTACTGCGGAATTGAATTTTTATGGTAAAAGTGAAAACGTCACCACAACGGCTGGTTCAACGACACCAAGCACTTCCCATGTTATGACACGTATTTCTTATATTGAACAGAATAAAATGTTTAATATCTTGATGTATAGTTTATATTTACTGAGTATTATTATATATACAGAAATCATTCTATTTTTGGTAGGTATCACAACAAAAAAAAATATTAAAGATTTTAATTGAGGTTAAGGTAATGTTGTTTTAATATATTTTTGAAAGTATTAAGAGATTGCCAACCAGTATAAAATTTAGAACTGTGATTATAGGTTTTTTTATAGAAAGATGTGTTAAATGAAGGGAAGTAAAGCTTACTTAGAGTGACACAGGAGAGACATGTATGTCTGTCACTTGAAAGTATTAATTGAAAACGTTCCTTCAAATAAGGAGGGGTTATAATTATTTTAAAAAGAAAGTGCAGGTTACGGCGTAAATGCACAGGAAGCCAACTCAATTGTAGACGGAAATCGGACACGTGGTCAAATTTGTGTGAGCGGGAGATAAAACGAAACATCATATTCTAAAGCCAATCAAGATTGTCGAGAATTTGCTCATCAGTATCAGGATAGCAAGCATCGGCCTAATCGTAATAAATAACAGTGGCAGAAGTTGAGTAGAGAGTGAGTAAAAAATATTGTAGTCGTTTCAGAGAGTGCAGAGAATAATGTATAATTTTAATGATTTTATTAATGTCCACAGACCACGATTTAATCGATTAAAAAAAATTAAGAAGTGAAATATCCTTATAATTAATTATTAGTAAAAATAATGTAGTACGTTATATATTTTATTCATATATTATGATGACTCATGGACACCTCGTTTGTTAGTCACGGTATTGGAATTTATGACAGACGTGATATATGTTAAAGGTCGTAATGTAAAAACCCACTGAGCTGCACTAAAGAGTACTAAAATAATATATTTTTTAATTTAACATTGTATCCCGCACACAGCCGGGTAGGCAGAGGTAATCTAGTGTTAAGACACTCCGTTCTCCACTTTCCGCCGAAATCTGAACCTTGCGCTTTGGCTCGACACCAGATCGAAGACATGAACATATTAAATATTTAATTTCCGCGAGTGGGGATCGAACCCACAACCTGCCACGTTTACAGTCACACCCTTGTGTCCCTGCACCGCGATAGTCTTGTTCTTTAAATAATAATAGATATTCATCAAAATATTTTTTGTTCCTTTAAAAGTTGCATCGCCATATCTATTCCAAGAATATAATTTATATGGGTAATAATTCACTGTACCTGTTCACCACTAAGCCATTAGATGTTCCCGAGACGTATTGTGTTAATTCGTTACACTGTTTAAAATCTACCTGGAATTATGAGTCACGCTTAAATAAGCTTATTTAGAATTTTTTCAATGAATTGAAATTTTAAATCATAATTTGGAAACACAATAAACGTATTTATTTGTTTTACTTTCATTTTGATATCTGACATTTTTCGCGGAAAGGAAGTATGACGTAGAGGCATATGGAACATAAAAATGACAATTAGTCTCATAACAATAGGATTTAAGGGCACTATGACCAAATATAAAAATGGTGAACGATTTGATTATTGAGTGAAAGAAATGAAAACATTAATAAATAATAATTCACTCCCCCGAGTGGAAATCGAACCCACAACCGTCATGCTTACAGCCACACGTTTGTACCACTGCCACACGATGGCAGCAATTGAGTTTGACTTTATTATAGTACTAGCGGACCCGGACGCGGCTTCGCCCGCTTGAACTATACGAATACTTATATCTAATATTTATGAAATTGTTTTCAGTTTTTAATAGGATTGGTAAGAAAATATAAGCCTCAATGATCATAATACTCCGAAAAAGAATAATAAGTAGAAAACTAACTAATTTAAATGAACAAAAATAATAAGTAAACGTAACCAAAGTAAAATATTAAAAAAAAATAAACAAAACCAGCTACATTATCAATATTATCAAAGTAAAATAAATATTTAAAAGTATTAAAATGAAATGTGCTATATTTTTGCAAGTGCATGTGGTTACTTACATAATACTCAAAAACAATGAAAAAAAAAATTATATTTTTTGCCTCTGTCTGTTTTTCTATTTCCCCGAGCTCATGTCCAGAATAGCTGAACTGATTTTTACTGGACTTTCAGTGATCGATTTTACTGAATAACCCGGTAAAAATCTTTTTACACGTTTTCCTTGCGCTCGTTCATAGATACTGTATCAAACAACTAAACTCCTTTCTACATTAAATTCGATAATTTTTGCGAGCAATATCAAATAAAATCTCAAAAATTAGTTTTTTGATACTACGATTTATTAAGTGTATAACAACGGTATAGATAACCTAACTGAAATAACCGACCATTCTTTCCTTAATACTTAAATAATACTATGTCGATGCCGCGCAGGGCCGAAACTTACACCACACCAAGAAATTAATGAAAATCTAACTAATCTACTACTCGAATAAGCGAAGAACCAAAGAAAAATATAAATTAATAATAAAAAAAAAAAATAGTTTCAGTAGTAGTAGTAGTAGCTATATCTCGCACACAGCAGGGTAGGCAGAGGGAACCTAGAGTTAAGACACTCCGTTCCCCACTTTCTGCCGAATTCTGGAGGCATTGCGTGTTGAGTGGCAGAACTCAACGCCGCGCTTTACCTCGACACCAGAGCGAAGAAATGAAAATATAAATTTAAGTAAATATTTCATCTCCTCGAGTGGGGATCGAACCCACAACCAGTAGGTTTTACAGTCACACTTTGTGCCACTGCGCCACGAATAAATAAATAATAAACAGAAAATAACCACATACGAATTAACAGTAGATAGAAAATGTATAAAAATTTACAAAATCGTCAACGTATCCGTCGCTAACTCATTTTGAATCAGTGATATCTCCAAATATAATTTTAAGATAGGTGAAATGCTAAAGGTGACTATTATATTTATTTTGATAAGGATTGAATACAAAAATATAGAAAATACATTAACAATAATCCAAAAAAAATCATTAAATATATTAAATTGGTTACTGTATAGAGAGATAAACATTCATCATCGTGGAATTTTTAATAGATTTTTTAAAGGACAATATTTTTGTAAAACATAATTTTTATGTCTCATAAAATTGAGTCAGCGCACGCCATGTAAGCGTTCAGGAAGCTCATTTTGGGCGCCATTTTCTTAAGACGACATAATTCCTTGTTGCCTAGCAACTGTTGCTTAGCGACGGTTGTTATTAATATGGCAGAATAAATTACATGTCAAATTAAAACGTATTTTAATATCTTAGTATACATCGAGAATATTACAAATATGAGAAAAAAAAGTAACCTATGTTCATCCGAAGACCCTAAAGTATCTCTATATGAGTATTTTATCACAATTGAATTAGCGGTTTGGTCCTGATTGCGTAAAAGACAGACAGACAGACAGACAGAGTTACTTTCGAATTTATAATATAGGTATGGATTGTAATTAATGTGTAAAGAAAATAGTCATTTTTATTTTAAATTTACATTGTAACTATTAAACTCAACAGTACGTTACATGTTTAAAATTCCATTCTGGAGGACGTAGGTATCTTAAACGTTTAGCGAAGGCAAACCTGTTTCGCATTTATATTACATTAACCACTAAGCCCGACAGTCATCTCATTTCAGTAGTAACTGTGAAATTTAATAATACTGTGATCGCTACTTGTATATTATATTTTCTGTTTTTTACCAACTAACTGTTTCACAGCGTGTTTTTGATCGTTCGTGTTGTATTCATTAGGCAATGCTTAAAAAACAGTACATAATATTTAAAGGCCTTTAATTAAGAGGCCAGTCGTGGCGTAGTGGCACAAAGTGCACCTGTAAACGCGACTGGTTGTGGGTTCGATGCCCGCTCGAAGGAATGATTTATTATTTATTAATATTGTCATTTATTCCCTCTGGCACTAAGGCAAAAAGCTGGTGTTGAGTTTCGCCACTCAACACGTAATGCTTCGAAAAATTCGGTAGAAAGTGGGGAAGGGACTGTGTTAACACTAGGTTCCCTCTGCCTCCCTGGTAAGAAGTGTGAAGCTGATTTTAATTTCCTTTCCCTTATCAACTAACTGATTCACAGCATATTTTTTATTCGTACATGTTGTATTCATTAGGCAATGTTGAAAAAACAGTACATAATATTTAAAGGCAACACCGACGGACGAGTAGGGCTTTAATAAAAGCAACAGAAGAATGAACAACAAAAAGGCCTTTCTAAAGTCCGCGGATGCTGCCTGAATGGGACTAACGAGACCGACGCCGACACCCAAAACGACGCGACGGCGCGTGTTTTTGTGAAGCGAGAAATCTTTACTTTTACGTTTACAGCACTTTTGTGCTTAATTTCTGTTAGTTCGTTCGTCTCTGTCGTCCACTGGCTTTGGTTACGGACAAAACTATTGTTGGGCACCTTCATTGTTTACTTTGTACAAATTACTTGCCAGCCAACCAGTTGACACTCCGCCGCTTTGAGTTCACTAACGATTTTTCTGGTTTCCATCTGGAGTAACGGTCTGTTTGTATGAAAATACAACTAGAGGTTTCGCGTTGTATAAGTCAAATTTTGTTTGTTATGATTATATTTACATGTTGAAAATTATGAAGTTCAATTTAATGTCGAATTAGAAACTTCAAAAATCAAATCAAATCAGCTTCACGCTGTATCCCGCACACAGCAGGGTAGACAGAGGGAACCTAGTGTTAAGACACTCCGTTCCCCACTTTCTGCCGAAATCTGGAGGCATTGCGTGTTGAGTGGCAGAACTCAACGCCGCGCTTAGCCTCGACACCAGAGCGAAGAAATTGAAATATAAATTTAAGTAAATATTTCAATTATTGGAAACTTAACATATAAATATCTAGTTTAAAATTATAAGCTCTTCTTAAATCAATAATTAATACAGTCTTAAATGTATTAATCACTATACGAATTGAAATTAAACGAATATAAATCATAGAGTAGAACACTAATATAACATCATAGCAAAAAATAAAAGAATACGCAGATAATTTATATACCTATACATTTAGATGTAATTAAAAGTGAAACTAAAAAAATATTTAATAGTAACAAGTTTCAAGTAGCTATATCCTGTTAAAGGATAAAAATACCTAAAGCAAATGAATTCAAGTATCTAGTTGGCAGATTTTAAAATGACTCAACCGGTACGGACCACAGTAGAGATGAAAAGGTGAAGGTTGTATATAAAAGATGCGCATATTTATTTCCATAATATAACAGAAAGGCCGAACGTTGCTTGCTCACGAATTTTAAGCTTAATTTTTATATTTTCATGTGAATATTAAAATTGCATAAAGAGAAGGCATAAATATGGCAAGAATTAAATATATTAAATACTACGTTTCACTGTTGAGTCGTTTCCAATTTCCAATTTTGCTCGTACCAATGGACTGAAATTGTTTTACATATTATATATTCAACATACCGCCCGTCCCAGGCAAAGGTCACTCTCGCATTCGAATAAAAGTAAATATAATACAAGCTTGGGCAACTCTGATATTGTGACCTTTTTACGTGTTTAATGTGGGCGAATGACGGAGGCTAATAGTAGAATGACAGAGATCTCAGTTTCTTCTTATTTATAGATAAATTTTCTATTGTTATCCTGAAACCGTGTGCTGAAACAACGTTCTTACGTTACCAGTCTGTATATCATATCTAACTGTACGAGGTGTGATTTTAAGATATATTTCAAACTACGAAAGTTCATACAGGTAAATATCATTATTATAATATAAACTACCCGTTTTTGTTTTACATGGTCGCTAACATCCAAATTCTTTTTCAAACATATCGATGGCTCCTAAGTATAAGGGCCAAAGTGCGAAATCACAACTTTACAGGAGAGGCTTCCAAAGTTTAAATTTGCTATAATTTTATGTTGGTACATCCGAAGAAAATGAAACTTTGCTTATCAGCTAAGACAACTATCCTCTATATACATACAGTAGTATTTTATTTATATTTATCCTAGTATTTTTTTTACTGCACAATGGCCCTTATATGTTAGTTTTTGTTATATTTATTCTTCTCTAAAAACGTTCTAAAAAGGCCAATGTACCACATTGGCTGTTTTACGCGTATTATGTTAAATAACAATATATAATACTTTTTTTATATTTCAGTTATAAAATTGATTAATAATGTGGCTTACATTTTACATAAAACATGTCAACACTAATTTAATAAAAAATATTTAATAATAAAATTTTATGTAATATCGACTCATCAACATCCCTATTTATTAAAGACGACACATGCGCTCACGCAGAGGTCAAACCCAGTCGTAAGCTTGACCCGACGCGAAGCGCATGTCTCCCGCTTGCTTGTCACTATCGCCACGTGAACTAGATATTCTGTGCTTTTTCTTACTATTTCTCCTTCTTACTTGTTTTCTATACTCTGTGACTGTAATTACTTTCTACTGTGCTTGTGCCTTGCCTTTTTCTCTTATTTTGTGCCTTCTAAACTATAGTATTTAAGTGTGTAAATTGTGGACCTTTAAATAATAAACTGTGTAATATAAAGTGACTTTTTATTTATATTATCTACACGCTTATAACCAAAATAATGAGACTAAAATAACAACTGATTATTACGAATGATAGTAAGTTAGGTATTGTTGTAACTATGTCACATAGAGACTTATACGTTATACGATTTGGTAACAGGATAACTGAGTTTTCAGTTAGATCCTTTATTTAATAGAAAAAAGTCGCGTTTACATATTGTTTTAAAAAATAATTAGCCCCAAAAATGATTATTATTAGGCCCTCTATATGAATGTATTGTATTTCTTAAAGAAAAGCTTAATTGGATGTTGAATTTTAATTTAAGATGTAACTACTCAATTTAGTAAAAATAGCTTTAATAAAAAAAAGGATTAACGTGGACATACAAAAAATAAAGTCTGTGTAAAATCTATCAAAAAATAAAGAGATAAAATCACTTATTGTCTTTATTTGACACGATATAATTAGAGGCGATTAAAGTTTCTTATTAACTGTTATAATCTGCTGGTATAATAAATTTCGACATAAATGACACAAGTCCTTCTTCTTACAAAATTTTATCGGTAACATCTGGTTATAACAGCAATAGCCATTTCAACAATTTGTCTTCTTGTTCGTACTGGTTGATCTAAGATTTTAATGTTATTTTTAATACAAATCTTTTTATATTATAAAACGTAAATGTTTTGTATTAGTTAGTATAGTTAGTCTCTCCTTCCTCTATAGTTTTCAACTGATAGCAAAACAAAACAAACATACAAATACATATGTCCTGCTGAGTTTTTATGTCTGATTCAATCATCAATTTTCATTTTTAATTTAAACAGAATCTCTTTGATGTCATAAATTATGTATCTATAACAATTGTAATATAGTAGCTGTAACGACTCCGTTTTGTTTAAGATCATCGAAACAAGAAGCTATATTTTGAAGTTCTCTTAATGGTGGTATACGAGGTGGTGGATTTATATTAAGATAAGATGCTTATCACTTACATTAATAAAATCTTGCTTTTGGCCAATACAGTTAGAAAATACACAAAATACAAAATCTGAAATCGTCATACCCTTCTTCAGTTTTTAGTTTAATTCTATCGCTGGCTATTTCATTTGATTTTGAACTAGATAGACTATTATAGGTTTTCTGATCGAAATATTTATTATTGTTGGCCCACAGCTAATGATATTAATAAATATCTTCTTGCATCCAGTAGCCTGTATTTTGATTTTATTATAGGTAAGAAACAAATTATACATGTCTATTATTATATGATACACATAAAATACATTAATAAATTGTTTCGTTTAAATTAGTTCATCATCAACCTCTTGTAACGAAATCAAACACCTCGAGGCGTTTACAGGACTTATATTTCTTCCAGAGTAAAATACTATTAAGCTTGTACAATGTCTTTCTTAAATTCTAATAAAATATGTTGTTCTAGAGGACCTCTCTCTTCTTCTACTCTAAGTCTAAATTGTGAATATTAAAACTTATAAATATACAATCATTACACTTTGTAATAGTTATTTTTTATAATTACTACATATTTTTCATTATATATTTTCTCAGCTTTATGTTGCATTCCGTATGAAACAGGGTAGGCAAAGGGAGTTTAGTGCTCTGCTCTCCATTTTCCGCGCATTGTGCGTTGAGTGGCGGAACTCAACACCACAATTTTCCTTGAGCGAAGAAGTGAAAATATTTTATTTCCTCGAAGGAGAATAGAACCCTAGTAGAAATAGTCACGTTCAGAGACACATGCTTATGCTCCTTCGCCAAGACACAGTTATCAATAGATCCATATTACTTAGAATAATGACCAGTGATCTAAAACTTATGAAGTGTATCACGCCTTGTGTCTTCATCAATTTATTCAAATACTTTAATGAAAATGACCAAATTTTGCTTTCTCTGTATTTTTAAGTCTTATTAGTTTTGAATCTATTCATTCATCCACTGTCACGTTTCTTGGTAAGTTTTTTTCTGGAACTTAAGGCGGTGGATATGTTACTTGATTAATGATTATTATTAGAAATAAGCATGTTAATAGATTAATTCTCTGATGTATAATTTTGATTGTCTTAGTAGAGTCACTCTGAAATCTTTAATCAAACTTAAAATGCAATTATCAAGCTTATTACTGGCTTTAAATAGCAAAGGGGGCAGTCAAAAATATGTAGTATATAATCTGGGCAATTATTAATTAAGAGTAACGCCCAAATAACTCAAATGGGAAAAAATATTTTAGGGCCTAAGTGTATTTTTTCTCTATAAGACACGTACATGGGCCAATTTACCACTTTGGCCGTTCTATCTCATAACTCGTGAAAAAGAGACGTTTTTTGTTATCTATCTAATGACGAACGTAATAAAAACAATACTAAGCTTTTGCAGTCAACACAGCGCAACCATTGCTTTGTTTAGCGTATAAGTATCAAACTGGCTGATTGGCCCCAAAAATAAACAAATGTGTAGAAATTCCCCGCGTAGAAGTCTCAAATGACTATTTGGCCCTTGTACATTTAACTGAGTGCTACATAGGCCGTTATATTCTAACAAAAAGTCCTGTTTTTATGCAGAAATTTCTATTTTTTTATAGCTGACATGATAAATTATATCGATAGAATGCCTTTGGCATAAAAAAGTGAAAATTGCCAAATTGTTAGTTTGGCCCATATACATAGGACCCATCGATATGTCGTTTCTTCCAAAGCTTCCAAAAATCCCAATGTATATTGGGATTTTTGGAAAGAATGGTATCATTTTTTTGTTAAAATGCTGAACCGAGGCTTAAAAACTGTTTGTTTTTTTCTTATTATAATAATGTGTTGTTTTTATTTAAAAATAAAGATAACGTAATATTTTGTATAAATTAAATAAATATATTACGCGTAATTTTTTCTGTATATTCATATTTTTATTACGGATACCTACTCACCAGATCCTTATCATAAATTATTGTGTATGAAGTTGTTTTATCATGACACGGCCGTACTTATTTTATGTTAATTTTGCGTTTTTCTTTACTAAATATTACTTCTATAAATCCCTACATACATACATACATACATACGTACATACTATAATATATAGTTTTTATGAATCAACCTTGTAGATGTTCCGCTGATGTCAGCGCACACAAATTGTCGATATAGCAAAGTTACTTATAATATAATAATATTAATGTTATGTTTCATTTTTATGTTGTAAACGTGTTTCTTGTGTACGTACAGAAAGATAAAACCAATTACCTACTATTATTCTTAAATGTACGACAGACAGTTTATATTGCTTCTGTGAAATATAGCAGTAAAACTGTCTATTTTTTATTTTTTTTTAGATTCACGCTGTATCCAGCTCACGGCAGGGTAGGCAGAGGGAACCTAGTGTTAAGATCCTCCGTTTTCTATATTTCACCGAATTCTGGAAGCAATGCGTATTGACACGGGAGAAAAGAAACGAAAATTTTAAATATCTCAAATATATATAATATATCGAAGAAGAACCCGAAACCTGTTGCGTTTATAGGTACACGCTTGGGTCCTACGCCACGACCGGTGAGATAAGATGTAACTCTAATAGTTACATTAGTAATTAAATTAATAATATCAATAATTAATTATTAATAATTAACAACGAATTATTGTACTGAAGTTTTATTAATATTTAATATATTATATATTTTGCATCTCTTTACATTCTGTAATATATTTTTGGTCTTAATAAATAGTTGCAAAATAATTACAATATATTGTCGTATAACAATATTATTTTATGTTATGAGAGGTTGAACATACATACATACATATCTATGTTCGGGAACTGCTAGAAAGTAGCCATATCGTTTTATATTAGACTTTATTATTCTAGGCGCATTCCGACAATGGCGTATGGACGAAAGTGGAATAATAAGCATCACTTTAGGAGTCCAATCTAAGATTACTTAGCAATAAATTTGGCTTGCATTTTAAATGTCGCAGTGTTCACACAATAATAGTACAAGAAGTTATAGTCGCGGCGTTGAGTTCTGCCACTCAACACTCAATGCCTCCAGAGTTCGGCAGAAAGTGGGGAACGGAGTGTCTTAACACTAGGTTCCCTCTGCCTATCCTGCTGTGTGCGGGATACTGCGTGAAGCTGTTTATTTTAGTTCATTCACTGTACAGAACAGTTATTTTATATTAACCAACTTGAAAAATGCTTTTTTTTTTTAATCAAAAATCAAAATCAAATCAGCTTCACGCTCTATCCCGCACACAACAGGGTAGGCAGACGGAACCTGCTGTTAAGACACTCCGTTCCCCACTTTCTGTCGAATTCTGGAAGAATTGCGTGTTCAGTGGCAGAACTCAACACCTTAACTTTTTATTTTTACTCATAAGTATTATATATATTGTTTTCTTTAAAACGTATAGATAATGGTTTATAACAGAAAATAATATTTATAGTTTTCTATGTTTTAAAAAAACAAAAGTAAGAAAATAGTAGTATTTTAAAGCAAATATAATTAAATGTTAGCTCGAGCGAGTGAATATTGTGGGCACAACACGTACAAAATATGAACGTCACGTATTCTCTTGATGCGGCTACCATCTATTACATACGTGAGAAAATTTGTTTAAACTTCCTTCTTTACATTTCACACATATACATCTGTATAGTTCTAATTAGAAATAGAAAAGGTTGCGTGCAAATAACGTCAGAAATAGAAAATTAAGTAAAAATTAAATAACACGTAATGGTTTAAGAATAAGCTTTGTTGCGTTATTTTTACTCTTGACCTGAATATAGAATTTTGTAAAGAATCTATGTAGCAATGTAGATCAATACATATAACTTAAAATTGTATAAATATAGAAAAGCAAACCTCAAGCATTCTATAAATACTGATATATGAATATCAGAATATAAGATTAAATTAAAATATTCATTATTATTTTTTAGCTTCACGCTGTATCCCGCATACGGGTAGGCTGAGGGGACCTAAGAACCTAGTGTTACACTCCGATCCCCTTAAGACACTTCCGTTGCTCACTTTCCGCCGAATTCATGAAGAATTGCGTGTTGAGTGGCGAAACTCAACACCGCGCTTTACCTCTACACCAGAGCGAAGAAATTAAAATATTAAATATATCATTTCCTCGAATGGACATCGAACCCACAATCCGTCGCGTTCACAGTACGATTGTACCTCTGCAGTACCACTGACCTCAATTATAAATAATACAAATAGAAAAAAAAACTAAAATAATAATGGGTTTTATGAGTAATACGGAACAAAAATAATGAACCAAAAGTAATATTCGAATCAATTCAAAGTGCGGTTTCGGTGAGCTGCAAGCGAATCAATCTGAAGTGTGGGTACGGTTTAGAATAACTTTGTGCAATAACACCTTGAGGTCGGTGATTAGACAGTAAATTATTGTTATGTATATTGGCATACAATGAAACCAGCTTGTCGTGTACCCATGTTGTAAACCTTTTGTATTCGCCTTGGAGGCGTTGAATCGTATGAATGCTTTATCTTACATTTGATTTTTCATAAAGATTTACTCTAATTATACAAATTATCCGATATTGTAACAAACACGGAGCATATTCCCAAAGGAAACAATAATTTTGGCTTAATGATTAAGTCGTAAATCAGCACAAGCGGTTCATTTTATGCTCCGCCATTCCTAGCGTAGGTCGACTACATTGGAGTAATAATTTAATACAATTCAATTCCATAGGATTTAAATCCTCTTGTCATAAGGTTATAAGTAGTTAAACCTGATTTATTTTGTACTATTTCTCAATAAGCTTTACGTGGAAATTATGTATATGTTACAATAATGGTAGAAAGTAGATATTTCTTTGAAATGAATGTATGTAATTAAATATTTAAATCCATCAAATGTTCTGAATGTTTTATATGGAATTTTAATAAATGTAAAAATTTATATGAAATTCTAATAAATGTAAAAATTTTATATGGAATTTTAATTTATGTGAAAGCAAATCACTTTCCAATATAATTTATTAATTATAAAATTGCTTAACTATGATAATAATTTCCTGTTTCCATTAATTAGTAACAGCTTCAGCTATATTTTCTATAAGGCCTAGCTTATGTATATTATTGTGATATTTAATTACATTTGTTTGTATTGAATACTTTTAAATATAGAGCTTTCAAATATAAAACGTTATGTTCTGCTGATACTTTAGTAAACTGTGTCAACTTTGAATTAATATTTTTCTAAATATTAAAAATAAAAAAATAGACTAAGTGATCTAAATTTCGTTTGTACACTAGTTGTACATATTTATTGATTTTTATATACCACTATTTTTCTTTCTTAAGCTTCTTTTGAGGATATAATATGTTATTCATTAGGTGTAACCAAAACAGGTTAATTATGTATACTTTGAAATAGTCTTCATATTTTAAGAATTCTGGGCTTTTACGTTATTATTTGTATGAGCATTCCGATCTTTATATTGTTGAATTTTAACTAAATTTACATTTTAAATTTAAAATAATTAGATTTTAGCAAGTTTTTGATATAAGATAAATTTTCTCAGAGAACACCAACATTTTATACTATTTAAAAGCCAATTTTACAGAAATTCTTACTTTTGTATATTTTTAAACTTGATGGAATTCCGTACAAAACAAAGGTACAGGTGACGTTTGCTGGCACAAAAATATGCTATAATTGCTATCCTTTTTGTTTGAAATATTACAGAATAAATACAGCCCGTTTCATCATATTGCTAGCATAGGCCCCAGCTGCATATATTTTATAAAATTTTATTAATATTGTCAACAACGCTGCATTGGTCGCATTCTTACGAGGTGAACGACAGTGAGCCTTGCGTGGAGGCAAGGTCATTTAAGTGAAGGGGACTCTTGTTGATTGAACTAGCTTATTATAGATGATAAGTAGATATAAAACACGCCCAGCCACTACTTCCTATTCTTTATTCGAGACATCAGAACTAGTCCGTAATCAAGTAGGCCATTTTTTGCAAATTTGCTAAAATTAATTTCATATGAAATTATATATTAATTATGTGAAAATTTAAAGCTGTTTAAAATAATTATATATGGGTAAGTTGTAAACTAGATTAGAACTTTTGTTTCGAAACTTTTGGATTTAGATTTCTTTTGACTCTTAACTAAATTTATAAAATAAAAAGGCTTGGTAATTATAAACAATATTTTCTATATGATGATATTTTCAATTGGTACTTGCACTTTGGTTGAAAAGGTCAAAATTATATTAAATAATATTTTTAAGCCACTAATGTATAATTCATTGTTTTTTAATTCATATCAAAGTGGGATTTTAAAAATACAATTAAATTTCATTTACTCTACTTTATAATCTCACGTAGTATTAATTGGACTTCAAATGAATATTAAGAAAAATTCTAGAAGTAATTAGTTAAAGCTGTCGTGGCTCAGGAGCGCAAAAGTGCGACTGTAATCGTGACGGTTGTGGGTTTGACTCCCATTCTGGAGAATTAATTATTTAATACGCCCGGATAACGAGACAAGCGCGGCGTTGAGTTTCGCTACTCAAGACGAAATGCGCAGAGAATTCGAGAGAATGTGAGGTCTTAAGACCAAGTTCTCAGGTTATCTTATACCTACCTATTCATGTTCAATATATTTCACTGCCTATATCTAACTTAGTTTCTGGACTCGTTTATTTGATTTCAATCTATTTTAATATTATAATTTATCTCCATTGACAACGAAGTGCCTTTGTGAAGACCCTTTTTTTTTTTCGAAATAGTAGTGTTATATTATATTTGTTTATTCACTATAGGTCGTTGATATTAAACTAATCGGCATTAAGAGCTTGAAATTACAAAAAAAGTTATTTCAAATATATTTTTTACAAAAATTTATTAAATTTAATAGTAGCTTTAATTTTTTTAAGTAAATTTTTCTCTGCTCAAGTAAAACAACTGTAAAACTGACTCACCTCTTACCCGTTATGCTCTCTTTTCGTATTTCCTAATAAGTTATAATATATTAATAAACCGAACGTTCTATCGGCCGGATCTATGGCATGATTACGACGGACGGACTGGTTAACAGTTATATTCAGATTCCTTGACTTGCCTAAATGAGTATATGTTATACGATACGAATCCGAAGCGGACGAATGTATGTACGTATGTAGGTGAGGTGACGTTAAATGTTTGGTCAACCGTTAAATGGATTATGTACAGTTGGCTATACGTAGTAGGTATACGATTGATAATTTGGTTATCATCTAATTAGCAGGACAGTCGTGGCGCAGCGGCACGAAGTGTGAGTGGTAGTGGGTTCGATTCCCACTCGAGGGGATGAAATATTTACTTAAATTTATATTTCCATTTCTTCGCTCTGGTGTCGAGGTTAAGCGCGGCGTCGAGTTCTGCCACTCAACACGCAATGCCTCTAGAATTCGGCAAAAAGTGGAGAACGTAGTGTCTTAACACTAGGTTCCCTCTGCCTCGCCTGCCGTGTGCGGGATAAAGCGTGAAGCTGATTTATTTGATTTATTTATTTATCTAATTAACATTATGTGCCAGAATATTGCTTTTTTGCAAGTAATTTATATTCAGATCAACTTGTTTTGGTTGTTTATTATATATTATGTAATTGTAACATCCAAACAACACATAGCAATAGACAGTTTCACTCTTTTTTTGATAGTTATAAGCATTTCAAAATCAATTTTAAATAGTTTATTAAAGATTTAAGTTACACTTAGCTGTAAAATTGAAACCACAATAATTTTACATATTATTTTAACAATCTAGTATATAGTTGAATTAGTCGATTTAAGCAAAAATCCTACCTTTTAAATATTATCCTTAAAATTTAAAATTTTTGCCATTTAATAGTCAAGAAACCAGTTAGACAAGAAAATTTATGCCGTGCCAGATAGTTTAGATGCCTTCGCAAATGCGCGTAGTTACCGACGTGCCGGGCGAAATCATGCTTTACTGCGTTAGAAGAGAGACTATAAGGGAAATTAGAAATCGTCCTAGTTGACAAACATGAAAATCCTCCCAGATTATTCATTTGTGCGCTTTGTACGTAGAACGGTGTGTGAACGGTTCGATCGATTTTTGCTTTTATATTTTGTCGTTTGTTCGAGTGTTAATTACGTAAAAACACATTAATCTCATCGACATTTAACTAATGCTTACGTAATGAGATATGTTCCTTTCGAAATAATAAAGTAAACGTTAACAATTACGTTTCATTTATTTACTTTTATATATAATTAATATTTTTGATTAGAATTTATCTTAATTATTCAAATGAAATTTAGCGTCAATCAAAATCTCCATATCTAATTCTTCAATAACCTTATTGCCTACTTTGTCCAAGTTGGACTGCAATTATTTATTTATGACTATTTCAGCAAGAGCTAGCTAATGCTTGAAAGTGTGCACGCGACGGCGCGCGCGCACGACCTCCTTCGCGATAACGGACTTGTAACCGTTGGCAGCACATCTTCGACAGATGGATTTTTCTGTACTACTCAACTGGTTATATAAGCAAAACAAACAAGTTTTTTTAGATTGGTCTATTGTTCATTTATTATATTGTTACTTGTGATTTTTTTAAGGAATTTCGGGAATATTTTTTTTTTCACATCACATACGATCAAAATTAGTAAATGTTAAATATGTATAGCTATTTATTATTAAATAATTCATATAGGCCATCGTGGTGCAAAGGTCCGAGCGTGCCACTGTGTGTAACATTAGGTTCCCAGGTTCCCTCTGCTTACCCTGCTATATGCGGGATATAGCATAAAGCTAAAATAATATAGAATGGAAACTGAAGCGTAGGATCGAGGCAGCAAATGTATATTTTGTGAATGAATCGTATAATAAAATTTGTTTTATATAGTTTGTAGACCATGACGTCTCTGCAAAGAGTATTAGATATAATTCTAAAAATTTCTTTCTTAGCCATTATTTGCTATTTAAACAAATCTAATTTCAAAAAAAATCATAGTTAAAGTATTTTTAAGCATGAATTTCACAAAATTATCTATCTTGAATTTACGAGCTAAAATATTTTAACTTAAAATATTGTTTTTGTTTTTGTTTTATAATAATACAGTATAGCTATATCCGAAAAATAGAAATTTATAGGTAATAGCAAAAATAATTACAAACTTGTATTTGAAGTTAATTTCATACAAACTGAGTGCAAAATACCCACAATCTTAGGTTGTCAACTTTTATAATTTGTACTACAACCTACATACAACCATGGTACTCGACCGCTACGGACTCGCATTTGACCATTTTTTTTTAATTTTTAGATGTTTTACCATTTTTTTTCTAATTGCTTTGCTAACGGAAGTAATATTAGCAAAAAAAATATTTATTTGTCTATTAGAAGGTTTGTTTGTGCACGTAAGTCTCAGATTTCCAATTTTGGTAAACCAATTATTCTGGTTGAACAACGCGAGATTAACTTTGCCGGCTACAGTATAGTTTCTGTAGCTCTACCTAATCGTATATTTTTGGATATTTTTTAAGCATTTAATTTCAATTTAAGCATTTATACAAAGATGAAAAAAAAAGTTTCATTAAAAAATACGTAGATAATAACTTAAAAGCCAAAATTTTTAAAATTACACAAACAATGGATGCGTGCCAAATTAGTTTTTTGTTGTTATATTTCTTAGTCGATCGATGGACCATCAAGAATCATCTTGTTAATTATTTTTTTTATAGAAAGATGGACATTTAAATTTATGCGGGGTCGATACAGTACGTAATTATTAAAATTAATATTTAGAGAGATCATCATATTTTATTTAATAATAATAAAACATACAACTCTGTGTCCTGAAAAACTATTCATAAAAATAAATAATAAAAGCTTCGAAGCTTCTACTAAAGTTGGTTACGCTTTTATATAATATGATGCGAGATTTACCTTCGTCACAGGGGATTAATTTGCGAAATTATTTGAAAATATTTATAATGGCCCTTTACTTTGCGGGTTAAAGGTTTTGTAAGGAGATTTCGTTTCGACTTAATTTCATTTTTTGTGTATATTATAATTTTTTTTTAAATAATTTACTTTCAAAACGTAGATTCAAAATATAACAAATACTGTAAATAAAGGTAGTAAAATATTCAGTTCATAAATATAAATCTGTAGTTTGGTCTTTATAACAATAAAATAGAAATATTGTAAAGAAAGTGATGTTCACGAATTATGGTTGTCTTGACATAACCAGCTTTCAGAAAACTTTTGTTTCTGGTATTCTGTAATATGTTGTTTTATATAGGTAACTGTAAAGAGAAGAGTAGCTATCGTTGTGGGGTTGGAAAATATCTTAGTAATTATCACTCAGGGCATATTGATTTTTAAAAATATTATAATTTTTGGTTTCCATAGGATTTTGGGACGATGCAAGCAATATTTCTTAAGAACAGAACGCTATTATTAATTAAAAAATAAATAATCTCTGATCTCATAAATAAATAATCTCTGATCGCATAACTAGAGTTATTATAACCTAAACATGTACTTTATTTACAACCAAGAAATAAAACAGCTTAACACAAATATTCAGGTATCTCTAGTAACTTCAAGTGTATATAGAGAATAATGCGGCCACGGTGGAGCAATATAACGTAATTAGCGGACTGGATCCGCACGACTGACCGTCTGTTGTTAAGGCAATCTGAGGATATAGATGTGCCTGGTTGTATCATATTATATTTCTACTACCTACTACTACTAGCTAGACCAGTTCGCGTGACCTTTACCTGACATCATGCACTGATGATTCAAGGAAGTATTCAGATTTTACGAAAATGTTATCTAACTGTTAAGAAAGAAACGATTAAACTAATTAATAGTACTTACTATGGTGCAATATTAAAAATGCGGAAATTAATTAATAGTTAATGTTCGTTTAATTACCATACAAATTTCTAATAATACAAGTCGCAATGTAAATTAGTAAAAGGAAGTTAAGCTGTTTGACAAATGTATTGCGATACGTTAAATAATACTTTTAGACTTTACTGTATTTGTAATTTTAAAATATTTTATTTGGGTACATTCATTATAAGGACATATTTGAAATTTAAGTTGAAAAAATATCTTAAATGTTCAAATACTAGAATAACATTTACGCATACATTGTCATATAACATTACATTTTGAAACAGTATTTATCAGGCTTCACCATACAACGCAATGCCTTCAGAACACGGCGGAAAGTGGGGAACGGTGTATCTTAACATTAGGTTCCCTCTGCCTACCCTGCTGTGTGCAGGATACAGCGTGAAGCTGATTTAATTTTTATTTTTTTAATATTTTCACCATACAATCGGATTGTCTTACTACAATGTCAGTATAGATAATGAACCGAGGAGTCGGCGGCGCGGCGTACAACCGGTTACTCTCGACGCAACATGCACTCCACTGTCCTCATTTAGCGCGCTTATAAGTCGTGGCATTGTTTGTATAGTTGCTTTCCTACGACAAAAACTGATAACAGACCCACCAATGAAGGGTGAATACGGCAATAAAGTTTTTCCCCTTTATGTTTTTATTTCATGTTGAACAGGAAGTCAGTCACTTGTTCGTTTAACATTGGCTACATTCTCGTGATCACTATAATACACTAGGAACTTATGCGCGTTGATGTCTTCTCTATTACAGTGCTAATTCATGTATTTGAATGCCTCTAGTTTTTAAAATACCGCCGAATTAAAATTTATAAAGCATCATTAACGAATAGAAAACTATAACGATACATAATATATTAGCAATAAACCATAGAAAGAAAGTTGTCCAACCGACCGAAAGCAATCTCACGAGATTGGAATTTTGGTCGGTGTGACGGAGCGGCGCGCCCACCTGCTTACACCACACCTGAACCAAAAGTATGTCAACACTTCTGACTCCTCGAACTCGGCAATCTATCGTAGAAACTTTCACATTACCTTAAATTAACACTTTGTAAATTAAATAGGTGTATTCTCTGTCATCGATACCAACCTTTTTGCACGCCGCGGGGCGTTCCAAATATAAAATCCGGTTTACACTATCAGGGGTTGGGGTTAATGCACGGGCACTGTGCTGTAACACACTCACCACACTAAAGTCACAAGGCTTGCCGCATCGTAGGCAGGCCGGTGCGGTCGCGACGGCCGCCGGGTTAGCACTGAGGCTTTCTTGGAGACGACACGCGCACGCGCAGGTAAGAATGAGACTATAGACGTTGCGATGCACACTAATACATTTTTGTGTACGTGTGTTGAATGTTTTATTTTATTGATTGCTGTGTATGACTGTTAAGTGTTACACAAAATTTTGTATGCTTAAATAGTAAGAAAATTAAAAAATCCAACCAGAATATCAAAAGTATTAATTCAAATAGAATTGGGAAAAGACATCTATAACAATTATTTAGGCAAGTATGGCTGAAAAAAAAATATTGTAAAAAAAATATAACTAGAAAAATGAAATCCCAATAAAGTTGCAAAATAAAATTTTACTCTCGAATATTGTACTACAATTTTCTTCAATCCACACTACATTATGAATTATGATCCGTTTATTTGTTCACGATATAATAAAAATACGTGGCCTGTATAAGAATCGACTTAACAATACACAAAAGAAACAGGTGGACAATACTTGAGTAGGAGCATAGTAAAATTGAAGTTTCATATACGAGTACAGTTTACTGTTTAGTTTCTATAAGTTTGCAATGAATTTAACAATATAGAAAACTAAAGTTTCAACAATTCAATAGAACACTTACTTTAAAGCAATTTAGACGAATAAAATAATTTATATAGAAAGTTCAAATATGTATGTAAGTTATATAACAACCATGTGATCGAGCTAGAGTCATGAATGGCAGTCAATTTAAAATACACAATTATACAACAAGCTTCGACTGCAAACTTGCTGAGTAAATATATTCTTTAGTAAATACTTTCTCCCAATATGTCTGACGTCAATTTTATGGAACATTTGTGTTTTAAAGGCAGTCGTGACGCAGTGGCGCAAGCGTGACTGTGAGTGCGACGGTTGTGTGTTCGATTCCTATTTGAGAAAATGAATTATTATTCATTAATATTTTTAATTTTTTCGCTCTGGTAAAAAAAGGTAAAAGCGCGGCCATCCAACGCAAAATAAACCCAACGCACAACGAAAATTTTGGTGTTTTGGAACTCAACGCGAGGGCGAGGAAGCGTGAGTATTAAATATTTCATTCCCACGAGTGGGAGTCGATCCCTCAACCGTCGCACTTGCAATCGCACGCATGTGTCGACGCTGGTGTCATTCTTACTATACTATTGTAAATTAACTTAAATATTTACGTCATAGTATTTTTATTTCATTAAATGATGTATTTTTAAAAGTCTATTTTAACTTTATATATATATTATTTTTTTGAATAACCATATTTATATATCAGTTGTTAGAATTAAAACAATTAAATTAAAGATATATTAGGTCCTTACTTTAATCACAAATTTCTCCTCTTTGATTAGGCATTCCAAATTCAACATTATACAGCTATTTACACATATATTTATGTTTTGTTAACCGTCATTCATTTGTTTTTTTTGTGTTTTTTTTCTGTTTGGGTAACTTAGTTTACGAAATAGAAAACTTGAAATATTGCGTTATTTACGACTACGAACAAGTTCTACCGTGGCACGAGTGCTACAGAATCGGCTCGAAGGGTTAATAAAAGAAATCACAGTGCGTGTTTTGTTCCAACGTTTTCGTACTGGAAATTTCAAACTGCAGAACAAGCCCCGTGGACGGCCGAGGACCCAAGTTGATAATGAAGAATCAAACTGCGGTGTTAGTGATAAAACCGTTTTAATCCATTTACATCAAATTGGGAAGATTAAAAAGCTTGAAAAGTGGATGTCTCACGAATTGAGTGAAGCAAACCGGCAAACGCGGGTCGACTGCTGCGTTACATTGCAATGGTTGGCCCTTAAATTACCCTGGCAAGCCAGCCATATCTTGCCCCAAGCGAAAATTGACCTAAAAAAAGTGACTTGTAAGCGTTTGATGGACTAGTGCACTTTATTACAGTTTCTCTCAAATCTGTAGATGTTTATTATCAACAATTGCAAGCCATGATAGAAAATGTAGCTGCTAAGCAACCGAGGCTGTCAACCGCTCTACGCCACTGCTGCTTAACGACAACGCTAGACCACAAACAGAACAACAGTATTTTTCTTTCCAAAGTGTGGAATAACACTTTAAAAATGTTGAAGTATAAAAAGGTATTATTTACCTACAATAGATAATTATTGTTCATCATACTTTTTGATTTTTCATAAATGTTCCTATCGTCATAATTATTTTTCCAAAAACGCTCTAAAAGTAAAGAGTCGTCGGCATACGTAAAAGAAAGTGTATTTTTAAACGGATAATTTAAACGACAATAAGGCGAGTTTGGACTTTATATATGAGTTCTTATACGTATGGGTATATGACACTACGCATGTGGTGCTTTCTGTGTTCTTCTGACGTCAATTTATTATTTATTTATTTATTTGTATAGAGACGATGGCTCAAAAAAATTTTTTTAGAGAAATAAGTGACATCTGTTTCTAATATTTTAATATAGTCTTAGATATGATTATATGTACTTAATGTTTGTACTAGATAGTTAATTTATCGAGACTGATCGAAGAAATGATATACGAACGAGAAATTAAATTTTTAATTAGTTTTGGGAGGCGACAATTAATAGCAGGGAATCCCTTTTATCAGTAAATGGCTGTTTCTAAAATGCCTTATAGGGACATAGAAGGGAAAACATATTTTTTAAGTCAATAGAGGTATTTTGTATAGTTATTTCATAACACTTTTGTAAATTGTACGACTTTAATAATTTATTTTTTTATTAGCTTCACGCTGTATCTCGCACAAAGCAAGATAGGCAGAGGGAACCTAGTGTCAAAACACTCCGTTCCCCACTTTTCGCCGAATTCTAGCATTGCGTGCTGAGTGGCAGAACTCAACGCCGCGCTGCGCCTCGACACCAGAGCGAAGAAATGGAAATATAAAGTTAAATAAATATTTCATTCCTCGAGTGGGGATCGCACCCACAACCAGTCGCTTCACAGTCGCAGACAGTCACACTTTGTTCCCTTAGGGGAACAAAGTGTGACTGTCTGCGACTGTCCTCTAATTTAATTAAAATAATTATTAAGCTACAGAATAATATAGAGTTCTATAAAATAATTTGTAGCTACTGTATCTAAATAGCGACGGCTGTATTTTAAAAATCAAGTGTATTGTAAGCGTCTTTAAATTTTATATCATTATAAGTGGTTAGCAGCTGTTAGCTGTTACAAACTAACTTGAGATACTCGTATATAGGCATTTCAAGAAAAAGGTAAGAATTAATATTTTTCAATAATAAAACTTATATTCTATAGTTGAACTAGACTATAGAATATAAGTTTTTATAAGTATAAGTTATAGGGGGAGACCTCGGTTGACCTTCGAAAACACAGTATCAAAGATACTGGAGGAAGGTCACGTAAAAAGCATGAGGACCCCCCGAAGGGCATGTATGAAGAGGTTGATGACAGTGGACGAGGCGAAAGAGGTATGTAGAGACCGTAGCGTTTGGCGCTCCGTTCTCTCTGACTACCCCGCAAGGGATAAAGCGTGAAGCTAAGTTAAGTTAACTAGACTATGAATAATATAAATGATTCAATGACATTCTTATTTTATGCTTACTTAAAATTCTACAAGAGCTACTCTAATACATTTTTAAGGAGTAAATAACAAGCACAAAATATATTGTAAAAAGAGGGTACTCTGTTCCTGAAAAATTGCAAGTACTTCTTGGCTGCCTGAGAGGATAGTAGGCGTAGGCGGCAAGGGCGTCCCCTGTGGGATTCGAATCTAGGCTTGCGGCCGTCGATCGATCTTGAAATAAGTGAAGTAATAAGAATTTTTACCACACAAGACTAAAATGAAACTAATTTTAATTATATACACTGGATATTATAAGATGTAAGGTTTTTTCTTAATACGTTAGCTTTATGAACTTCACACTATTATTCAAGATATTCAATTAGATATTTAGTAATTTGCATCATAAATAAGTTAGACATTGCTTTCCTGTAATTAATTAATATGATTTTGCTTAATGTCATTGCTAACGAACACTTTTATTTTGCAATTGCTCATTGACCAATATCGACTTTGCTCCAATATATACTTGATATGTAGAGAGAGATCTTCGTGGTGCAAGGCCACAAGCGTGTGACTGTAAATGTGACAGGTTGTGGGTTCGATTCCCTTTTTCAGAAAATGAAATATTAACTATTCTCATATCCTCGGTCTGGTGCAGAGACAAAGTGTGGCATTGAGTTCCGCCAATCAACAAGCAATGCCTCCAAAAAATGGCAGAAATTGCGCGAAAAGAGGGAAACGGAGTGTCTTAATATTAGGTTCCATCTATCTACTATGCTATCTGCGGGATACAGCGTGAAGCTATTATAGAAAAAAGCATATGTACCTTTCTAATAATAATATAAGCTTTCAGTTCGAATTTCATACACAAATACATACATATTTTTTATTTATTTTACTTCTCTTGCTTTTAAATATTAGTTAATAATTTGATAACCTTGATTATAAAAGAAACCATGTATCAAACAAAAAACCATTCAAGTCGCACACCGAGGGTTCCGGGAAGTACAAATAAGGATACAAAATTAACAAACTTAAGTTTACACGCGTATGCACTCATTTATGCAATTTCATAAATGTAGATCAACAGGAAACCTATATTTCTTTTGATTACGCAGTGTATAAAATTGACAAATACTTAGTAAACGTATAAACATTTGAACGTAGCTGGATCAAAACCCGCGCTTCTGCAAGAGGGCCTTCAAGGTTCCAGATCCGGTTCCAAATCTCCCTACGTAATTTTTTTTATACATTTTCTAAATAAAATTTTTCTTATCTAATTGTAAGATAACACTTTAAAAATGTTAAAAAAGTTGACAAAATTAACTATGATATATAATATATATTATATATATAAATTTGTAATGATTTTTTTTCTATTAAATACTTATAAATGTTCACTTTTCGAAAAGAAAGGAAGGAAAGAGGTACGGAATCATAAAAAACGGAGTGTGCATATTTTATTCTAATCTAAATTCAATAATATTTTCTTTATAAAAATAACATAGCTGTTTTTTAGTTTACGCTATATCGCTCACAGATCAGGGTAGGCAGAGTGAACCTGGAAACCTAGTGTTAAGACTCTCTTTCCCTATTCAGACACTTCTATTCCCCACTTTCCGCCAAATTCTTGGGGCACCGTGCTTTGCCTTGTTACCAGAGCGAAGAAACGAAAATGTTAAATATTTTATTCCATGAAGTGGGACTCGAACCCACAACCGTGACGTTTGTAGTGACACGTTTGTGCCCCTGCACCAGGACTACTACTAATTATCTATTGTACTACATTTCATAATATCATTTCAATTAGCTTAAAATCACCTATAAGCATTACAAAGTAATTTCGATTCCTAAATTAATAATTTAATGTAGAAATAAACCAATTCAGTATTTATTAAGAGAAACTAAACATTTGACAAATAGAAGTTGGCGAAATTGCTTTCGTAGGTAACAAAGGGTAACCTCAGGGTAAGGGTCGGGCGCTTGTTGATTGTCAAATAGAAAAGAAAAACGTATCGAACATAACTTGGAGATTTCCAGCAAATTTGAAGGTACGAGCCGAGTCCGGAATCTATTATTATTGGAACTGAATATTTACACGGTACTCGTTTTACACGGTGGAGGCGGTTTCAGGTTACTTTTTATTTTAACTTAGCTTTATAAAATGGTCTTGGTTCTACGAAATTTACGTAATTGTATTTATTGTTATAAATACAATTACGTAAATTATAAAACTAGTATAATATAATTAATTTATTAATATTGTAATATAATAAATTAATTATACTAGTATTATAAATGTGGATGTTAATTTGTTTGTTACGCTTTAGCGCCAAAATTATTCAACCGATTATCATGAAACTTTATATACATATTTTTAGAAGTATTAGAAAGGATATAGGACATATTTTGTTCAAAAAATAATTTTAAAAAATGACCTTTGGCTACAATATAAACATAAGTTTAAGTGAGTGCAGTCACGTTTGCGTCTCTAGTTACATTATATTTATTAATTTATAAAAAATCAGCCTCACACATACAGCAGGGTAGGTAGGGGGAACCTAATGTTAAGACACTCTGTTCCTCACTTTCCGCAGAATGCAGTCTTAACTCTAGGTTCCGTGTACCTTGCTTGCTACATGCGGAATACAGCGTAAATCTAAAAAAAGACGCATACATTCGTCTTCTTAAATAACCCCAAGTACCTTTGTCAATTACACTTATTTCATAGAAGGCTACAATATAACCACGTAGCACAAAATTACAAATGAACGTGAATATGTTTGGGGAAACTTAGGAACAAAGGTGTTACTTACGCTTATCTGTTCCAGAGTTTGCTCCCGAGGGAAAGTCTTAATAATTAACAGCTTTCAGAGCACGAGTACGTAAATTAAAGAAACTGTTATATAGTGTAAAATATATTGTACGTAAACCTTACATAAAACAACTAATATTTATGGGTACATGTACGACTATGTGAGGAATACTTAACGATTGGTTGTTGTGAACTTAAAATTAAGTATAAGTAACTACATAATTGTACACTAGTGACCCGCTCGCGGCTTCGCCCGCTCGAACTACACTATTATTCATATATTCATAAAAGTTTTAGACAATTCAAAAAAAAATGTTGCATTTTTGTCTAGCTACATAATTTAAATTGATATAACTTTTTTATTTATAAACCGATTGGAATAAAGCAAACACAAATTCCTAAAATACAATAGTGAAAACTACACTTAAATCAGTTAAGCCGTTTCTGAGATCAGCGTGAGCAAACGCACAGATAGACAACAAAATTAAAGTCACCGTTTTAGTTTCTATTACTATTCTATTAATTTATCTTCTATGTACAGACAGCGATCATTTAAAATTTTACTATATGTTTAGATGAATATATTATACAAATTATGATGCTAATAGATTAAATTAATTTAAGACTGAATTTTCGAAGAAAATAAATAATTTATCTATATAAATAGATAAATTATGACTTCATCGTTGTTGCATTTCATATTAACTTAATATATTATGATTGCAGCTTTCACTATACAAAAGTTATATGATACAGTCTACGATAAGGACTTTTGAAATATGGAAGTGTATTCACAGGCGAGACCTAAAAGCTTTAATAATGTGCAAAACTTTGTTGAAAGAAGCTTCTAGAGTTTATGTTGTTGGTTTTTATGGAGTTTGTTACTACGTGATGAAATGCGTGAAAGTACCTACGACACGTATTATTTTAGGATAATATTCTGTCCTTTTATATAAACTTTTAAGCTTATTCAAGGCCCGCCTTTTGAATTAACAGAGATATGATATCAGCGTATACATATAAATTAAGAAATAAATCAAGTCAGCTTCACGCTGTATCTCGCACACAGCAGGGAACCTAGTAATTTTGGAGGCATGGCGTGTTGATTGGCGGAATTAAACGCCGCACTTTAACTCGACACTAGAGCGAAGAAATGAAAATATAAATTTAAACATTTCATTTCCTCGAGTAGTGATCGAACCCACAACCAGTCGCGTTTTACTGTCACACATTTGCTTCCCTGCGGTACGGTTGGCCTCTATAAAGCCTCTATCTAGCATGTAATAACGTTAATTAAAATTTACAACAACATAACAAAACAATTTAATAAAACTCTTAATTAAAAAATTAATTAATTTCATAATATAAAAGTAATCATCTACTCCTAAACGAGTCCAAGTGCGATATGAACACAATCAAAAATGTATTTCAGGGGACGAGCCCGTTTTAATATGTTTACTTCGGGTAAGGGTTCAAGAGCTTCCGTTTGGATGACGCCCGCTCATAATATTAAAATCGTTTTCAATAAACCACGTCCACATTCAGGCGTGACATGTGGTAATTGAGTCCAATTTATGAAGTATCATGACAACACGTCAGTGTCAAAAGTATTAATTGTGTAGGAAAGTAAAAAATACTTTAATTAATATAATTAATTATGCATTTGTATACTGCAGATGGATTCAGCATGGGGTTATGTAATTCTCATTCTTTCACATCAAAAACTGGTCGGTCAGGTCGAGATTGAAATGTACGTAACTAAAATGTCCATTTACTTATTTTTAATCGTAGCGTTTGGCGCTCCGTTCTCTCTGACTACCCCGCTAGGGATAAAGCGTGAAGCTGAACGTAAATGTAATGTAACATATAATTTAATTTTTACATTATATTAACATGCTTTGCACTATACAAGAATATCTAATTCATTCTTGTGGCACAAGATATTAAATTTGTACATATACTAGAGGGCTTCGCCACCTGTCGCTTCGCTCACCCACCCAATAATAAAGGAAATTTTTGTTTTGTTAAACGCCCTATTCATAGAACAGAAACTGTTGGTTTTATTTGATAAATTATTTTGATGGTGGATAGTCTATTTATCGAGAAATGCAAAATGTTGAAGAAAACGGGAGAACTGGAGAGAAATTACAAAAAACCAAGGAATATTTAAGAAATTATTTTAAACAATACAGTATTGTTCCTTATTCAATTAAATGAGTTAGATGCGTTATACGTCTTATATAGATCAAACATGGTTTTTACAGCGTATCAATAAAATTAACATTTTAACGCCATCATAGTTTTAAAATATGGGAGAGTGAGTAGTAGTATAGGTCGAGAGCCCAGTGCTTAAATCTGCAGGTATCTGTTTTCTCAATGAAACTTATATTTAAGAATGATACATAAAAGAAGAATAGATTACATTAGGGTTGCCTACAAAAATTCTGCCGCAATCACCTTTATTTAAATTTATGGTAATGCGTTTTTTGCGAAAATTGCACTCATGTTTTTTATATCAATCTCACATCATTTGAAAGCAAATCGCATAAGGAGTTGGAAAATAATGGTTGCCAGTTCTCAATCTCCCACAAGCCCAGGGTTGCCTGGTTTAAAGTTAGTAAGTTAGTTAGCTAGCGGCAGGATTCTTCTAGGCAATCCTAGTGTAGTCTGTTCTACTTTCATCTATCCTTCTAAAATATAAATTTCACTAAAAAAATAGATATCTGCAGATTTAAGGTCAGTTGGTAGGATTTTTTTTGGTTGGTAGGGTTTTAGGTCAGTTGGTATGTGTAGTCGTCGCGTCGTGCGTGGTACGACCCGCAAATGCTGTGGGCGGCGGGCGATAGTTGCCATTATCTACAATAATATTATAAAGCGCGTTAATTTGATATTTATAGTATACGATATAACTATGTTGAGGTGCTAAAGTAGTTATAAAGTAAATTTACGCTAATTTACTTAAATTTTGATAAAGATAATAAAATAACGCCCGAATATCATTACATCCTATACTTTAAAAACGTCTACCGCGACTACGTAAGATATTTTTATATATTAGAAAGATACGTTCTCAAACATAGAATAAAAAGGATATATATATTTAATATGTATTATGTATCTATGTACTTAATTTTTCGATAAAAAATTATGTAACACTTTAATCGGTTTAATTTTTAAATTATAGATATGCTTAACATACATATAATAAAATTGTAACTGAGCACTGTCTGTATATGAAAGAAACATGAGAATTTTTATTATTGGACCCATCTATCTATCTATCAATGTAATTGAATCGAAAATACAAAGGCTCAGCAGGGTAGGCAGAGAAAACAAAAGGAGGCATTACGTGCTGAGTGGCGGAATTCAACGCCGCGCTTTGCTTCGCCACACCAGAGCGAAGAAATGGAAATATACATTTTAATAAATATTTAATTTCCTCGAGTGGGGATCGAAGCTACAACCAGTCGCGTTTACAGCCACACTTTGTGCCACTGCGAAACGACCGGCTTCCAAAATAATGATAAGAATAATTCTCATCAGTTTAATCAGTTTTGATAAAAAGAAATCCAAATAGGTTAGAAACATATAGACGATATGTGATTTTTACGTGTTTTTTTAAAAACGTTAACGGGTTCTGATTTCTAACAATACTTATAATTATTTATAATATTAATAAATAGCGGCCCGCCCACGGCTTCGCCCGCTTAAAATACATGATTATTGATTTAATAAGCAGAATTGATTGACAACTATAATGACTTCTAATATGTTTTTTTTATTACTTTAATCTGTAATATTCTAATATGATTTTTTTACGACATTATCGTAATTTCTATAAGAATTTTTGACTGTTTCGAACTAAAAATACGACCAATGTTGATATTTGATATTCATAAAATATACATAAAGCTAATTATTTATTATATGTATATTATTTTTGTAACATTACGTCCTTTTTACCTATGTTATGTTGTTTAAAACTCTGTTAAATGTGCTGTCAGTTGATAATTTAATGTACTTTTAAACATTTTTAAGTGTTATTCCACACTTAGGAAAGAAAAATACTTATTTAGAAAACGTATAAAAATTTTAACGTAGCGGGACTCGAACCCGCACCTCCTGGAAACCGACCAGGCGCTTTGACCGCTAAGCCATACGTTCTCATCGAGCTACGTCGAAATTTTTATACGCTTTTTACAACTTATTTATGTTGTTAGCATCTCTGTAGGGAGATTTTTACAAATTTCCGCTACCCAAATATAATTACTTAGAATTATCTATATTAGTTTGGCAAGAGAGAATACTGTTTTTTAAATATTTTTAAACATTTTTAAAGTGTTATTCCACACTTAGGAAAGAAAAATACTTATTTAGAAAACGTATAAAAATTTGAATGTAGCGGGACTCGAACCCGCGCCTCCTGGAAACCGACCAGGCGCTCTGACTGCTAAGCCATACGTTCTCATCGAGCTACGTCAAAATTTTTACATTTTTACATTTATTTCAAACGAACGAACGAAGCGAAGAATCTATGTTTTTACTTAAAATTTCTTTGAAGATCAAATCGGTCTTTATCTATGTGTTGATGTAATTACGACTTAAACTTAACTGTTATGATTTATGAAGGTAATCTCCAGGAACAATTCAATTTTGTTTACTTTATTGTATAAAATATTGTATAATAGTGCTTCAAAAATATATATTTTTATCAACAGTCATATAACCAAGACGTTTCGAATGTCATTCTTTAGGCAGGAATCTTACCAGCGCGATTGCTATATAACATTCGCAGGTACACTAATGCCTTGAGTTCATCCAAATGACGATAACTTTTTTTTTAATGAACCGATTTTGATGAAACAATTTTATTAATTGTTAGGTTGAGTTAAAATAAAGTTATTGCTAAAACTTTTAAGTAAATCGGTTCGGTACTTTCAGAGAAAAATGTGACCATACATATCAATAGACAGACAAGAAAATTAAAAAAAAATATTTTTGCTTTCTATTATTCTTTTTAAGTGTCCCTCTATCCATTTCAGTCAAAATTACTAAATGTATAGACAAAATATTTTTACTGTCTTATTATATAGAGAGAGGTTTTTAATATATGTAGAAAGTAGATATATATAAACTCAATTTGATACAAAAACCAGATAAGCCGACTACGATATTTTAAAAGCTCGGTAGCTTCGGACGTCGCGTCCGCGTCGTAGAGATCCATGGTAAGGCGATAGCATTCGTATGGTTGCGGTGATGATGATGATACATAAATCATACTTTTTATGAGCATAAACATAATCAAACGTTGCACAATATAAGATATTACAAAAACTATCTTATTCGTTTTTGAATTCTTCAAATCTATTATTTTATTACATTATCCAAAAGCGTAATAAAGAAAATCACTAAGTAAACGATGTTAAATAATTTTAATTAAGTACAGTGCTTATATTTTAAATACATAATTATTTCGAGCCTTTGACGTAACCGTATATTGAGCTTTTATAAAATTTAGTAGCGACCTACAAACAAACATTGAGTCCAGTACCGCAACCTACGTAATTCCTTTAATTTAGTTCCGCACCTAATTTGCTCTAACAACTACTTGACATCCTTAATTCACTTAAATGTTCAACTTTCAGGTATATTTTCTGGTTTTAGATTTAAGATTTTTAATTTATTTATGTATGTGTGTAATTATGTTTATGTAGTGCGTTGTAGTATAGTGGAGTATTATGACTAAGAAATCGGACATTCGATTTCCTCACGGGATTAATGTTTATGTGAATCATGCATACATCATTTATCGTTCAACAAATGGATACTTCAAGTATTTATTTAAGATAAAATTAAAGATTTTAAATATTCACTTATATCTATGAAAATTAAAAGTACAGTAAATGTGTTCAAACTGTCAACTTCAACACAACGACAAAGTCATTTCAAAACTTATTAAGAGCAAGCAAAATCGAGGCTAATGTCGCTAGAAATACCAAATATTATAATATATTAATTATATTACAAGTTCTTGTGAATATATCCGGTAGGCGAAATTGATTATTTTTTTCTAATTAATTTTAAAATACAAATAAATTAACTTAGTAAATGGATGTTTGCTTACAATGAAATTACGAAATTATGTGATTGATCGCTTCCATCTCCCATTAAGTTTATAAAATGTATTAAAATATAATTGAATATAGGTAATATCCATTCAATACAATCGTCAATCAATAATAATCCTGTATCTATGTAATCTTTTTAGACCTATATCTATCTAATCTTTTTTTTTAGCTTTATACTGTATCCCACACGTAGACAGAGGGAACAGAGTAGACAGAGGGAAACTGGGAACCTAGCAAGTGAGTTGCCGAATTCTCGAGGCATTGCGTGTTGAGCGGAACTTAACGCAGCTTGCCTCGCTGCCAGAACGTGGAAATAAAAATATTCAATATTTTATTTCTTACAAGCTCTTGCGGCACGACGGCCATAAGAATTGATCTTATGCATTCTATTCGTCTATTATCCAAATAAATATATTATATTCAGTTTATTTATTATTATAATGCATTTACATATGTATATGTAGTTTCTAAATTTCATCCTTTTTAATTTAATATTTAATGTTTACCCACAACACACTTTCTACACTAACAAAATTAATGAATAATTTATACACTTATTTGTCTGGGGCTACCACGGCGTTAGCGAGTTGAAGTTATGAGACAGCTTAATAAGGGTCTTTGTACAACAACAAACATTATTTTCGCGAAAAATATTTTTGTTTCTGTATACGTTTCATAAAACAAAAGCCTTGTTTAAAAACTGCCTTGGAAATGTGAAATTTTAGTATATTGTTAACGTACGTACTTTTTGCTCCAATTTTTTTGCAGGCGTCTTTTAAAATTCAAACAAATAGAATTAGGGCGGTAGGTACGGTGTGTGCTAATAATATTTGATATTATAGTAAAAAAAAGTAACGCATAGTAGTAATATTACTACTATGTGTTACTCAAAAAGAAACTAATGATATTTTTTTCACTATGTATCCCTTTCTAACAAGAGATTTACTTTGATTCATTATTAATCTACGCAATTTAAATCATTAATAGTAAGATAATCGTAATCTTTTTATCAATTGTTATTTTAACGTGTTTATCGTATTTATCGACCTAACTATTTCCTGTACGTAGATTTAGAGACAATTTCGTTAATTTTAGAAAATTTTTTTGGTTTTAGGCGAAACTCGATGCGGCGCTTTGTCTTACCGGGCGTGGTTATGTGGTAATTATTTTAATACAGATGTTCTCCTGAATTATTATATTATTTAGTTTTCGTTGACGGCAACGACTGCGTTTCGGGAACACGGAGCTACAACTTGTATTTGATACCTTAAAAAAAATGATGTATGGCTTCATATGTACCTTTGGACTTACCGAAATGCATCACCTCGCTTTTTCGTTGTTTGTTGTTGTACAAAGACCCTTATTAAGCTGTCTCGTAACTTCAACTCGCTAACGCCGTGGTAGCCCCAGACAAATAAGTGTATAAATTATGTAAATAGAAAAATTGAAATGTTGTAGATTTTTTTGGGTTCTGTACTTGGAAAGAAAAAAAAACATCGGAACTCCTAATAGGAACGCTTTGTTGTTCGTCTGTCAAGACCAGGCTTTTTGAAGATTTTAACGAAATGTAAAATGTATTGAAATAGTTGTAGTTATCGCTTTATATATATTTTTATGCAATATACATATTAATGGTCTGTGCTAGTATTTTAGAAAGAATTAAGAGATAATATTATTTTTATATAAATAATAATATCTAAAGGTCATATAAATAATAATAGTGAAGCCGTCGTGGCGCAGGGGCATAAGTGTGCGATTGTAAACAACGACAACGATGGTTATGGGTTCGATCTTTACTCAAAAGTACTATTTTCATTACTTTGCTCTGATAACAGGCGAAGCGTGGTGTTGAGTTCTGCGACTGAACACACAATGCCTCAAGAATTCGTCGAAAAGTGGGGAACGGAAGCGTCTAAATGTGGAACGGAGTGTCTTAACACTAGGTTCCCAGGTTCCCTCTGCCTAATTGGCTATGTGCGGGATACAGCCTGAAGTAAAAAAAATGAAGTTAGAAAATCTCAAATTTTAATTGTTTAAAAATATCTAGATATAGATAAAGAAACATGCATTTGCAAAGCAAAAATGATTTTATTTAAATAATCATATAATACATGTAGTAATTTGGTTAAATAAACTTCGTTCACGATTAATTAAGTGCATTAATTCGGTGCTAGACGTGACTAAGGACATTTTCAATTTTTGTTAGTGTAAGGAAACTTTAGATAAGGGTTTGACAACGGTCTTCTTTGTGTCATTCTAATATCTGCGAACCTTAAAAATTCACTCCTTTTACTAGAACTAGGTCGAATAAGTGATAAGAAATATTATATTGACCGTTCGAAACGGTTGTGTAAAAATATGATATGATATTTTGATTCAAAAAGATTGAGTATAAACGCTAGATAAATATTTAATAGAGTGACCGGTTCTACCATTGTTTTGCTACCACCAAACATACAGGCTTCTTAATCTGGCTTTGCATTTTATACTAAAATTCAAATTGCTAATATTTCGTGTAAGGCGCTTCCCGCTTTTACTAGTACATTTTCTATTGAATATTTGCCCACAATAACCGTACTGTCTGTCCAGTCACTTTAATAATTGGATAGTTTGTGGTATTAGACATTGCATGGCCAGCGGTCTTTGTGACACATTACAGAGATTTATATTAGTGCATTATACGTCCTCGCTGTGGCTTCTCATTATGTATCACGCGGGGGATTATCACAGATGCGCTTTATGTTTTCGCATGTTCTAAACGTTAACATACATAAAGGCGCATTTACGCGGTTTTAATCATATCTTAGTATTAGCTTTAAATGATTTTATTAGAACCTTTTATGGGTGTTTTTTTTATTAACAATTATACTGTAGGTAGGTACTACGAATTCTATTATTTTATTTATCATTTCTTTATGATAATGAGCGGTTTCTTTTTATATAGTCGTTACTGTGTGTCGTATATTTAATCGCTTTTTTATTAGAAATAAAAACATTAATTTTGTATCAAAATTTATTGACTAAAATCATATTTTAATATTACAAAAATATTAATTCTATAGAACACTAAAATGTAATTAAAAACGTGCGACTTGCGTGCGACTAGACGTGACGGTTGAGAGTTCAATTCCCAATCGGGGGAATGAAATATTTAATATTTTCATTTCATCGCTCTGGTAGCAAGGTTAAGCGAGGCGTTGAAGTTTAATGTCAATCCTTCGAGAATTCGGCGGAAAGTGGGGAACGGAGGTTAATGGGAACAGAGTGTCTTAACATTAGGTTCTCAGGTCAAATGACGGAGAAATCGACGGACAAATATAAAAAATTGTTAATTAATATAATACCTCCTCTTTTTTTTTAAAAATTATCGGTTAATAAAATCAAGGTTAAAAATGCCGTAAGCCGAATATTAGACTAATCCACGTGAGTATTGGGAAAAACATATAACAAAATTGGTTTCAAAAATATTGTCAACATTTTATGTTGCGATTTACATAAAATCTTAATCAATAGAGGTTCTACTAGTTTTTCCTTTCTAATTCGTTCCATGTAATATTTTTTGTGAACACAATGTTCATTTAAATGATACCACATATGGTATGGTTTATTTTATCTTTACAAATAAGTACATTACCTTATTCATTGAGCTCTTTACATGAGGTGTGTATTATAATAAAAAAAATGGAACCAGTCACAGCGGAGGGGCACAAGGTGTGACTATAAACCCAGCTGGTTGTGGGTTTGATTCCCACTCGAAGTTTTTCATTTCTTCGCTCTGGTGTCGAGGTAAAGCGCGGCGTTGAGTTCCGCCACTCAACACGCAATGCCTCAAGAATTCGGGGAAAGTGGTGAACGGAGTGTCTTAACACTAGGTGTTGTGTGCGGGACACAGCGTGTAATATAATAATGAATGAAAACTTGGGTGGTAAAACTCTACATTATTTCGTTTTCCAAAAAATATTTAAATTAAAATAGTACTCTGAATGGATATATTTCATTACGGTAAAGCGATTGTTATTTAAAATCAAATATTTTTATTCACCAAAATTCATTGATTTGGAACTAATCAAAACAATTGTTACACATTTTTTTATGAATTGGGTTGTTTCGGATATATTTTGGATATTGATTTAGAATTTAACAAAAATTATTACTTAAATGACCAAGAATACTCTCCATAGTTGCTCTCAGAGAGATGCCTGTTTCCTCTTGCTGCAAACAGTATAGCGAAATAACATTTATTGTAAATACAATTTAACGTTCTATTCAATTTTAAGATTGTACAAAAGTTATTTTCCAACATGGGAAAATTTCAGCAAAATTGTGTAAGAATTCCTGGTTGCCTGAGTCTGGTCTTATCTTAGGTTGCGGTAACCGCACAGGAATCAACGTCAAAGGCTTGTGGACTGTGGTAGGCCGCTCTCCACTCTGTATGACGTTAATATACGCAATAAAATTAGCGTTTGGTTAAAGATCTTTACTCGAATGGAGAAAACCTATCTATATTTACCTATAGTAAAATTAATATTATAACTTTATATTATTATATAAAATAATGCTTCTTGAGAATATATTGAATTAAAACCTCTTTGAAATTTAAAAAAAAAATGTATTTTAAAAAGTTTATTTTTTAAGGTACCGCACATAAGTGTTTTATACTAAAGGTTAAACTATTACTAGAACTCCGCTCTCCGTCTGTGTATCTGTCACCAGGCTGTATATCACGACCCTTGATAGTTAGACAGTTGAAATTTTCCTAGGTATGTACATATATCCAAAAATACAATAAAATAAATATTTAAGGGGGCCTCATACAAGAAACTTGATTTTTAGTCATTTTTATAGGTAATAGAAAGGGAACCATTCGTGCGCGAGCTCACTTGCACTTGGCCGGTTTTTATATTTTATGTACCTACAGACAAAATAGATGTATAGGATTATAATAAAACACAATTATATAATAAAAAATATGTATTTTATAGTCCTTTTATTATCCATACCCACAGCCTTATTACGACATTATCATTTGGTATATTATAATATAATATAATAATTGAGCAATAATTTTTCCATAAAAACATAAAAAAATCTTTAAAATAGTAAAGTGATAATAACTATATATTTATTATTATGTTTACCATTGTGTATTTTTTTGTTTTAATAGGTACTCTCGTCTCTTAAATTACTAAAAACTTTTCTTTATAAATTTTCATCAGTATGCAAATTTCTGAAACAAAATAAACATTTACAAATTTCAAGGTCAATATTTGATAGAAGCATGTCATAATTTGAGGCCAGTCGTGGCGCAGGGATACAAGCGTGCGACAGAAAACGTGGAACTGTGGAACGGAAATGTCTTATTGGGAACAGAGTGTCTTAACACTAAGTTCCCAGGTTCCTTCTGCTTAACCTGCAATGTGCAGGATACAGTGTGAAGTTAAAAAAGACATGTCAGAGTAGATTAAAATATATTTTATGGGTTAATGCCTGTTTTCGATACAGTGATTTTTATTGAATAACATAAATAACTGCGCTGACCTAAATGAAGGCTATCTACATTATATATGTATATGTGACGAGAGTTGTTTGTCGTTTTATATATCAGAGGACAAGTGAATCACATTGATAAATATTCATGTTTACAAATAAGTTGTTTACTGATAGTGTATAATATTTATATATTTTTGTAAATTAGAACAGAAGCAGAACTTGTATCAAATTCATTAATTTATATTATATCACGTGGGGTGGGTGGCTTTACTTTATACACCGGTTAAGTTCTTAAACTTATCTCCAGCTGCTTATCCAATGTTATATTTAAAAAAAATACATGTTAAGTTGTAAAACCCTACGTCACGTTTTTACTAAAACACCATAAATAGAAGGTTGTGGTTCGAAACCAAAATCATCTCTAAAAATATATAGGTGAGGCCGGTCGTGGCGCAGAGGCACAAAGTGTGAATGTATAATCGACTGGTTGTGGGTTCGATCCCGTGTGAAATATTTATTTTAATTTATATTTTTATTTCTTCGCTCTGGTGTCGAGGCAAAGTGCGGCGTTGAGTTCCGCGACTCAGCACACAATGTCTCCAGAATTCGGCGAAAAGTGGGAAACGGAGTGTCTTAACACTAGGTTCCCTCTGCCTACACTGCTGTGTGCGGGATACAGCGTGAAGCTGATTAAAATATATAAGTATCTATTATGACTTATCAAATATATTAAAGTTTACTTACTTTCTCCTTAAAATTATTGGGCCGTTTCCTTATTAATTGCTTACTGTGACTTATCAGTGCGTTGTATACAGTAGTCGTTCGAAGTTGAACCTCAAACTTCTTACAATGCTCAATTAGCGTAGGATACAGGTACTTTAGTTCCGCATGGTCTAACGTTGGAAAGAGATGGTGGAGTGCGTGGTCGCCAAACCGAGTGAGAGATTTGAAGTGGTCTCCCGCATACTCGACCCTTTCAACTACGGTATCTAGTTGATGGATGCCCCAATCTATAAACTCCTCCCTGTAAATGCGTGATATATGTTGAATATTTAACTTGGCTACGTTATTATACTAGGTTTTCGTAGTTTATAAAGTTTTTTCTTAGTGTTTATTTTCTTTGTCTCTTGTATATTAAGTTAATATTAATTAAGAATCATATATATTTAAAAATATAACAGATGAACATACATACATACATTTATATATACATACATACCGGTCGAAAACATAACTCTCCTTTTAGCTTCGCCGTAGTCGGGTAAAAAATATTATAAACAAATATTAATAAACAAAAATAATAATAGTAACATATAGCTAGTCAAGTTCGAACCGCCGTGGTAGGCTTTTTTTTATAAAAAAAATAACTATTTAAAATAAAATATTATATTTAGAGGACAACTTTTCGCTAAGACTACATGTTACAGACTAAAGATTTAATGCTAGCTTACTTCTAACGTTACATATCAATATCCGCTTGATGAGAAATTGTTTATGTTAAATGATACATGATATAAATCAAAAAAATCATACATGATATTCTGATGATAAAATGCTTATGTTCATAATTCTGCGAATATACCAGAGCGGCTAATGGAATGTTTCGGCTCAGCAGTTTGGGGCGACATAACTCCTCCCTTCTTAAGATCGAAGTTTAGTTTAAGTAGAACTTCGGATACATATTTTGAATATAAATTTATAATTTTTGAAAATTAACATACATATAATTACTATAACTATGATATAAAGTCCAATTGTCCATACACTGATATTTTTCACTATTTTCTGATTTTCACTATTTTCACTATTTTCACTTCTCTTTAAACTATACGCCAGAAATTTCAGATCTGTAAGATCGATGCCTTTTACATTCATTGGTTTCACAATAGGTTTTTCAGGAACATGTATTGAAGGTAAATTAATTACAGGTAATATTGAGTAAGTATCATTTTCTAAAATAGTTTCATGCTTTTTCACAGTTATATTGCCAATTTTCACTTCACAAGGGTCATCTAGGGTAAGTAGGTAAGTTCCTTTAACCTTTTGTCGATATACTTCATTAAAACATGTTTTTGTGAGCAATTCCTCTTTTCTGGTAAACAAAGTCCAGGTGTTAGTTTGCAGAGGTTGTAGCAGGATATCTTCCGTGATAACAGGAACATGAACATACGATGTAGCGTTTTCAGTATAAGTCATAAGTTCTGTTATACAAGGATCGTTAATAAATTGAAGGACTTTTCTCTCGTAGCACAGGAAACTCGCTTTATCTATTTCTTTACAGGGATGATCCAATAATCTAGTTTTCAACCCTTTTGCTATAAGGTAAGGATATTTAGGAATAATGATGACGGTGGAACCATGGAATAAAACAGGTAAGGGAATCAATTTATAATAGATATACGTGTCATCTTTAATTATAGGTATTTCTAAAAGGTAAGTTATGTAATTTCCCTTAATATATGTTTTTATAGAAATTGTTTGTTCTAACTTTACTAAATTATCTAATGTAGGCTTATACGCTAATTTCTCTACCTTATCTATGTTCACCAATGTGTTTAAAAGAATATTAGAATTTATTATTGATTGATGCAAGTTTCCTAGTCTACTTAATGCAAAGCTAGTTTCTATTTCATTTAATTTTACATATACAGTCTGATAATTATGAATTAATAAATTATAAGTACTTATGATTTGAGCTTCAATATGATTAAGGGCATCTTTTCTAATAATTTCTGACAAATTATGTCTTAATTCCTGCATTCCTAAATTAATTTCATTAATGTTATCATTTAATTGAAATGTAGAATTCGATATGGAGAGCATCATTTCAGTGATAAGAGCCATTTTATTTTTCTGTTTACTTTGTCCCGTTCTAATATCGTTAATTAATTTTTCATATCTAATAGCTTCATCATTATCTAGATTTCCAGTAATTATTTTAATTATTGATCCTAAGGGGTTAATTAAGCCTCGCTTAATTCTAGTGCTTGGAGAAATCTGTTCTAATTTTATTAAAGTTATATTTCTTAAATAATTAGCTTGAATCCATAAAAAAAATAAATAAATCTATCTAATCTATAAAAATAAAATAATGAATGAATCTATCTATCTATCTATCTATCTTGAATCTATAAAATATTCAATAAAATCATCGTCAACATTATCAACTAACTTATCTAACTGAGTACATTTATAAAAATTATCTTTTAAGTCTTCTAATATAGGTCTTAAATCTAATGTTTTCGCGATTACCCACTTATCACTACTCACGATGGCTTGGCCATTTCTATATGGTAATATTCCAGGATTCTCATGTAATTCCTGAAGTTGAAGAGCCTGGGATCGCATTGTCAAGACCAGGGTCAAAATCTGCAGGTGATACCTGTGGAGGTCGTTTAACATTTCTTATTGGAATTTTTGTATTACGGTCATTAGGCATTATAACGGGGACGGTATTTTTAGATATTTCTTTAACTACTTGTGCTTTTACGTGGCGCGGCTTATCTTTACTTTGTCTTTTATTAGTATTTTTTATTTTATTTTTTATTTCATTTTCATTTTTAATAAAAATAACATGTTTCGTACATTCTCTAAATTAGACATTTTCTTTTTTAAATAATGATATTACTAACTCTGTAAATTGTCTCCGATGTATTTTGTCTTCGAAATAAATAAAATATTTGGTTTTGTTCCTAATGTATTCTTTCAAAAATTATTTAACTAAGTCAGGTATATTAGTGGGTAAATGAACTTCTAAAATACATTGTTTTGGGTCTAGATAAGTTTTTTACGCTAATCTTATGTATAAGCCACGTATAAACTAAAATTTGGTTTGGCTTAGTGTCGATAGCCTCTTGTAAAATAGGGATACCTTCAGATTCGGTATCACGGGCGGAATATATTGTTTCTGTTTCAGATGCTGTTACTGTGGAAACTGTGGAACTGGAGGTACATGGTATAGAATTCGGTGAACCATGTCTAGATTTAATTGACAGAGTCTCTTCTGAATCTGCGTTACACAAGTTAATAATTTCTTCTTTTTCTGACTCTAATATGTTGGGCGATGTAGAGTTAGGAAATACTACTTTCTTTAATTTAGCCAACTTCTTTATTTCTTCATTCTGATTTCCCTCTTTTCCAACATTTACCTGGGTGGACATGTTTTCTTCATCTTTACAATTACTTTTGCCACTTCTGTGTACTATTTCGAAATTGCTATATATGATAGATATGGATGTCATGTTAGTATATAGTGTTTCATTTTCCATATCGACTTAAGCGTCTTACTGCTTTAATAAATCGCTTTCAATCAATCCATCGTATCGTTCGTCTACTTCGTATATATAAAATTTGTGACATTTAGGAGTACGGAAAGTGGGGAATAAGGGGATAATGATAACTTCGTCATGTTTACTTGAGGCATGCGTAGATAGAACCTTAAAGGACTCACGGTATTTATAATCATTAAAATATTCATTAACTTTTTTGGGACTAATAAAAGATCTTGAACTCCCAGTGTCGATCATGAAGTTAGCATTAATTTAGGGTATAAAAATATATGGTAATTTAAGAATATTACAATTTAAATTAATTATCTCTGGATAGGGTGAAGGGATGTCGATATGAAAATTTTCAAATTGTTCGACATTCTCGGAAAACTCAGTCTTGTCAGGGTTTATACCATATTACATATTATTATATTCATTTTGTTCAACTGGTTGGTTGTATTAGTAATCGTTAGTAAGGTCATTATGGTCATAGTAATTATTTTCATTTTCAGAGTCCACTTGTTCAACAATATGTTCATTGAGGCTGAAGCCTGGGGGTATATTCTGAGAAGCCGTTCTCATGCTCACATCATTAATATTTAATGGTTGGTGGGGACGATAATCAAAGGGTTGTCCTTGGTTTTGGCTAAGCTGAGGTCTGTACCCAAATCGATTTTAATTAAGTTGGGGTCTATATCCAAATTGATTTTGGTTAAGTTGAGGTTTGTACCCAAATTGATTTTGGTTTAGTTGAGGTTTGTACCCAAATTGATGTTGGTTTAATTGGGGTTTGTACCCAAATTGATTTTGGTTTTGTGCAGGTAACTTTATTTGTTTGCTAAGAGGAATTCCAAATTTAAATTTTGGAGGTTGTTGTGGGTTCATATTTTGTAATTAAGGATTTTTATATAAGGGTTGTGGTTGTGTTTTCTGTTGTAAAGGATTAGAATTAGGATTAATATTGGGTCTAATTGTATTAAAGAAAGGTTTCATATATTATAAGTGTTTTGTAAATATGAGTTAGAAGATGTCACAGCTCCGGTATTGGAGTGAGGCTATTTTAACATTTTATTTCTTGAATTATATTGATGCATAAAGTTGACTTCTATAATTATGCTTAGTGCATTTTCGAGAGAGCTGCACGCTTTTAATCGTACTATCCTAAGTAAATCCTCCGGTAAATTATACAGAAAAACATTCATTGCCAAATTATTGTAAATAATTATTTTGCTTTCCCTTAAACTAGTGTTTGTTAATAAATTTACTTTTGCTATTAACGTACTTTTAATATATTGTATTCTGTTACAGAAATCTAAATAAGATTCGTTGCTATTGATTTTTAATGTTTCTAATTCTATTGCTATACATTCATCTGAACGCGGATCACCAAAATGTTGCTCTAATGCTTTTAAACTGCTCCACGTATCTAAATCTTGTCTTTCACTAATTAATCTAGCTGCTTGACCTACTAATTTAGATGTTATGACGTGAAACACATATAGGTCTTGTGCTGGATTACCTTCTACTACACACATTTGTATCACATATTCACACTTATTAATAAAAAGTGACAATAATTTTTCATCTCCATCAAATTTAGGAATGATATTGCTTATTTCTACTGGTATTTTAACTATATTTTCCATTTTTAAATATTTATTTTATTTTAATTTATTTAAATTTTATTTTATTTATATTTTATTCAATTTTATTTTATTTATATTTTATTATTTCTTTCATTAAATTTTTTTATTACTATATAATACCTAATCGTCAAGGAAACCTCTTAGAATCTTTTGCAGTTTAAAAGAAATCTACGATTTAATTGACACTTACATAACTAATCGTCAAGGAAACCTCTTGAAACCTTTTGTAGTTTGAAAAGGAATCTACGATTTAATTGACACATATAAACTAAAATGAATAGGAAATATAATATATGGGAATAGCTTTTAGGGTCTACTCACCAAATCATTTTCCCTCGTGAGTCTGTAGCTGTAGCAGCAAGTCGTTCGTCTTCAAGTCTTCACGCGAGTTCATGAATATGACTTATTAATTTATTAGGTTCGGATTCCATTATAAACGCTCGAAAACGTTCACACGAGATAAGTTTTCCTTAATTTCCCGGACGCGGAATTCTACCGGCTGCGCCAGTCAAGTTCGAACCGCCGTGGTAGGCTTTTTAAAAAGATATAACTTTATTTAAAATAAAATATTATATTTAGAAGACAACTTGTCGCTAAGACTACATGTTACAGACTAAAGATTTAATGCTAGCTTACTTCTAACGTTACATATCAACATCCGCTGGATGAGACAATTGTTTATGTTAAATGATACATGATATTCCGATGATAAAATGTTTATGTTCGTAATTCTGCGAATATCCAGAGCAGCTAATGGAATGTTCCGGCTCAGCAGTTTGGGACGACATAACTATCTTAAGGCCACCGTGGCGCAGCGGTACATCGTCTGACTGTTGTAGGTTCGATTACCACTCAGGGGAATAAATTATTTTCATATTCTTGTTCTGGTACCTTGACAAATCACGACGTTGACTTCGGCCATTTAACTCGCAACTCGAGAAAAATAGGCGATTCGCTCTCTGAGTGTCTCACTCTCAACACTAGATTGCCTCAGCTTACCCTATTATATGAGGGAAGTTGAATAAAAATATATACCTAGGTACGTCTCCTTCAAAGAAATTGGTGTGAGAATGATGTCCAGCTGTCAGTCCAAATATCATGACAATAAAACTTGAGATCAAAATAACTGCAAGCCAGACAAGGAGAGTCCAAGCTAGAGATAAACCACTTGTGGCCCAAATCCACCCAGGTAAAATAAAGGGTATTGCATTAGCCCACGTCAATTCTTTCCTTTCCAATTTTAGTATACCAGCAATCAACCTTGAAAAATATATATATAAATAGTAATTAACATCATGAGACAGTTTAAAGTCAACACATTTCTACGTCATGTAGTCTGCTGATATTTTTTATATGTTTGAGGTCATCTTGGCGGTTGTGGGTTCAATCCCCGGCCGAATGTAATATTTTCATTTCTCCACTCTGGCCTCCTAATGAACCGTGAACACTATCTGAAACAGGCGAAATAAAACATTGTAAAAATTGTAAAAAATGAAGTTGAAGGAGTATTGGATAGAATAAGGTTTATTATTTTCAATATTTTTTTGTGTTATTTTACACTTAGGAAAGAAAAATATATTTTTAGAAAACATATAAAAAATTGAAAGTAGCGGGATTTAAACTCGCGCCTCTTTGGAAACCGTCAAACCTCTGACCAACTAAGCCATACGTTCTCATCGGGCTACGTCGAAATTCTTATATGCTTCTTACAATTTATTTTTCTTGCTAGCATCTGTGTAAGGAGACTTTTACTATTAGGAGAGAGAATATTATTTATTAAATTTTTATTTACATTTTTTAAAATCTTATTCCATACTTAGGAAAAAAACACTTTTAGAAATAATAACAAATTTTTATACGTTTTCTAAAAAAGTATGTATACAACTATACACAATAGATATAAATAAAATTCCATAGTCCTTTCTCATCTTAAATGTAAATGAATAAAAAAGTATAACTTTCATTTTGAAATTACCATCTCATGTTATCGTACTTATGCTAAGTCATTGAACTTTTAAATTATGAACTTTAAATGTCATTGGTACAACTAACGTGTTTTTTAAATCCTATTATATTTAAAAACACTTTAGTAGTACCTCGATATATTATCATGTCGATTTAAAATCTTTTTCTTTTATTTATTAAGGTAAATTAAGGAACGTTACATTAATTAAGGAAAGTTATATGGGTAATTCTATGATAAGAGGTTTTAAGTCCATAGAGAAAACGGCCAAGGAGAAAAGTTGTCGTTTTTTCATTAAACATTTATATTACGATTTTTGTCCTATTTATGTATTTATTCACGCAAGGACAAGTCACTTTATGTAAATTTTATTACTTTTTACTACGCCAGGGTAAATACATTGGGCAGGGTAGAGGCACCAAGTTCAGGAATAGTACGTGTAGTACAAATTAGTTCAGTTCAGTTCAGCTTCACGCTGTATCCCGCACACAGCAGGGTAGGCAGAGAGGACATAGTGAAAGACATTCCGTTCTCCACTTTCTGCCGAATTCTGGAAGCATTGCGTGTTAAGTCAACGCCGCGCTTTGCCTTGATACCAGAGCGAAGAAATGGAAATATAAATTTAAGTAAATATTTCATCTCCTCGAGTGGGGATCGAACCCACAACCAGTCAATTTTACAGTCACACTTTGTGCCTCTGCCCCACGACCGGCCTCCATTAAAGTAACAAAATTATAAAAATTAACTATAATTACACATTGTAAATAACATAGAATCCGACTATTATTTTTAGTAATCATATTAAACGTTAGCAGACTATATTATTTCAGCCTTAACAATAATGTATCAAATTAACATGGCATTGTAAAATCAAATCAGCTTCACGCTGTATCCCGCACACAGCAGAGTAGGCAGAGGGAACCTAGTGTTAAGACGCTCCGTTCCCCACTTTCAGCCGAATTTTGGAGGCATTGAGTGTTGACTGGCGGAACTCTACGTCGCTCTTTGCCTCGACGCCAGAGCGAAGAAATGGAAATATAATTTTAAATAAATATTTAATTTCCTCGAGTTTCTTTTTAGGCTTTCGTAATCTTTGTAACCTTTTAATAATATGCTAATTTAGATTTAAGTTTCTTTATAGTCTCAACTTGTTCTTATTAATTAAATATCTTTGTCTTCTGACTCAGTTTGATTTAAGTTTGGCAGCTGCCGGCCGTATGAAAATTAAAAGTTTGATCTTCAATATCTGACGTCGATGGCGTTCTTTTTTCTTTTTTTTCTTTTCCTACAATTCACATGATGCGACATCTTTCATGCCTTCCGTTGCTCTATAGGAGTAATTTCGTCCATAGTCTTTATTAATGGAATAGAATGATAAACATATGAACTCAATAGATTATAAATAATAAATTATAATAATTATGTACTAACATAGGTTAAGCAAATATATAATAACAAAATTATATGGATCTAATAAGTCTGAAATAAAGATTATTATTATTATTATTATGATTATTATTCCTTTCTCCTTCTTTATTAAATATTATGCCTTTTCTTTTGCTTTTGCAATTAATATTTTTCAGAATCACTTTTAATTCTTTCCTATCATCTTTCATATCGTAGACTCTCTACTTCGCGTTTCTTCTATAATTTTTTTTCACGTGTTATAACTTTTACCGCGGTGCCATGTATGATATGAGTATGATCTGTAATAATATTAGACGATAATATAATAACAATTTGAACTGAGAACTCCTTTATTTTTCAGTTTTAAGAATTTACCAAAATTATTTAAATTATTTTAAACTGTTAATTGATAAGAAAATATGCTATACTTAAGTTTTTTGCACTAACATTATCTCCCCTGCTCAATAAGTCTCTAAGGGGAAATATGGCAGGGGCAAGACGTTTTCATGATAAATTTTATTATTTTAATTGACTTAAGAAATGTTTCAGTACGTTATGTACCACACTTTAACTATTACATTATTGTTAAATCAGACCAGTAAATACAAATAAATTAAATGAATAATATAATTTTTATGATTTACCAGGGGAGAGACACGATGACCGACATGATGCGACATCTTACAAATACCGGCGCTCTTAACGGCTTACGTGTTTTGCATTGCTAACTTTACGTCGATAGATGACCTTGAGTGCTATTTGGAATATATAGTTTTATATTTGTGTTTGTAGTAGCGTAATGAAATTTACCAGGATAGATATCCAAAATAAGTGGGACAAAAGTAAAGTTTAAAAAATATTGCAAATAAATAAATATTGTTCTATTTTTCCTTAACAATACTTAAATATATTTATTGAAATTTGTATTTAACAAACTTTAATTTATTTACTGATACAAAGAAGGTATGTATCGTTTGCAAATTAAACTGAAACCGACAGGGGGACAGGCCAGGGTAGATACTTTTTTAGACTTTATAAGGAATTTCAGAAAAATATAATACCTTAATTAGACGTTTAATCGTGACGTTATTTAATAAAGTATATTTAGGTGACGTGTTTCATAGCAAAAAATAACAACTTATTTAATAAAATCTATATTTTAAACTGATGGCCGCACTAGTTACCTCTTATCATAGGATTAACCATATAATAATTTTTGAAAAATCCTTTAATTTCTTTCAGCATTTTTTATTAGTAAGCGTTATGATTTTCATGCACGTAATTTTATTTTTAGTAGAATTAGACTTACTCTTTCACCATGCATCCGAGGGAAGTAAACGAAAATATAATAGGATAAAAGAAAGCTCCCATCTGTGCCCATATTGGTTTACTCGATTTTGGTAGATATTGCAAGTATGGTTCGACTAAACTTAGCTCCAAATCATTGGCCGTGTTTGTGTGCATATGATGAGACATCGCATGAGATATACGCCAGTCCCTGAGATATAATTTAAAAGAAATATATTGCTTTATTTTTATACTTTTGTAATAAAAAAGAGTACAGTGTCAAATTTTGACAGATTGTTAAAAGTTATTGTCTCTATTAAAAACAGAAATGGGATCTTCGATTGAGCAATATACAATCGTATTCTTAATGTACGAGTATATCATAAAAATATATATAATAAATATATATGTATTTATAAAAATATTATATTGTGAATCTTACACGTAATATAATATTTTTTATTCTATATTTTCTTTAAATCAAATTTGTACTGAGACCTTATTCCCCTTTCCTTCATAACAACTAGTCCGTTATTTACCAAAGTTTGTCTGTTAGACATCGCTTAAAGTAATAAGACCATCTTTGCATACTTTTATTTTTGTTTTATATTTTCCATTTTATATGTTTGTTTTTATGCGTGCAATAAAGATTTTAATATTTTATTCTATGTATATAATAATAAAAAAAATATCTTACGAGTACGAAAATCCGCTAATATTATACAGATACATGCGCCAGCTATCTGCTCTATGGAAGTAGTTGTGAGCGCAAACAGTGAGTGCACTCAATATTAAGCTCAAAATAAAGGTTGTAACAGCTCCATATATTAAATTCTTGGTCCAAACCCAGCCACAAACTGGGCTTGCTAGTAACAAACATATTAAGAGGAAATCAGTTACATGATCACTCTTCTTTCGAACATCTTTAGGTATGTCTTTCAGTGTATCAGCTATTTTGGTTTTGAGGGTCTTGTAAAAACCATCTTCTTTAAAAGTGAAAGGTGAATTTCTGGGTGTTTCCGCTTTTTTCACAAAATATTTGGACAATAGTGCTTCGGCTAGTGCACTATTAATATGGTGAGTTTCGAATTGTTCTGTAATGTCTGTACCCTGAAAAAAAAAACGCTTTAAATGTATTATATATAATATGTATATAACAAAATAGATAATATTTGAGTACGCCTTTTAACAATATCAATATTTTTTTTCAGTAATATCGTTCTACATACATAAGATTTTAATTTACATAGTAAACATATATAATCTAGTGCCACGATCCTCCGTTTCTTACTTTCTGCTCGAATTAGAGACATTGGTGCTTGTTTTTTTTTTTAAATAGTTCATAAAAAATATATAACATTAGCTTCACTATTAGTTCACGGGTAGACAAAGGGAGCCTCGTATTAAGCAAGCATTAAGCACTCCGTTTCTCATTTTTCGCCGAATTCTGGAGGCATTGCGAGTTGAATGGCGAAACTCAACGCCGCGCTTTGCCTCGACACCAGAAGGAAGATATAAAAAAAATTAAATATTTCATTGCGTGGGAATGTGTGAGAAACCCTGTCGCATTTACAGTTACACTTTGCCTCTGCGCCACGACTGGCCTCTAAAACTGTCGAATAAGTAATTAAAATATAATCATTCGCCCGAGTCGGAATCGACGATAGTCATAAATACAATTGAGATTTTAATAGTATCATGTCTTTATTAGTTCAAAGTCTTCCTTGTCAAGAAACAACATTATATCTTGTGCATAAATGTTGTTAATTATGGTTAAAATATTGTTTTATGAACGCTTGTGTATGTTAATTTATCAATAACGTCAAACAAAACGTCGTTTATTTACGTATATTTAAAACACCTTACTTATTAAAAACTTCTAAATATTGCTAAGAGACCAAGTACATAAAATTTTGTATCCGCGTAAAAAAAACCACGACAAACAAGTTTCACTGACACTAAAAGCACATTACTGTAGACTTGATAATTATAATTTATTATGTGAATGTCAAAAGGTAACACAAACACATAGTTTAAAATATTTAAGAGTTGTTGTTGACCAACATCTTTCCTGGAAAGAACACATAAATTTATAATATGGGAGCCTAAAGAGATTTATTTCAATTTTTAAGAGTACAAGATATATATGATTTTCAATTATTGAGAAGTACTTACTTTGCGCTCTGTAATTCTCTAATAAATTATGGTATCATTGTTTGTGGGGGGGAAGCTTATAAGATATTATTATTGAGGGTAGAATGAGCTCAACGTGCTATTTTTTAAATAATATTTAGTAAAGATATAGATATAGATACCCTACCGATACTCTCTATAAAGAATTAGCAATGCTAAATGTAAGGCAAATCTATTTATTGGCAATTTCAAAAGATGAACTCAAAAACTCAGTCATGTAAATATGTCAACTTCCTACAGTAAAATCAACTTTTGCGCTTAAATTCTATCTATTTTTGGCACCATATACTTACAATAAAATATCCAAATCTATAAAGCTTAAAAATCTTAATAATTATACGTTTAAAAAAACCGTTGAAAAATATATTAACAAAACTAGCATATAATGACACAAAAAAAAATATCAAACCAATATAAGCATATTTACTGCTTAAAACAAATGAGAAAAACATAACCACATTGATCGCTATATATAAAAATAAAAATAAAATAAAAAAAACCTTTAATTGACCATCGCCCCAGTTACTAAGTTAATGCTAATTTATAATATTATAATTATTTACATATTTACTTATTCTAAATGTTTTTATCTCTTGCTAGTTATTAATATTAATTTTATGCTATTTTTTTTTAATCATAAACGTTACTAATAATTAAATGTATATAAGTAATTGTTTGTAATTAAATGATATATATTTTTTAATTTTCCTAATTCTACTAGTTGTTAATTAACAATTAATTATTAATTATTTAATTTATGGTATTTATTTACATTTGTTTTTTTTTACTTAACTCTTATTAGATAATAAATTATTTTATATATTTATTATACATTACTTATTAACTTATTATTAGTTTTTAAATATAATATCAGGCAAGGTCCCCAGACTGGGTATAGGCCTCCTCCAAATAGCCACTTTTCTCTGTCCAGTGCTGTTTGCTTTCAATTGAAGCCAGCGGTTTTTATAATGTCGTCTTCTCACTGTGTACATGGTCGTCCTCTGCCTCTTTTTCCTATTGGACCTCTCCATATGGTAGTTTTATACGCCCATCTATCATCGTTAAGCCTGGCTACCTTAGTAGACCTGCCCATTTCCATTTCAACCTTTTGGAGTAGCTTAAACCGTAAGTAGCCTTTATTATAGCTCTTATTTTTCTGCATTGAATTTTATCAAGTTTTTTTAATTTGAGCATACTCTTTTCCAAAGCACGCTGGCATGTGGTGATTTTTCGTTTCACATTTACCGTGAATTTCCACGTTTGGCAGCCGTATGTCAAACACGGTAATAGGTTGGAGTTCATGGTTTTAGTTTTAAGCTTAGTAGGCATGTTATTCTTGAAGATTTCTTTCAAATCTCAGAATTTATTCCATGTTTTTTGTTTTCTTGTATCAATTTCCAATTCATTGTTTTCTTTTCCAAAGCTGATTGTTTTTCCTAAGTATATATATTTATTTGCATATTCTAGTGGGTTCCCGTCCATGTTTATTTGTTTTTAAAGCTGTTCGTCATTAACCTTGTCTTAGTGGGATTAATTTCAAGTCCTATCTAAAGTTTCAATCATGTGTTGCAGTTGTGAACTTGTCTCAGATAATATTAGTATGTCGTCTGCGAATCGTAAGTGACTTAAACACTTTTCTTGTATATTTATACCAAAATTGGTCCAGTTTAGCCTGTTAAAGATAGTTTCTAGTATGGCTATAAATATTGTTAGGGATAAAGGGTCGCCCTGTCTTACCCCCCTCATTATGAGGAATACTGGGCCCAGTCTTTCTAGCTTTATTCTACCAATGTTATTACAGTATAAATTTCTGATGACATTTATATATACTTCGCTAACTCCTTGATTTGTCAGACTGTTCGCTATCGTGAGTTACTATATCGAAGGCTTTTTTATAATCTATAAATGCGAGGTATAATGGTTTCTGTTGTTCTCGATATTTCTTTATAATTTACTCCAGAGTGTAAATGTGGTCCACCATAGAATATCCTTTCCTAAAGCCTGCCTGCTCTACGGGTTGTTTAGATTCTATTACGTGGCTGATTCTTAAATTTATGATGGTAGAGAATAGTTTGTAAATGCTCGGTAGTAAACTTATAGGTCTATAGTTGCCTATATCTTTAGGGTCACCTTTTTATATATTAAGATTATATTAGATTCTGACCATTGCTTTGGTGTTTCAGAATTTCTGCAATATCAAATTAAATAGTTCAGCGAGTGGTGTGGCCAGTATATGATTTGCAATCTTTAAAGCTTCGTTAGTGATATTGTCTGAGCCAGGAGATTTATCTAATTTTAACTTTTTTATTGTTTCTATGACTTCTTTTTCATCTATTAATTTGATAGTCATTCCGCTATCCTCTTTAGTTGTATGGGTATAGGTGCTTCGTATAGTGGCTGTTTGATTACAGCTATATAAGTTTTTGTAGAACTCGGTTGCCGTAGTGATAATGTCCTTCCGCTTGATCACGTTCTTACCAGAGTTCGTCAATCCTTCTATCCATCTTATATTTGTTCCGAGTTGTTTTTAGGCCTTTTTCGTACTAGCAGTGGAATGTAGATGTTTTTCTAAAGTATTACATGGTCTATAACTTTCATAGTCATTTCTTATATATTTATTTACTAGTTTAAAGAGTGAGCTTATTCTTTGTAGGTCGCGACTAATGTTTGATTTTTTGTAACTCTTTTCTTTTTCGCAGTATAAGAGTCGTCCGTGCCGATAGCACTTTGTGGTGCCTGTGTACGCGTCCCTTTTGCTTTGATGAAAGCTTTTAGTAATGGCATTTGTGATCTTGTCATAATACGCTTGTACTGATAGGTTTCTGTGACAAGATGATGAAAGCATACTAGATAGGGTTTCTCTGCAATTCGTTCTTTATCATATCTTAGTAGACTTGTATTTTTATTTGTGTAATTTGTTCTATTCTTGTTTTGTTTTGTTAGTTTTACAGTTTCTCTTCAGTTTAAGTTCATCGTACCAATATTTTGAAATAATCTGGGTTGGTTTGATAATATATAATCTAATTCATTTTTGTACTTTCCGCATGCAGATTTCCACGTCCATCTTTTGCTTGTTTTTTTTTTTAAACATTTATTTATTATAGTCAGTTTATGCTCTAATGCAAAGTTCATTAATTTTTGTCCTCTATCATTTCTAATTCCGTATCCGAATCGTTTTGCAAATAGGTGTTCTTCTGGTCTAGGGAACCCTATCTTCGCATTGAAGTCTCCCATTATATTTATTATGTGTGGTGTCTAAAACGCTGTCGATTGTTTTAAAGAAATCATCTATTTCATAACTACTTGCGTTTGCGTAAATTATNATATATATATATATATATATATATTTACGGAATTTATATATAATACTCTAAACGTATCTATCATAAAAATAACCATAAAAAACAGTAATAAAAATAGTTAAGTTCATAAATTTTGTTTTTTACAACCATAAAACGGTCTAAACGTTTAACGTGTAACGTACGTTAAATTTTTTGATATATTATTTTTAAGAATACTTTAAACCAAAAAGTGGCAACATCTAAGCTTTTTACATATACTACATGAAGTAAGAAAACAAGCATGCGAGGAATACTATCCATTACATAATTTGTAAAGAAGTTGGGAGGCCAGTGGCACGAGGTGTGACTATAAATCCGACTGGTTGTGGGTTCGATCCCTTTACTTAAATTTATATTTCCATTTCTTCGCTCTGGTGTCGAGGTTAAGCGCGGCGTTGAGTTCTGCCACTCAACACGCAATGCCTCCAGAATTCAGCAGAAAGTAGAGAACGGAGTGTCTTAACATTTTTTTTATTTTTTATTTTTTTATTTGTAAAGCTCTGTGCTTTACGTCCCGTCTCTCTGACGTAATCAGAGACTTTGTGCATCTTTTGGTTTTATTTTAATACGACTTTGTTAAAAATTTTTGGGAGGTGGCGCTAGGCCAAAGATGGATTTCTGGGAATAAGTTTTTCTAAATTTAAATTTCTTTTAAAACTGTTCGACTCTAAATTACCTCTAAATTTTACCGGAACATCAAATACATTTAAATAAAAAAAAATACATTTAAATTACTGCGCTTTAAAACAGAGCTACTACTTTTAAGTTAAATAAAACGTCCACAACAAGAGATTTGGCTGGATGACAGAAGAAATTTTTTTTTTGATCGGACGGACGGAAGGACACTGTTCTCAGCACCGTGGTTTAAACTTGGCCAAATTTTTCATCGCTGGCTCCCTCTGCGTCCGAGGAAGCTATTACAGCGTGTTTCTTTACGAAGCCCGTCTGTATTTCTTTCATCCGATCGCAGAGGGAGTCTGCGAATGGATCTTTTTGAGCACTGGGTCCCGCGAGTCTCTTCGAGGCTAGGCTGCTTCTCACCGTCAGACCATTGCGACGTGTAAATGGCGGATCCAAATAATTTTGCATCCCGTCATTTAAAGTCTGACGATGCTCGGTTCCTTTGGGCTGCAGTTTTCTCCGAGTAGAGATGTAATCGGCGAGTATGGAGGGGAGAGACGCGCCCTTAGCAATAGGCTATGCTGGCCCGGCTAGCGCATCCCATTTGCGTCTGACTGGGCAGTCGGTGCTGAACGCGCTGTGGTCAGCGCGTTCCATCTTCGCCCCAGTACAGTTACAGCAAGATGGTGGTGCGCTATTGAGCCAGCCTTCGCACTCAGTCCTCATGTGGGGTCCCCCACAGTGGCTGCACCTGGGGGCGGTTTCTTTGNGGGGGGGGGGGGGGGGGGGGGGGGGGGGGGGACACTCGCATGACGACATGGCCGGTTAGCGGGTTCCTCGCCTTTCGGCGGAATCGAACCTCAGCCCGAAACTCGGCCTCGGAGATGCCGTCGAAGAGGCTCCGGTTATGATTCTTCAGGGCGCCCAGAATGTCGGCATCCGTGTTGTACGCCAGGACGTCCCAGAGAATCAGAAGCGGATCCTTGTTTTTCACCTCTTCGACGTTTAGCCTATCGCTCGCCACCTTCAGCCTCTCCTTAACCCTCTCTCTACTGAACTGCAGCCCAAAGTCACCTTCTGGTCTTTCGCCTTCCTCACTTTCTCGACTCGGACCCATCCATCCTTCGCTTTCACCACTTCTCTAATTTGGGCGAGAACTTCCTCCCTTGTGTCAATCTCATTCTTCCAGGAGACCACAATCGAGTGCAGTGCGGCTGGCTGTGGGCAAACCCTTTTGGTTTCACCAACCGTCACGCTTGCGTATGTGGTCTTCTCGAGGGATTCCCTCCGTCTTTCCACCACCTCCTTCAGTTCCTCCATCTTTTCCTTATTCTTCCGTACCAAAACCACGTGCTCTTCCAGTCTCTTCATTAATTCTTCTTCCTTTGTGTCTTTTGTATATTTATACAATATATAATAAATAATATAATATTATATTATACAATATATAATATAATAGTTAAGCAAATTGAAATTTAGCAGTTTTTACATAATTAAATTAGTACAAGTTTATTTACACAAGTAATTTGCACGACAAGCTTTTATGATCATATAAATTGTATAAGTAGGTTATAAATTGATAGTTAAAATTTAAAAGGAAAATTTGATTTTCTTATTTTTAGAGAGTTTAAATAAAAGCTGTTTTAAAAAATTTTTTGCTTTTCATTTTTTCAAGTTGGTCTCAACAAACCCAATCTGCCTCGAGTCTGATTCGCACCTAACCGGTTTTTTTAGTTATGTAGCTATTTAATATTATTTTTTTACCTGAGTAAACTCCAGCCATTGCGAGCCGCCAGGATGAGATGCAACAAAATCAGTGAAATCATAGATATCATTGTGTATCCGCCAAAGGCCGTCCGCACCGTCTTGTATTCTCTTTGCTGCTAACCAATATTGCGGGGTCCTTGGTTCTACTTCTCTGTACAAAGGATACTTAAGTTTCGGGAAACTTTCTTGATGTCTATTAGGATCTGGTACCATTTTTCCTGAAACAATTTTTTTTGTTCACACTTAGAGAGAGATTAATAACAAAATATGTTAGTCAAAACTTTTAAATAATTAAGACTCATTTTAAGAGTCGCGTTGTTTTTGTGAATTTCGATGAATGTGTAAGATTTATAAGAATCAATATTATCCATACTAATATTATAAATTCGAATGAAACTTTGTCTGTCTGTGGCGTAAAGCTGATTGTGATAATATTCATACAGACATATTTGAGGGTCTTGGGATGATCACAGACTACTTTTTTTCTAATTTTTTTAATCTTTTCCAGGAACTACTATATTGTCCTATAAAGACGTCCACGATGGCATATTGTTATCACTGAAGATTGAGCCACAGAAACCATTTTAATATATTTAATTAAAATTCAAATTTATGTGGTTATTGTTATGATATATTAGTCACCTAAAATAAATATAATAGTCACCTTTTGCATTTGATTTAGATTGAAATTGTACTTTACTCTACATCATTATAATAAATAATTTAGGAGATATTATAGATTTAACCTACCCTAAGAGCCGTGCGGCGTGGGGGGTGACTCAGTTACGGCAGATGACGTTGACGGTTGTATCAATTTTTATAAATTCTCGATCTACTGTCAATGTTTGTGGTTATTTGCTGTTTATTATTATATCTTTGTTTGGTTCTCTTCGCTTATTTGGGTAGTAGATTAGTTGTATTTTTTCCAAATGTCTTGGTTAGGTTAAGTGTTTTATTCTATTTTTATATTTCGTGTTACTTTTAATTTTACTAGCTTTAAATATTTTCTTAAGATTGATAATATTAATAATAGTTGGTTTTGTTTAGTTTTTTCAGTAATTATTCCTCATTCCAATATTAATAATTTCAATTCATTACGTTTACTTAATTTTTTTTGTTCATTTTAAATAGTTTTATTATTACATAAAATTTATATTAATGGATTTTTTTTTCTAATATTAAATATTTTATGTCTCTTGCTTATCTTTTACTACACACATTACTTACATCTTCTACTTATCATCTACTTATTATTCTTTTTCAGTTTATTTTATTATTTATGTTTTTATTTTCTATTCAAAATTGACAATAATTTCATAAATATATTAAATAAATATTTCTATAGCTCAAGCGGACAAGGTCGCGTAGGTCCGCTAGTTATTCAATAAATATTTTCTTAAAAAATTAAATTAAAGCTATGTAACAAATTTACTATTTATAATCAATTCGTGGTATTTTCAACACAAATTTATTAATGTAAATTGGCTTTTGGCAATGAAATTTTTGAATAATAAAAAACTAATATGTTTGATATTTCGTTATTGATAATAAATAATAAAATAATGAGGCCAGTCGTGGCGCAGTGGCACTAGGTGCGACTGTAAAACCGACTGGTTGTGGGTTCGATCCCCACTCGAGGAAATGAAATATTTACTTAAATTTATATTTCTATTTCTTCGCTCTGGTGTCGAGGTTAACCGCGGCGTTGAGTTCTGCCACTCAACACGCAATGCCTCCAGAATTCGGCAGAAAGTGGGGAACGGAGTATCTTAACACTAGGTTCCCTCTGCCTACCCTGCTGTGTGCGGGATACAGCGTGAAGCTGATAAAAAAAAAATAATAATAAAATAAATTAACTATTCGAAACGAAAGCGCCATTTAGTGGCACTCGATAGAGTTGGTGATGGTTTTGTTTAATTAAACGATAAAATCTCTAGAACTATTTATTAGATTTACTGAGTGTTTTAACACTATGTTCTTTCTACCTACCCTGCAATATGAGGGATGCAGCGTGAAACTAAAAAAATCTTATTAGTAAGACACAATAGAGCATTTTGTGACAAAAAGTTATTGAAAGTAGCAAGATTATATTTGACCGTTTTTCATTTAACTTACGAGCGAAAGTTCTTCCACCATCAAGGAAATTTGATAAGGATACACTATGGCTTTTATAGCATTTAATTTGGACGTCTACTTTAAAAAAAATGTAAAATTAAAATAATTCAACCCTGTGCTTACACTGCCAGATGTGCCAACCCTGTACGAGAATATGCCCCCGACCTTTATCACTAGATATCGCTGTGCCGAAATAAGCATATATCTAAAACGCGCTATTGAAGTCTTGCACTAATACTACTACGATACTTGTATATATACGTATATCCATAAGTATATATACAAGTATCTCTCATATCCTAGATTTTATAGATCAGCCTGATCGATGCAACCCTATGTTTAAGTACCGCAGGAAGCGCCCTTCCCCTCTACCCTCCCCAACCGGTCTCGCTATAAAGGCCAGTAGAGTTAACAGCATTAATCTCAATTCCGAAATAAAACGGAACCGAGCACAGGTAATTAAGTAAAATCGTGTAATTAACCTCAAGTAAAAAAAATACAGGCTAGATTATATTTCTTGCTCGTCGTTGTCAAATATTTTATTTGGTGAAAATACATTCATTGCTTTCTGATTTGTTCATAATTGATTTTAAAAATTATATAATAAATCTGTTGGTAAATTCAGCATAATAAATAAAGTGCTAAAGGTGATAAGCGGGCGAAACCGTGAGCAGACCGCTAGTATTAGCATAAACTTACAAATGAATTTTAACGTTTTAACTACAGTTTTATATCAACGAACGTCGAAATATTACATATAGGCTCGCTCACAAACTATTTTGTTAATTATTCGTTGAGTTATATTATATTAAATGTAAATTTAATTTGTGGGGTTCCGCAGCTCAAAATAAATCGGAGCATTTAGGATCACTTTGTCGTCTGTCTAATGTTTGTCTGTCTGTAAAGGCCTTTGTTATCAAGATCACGTGGAGGTATCAAGCTGGAATTCATATGAATATGAAATTTGCTATCATTACTTTATAAAGTCTAGGTAGTAAGGTACGCAACCATCACTTTTTTGTAATACTTAGTAATTATAAAATAATCCACTCGGTAGATAGGTAATATCAGGTACAAGTGTGCAGTACTTTGGAGCAAAGAAAATAAAATACGAGCGTTTATGCTTTATTTTTGTAGTAGTTTTTGTGAAATATGCCGCTTAATCAAAACTTTTACCTTTAAGATACTTGCCGTTGACCTAGAATGATGAATGATACAAAAATCAGAAAATTTAAAAAAGAGGAGGTATCTCACAGGTAAAATCCATTAAAGACTCATAAACGGAACTGTTACTGTTAAGTTTGGCAAGTTTTCTAAGTTATCCTTCCCAATGACATACAATCATGAAATTAGTACGGAAACTTCGGAGAGCGAGTCCAATTCGCAGTTGTTGAGTTTTTTATTTTTTTAATTTATTTATTTAATAGGAAGCCAACATAACACAGTGTATTTTAGCTTTCGGATATATATGAATATAGAACACTTCATTGTACACTATACACCACACTTAAAGGCTAACTTAACATGTAATACATAGATTTCTTCAAAAACTTACATTATTCTATGAAAAATAAAGTAAAGTAAAAAAAATAAAAAAAGAAAAATGGTTTTTATATACTCATAGGTCTATTTTCGTATACTAACTAATTTTTTTATCTTCTATAAAGAAAGAAGAAAATAAAAATAAAAAAAAATATAAAATATTTTTGGGACTTTCTTACACAACGTGTTTGTTCTTTATATGAAAATGATAAATTGAAATTAATGTTCTATTTGCTATTAAGAACGCTAGTCCATATAAATGAATGAAATGAGCATACCATAATCCGTGAGATCACTCTTCGCCACAATAGTTCACTGTTAGATATATAATCACGTAAACTAACAGACAGACAAACATTCTCCCGAGTGGTATTTTAGCTTCTATTATCGATGATATATTGACAAATCTATAATTTTTTTAATATTTTTCATGTACAGTATAAAATATATAAAATATATTCTTTGGCAACTCATCGTATTTTTATAATTTTTATATGCAATTTGCGATCGTTACTTTATAACATCTATTTCGTAAGGTACGCAACCATCATTATATTGTAATACTTAGTAATTATAAAATAACCCACTAGGTATATAGGTAAGTAAGCACTAAGAATGAGTTGATTGTATACCAAGTAAAAATAGTAAATATAATATATAGCATGCACAGATTATTAAATGCTATTACAGTTAATATATCCTATTTTGAATAAAGTTTAGTCACAATATACATAGATCAGTTATTTACTTAATTATATATTTATAACAGGCCGTCGTGGCGTAGTGGCACAAGCGTGTGACTGTAAGCGTGACGATTGTGGGTTCGATTACCACTCGGGCAAATGAATATTAGGCAAAAGGCTTTGAGTCCGAAAATTCGGTCAATATATTAACACAGAACTTAACGTTATTCTTGTAGTACAAAATTTACTGGCCTAATATATAAATAAAAAAAAAACAAAGAATTTAGAATTCATATGAAATAAATTTGAAAAAAACTTTTATCTCTTTTCGAAATTGTTATTTTCATGAAAGTAGTGGTGAAATTAGTTTGAAAAAAAAACTACGTAGATCCACATCATACAAACACTTTTAAATGACAAATTTGTAACTGACGTAGATTATATTTAATGTAGCAGTTTGATTGCATCAATGTATATAATAAATTAAAATATTAATTAGTATTCAAAAATGAATTACACAGTAATTGTAGTTTCGGTAATGTGTAATTATTTAATTTCGATAGCAATTTGGTGAGCCCCTAGAAAAACCTTGAAACAGCTGGCGTAAACAAGAGATATAATGAGTTAAACATATAATATTCTATATGTTATATATTAAAAAAGTCAAGGTATATTTTTCCGTGCCTATCTTCGACATCGTGCCTGTCAAAAGAGACAAGCTAATTAGGGTGTCATTTTTCTAAATCGAAAGTTTTGTACCTAATAATAAAACGTTTTAAGCTATATTTGATTTAAATAATCGTACTTCCATTATTCTTGTCGAAAGACCAAGCTCTGATTTCAAAATTTTTAATTCTAAATTGTTTTAAATTTCAGTTTCAATGTTCCCTAGATCAAAAGACGCGCCTACGTGTCCAGGCAAGTTAGAAAGTTTTGTACGCGCAGTGTGTAATTTACACGAACCATTGCAAGATTCTTTTGAGCCTTTCATTGCGCAAGCTATAAATTTGATTTGGCTATTACTTAACACCAGCAATCAAACCTTACTCTCGAAAGTAATGGAGAACATTACAAATAGCCAGCTCTTGGTTTATCTAGAAGACACCGACTGATTAGTGACTATCAATATGGCTTCTATCATAGTCGCTCAACTGATGATCTTTAGGTCTATCTAACCCACTTTTAGGCTGCGGCTATCGAATGCAAGGGAGAGGGTCTGGCAGTTAGCTTGGGCATGGCGAAGACCATCAATCGAGTGTGACATGGGACGCTCCTTGCAAAACTTCCATCCTACGGGCTTCCCGATTCATGCAAGAATTCGATTCGAATTCATGCAAGTCGATCAGCAGATCAAGATCATTGTGGACAGTTTTTCCTCGTTAGCGGAATATAATATGCCTGTGAACTATGATTGTGAACGCTGGCGTCCCCCAAGGATGCTTGTTGTCCCCTATGCTGTTTCTTCTGCATATCAATGACATGTTTCAGGATTCTACCATTCATTGCTATACAGATATTAGCACAGTGAACGTTGATTCATCATGTTGATCGATCATGTGAAAAGCTAGTTGGGGACCCAATGATCTGTGCACAGCTTGACTCATTGGTTTTGCGTAGAGATGTCTCCTCGCTGTGCGTTCTCTACCACATTTACCATGAGGAGTATTCTGGACTGTTTGACCTGTTACCTGCCGCCGAATTTTTTAACCACATAGTAAGTCACAAACTCAAGTATCATCCACATAATCTGGATACGTGGCACTCCACTACTGTGCAGTTTCGTAGGAACTTCTTTCTACGCGCTACACAACTGTGCAATGGCCTACGTGCGGCAGTGTATCCAGGTCGATACAACATGGGTACCTTCAAAAAGCGCGTCTATCTCCACCTTAAAGGCAGCAACGCACCTATAACACCTCTGGCGATGCACGGGGCCGTGGCCGGCGGTGATCATTTACCATCAGGTGACCCGAACGCTCGTTTGCCTTGTCTTTTCCATAAAAAAAAACAAAGCCAAATATCAATCTAATAGACCAGTACAAGGTGGAAGTGCATTAATTTGCAAATATAATAATAAGCCTGTACGTAAAAAAATTGTGAAGTGGAATTTAAACACAAATTGAAACTAAACAAATTGAAACTAAACTGTTGAGGTATCTTGATTAATCCCTTTACGTATATTTTTGAAATATTTTACCCAATATGCTGTTCCAGTAAGGAGCGCAGACGCTTCCACCTAGTATATATAGATCTCCCATTTTTTTGTCAGTAAAATCGAGAACGACGAATAATTTAACTCGGCTCTCATTTTACATTTATGTTTTTGGTGGGATTTCTTCCACTTTGACAAAAAAGAAGACAAATGCGTGTGCCCTTGCGCCACGACTGGCCTCAGAAGATATTTATAAAAAAATACAGAGATTACAATTACCGGTGTAGTGATTAGTAATTTAAGATTTTTTTCAGAATTAAGTTCTTACCTTTACTGCAATTACAATTGCAACTTAATTACATTTAAATTTTGCTATGAATTTTACGTGTCTAGAGTCGTAGAAAAACAAAACAAACACGATAAACATATTAAGTAACAAAGGAATAGCGTGCGGGACTGATTATTAAAATAATGAATATTTAGCGTCATTCAAAATACGTAAAAAAGATACTAACAAAGCAAAAGGTACTATCAACGTAAACAGAAATACAAGATTTTGCAGGTAGGCACAAACATTTTTTTTATACAATTTTTATTGATATTTTCTATTGAAACCATAATATGGAAAATTTAGACTTTGTATTTACTATTTTATGCCATGGAAATTAATAAGAATAACTTTGAGATCATAACATAATTTTAACATATGTAAAAAAGAAAATAACACAAGCAATAAAAAAATAACAAACAGTGAAAAGAACCATGACAAATAAATATTTTTTAATCTTCTAGACATATTTCCACTATTAGAAACTGAGAGTGATTTCCAGCTATCATTGTCAATGACAGTAATAACAAAGTATCTAAAGAACCACACATATTATTGTATTGCTCTTCAATTACATATAATTTAGAACTCGACTTACCAAATTAATTTATATGATATTGATTATATGGTAAACTTTTTATAAACACTGATTTGATAAAACACAAATTATCTCAATTTAATTAATTTACTACGTACTACTCCAATCGACCAACTCGCATCGGCGCCTGACCGTGACTGAGCGTTAACATGCGCTCGCGATTTTGGAACTTCCGTTATATACTGTGAAATTGTAAATAATACATATATGCACTTTAATATTACAAGTGTAATATATATACTTTTAATATTACTGCTTTTTATACTGTATATTTATAATTTATCTTAAGTAAACACGGCTAAATAAAAAATAAATATTTTCACTTTACACCATAATAAAGTGTACTTGAAAGTTTCATGGTCAAGATTTTAATAAATAAGGCCGTCGTGGCGCAGGGGCACAAGCATGCGACTGTGAACACGACAGGTTGTAGGTTTGATTACCACCCGAGGAAATGAAATATTTATTATTTTCATTTCTTCGCTCTGGTAGCGAGGCAAAGCTCCTTATGTTACGACACTCAACGCAATGCCTTCAGAATTTGGCTGGAAATGGGGAACAGAGTGTCTTAACAATAGGCTACTAGGTTTTTTCTGCCTACCAGCAGGGTATGTGCGGGATGCAGCGTGTAGTTAATAAAAATAAAATAAAACTATAATAAACAAAGAAATGCCGCAGCAGCGAGTAGGCAGTTTCCATTGGCGAATAAGAATTAAAGATCTGGATTATCTGATGAGGTTGTTCCTCATCATCTAGATAATCCAGATCTTTAATCTTTTCTTTTTGTTAGATCGGCTTAAATTTAAGTAATAGTTCGATTTCCATTTGAGTAAGATAAAGAGCGGTAATGACTTTCGTCATTGTAACAAGCAATATCTCGATAATTTTTATTTAAATTTCAATAATAAATCGTGGTACATGCCATGGTGTGGAAGGGATTATTAAAGACCACGCCAACAAAGTTGCAAGTGGCCACGTAACGAACTAATTAATCAGAAAAATATTGATAATAGTAGTGATGATGCATCACTTCACTCACTTCTTTAACATTTATATTAATTTAAAATTAGTAATCAGAATAAATGGTAGTTGTAGTATATTTAAAATTAAATAATTTTATAAAAAAATTAAATGAGCAAAAAATTAACTTAATATTACATTAAGAAAACATTTTAAATAGTTATTAAAAATAATAACTGAAATATTTCGAGTAATAAGTTAAATATTTATTATTTCCATTTTCTTCGCTTTGGTATCGAGGCAGTGCTCGGCGTTGAGTTCCGTCACTCAACACGCAATGCCTCCAGAATTTGGCGAAAATGGGGATCAGAGTGTCTTAACACTAGGTTACCTCCGCCTACCCTGTTATGAGCAAAATACAGCGTGACGCCAAGAAAAATAGCAACAGACCATCACAGAAGAAATAATGTTAAATAATAAAATAATTTTGACAAAAAGTTATTGTTTCTTTTACTTATTTTTAGCAGATTTGTGATTGATTTTATAAAAAAAATGTGATTTTATATTAATTCACTGTAGTTCAATCAGGAGGATAAAATTATAAGACTGGTCTTATTTCCGTATTTTCAATAACAGCAACATAAATATTTAATGAGCGAGCTATGAAGGAGATATTTAATATTTATTCAAAGTTAATACATGTTACAATCTTTTAAGTTATCCATTATGTCATATTTCTAATTATCATAGAGATATAGATCATATGTCATAATTGTATGAAGGAAGTAGTGACAGGGGTATTTGGTAAAGGGAAAAGAGACTTTAGCAAAAAGCGCAACGAATGGAGGAATGATGAAGTGCAAGATGCTGTAGAAAGAAAGAGGAAAGCAGCATTAAAAAACTTCAGGTAAGGATAAAAGTATGAGACAGATAAAAAGAAAGAGTATAAGTTGCAAAACCACCCAACGAAAGTACTTATAATGATGAAGTAACAGAGAATGAAAGAGATGAAAGGTTAACGAACAACTTCAGATAAAACACAAAGCTTTTCTTGCAAAAAAATTAGTGTTTCTCGAGGTTACTTACTAACCTGTAGAATGAAAGAGGTGTTTTCAAAGCCAGTGAAATTTTAACAGAACAAGCACACGTTTTGCAGCGACAGGCATATACAAGGAGATGTATGTATTTTACAAGGAGATGTATGAATATGATGACGCCTCAGTCTCAAGTAACAGCGAAACGCTGAATCTTAATGTCTGGTTTTCGTGTAATTTATGCTGGAAATCAGGGGAGTTCCCGAACGAAAGGCGAGGTGCAGACATCGTGCCTTTGTATAAAGGCAAAGGTTCACAGATAGACTACGCAAGCCATAGGCTATCACTTTGATTAGCTTGGGTAGTCAAGTTCATGCTAAAGAGAGATCCGAAAGACGGGTGTGGGAAGCCCAAGGAGGCCTTAGACCTGGAAAAGGGTGCATGGATTAGTTCTTCTCCCTCCGCATGATCGGAAAAATTCTTACCCGTTAACCAAAAAACTTTCTGTGTTTTTGTGGACTTGGAAAAGGCGTTTGTGGGTTAAAGTTGCCTAAGCTGCATTAACGAGACGGTGAAATGTCAGCACAGCTGCACGTTTAGCCGTACACAATGCAGTGTTGGTACCTACGCTGTTATACGGTAGCGAAAGTGGGTATTACAGAAGAAGAATGAAAGCTGGTTTGGGCACTTCGAACGAATGATTGATGAAAGAATGGCAAAAAAGATTTATGACGGAAAAGTGAGTAATAGGGAGTGAGCTAGGGGGAGACCTCAGTTGACCTTTGAAAACACATTATCAAAGATAGATAGAAGGAAGGTCACGTAAAAAGTATGAGGACCGCCCGAAGGGCATGTATGAAGAGCTTGATGACAGTGGACTAGGCGAAAGAGGTGTGCAGAGACTGTAGCGTTTGGCGCTCCATTCTTTCTTACTACCCCGCTAGAAATACAGCGTGAAGCTAATTTAGTATAGTTTTTACACACTGGTACCAGGTGGTATTTGATTTTGGTTACTCTCTGGTCACTGTAAGTTCACTTTCTAACTTGAGTCAGTCAGTCAGTCTTTGGAACAGATCAGGCTTATCTTTTATGGACGTTGCCAGGAAAACCGTGTCGTCAGCATATTGAAGATTTGACATTGTCTTTCCATATATTATATATTATAGATTGTATATTATATATTATAAATTGTAACGTGGTTAAATATTATTGTTCCCTCGTTACTTTTCTTTTAACAAAGCCTGGTTGCTTCAGCTTTCAATTGAGCTGATACCAGCCAGGCTTTTAGAAGTTATTTAGACTTCAAGGCCACTACTCTTTAGTCGGTTGTCCATCGGGTGTGGTTTTACTGCCATTCCTTGGTTGCCAGAGCCTTGTATGGTATCGAGCAGGGAGTACCACGGCGCTTTTGTACAGGAATGGATTGAATATTATTAATAATTCTGACTTGATTTCATTTCAATAAGTTAAATATTTTAGTCATGTCGATAAGAAATATATAAAAATTATAAATCGATATCTATTCATTTCATTGATATAATTTTAGATATAATAGATAAACAAATAAACTGATAAATATAGTCAATTACCTATCTGTGTTAATATTCAATTTGACCTTTCCTATTTCTTAGAAAATTAATTGTAAAATTTTACGTCACGGTCATGACGATTTCTTTCATACTCATGAACCATTTTGTGGGTGGTCTTCTCCTTATACCACGGACACTATGATTACGTATGTTAACCGTGATCTCCTACTTCTTCTGTCATGTCTACATTTTGTTATATGTATTATAATTATTACGATCAAAGCATGGAACTATGTATATATTTAATGTTTTTATATATTTATAATATAAAAATATAATAATTTTGAATAATTGTATAAACAATAAACACATTATGCTCAAACAGCCTTGGTACGGATTGCGTTACTGACCCTGGTAATGATTTTTGTCCATTTGTGAATGTAAGATCTTTCTTTTTTTAATTTCGTGTGTTGATTCTGAACGTCGTAACACAGGGGCACAAAGTGTGAGTGTAAGTCTACTGGTTGTGGGTTCCATCCCCACTCCAGGAAATGAAATATTTATTTACATTTATATTTTCATTTCTTCTCTCTGGTATCGAGGCGAAGCGCGACGTTGAGTTCCACCACTCAACACGCATTGCCTCCAAAACTCAGCGGAAAGTGGGGTTCGGTGTGTCTAGACTACCCTAGGTTCCTTCTGCCTACCCTGCTGTGTGCGGGATACAGCGTGAAGCTGATTAATTTTTTTTTATTTAAAGTTTGATTCTGAACGTAATGTGGACTTTACTGCAAATAATGACTTACCATCTACAAGATGATTTTCCTCGTAAGTCATATCTAATATAAAGATACAGATATATTTCTAAGTTTAGTTTCTGTAGCGTTTGGCGCTCCGTTCTCTCTGATTACCGCGCTAAAGATACAGCATGAAGCTAAGTTAAGTATTTTTTTTTTAGTTTATATTACTAAGTCTAGATTTAGTAACTAACCGCTGCCGCTAGCAGCATTATTATTTTACTTAAAATATGATAAGTATTTTATAAAAAAATATAAGAACTAGTACTTTACATTCATTTAGGTCTAAACAAGGGCACGTGTACTAGCTATAACAATCTAAGCGCGGTTCGCTGGATACAAAAGAAATAGTCAGAGATAACTCCGAGGTCTTTTAATGTTTATACTTCAGAACATAATATACTTTTATTGTAAGTTTTACATTAGATATATATTAGATGGGTTTCTATTTAACTTAATAGCAATATCTGTAATATGAATGAATTATGTAATTTAAGTAAAATGATAAATGAAGTTCGCTGTGGCGAATGTTATATTGATGAATGATGACGGAAATGATTTCCTGGTGTACCTACTTAAGCTGGGATTATTAGAATGTTATTGCGGATAAATTTGAATATAATTTAAACTTTAATATGTTAAATTACAAATTACTTACAATAGATGAAGTAAAAGTTTAAAATGTTAAAACGCTATTGATAAAAGTGTAATTTCTTTACTCTGGAATTCTGTCTTTGTCATAATGAAGTTGTAATATTTTCGAATAAAAGATAAAGATTCTTGACATATAAATAATTTCTATACTTTTTCAGGTGTTCAAGAAAAAAAAACAATTGTTTTGATGCTTCAGAAATACTTACAAAAAATTTTTTTTACAAAATAATTTTAGGACAAATTATAGTACCTACAAAAAGCTATAACTTTTAATTACGCATTTTCCTATAAAATGCAGTAAAAACGATATCCGACCGGACCCTTATTCGCGATCTCTCGCGATAAATAATTTTGTAAGACGGACAACAAAGTGAGCCTATAAGAATTTCGTTTTTTTTCTTTTGAGGTACGCAATCCTAAAAGTTTCTTAGACTATGTAACTTTAAAGAATTTACTTAATCATTTTTTAGTATTGTGGAACAAATTAAGTGAANTTGAATAAAGATTTTCTTCAATGCTTAACGATTCCAATAGTTTTTGAAGATTTCTCTAATAATTATTGTCTGCAAACAACCAATTCATAGAGTTTTTTCTAGTAAATACCTTATTGCAAGGTGAAATTATATATTTAAATATCGTTGTCAATAGACTTCAGACGCTTTTTTAGATAAACGCAGCACTTTTGCCTCTTTCCAGAGTGAAGGGAATTAAAATAAATATTACAATAAATATTACATTTTCTCGAGCGGAAATCGAACTGACAACGCTTATGTCCCTGTGCCACAATAAAAAAAACCCGTTTCTCTTGTCTAGTTATTCATAATCCGGCTATGAGGAAATAGAGAACGAAGTTACGTATAACTAGATCTTATTTGCTTTCCCGGACATTTTTAGACATTTTAGCTTCTCGCAGAAAAAATAAATAAATGACGAGCTCAGATGTATCCCTGATAACTGGGAATAAATAACTCCTATAATTCTTAAGTGTTATTGTATATATAATACTGTGTATTCATACTTAATATTGTAACACAGTATAAGAAATATAATGCTTTTTTCATCCAATACACTGCCGTCCATTATATCCATATCCATTTATGGATAAAAGTATAATTTTTATTTATGTAACAGAATATAAAAATTGGAAAACAAACAAAAAAGTTAATAATTTTGGGATTTACCTAGTAAATAAATAAATAAATCAAAATAAATCAGCTTCATGTTGTATCCCGCACGCAGCAGGGTAGGCAGAGGGAACCTAGTGTTAAGACACTCCGTTCCCCACTTTCTGCTTGAACTTGACTTTCTTGAGTAATTTACCTAGTAATTACATATATATTTAATGTTTATATAAGCATTCACGTGTTCGTATTTAAATTGAATTTATTGAAATATATATAAAAAAAAACATTTAAATAACCATTACAGTTTCTAGATAACTATAATATAACAATTAAAATAGTGATCCAACTAATAATAAACGTGCCGGAACGGTCATAATTTTCTTTTTATTTATTATCTATAACAATAAAATTAAATATATTATTATGGCTATTACGATAACGTAACGTAAATCTAAACAACAATAAAAAAAATATAAAATAGCTATATTTTTTAGTTTCTTGAGGTTGAAAGCGAATTGAGAAATAGCTAATCTGTTTTATATATNATATATATATATAAAAAATATACGCAAACGCAAAGCAACGCAAGTAGTTATGAAATAGATGATTTCTTTAAAACAATCGACAGCGTTTTTGACACCACACGTAATAAATATAATGGCAGACTTCAATGCGAAGATAGGGTTCCCTAGACCAGAAGAACACCTATTTGCAAAACGATTCGCATTAGAGCATAAACTGACTATAATAAATAAATGTTTTAAAAAAAAACAAGCAAAAGATGGACGTGGAAATCTGCATGCGGAAAGTACAAAAATGAATTAGATTATATATTATCAAACCAACCCAGATTATTTCAAAATATTGGTACGATGAACTTAAACTACCCGTCAGATCATAGAATAATTAGAGAAACTCTAAAACTAACAAAACAAAACAAGAATAAAACAAAATACACAAATAAAACTACAAGTCTACTAAGATATGATGAAGAACGAATTGCAGAGAAACCCTATCTAGTATGCTTTCATCATCTTGTCATAGAAACCTATCAGTACAAGCGTATTATGACAGGATCACAAATGCCATTACTAAAAGTTTAAGATCAGCAAAGCAAAAGGGACGCGTACACAGGCACCACAAGGTGCTATCGGCACGGACGACAGTTATACTGCGAAAAAGAAAAGAGTTACAAAAAATCAAACATTAGTCGCGACCTACAAGGAATAAGCTCAGAGCACTCTTTAAACTAGTAAATAAATATATAAGAAATGACTATGAAAGTTATAGACAATGTAATACTTTAGAAAAACATCTACATTCCACTGCTAGTACGAAAAAGGCCTAAAAACAACTCGGAACAAATATAAGATGGATAGAAGGATTGACGAACTCTGGTAAGAACGTGATCAAGCGGAAGGACATTATCACTACGGCAACCGAGTTTTACAAAAACTTATATAGCTGTAATCAAACAGCCACTATACGAAGCACCTATACCCATACAACTAAAGAGGATAGTGGAATGACTATCAAATTAATAGATGAAAAAGAAGTCATAGAAACAATAAAAAAGTTAAAATTAGATAAATCTCCTGGCTCAGACAATATCACTAACGAAGCTTTAAAGATTGCAAATCATATACTGGCCACACCACTCGCTGAACTATTTAATTTGATATTGCAGAAATTCTGAAACACCAAAGCAATGGTCAGAATCTAATATAATCTTAATATATAAAAAGGTGACCCTAAAGATATAGGCAACTATAGACCTATAAGTTTACTACCGAGCATTTACAAACTATTCTCTACCATCATAAATTTAAGAATCAGCCACGTAATAGAATCTAAACAACCCGTAGAGCAGGCAGGCTTTAGGAAAGGATATTCTATGGTGGACCACATTTACACTCTGGAGTAAATTATAAAGAAATATCGAGAACAACAGAAACCATTATACCTCGCATTTATAGATTATAAAAAAGCCTTCGATATAGTAACTCACGATAGCGAACAGTCTGACAAATCAAGGAGTTAGCGAAGTATATATAAATGTCATCAGAAATTTATACTGTAATAACATTGGTAGAATAAAGCTAGAAAGACTGGGCCCAGTATTCCTCATAATGAGGGGGGTAAGACAGGGCGACCCTTTATCCCTAACAATATTTATAGCCATACTAGAAACTATCTTTAACAGGCTAAACTGGACCAATTTTGGTATAAATATACAAGAAAAGTGTTTAAGTCACTTACGATTCGCAGACGACATNATATATATATATATATATATATATATATATATATATATATATATATATATATATATATATATATATATATATATATATATATATATGTATATATTTATAGTGAAAAAATAAGTAACTCTGCTGGTACTACTGCGTGATTGGAGTAATATAAAAATACTTATTATATTATATCGCCCGCTTGAACTAATTCAGAACTTACACAGAAGAGACAAGTTTGAACGTTAACTACTAAGAAAATTACATTTGTCGTGCTATCAGTTTTCGAGAACACTCCTCTTAAAGACGAGCCTAGTATCAGCATATTAGGCCATAACGTTTTGAGTGACTACCAGCATGTAACACAATCTGGTAAGCAAGGCCAAGTTGGCGTCAAAGAAAATGGTAGTCATCGGCTGAGCGACACGACAGTAGCAGCCCAGGTTCGACCTCATATAAAGTACTGTTCTCATATCAGGGTTGGTGCATCCCAGTATAAGCTTGAACCACTTAATCGTGTACAACGTAGTGCCCAATCTTAGTTGATCCTATAATTTGTGGAAGGTTTGATCCTTTGAGTTTGAAAAGACTTTTAGTTATAACCATACCAACATAAATTTATTTACAAAAAGTAGTTTTTGCGTGATTCGCGGACAAACCAATTGACAAACAAACAGATAGACAATCAAACAGACAGACAGAAAGACAAATAAGCAGACAAAAAGTCTGCTGAGACTGTGTTAAGAGGCTAAATACCTCTCGAACACTTTATCGGACCTAATTTATATGTTTTTAGGCTTCCTTACCTCAAAAGGTAAAGACGGATATCTTATAGGATCACTTTATTGTCTGTCTCTACGTTTGTCAAGACCATTTATTTCGAGATCGCGAGAAGGTATCGAGCCGAAATTAATAAAAAAATTAAACTCCTCATACTTGTAGTAATAACGTTTCATACAAACTGTCAATCCAAAACCAATACTAAAAATGTCATAAACGGCAACCATGTCCTTTAAATAACGTCCATGCTAAATTTGAGACTCCTAGTACTTTGAAACTTCTATCACTTGCAGTTTCTGAGATTTCTGTGCTGATCGAGTTAGTAACCTTAAGCTTTTATATACACTTATATAGATGTTAATTAAGAAATAAACGCGACGGTTGTGGGTTTGATTGAATTATTTAATATTTTCGTTTTCCTCTCACTGGTAATGAGTCAAAGCGCGGCGTTCAGATTCGCCACTTAATACACAATGTCTCCAGAACTCAGCGGAAATTACACATTCGCAGCTACCTACCCTACTATGTGCGGGGTTCAGAAGAAGCTAAAAAAATATCATATTTCCTTAAAAAAATTATATATTTTAATATTCGACAGTAGAAAAATAATATATAAAAATAATAATAATAATAATATGATTTTATATATAAAAAAAAATCATAAAATTTTCGTTAAAAAAAAGAACATGCATGAGATAAATATAATATTTATTTTATATTTAAGGAAATACTCAGTTTAATTTTTTTATTGCTCATTGCAATTTTTTATCATTGTGCAATAGTAGAGTTAAAATGGCTTGTAACTCTACCAAAGGCTAAGAATAAATAATAATTTAGATCCTTTTATTCATTTAAGAATGTCAACATTATATTAAATACATCTATGAAATATGAAATAATTGCTCTTATTATAAAACAAACACACGCATGGGCAACCGAAACTAAATTGGATTTGGCTTAAACTTCTAAATGTAACGTGGGCTGAGTAACCTTCAACACAAGAGAATGCATATAATAAATGAAGCAATTTCTATACGGTCCCTCACTTTATTTTAGGCAATTTATCGAATTCGATATCTTGATGAGACTAAAACTACAATTGAGATTTACGCTGGCACGCTTTATTGAATTTCTTCTTTACTAGCAATGTTGGTCGGCTCTTTGAGAATTCATTTGTTGTAAAGTATCAATGAAATGAGTTTTGATTAAAAACTAATGTTTTGGGATGTGTGTAATATGTATTACTACAGACCAGTATTTGTACTTGTAGTTTGGTGCAGTCATAAGCAACAACCGCACACAGCAGGGTAAGCAAAGGGAACCTAGTGNGTACTTGTAGTTTGGTGCAGTCATAAGCAACAACCGCACACAGCAGGGTAGGCAGAGGGAACCTAGTGTTAAGACACTCCGTTCCCCACTTTCTGCCGAGTTCTTGAGGCATTGCGTGTTGAGTGGCGGAACTCAATGCCGCGCTTTTGCCTCGACGCCAGAGCGAAGAAATGAAAATATAAATGTAGATAAATATTTCACTTCCTCGAGTGGGGATCGAACCCACAACCAGTCGATTTTACAGTTACATTTTGTGCCTCTGAACCATGACTGGTCACTAATCAATCTAGAAGATATGAAAAATAAGATAGTTATTAAAAACTCTTAGTTTTTATATGAGTAAGATTTAACAAAAGAGTGTGAATACATTTCTTATCCACGTTTTCAGAAATATTTTTGTTAAAAGAGATTAAGATCTCGTCATACATATAATATTAGTTTAGCTATTTCGTTTGCGAAGGAATCATAAAACAAAATCAATATAAAACATCCAATTATTTTTTATATTTTGTGATGTGTTTGATAGCGTTCAGCTCTGCTTACATCGTGGTTATGTCGTATATTCCTTTTTACGGGGAACACATTGAAAGAATATTATATTTTTAAAGTAGCCATGAAAAGGAGAGGTCTGAAAATGTCATAAAAGAAAGCAATTTTCGCTGAAGAAGCCACGTCGTAAATCCGCTTCAAGTTAGTAAAAATTAAGTGCACTTTTGTTGTTCTCATTGCCTCGTCCTGCGATAGTGAAAAATACGGTAATAGGAAGTAGCAGCGTTTATAATCAGGTTTTTTAAATCAAGCAGCCAATTTAAGTTATTAAATTAAATATGATACTTAAATTACTTTTAAGCATCATAAGATGAACTATAATTAAAAGTGTATTTGTGTTTTGTTTCTTCTGTGAAGGAACAATTGAATCATTTTATTTAAAGAATAAAGTGTTATAAAGTGTTAATTTTGAATTCTTTAAATAAAAATACTTAAAATATAATTGTGAGTCAAACATGACTTATATTTATTGCACTTCTTTACAGAAATGTAAAGAAATAAATAAATAAATCAGCTTCACGCTGTATCCCGCGCACAGCAGGGTAGGCAGAAGAAATCTAGTGTTAAGGCACTCCGTTCCCCACTTTCCGACGAATTATGAGGGCATTGACTCGACACCATAAACATATATAACATTTGAAGCTTCTTAAGTATTGTTCAACCGCTCTATGCAATTTAGATTTCTATAGGTATATAACCCATCAAAAACATAATAGTGAAATGAAAGCCAAGTCCAATGTTAAGTAATGAGTGGTTTCCGACTTCACCGGCAAAATATACATTGGTGCCGAAATCTGTGTTCACCCGGTGTATAAGTCAAGTTCAAAATTTTATCCGATATTTTTTTTACTTACTGGCTTTAATTTATTTTCAAGGTGTACATCCAGCTTGTACTGGATTTATACTATTAGGTCGATATATTTGGCTTAGTGGTAAAAAGAGACAAGTAAAATGTTTTTGGCTCTCAATTTAAATTTATGTTTTAACGGGATATCATTATTTTTTGTGAATAAATTTTTACTATTAATTATTATAGTAATATATTGTTATTGTTAAAATCACTTTATTGTTCTACGGGTTTCATTTGATTTAACTTTCATACTTAGCTCTTTTTACTTTCCTGATTACTATCAATTGATAATTACTATTATCGATAATTTTATTATTTTTTATTTTTTTTCTGTATAATAATAGTCTACCTTGGTACCAAATATCATGTTCATAGTTCATCAAGAAGTGGGTTAGGTTTTAGATGAGTGCCTGAGTCAGTTATAAAAATGCCGGTTTTTAATCATTAATATATGAATAACCGTTTCAGTTTAATTATTGATTTTTTTCAATACTTTGCAAGTTAAGAGGTTTAAATAAATGTGAAAATGTAGATCAAAATGATTTGCATAATATACACATTCCAGTGTATTTTATGCAAATCATTTTGATGTATCCAGATCAAAATGATATGCATAAAATACACTGGAATGTGTATTTTGATCCAGATTTAATTTGGCTCTCACGCTTGCGTGTGTCTGTAGTGCTAACGGTAACGCATTCTTATCAAAGTTTTTTACGAAAAAATATATTTTTATATTTATTATAACGAACGCAGCATACTAGTCTAGAGATACAAAGCTAAAGAACTGTTTAAAGACCATTTTATATCCACAATTGTTATTAGAAAATGAAAATCAATAAAAAAAATATTTTAACCACATAAGCTATATTTAAATCCCAGGAGACTATAAACCTCGGTATGCCAGTAAAAAATTACCATATTTTGTACGTTACAGAATGTAAAATTAATTCTTCCCAAAGATTACAGTAGCTTTAAGCTTAGTAAGGCTATATCGCTAGATTTTAAAGACGTCGAATTTTATATTTTCGTGCCTTTTGACCTACTTGACGGCAAAAGATTTTCCATACTACATATAAAAGGGCATTAGGAATTTTTACTTTATTTTAGCATGATTTTACGTTCACTAAGAATTTTCATGTTATACATTTTTTATATATTAACACATATTGTAATATAATACATGCACGTTAGATGTTATAGTACTTGAATTTTTTTTTGTCGAACCGTGAAAAATATTTTAAATATAAAGATGAAATCTATACTATAATCGTTGCATATGTGCAGCTGAAGGATACCGTAATTTTAGCGTTATGTACATACACAAACACAAAAATTTACGAAAAATAAAATTTGCGCAAAAATATCTCAATAATATAAATTATATCTCAATAGTAATAAAGACCATCCTGGCGGAGCAGCACTGTAAATGCGACGGTTATGGGATCGATTCCCACCCGCAGCAATGAATTATTTTCATTTCCTCGGTCTGATAACAAGCCAGAGCCTGGCGTTGAATTCCGCCACTCAATACGCAAAAATTGGGAGGCGGAGCTCTTTTGGTCTAGTCTAGTCTTTTATGCGGGATACAGATACTGTCAATTAATATTGTTAAATAATAGTTTTGCAATGAATACACAATACGAGATATCATAATCCTCTTATTGCTGCTTAATCACGTTCTTGAGGTTAAAGTAGATAAACAGATTATGTAAAGTGTTAATGCGTTTGCACTTTATTCATTATAAGTTTAATTAAAATGTAAACAAGGGATAGATTTCTTTTGTAGAATGCAAAATAATGTTTTATTGTAAAAAAATCGACGTCAGTATCTATCATAATTTTTAGTCGAAAGAATCATACAAAAGAAGGTACTTTGACAGGAAACTGATAATGTTCCCTTTTCGTTTATCTATTACACGGCTTGTAAAGGAAATAAAAGAGAATCGCTCATGAATAATTTTATTCGTAACTCAGAGGGATGTGGATTATAATTTAATATTTGAACGATTTGTTAACCGACGTCGAAAAACGAGGTTAATCATTTGACTGTATGTAAATCTTTAGTATGTATGTGTATAAATTGCTTAATCAATTATGAATGGATTTGGATGATTCCTTTCGTATGGTAAAATAACTGACGGGCATTTTATTGTTTCTTCGAATTCTAAGAAATTTTTCGGCTTTCCACACGACTTAAACGTTGTATTTAAAACGGTATTTTGTTATTAGTGTTGGTTTCATATTATTTGTTAAATTAGCTTCACGCTGTATCCCGCACACAGCAGGGTAGGCAGAGGGAACCTAGTGTTAAGACTCTCCGTTCCCCACTTTCTGCCGAATTTTGGAGACATTGCGTGTTGAGTGGCAGAACTCAACGCCGCGCTTGCCTCGACACCAGAGCGAAGAAATGGAAATATAAATTTAAGTAAATATTTCATCTGCTCCAGTGGGGATCGAACCCACAACCAGTCGATTTTACAGTCACACTTTGTGCCACTGCGCCACGACTGGCCTCATATTATTTGTTAGAAATATATATTTTTTATGATCACTACTTTAAGCCTATTACCATCACTTTCTTGTTAGTATAATCATTTAAGTATTAGAATTACTAAAACAATATAATATATCGAACATAATAATTCACAAAACCTAACTGACGATCAGTTTAATTTCAATCATGGCCATCGAGCCTACAGTAATGGTGCTACTAGTCTTAATTCTACAGGACCCTTCCGTACAAGCAACAAGCTTACAAGCGAAATTGTACATACAAGTCTAGATCAAGATAGTTGTAAAATATGTGCTAAATACCAACACATAAACACCGTTTATATGTATGATATAGGCTCAAAGAAATAGTCGCGTCATATAGCCAGAACTAATGCACAATATCATAAAATATTTATTGTAACAGATTTTACGGCGGCTTCTGATGGTTCCATTTTATGTTTCATTCCACGCTTCATAGACGTTAATTGAATTTTATTGGATCAAGAAATCGCTTATTATTGACTTTGACTCCCACCTTGTACAAAATGAAAATTAATTTCTTTCAATTTGTAATCAGTCAACATTTTTATCTATCTATATTATATCCCAGCAAAAACAAAATATGTGAAATGGGACCCAAGTTCAACATTCAATAATGCGGCGCTCTCGACTCATCGACGAAAGAATCGAGATCTATATGAGTGCCTTATTCATTCGGAAGGTAATTCCTAAAACCTTAATATGGTAATATTTGGTTTAATATGAATGTATCACCCATTTTTTATTATACTATACGACTCATTCTACGACAATTTAAAATATTATCTCAAAAATTATTGTTAATTAAGAAATTATTTGTAAATTTGTTTGTTTACAAATAATTGCTTAATTGGAGTGATATCTATAAAACTGGCATTACTTAACTTCAGAAAAGGTTCTATTTGCTCAAGTGGCTACTTATAAGGTACTTATCATCTCCCTTTTATTTTTTCATCCCCTTGAACCACACAATTATTTATTTTATAATTAAATGATTTTGCTTAATTTCATTAAACTTGCGTGGAAGCGTAACAAACAGACAGGCAGATAGAGTTACTTTCGCATTTATAATATTAGTAGGAATATACTTAACTACTATAGTAGTCTTTGTAAATATTTGTTCCATTATGTCCAAGTCCATATGCAATTACGCTTTACTCTAATTTAACTAAAATATTATTTTAATTGAGGGTCCACTATGGAAGGCTTGGCCGCTGGGAACCCTGCCAGCCCTTACGAGGACTGAGAGGTGCTCGTGAGAGCACACTGATAGAGCATCCTCCCAAGGCGACGCGCATCAGTGCGTCCCCGCTGGAGTGTCAAGTGGCGACAAATGCGGCATTGGGGACTGGCATCCAACACGCCATGTCCGGAACGGCGGGAGGTGGAAGAACGAGGTGGAAGCTACAAATAGCTACGTGGAATGTAAAAGGAGAGATGGAAGAAAAGACGAATGAATTTTTAGATGTGATGGATGACAGAGATTTGGTTAATGTTATTTGTATGACTGAGACTAAGCAAAATCTTCCATCTCTACTGAACATATTTCCCAAGTATACCACTTTATTCATTTGTTCTAATATCTTATCATTTACACTGATCTTACATTCCATTCTTTCTTCATCTCTTCCAAAAATCAGAACCTTTGTCTTATTCACATTGAGGCTTAGACCATTATTATTACACTCTTCTTTGAGAGTGGTGACCAATGCCTGCAACTCGCATTCTGATGATCCAATAAGCACTGCATCATCTCTGTACAGCAAGCAATTCACATTCAGGTCATCTACTTTCACTCCCATGTCACTTTGTTTCACTCCTTGGAGACAGCTATCCAAATACAATTTGAACAACGAAGCTGACATGACGCAACTTTGTTTAACACCCGATCGGATGTCAAGCCAGGGCGACATGCCAGCTCCTACTCGCACGCAGGCTGAATGATCTCCGTAAAGAGACTTTACAGCCTGCAGCAAGGGTCTGCTCACATTGTACAGGGGTAGGATCTCCCATAATTTCGCTCTTACAACGTCAAACGTCTTTTCCAAGTCCATAAAAGCACAGAAAACTTTTAGGTTAACGGCCAAAAATTTTTCTGTGATCATGCGGAGGGAAAAGATCTGATCCATACACCCTCTTCCAGGTCTAAAGCCTCCTTGGGCCTCCCACAACAGCCTTTCAGATCTCTCTTGCATTCTTCTCGCTAAAACTTTAGNGACAGCTATCCAAATACAAATTGAACAACCAAGCTGACATGGCGCAACCTTGTTTAACACCCGATCGGATGTCAAACCAGGGCGACATGCCAGCTCCTACTCGCACGCAGGCTGAGTGATCTCTGTAAAGAGACTTTACAGCCTGCAGCAAGGGTCCGCTCACATTGTACCGGGGTAGTATCTCCCATAATTTCGCTCTTACAACTCTGTCAAACGTCTTTTCCAAGTCCATAAAAGCACAGAAAACTTTTTGGTTAACGGCCAAAAATTTTTCTGTGATCATGCGGAGGGAAAAGATCTGATCCATACGCCCTCTTCCAGGTCTAAAGCCTCCTTGGGCCTCCCAGAACAGCCTTTCAGATCTCTTTTGCACTGTTCTCGCTAAAACTTTAGCATAAACTTTACTACCTAAGCTAATCAAACTGATAGCCCTATGGCTTGCACAGTCTATCTGTAAACCTTTGCGTTTATACAAAGGCACGATGACCACACCTCGCCAATTGTCTGGGACCTCCCCTGATTTCCAGCATAAATTGCACAAAAACCAGTACAAGTCCAAGACTCGTGGCCCATCATATTTGATCATCTCGGTAATAACTCCATCTGCTCCCGCTGACTTACCGCATTTCAGACTTCGTATTGCACTCAACTTCTATCTATAATAAACAGTTTAATAATAAATCACTTTAGTAATAATATTTATCAAAAATATTTTATAGGTATATTATTTAACATGTTTAAAACAAAAAAAAATATTATATATTATATTAATCAACATTAACGAAAAAAAATAATGACACCTGGAACATCGACGGGCAAGAACAACAAGAACGCGTAACAACGACGCGCAACAACGACGCGCAATGAGAAAATACGGTATTCGTGCGTTCATTGGTCGGGCCGGTCAAACTCGGTAAACTTCCGGATTTTGAGGAAAACTCATCGCTTACTTTTGTCGTTATATGTTATGTACCATTGTTTATCTTAATTTATTTAATAGCAGGCACGTTTTAATTCGACTTCGACTTTTAGGTCTGTAATATCCGAAAATATCGAAAATCCCGGTTTTTTGTTAAATTAAAACCGGGATTTTTAAGACCTATATTTGGTCCGAAAACCCGGGATTTTTGAATCCCGGTATATCCCGGATTGCGACCCTCAGTCCCAATACGATCACCTTAATAAAAAAATATTTAATATTTAAAAAAAATATTCCTTACTCGTTGTCTTGCACACCACGCACAATATCAATGAACGTAATAATTGTGAACTAGGATTTAATCTATGACCATATTTTTATACATGACGTTATTATTGCTTTTGTTGATAGTATATATCAATAACTTTCAATTTTATGATTTTTTTCTTTGTACATGTACAATAGTCTGCTTTGGTCATAAATATCAAGTTTCTAGGTCATCTAAGAGTAGGTTATGGGAAGGTGTAAAAGTAGCTTGAAATGTTTCGTTTAGTATAACCGTTTCATGCCCTTCACTATTTTTTGCTTTTTTGCAGTTGGTTGGACAAGCTGCCGCGTGAATTCAATAAAAATTAAAAAAGGGGCATATTTCAAAAATTTTGAAAATCAATATTATTAGCTCAAACGAATCTAGTATCAATATTTTTTATATATATTTATAATCAGCTTCAAGCTGTATCCCGCACATAGCAGGGTAGGCAGAGGGAACCTAGTGTTAAGACACTGTATTCTCCACTTTCGTATTTTCATGTCCTCGCTCTGGTAACCAGGCAAAGCGCGGCGTTAAATTCCACCACTCAATTTACAATGCCTCGAATATTCGGCGGATAGTGGTTAACGGAAGTCGCAAAGAAACATCTAACACTGAGTTTCCAAGTTCCCTCTGATTATCCTGCTAAGCGCGGAATACTGCGTGAAGTTAATCAAATAACAGAGATTAATTATAACGAGTAGACAATGAAGATAGATCGCAATGTCACGATATTCCTGTACCTACATTATCTAACCATATTTTGCCACAACTGAATTTTGCTGTAACCAATTTAACTTTCACCATTCACTCACCTACCTTAAACTTAAACTATTTAGAAAATGGATAATAAGCCGTGCTTTTATAAAATTGTTTATTTTGGTCTTGTTTTATTTTTTGACTTATTTGTATTATTTCTTTATTTTATCAAATAGACATTTTGTAGAGAATGAAAAAAAATTGTTGATGGTTATCAACGTCAAAAAACTTTGATGCAATAACATATATACTCGATTCACGAAAGCATGACATAAAAGGTAACATCTCAAAAAAGGTTCATTTACATTGCAGGTTTGATGGAGTTATTATATTAATTAAAAATATATATATTTTAAGTATTAATTCGCTAATAACACTATAAATAGCCATAAAATTTATTTTAATATTATCTTATAATTGAAATAGAATACCAGTAAAGCGGGGAGATTTTTTTTTACAAAATTCTTATTATTTTCGAAATTTTTTTTAAAATATCTTATTATTATCGAAATATAATTTAAATATTTATATTTTCAAATTTTATAAAATTGCACTCTGTATATATAGTAAATAAAAAGAAGTTAAGTTAAAATAAACGAAAACGAAAAGTAGTAAGTAAAACAACAATAATAAAAATAAAGATTGTTTTCATATTTAAAGCCGAGAATATTTTAACTTAAAATTTAAAAATGTTGGTATGCACTCGGTTTTTTTTATTTTCAATAATATTTTTTAAATATGTCATGTACATGTAAAAACACCTAAAAGTCAACTTCTTCTCAAACTTCAGACACATTTTAGTACTATAAAAATAAATTATATCTCGTAATTAATATTTATATTAGAACATTATTGTTCTAATAAAAAATACAACAGTAGAAGCTTGGTAAAGCTGTAGTCACCATGTGATAAAAGAAGAGCAAAAGATGAAAAATAAAATTAATTTAATAGATAATGTGGTTGACCGTTTCGTCATTAATGTTGGTGACAGTTCCTCAGAATCCTCCGAATTCTGATAAATAATTGAATAATAGATATATTAAGATTTATTATCCTAATAGTTAAGTAACTTTTAGTAAAACTTGTACATTTTCATTTTATTTTTTGCTATTCTTATTTTATACAAAGATATTTTATATATAACATTCAAGCACAACAAGCAATAATGCTATATATAGAAAACTCCACGTTAAATAAATTAAATATAAATAAAAAAATACAATAAAGTTTGAGAAACAGAATTTTTTTGTTTACATTTTTTGTCTTGCCATTATGAATCGAGTATAGTACACTTGAAGGGTAATGTAATTAGCGAATTTACTTACGTTATTCCAAGGTGACAAGCATACTTTGCGTTGTTATTATTTTAATAATGACTAATGTTATACTGTTTTAACTTTAGATTAACCTTGTGTTGAAACACTCCAATGCTCACTTTCCGCTCGATTTTCGAGATAATGTGTTTGAAGTGGCGTAACTCAACGCCGCGCTTTGTTATCTCACCAGAGCGAGGAAATGAAACTACTTCATCGAACCACAACCATTTTGATCTACTGTACTACCGTGGTACAGTTTGACGAAATTTCATCCCTTAATTGAGATCTAGTCTTTTAACACAATTAACAGACTTTTTGCAGTTAACTAACACTCTCTTAAAACTTTTCAAGTAGTTAGTAAGGTGCTGGTAATTTAGTTCACACTAAAAGTGCATTAGACACGGACAATTAACTTCCCCCGGTCTTGCTATTGCATTAAATGCAACTCACGTATAATTTAATTAAGTCGCAGGGATATGATATCATTATTCTGGAATTTATATTCACAAGATAAAATAAAGGGTATTGTGCAACAAAGAAATACTTATTCTAGAAATATAATACAGTTCGCGAGGCTCACGCTGGGTTTTTGCATTTGTGTAGGTGATTATAAAAGTAGAGCAGAAAACTGTTATTAGAAATAAATAAAAAAAATAGTTTCCAATATAAAAAAATATATAAATTTTCTACGAAGGTTATTGGATCCTCACAATTTCTTACTGTCGTCTGATGAGTCATCAAGAACAGCATTATGTCTACGAAATGTATTTTTTTTAAATGTTGCATTTTTTCTATTAATTTCTAATAATAACTTGTCATTAATGAAATATAAAAATAAAAGGCGGTGAGGTGAAGGCTGGTTGTCAAGAAAGAGTATAAACCGGTTTAGGCCAAGCATCTTCGTCGAATCGATTATTCTTGATTTGCAGCAACATAATTGTCTTAAATAAATTGTAATTTAATTGTTTTTGTTGAATAAAATTAATAAAAAAAAAATAAACCGACTTCAAATATCTGTTCATATCCCAGGATATTCATATCTCAAAAAATTTTAATGAAACTTAGACATTTCTTTAATTTAGAATTTACAACAATTAAATTAAAAAGGTTTAAGGTCTAGATATTGCTCTTAAAATCTAAGAAAAGTTAAGACGATGCGAGTAAGACAAAGGTTCTAGTATTTGAAAGAAATGAAGAAAGGACGGAATGCAAGATCGGTGTAGATGGTAAGATATTGGAACAAGTGAATGAAGTGGTATATTTGGGAAGTAGGTTCAGTAGAGATGGAAGATACCAGATAGATTCGGTAAGGCGTATTCCTGCCGGTAACAGGGTTAACAGTGCCTTAACTGCATTGAGACGGCGAAACGTCAGCACAGCTGCAAGTTTGGCCGTGTACTATGCAGTATTGGTTCCGTCGCTGTTATACGGTGGCGAAACGTGGGTATTAATGAAGAAGAATAAAGAGAGATGAATGCTGTGGAGATGTTACCTGTTCGAACGATATGCGGAGTCAGCTAAGTTAATTCTAAAAAGCATGAGGACTCCCTGGACGGCATGTATGCCTACGTATGCATAGTCCACTGCCATCAACCTCTTCAAGGTTGATGGCAGTGGACTATGCGAAAGAGGTATGTAGAGACCGTAGCGCTTGGCGCTCCGTTCTCTCTGACTACCCCACTATGGATATAGCGTGAATATAAAAAAATAGTAAATAAGTAAGTAAATTTATGGACAAACATATAAACTTATTAACATTTACACAATTACTTAGGACCCTAAATAGGCAATACTCAGACATTGCCTTAAATTGTCACACGTATATACATTTATGAAATTGAAAGCCTTCTTTTCATTTAAAGTTGATTAAGAAAGCTACTTAAAATATATTTACATTTATATTTATAGCACATTGTAAATCAGTATACGGCTTTTGTTCCATGGCGAAGAAATAATTTCATCTTTTACAAATTGCGAAATATGTGTTTAATATGTTATTACGTCTTATAAGTCCTTGTTTTACAAATTTCGCTTTTGCGAACAAAATATTTAAGTATATCTTCTTATCCTGAGGCACGTTCTCTTCATTTATCGCCCTAATATATCTCACATTTATGCCGAATTTATAAAATGAATATATAAGGCGATGCGTGACATTGATGGTAAAAGCTTGTCTGCGTAGTGATTTGAAGACATCAAACCGTTTTGATAAATTACATTTAAGCAAATAAATTTTACAAACATTCAAATTGATGTGATGGGAATACGCAAAGGAATAAAAGACGATATTATTGAAATATGCTAGTCGTGTTTCTTGCAAATTCCATAATTGTATGCATATACACTATTTAGTACATAATACATAAGGTAATTTTTTTTATATTGAGTTATAAATAAACTATTTTAATGTATTTAAACTGTTATTCCACACTTAGGAAAAAAAAAAACTTATTTAGAAAACGCAAGAAAATTTTAACGCAGCGGGATTTGAACCCGCGAACTTTGCCGCCAATACCTACGACTCGATTTCGGAATGAGGCGTATGCGGCGGTTTCGCTTTGATAGGTTTATGTGTGCGTGCGTCGTTCTTGACAAATGGCGTTTTATATTTAATTCTTTATTTTGCTTAAAAAAATCATTTTTTCATTTTTGGGAAAAAAAATTGTATTAGGCTTTTATAGAGTAGTTAAAACTGTGGTTTCATTCAAAGTGGTGCTGACACTTCCACTCTGTATAATAAAACAGTAAAAATATTTTGTCTGTACATTTAGTAATTTTGACTGAAATGGACAGAGGGACACTTAAAAGGAATAATAGAAAGCAAAAATATATTTTTTTATTTTTGATTTCTGTCTGTCTGTATGTATGATACTTAAAACTTTTCACCAATTGCTTTGTTTTAACTTAGCTTAACATTTAAAGTTTTTGTTTCATCAAAATCGGTTCATTAAAAAAAAAGTTATCATCATTTGAATGAACTCAGTAAGTCTATAATAAGTATATAATTATTTGTAAAAATTTATATTTTTTTAACTGTCCGAACAGTTACAGTTCAACTTTAAGCCGAAAAGATGGAGCTGCGCATAAAGCATTATTTTCTGAATAGCGCTGGTAAGATTTTTGGCTAAAGAATGACATTCGAAACATCTTGGTTATATGACTGTAGATAAAAATATATATTTTTAAAGCACTATATTCAGAGTACTCAGAGTATTTAAAGTAGTTATTGTTTAATAAAGTAAACAATTGAATTGTTGGTGAAGGTTACCTTCATAACTCATAACAGTTAAGTTTAATTCGTAATAATTTCAACAAAGAGATAAAGAACGACTTGATCTTCAAAGAATTATTAAGTATATACAAAGATTCTTCCGTCTGTTCGTTCGTTTGACATAATATATATGTAACTATTATAATTTAAAAACTATACAGGAGTTAATATCATTACAGTTATTTTACAAAGAATATTATGAGACCTTAACCAAATCAATAATTTAACGTTTGAGGCTGTTTCTGAACGAGTAAATTAAATATTTCACTGACATCAGCATATTTAATAGAGTTTTAAAATATTGATAAGACGTACATAACATAGGTAAAAAGAAGGTAATAACAAGTTACAAAAATATATACGTATAATAAATAATTAGCTTTATGTATCAATGCTCAAAGTCAATAAATATCAAGTATTAACTTTGTCGTATTTTTTAATTCAAAACAATCAAAACTCTTATAGAAATTATAATGTAGTAAAAAAATCATATCAGAAGTGATTATAGTTGTCAATTCTGTTTATTAAATCAATAATCATGTAGTTAGAGGCCAGTCGTAGCGCAGCGGCACGAAGTGTGACTGTAAAACCGACTGGTTGTGGGTTCGATCCCCACTCGAGGAGATGAAATATTTACTTAAATTTATATTTCCATTTCTTCGCTCTGGTGTCGAGGTTAAGCGCGGCGTTGAGTTCTGCCACTCAACACGCAATGCCTCCAGAATTCGGCAGAAAGTGGGGAACGGAGTGTCTTAACACTAGGTTCCCTCTGCCTACCCCGCTGTGTGCGGGATACAGCGTGAAGCTGATTTTAATCATGTGGTTCAAGTGGGCGAAGTCGCGGGCGGGCCGCTAGTCTGTAATAAAAATATAAATTTTATGTAATAATATATATTTTTTTCTGATATTTTCCTATAATTATATCGCAAGTTTCTACTTCATGCCAAATATCATAATTGTAGGACTACGGGAAATATCCTAAAGGTTTTGATGACGCTGCAAACAAAGTTAAGTTTGCGAGCAAATCAACTAATACGTTTGTAATATTGTATTCAATGAAATATCTATTTTTCAATTTATTACCATTTAAAAATTAATAAAAGAACAACAATACATATAACATCTAAAAAACCAAAAAGGTTTGTAATGATGTTAAAAAAGTGATCTTAAATTACACAATTCTAATTTGCAATAAAGTTAAATAATTAATAAAATTTCACAGTAAATTTATAAAAAAGTTAATTAATAAAATAAATAAAGTTAAATACTATTGACAAAATATTTTTTAACACTTTTTTTATATTTTCTTTATTGATAACATTACATACATTTAATGGGAGATCATTAGAATAATAAATTTTATTATTCTCGGTACGAGGTAGGCCGACGTACGTTCGCCGTAAGCGTTGTTGGCTCGTATTGTCCGTAACTGCTTTCTAGAGACAGTTCGCGTATGTACAGGATATTTAACGGCAATTTAAATTTCATTACAAAAAAAGGATTTTTTTAATAAATCGAATTTTAATTGGCTATGTACAGATAGGATTTTTAATAATGTAAACAGTTCAGATTCATTGTTATGATATTTGCGTAGTATATTGTTAGAAACTAAATTCTTTATTATTTTAACTTGTAGATTATATATTTTGTCAAGGTAAGTTTTATAAGTTCGGCCATAAGACTCCAGTCCATATTGTATATATGAGTGGGCTAGGGAGTAATACAACAACAGCTTGACCTTGAGGGGTATACGATATTTTATAATTTTAATCACAGCTAAGAATTGCCTGAGTTTATTACAAACATGATCAATTTGATGAGTCAGATCAGATCAGCCACTATACGAACAGAGACACGACAAAGTGATTTTATTACATGATAATGCTCGGCCACATGTGGCAAAACCAGTCAAAACTTACCTGGAAACACTTCAATGGGAAGTTCTACCCCACCCGCCGTATTCACCGGACATAGCCCCCTCCGATTACCACTTGTTTGGGTCGATGGCGCACGGTTTAAGCGAGCAGCGCTTCCATTCTTTTGAAGAAGCCGAAAAATGGCTTGATTCCTGGATTACCTCGAAAGATGAGTCGTTTTACCGACGGGGGATTCAATTGCTACCAGAGAGATGGAATAAAGTGGTCTCTAATGATGGACAATACTTTGAGTAATGCATTATATTTTAAATTAATTAAAAAAAAACAGCGATAACTTATTCAAGGACCTAATAGTAATTATAAGATGCTGACAACATAAATAAGTTGTAACAAGCGTATAAAAATTTTGACGTAGCTTGATGACAACGTATGGCTTAGTGGTCAGAGCGTCTGGTCGGTTTCCAGGAGGCGCGGGTTTGAGTCCCGCTACGTTCAAATTTTTATACGTTTTCTAAATAAATATTTAAAAAACGTTTTTTTAAGAACAAGCTTTTATTATTTGTTAATAAACTAAAAAAGTTACAAAATAAAATAACTCTAATAAGAAATATAACACTTAATAAATAATAAAAGCATGTTACATTGTGATGATATAATTAATTAAGAACATTCAGCACCTTCTTTTCCTCTCGCTATCTAAATACCATACCATAGTGCTTGGCGCTCCGTTCTCTCTGACTACCCCGTTAGGCATAAATCGTGAAGTTAGTATAGTACAGTATAGGTACGGAACCCTAAAAACCATGTTGATTTTATATTTTTAATTGTTTTTACTGTTTACAGTGTGTACTGTACATCAATTAAACTATTATAGTATATTCATTATTAATTACTATTCCATCAACATGATTTTTATATAATTTACTATAAGGCACCTATAATATGTATATACATAGACACAATCAATCAATGTGTATGCTTATACAACGTTATAATAATAACGTTTAAGTATTTATAGTGCTTTTTTATTCTGTATTAATTTAAGTCATTTTGTTTTCTAATACAAAAAATATGTGACGGGTTTTTTTTATCTGTCAATGTTTCACAATATTTTTTATTCGGGACAATGTAGACATCAAGCATGTCAGTCGGTTTCGATAAATCCTATGCCAATTGATGTGTCATGTGTCTTATATGAAATACTCATAGTAGATTTAGTACATATGTCCTTAGTCTTTACTATATGTAAATATCTTTAACTTTTATAATTTTGAAAGCTTTCCGTCGTCGCCGTCGTTTAGGTGTAAGTAGGGTTAAAAACTTTAAGAGTAGTCTATAAAACTAATTTATAGCTATATTACCGTATCCTGAGAAGAATGATGGTTTTTGAAGCTGTCTCGTTCCCTTGAGTGTTTTAATGTAATTAAATAGTTTGTTAACCTAAAATTCTCTCCACACGTACTATATATATTTTATTATAAATTATTAGTTATACTTCGCCATGTAATGTCTTTATATACCAATCCTAGTATTTTCCTTTTATAATTATTTTTATTTTACACTAAATTATGCCATTCAATCTAGCCGGCCGGTCCTATTCTAAGCCGGGATCTCAACCGTGTGATCTCGGCCTAGAATAGGATTATCCTAGTACTGGTGGTGTCGTAAGAGGCGACTAAAGTACGTGTGGTAGAGTCTTGTCGCCAGCAATGGCAACACGCATGGGCAGACTCGACCGGATCATTACCACCCCCGGCATTTAAAACCGGCGTGAAGTAGTGGCTTTATGCCACTGCGTTTCGCATCAGGTAATGCCGGGCTCCGGCGCCCAACCCGCCTTAAAGGCCGGCAACGCACCTGCAGCTCCTGTGGTGTTGCACGGGGTCGTGGGCGGCAGTGATCACCTACCATCAGGTGACCCGCACGCTCGTTTGCCTTGTCCTTATCCGATTTATTAAACAAAATCTTTTTTCTTTTAAATCTTTACAATAAATATTTTTTTATGAAAACTTTTAATATTACTGTCCAATTTTATTTACATTTTATAGCTTTAGTTACATCAAGTCACAAGTAAAAAAAAAATACAAAGTTTTGTATTTTGAATAATAAAATGTTTGTAAATATTATTGTGACTCTAAAATACTATAAATTATTCTGTTAAGTTTATCTATAATAAAACAAAATTATATAGGCAATAGGAGTGGAGTGCGCTTTTATTACTTTATACACAATATTGCTTATGTTTACTGGAAGGCGTTTCTTAAAAATTTGTAATCAGCTTCACGGGAACGACAAGACACTCCGTTCCTCACTTTCTGCCGAATTCTAGAGGCATTGCGTGTTGAGTGGCAGAACTCAACGCCGCGTTTTGCCTCGACACCAGAGCTAAGAAATGGAAATATAAATTTAAGTAAATATTTCATCTCCTTGAGTGGGGATCGAACCCACAACCAGTCGGGTTTACAGTCATACTTCGTGCCGCTGCGCCACGACTGGCCTCAGAAATTATATATTTTTAAAGGAAATATAAATTTAAGTAAATATTTCATCTCCTCGAGTGGGGATCGAACCCATAACCAGTCGGTTTTAGAGTCACATTTTGTGCCGCTGCGCTGGCCTCGTTAAGAATTTGTACTTTTTAATAAAGTGATAGAAACATAATGTAAAGAAAATAATATGTTTTCTACTATTTGATTATAATTATAATCTCTATTTTTTCTTTATTGTGTTTGATTTTATTATTATGGTTAAAATGTTATATCAGGTGTCGTTTTATTGTATAATATTATTACTATTTAAATTTTATTGTAAATATTATACTTTAAGCTTGCGGTCTTTTGATTTTTAATATTGTGAAGTTTATTGATAAATTAAACTGTCATAAAACATTATATTTTCTTTAAAAATTATACAGACCACATTATATACCATTTAAATATATTAACATAATTATCGAACACTCAAAGAGGCCATGAAGCCAAATATAATGACATTTCATCGCTTACAACGTACGTGAAAGTAAATAGTCAATTTTGTGAAGAGGCAAAATTGCTATGATGCTGAGATAAGTTCGGGTTGGTACTTACTTTGAATGAGAGTAATTCTCAAAGTCGTGCGTAGGCAAATTGTTTAGAATTATTACGTCCCGCGAAGTTTCAGTGGAAACGATGGAAATTTGAAAATATTTCCACTTTAACGTAGGCAACCTTCTAATTAAAAGACCTTAATATTGTCGTTCGTCGCTTAATTACTCTTGTAAAATTATACAGATTTTGGCGTGGAAAAATATTACTAATATTAAAATAATAATTATACTATTAATATAAAAATTAAAAATGTTATCGTAAATAGAAATACCGTTTATATCAGTATAGCTATCCTAATGAAATAAAATGAAAGGTAAATAAAAGATTGAACTTTGCACGACTAATGGAATGGAATAAAAAAATCACTTAAATTTGTTCAGTATCAGTCGGGGTCCATTAGAGACATTTGATAGCCATAACCTAATATTCCATTGGCTTTCTGCTTTGACACTCGAGTAATCTCGTTATCTTTGAAGAGAGTCAATTTAAAATCAATGAGTATCGATGACTGTTCTTACTATGAATATCATAATATAAATTATGTATTATTTTTAAAAATATATACAGATGAATACAATATCTTTCAGTGGATTCAACATCCATCGAGAAGAGATTTTCTAAGATTATATATAATACAAAACTCTTTTTATTTACGTATAAATTCTAATATACGCGGCTGAAAGCCTCGTAACATTACATTTGCATGAACCATTGCATGCTACATTAAAGTAACCACGGTGTGTATGGGTACGTTCGAGTCACGTGGGTTTTATGGGATTACGAAAATATATGGGAGGTTTTATTTCGATACGCTCTTATATGTCTTTTACTGAGTACACAAAAGTGAAGGTGTGAAAGCTATTCCTAATACAGAAGGGCCTTTTGTGATCTGACACGTACGATGGTTCATGTTTATTAAGAATTTAGATTGAATTTGAGTCTTTTTGGTTCCACAATCCGCCTGACCTTGAGCTTAACCTCAATGAATTATATTTGACCTAGACGCAATTCTATTCATATTTTGCTTACACTCAAGGACGAAATTTTATGCTCTTTTAGGGTTCCGTGTTTCAAAAGGCAAATACAGAATCCTTACAGAATCAGTTTGTTGTCAGTCTGTCAAGATCATTTATCTCGAGATCACGTATCAATATTCTATGCTCTCTTAGAGTACAGAATTAAGCTTCTAAGTCAACGCAATCGAAAAGGTAAGAGTATTTATGCGTTGTTTTTGTTTTATTTTATATGAATTTCTCGTGGACCTACAATTACTAAATTTGGCAAGTTAGAATTTACAATACATAAAGGAAATTGTCCGAAAAGTGAAGATATTTCTTGGAAAAATGTCATTACAATCGTATATTTTGTAGTTCGTTTCATACAAAACGAGTACCTTTAAGTTGTGCTTTCTGTTGACCTACAATCCTAAAATTGGTACGGAACCCTCAGTGGGCGAGTTTGACTCGCACTTGACCGGCTTTTTTGTAATATTATTAAGCTTTATGTTAATAGCATTATCTTTCAAAAGGCAACAGCCACACATTGAAATTTAATAATTCAGCCAATTTAATAAAACATTTTTTTTATTTATGAACCGATTTATATAAAACAAACACTAAATGTTAAAGGAAATTCTCCAAACTACAATAGTAAAAATTACTTTTAAATTGGTTAAACTGTTTCTGAAATAAGAATGCACACACAGACAAACAAACAAACCGATAAAATTTTTAGTTATTTGATTTGGGTTTTATCGCATTAATAAATACCTACAATAATAGTTTTTATCAAACTTCTCACATATACAGACAGCGACCAGTTACAGTGTTAACATACGTGTAGATAAATATATTAATAACCACATTCAGCCATACTAACGGTTTCACCTACAAAGAGGCTGTTAGAGTTTCGCATTGCGCATTTCACTGCTCTTGTATGAAAACATATCTCATTTGATCACTAGATATAAACACGTATGCAACGTAAACATTTATTTTGTAAGCGTAATATATTAGAGAGCTTTTATTTTACATTCCTATATAAGCTGTGGAGTAAACGAGTTGGAGAGATTAATCTTCTTGCAAATATATGCTCACGATGTAGGAGATATGTAGACGTAATCCTGTCTTCAGAAGTGCCAAATTACGAACGCGAGCGTAGCTGTTTATGCAGTCATTCGTCAACTTTGTCATTCTAATAGCGACATCTTCCATAAAATGTTATTATTTTTGTTTCAGCTGCACGCCGTATGTATCCCGCATGTTGCGTGATAGGCAGTGGAAGCCTAGTGTTAAGAATTTTGGAAGCATTCCGTTTTATGAGGCGGAGCTCAACGCCGCGCTTTTACTTCGACATCAGAGCGAAGAAATGAAAATCTTAAATATTTCTTTTCCTAGAGTGGTAATTGAACTCACAGTCTGTTACGTTCACCGTCGCACGCTTGAGCCCCAGCGCCATGACTGGCTTCTGAATTATCATTATTTTGTATAATACAAAAAAGGAATTAATCATTCAATATTTTATTAACATTTATTTACTCGTTAATAATAAAAATATATTATTAATGAGTACAAATAAATATATTTAATTACAAGTAAATAAATTATATTTAATTACAACTGATATTGAACAGATAGATGCATCACAAGCCGAACGTTTAGGTGGCTCGTGCCTCTTTGATTGTTACGCGCTCTCGCTTGCACACTCGGCTCAGGCGGAACGTGACAATGAGTAGGTAATGCTTTTATGTGTGTGTAGCCAGCTTTCATATAAGATATTATTACGTCAAAAAATACTTTGATTGTCACCAACTCCTAAATAACAAATTTAAATAGTAAATAGATATGGTAAAGATATAAATCTATATATATAAAAGGACTTGTGCTGACTGACTGAGGTAAGACGCACGCAGAGCCGTAACGGCTGATGGTAGAAACGTGAAATTTGGGCAGATGTTTATTTTCATATTCTGGACATCCACTAAGAAGGGAATTTGAAAAATTTTAACCCTAAAGGGATGAAATAGGGGTTGAAAGTTTGTATGGAAAAAAAATTTAATCTGTACCGATTTTTATAAAATTTGAAATTCAGACTCTTAAAAATATTTCATTGAACACGTGTTTCATGGTTTTTAAGAATTCACCCCCTAAGGGTTCAAATAAGGGGTTGAAAGTTTATATGGAAAAATCTTTAAATTGCCACCGATTTTTATAAAAATTTAAATTCAGACTGTTAAAAATATTTTATTGAACACGTGTTTCGTGGTGTTTTTAGAATTCACTCCTAATAAGCGGGCGAAGCCGCGCGCGCCCTCTAGTATTTTATAAAATTGATCTTTAATTATTTTAATATTAAAATAAATAATAAAAAGTTAATTTTTACTGTTATTTACTGTGTCCTATAGTAAAACCAATATAGCATTTTTATATAATCTATAGCTTAGATTTTATCTAACTATAGTATAGATTATAAAGAAATGGATTATTAATAATTTAAAACGTATTAAGAGTTATTATAGTATACATCACATTCGTACCTATAAACTATAACCATGTCTACAAATCGCAATAATGTGAAAATTCAATAGCATATTGAGGAAAAAGAGAAGCTATGACGTATGAGAAGTATGAGAAGTTGTCTTCAATCTTATTTTATATTAGATATTTTTTGTACTGAAAATAACAAAACTATAAACAAAAACGGCAACCCTATATTGTATATTGCTTTGTCGAGATGTCAATTTATAAAAAGCCTACTGCGCGTTTGTTTTTAGGGTTACGTATCTTTTTTTTTTTAAAAAAAGGAACCCTTATAAGATGATTTTGTTGTCCGCCTGTCTGTCAAGGGGCTTTATTTCAGGGACGTTTGTAGATATCAAGTTGAAATTCAAACCATATACCTAGATCTATGACCTCATGATTTCCTAAAAGAATGTATTTCTAGAAAAAAGATATAGCCGTTTATATAACAGATAACGTGTAATTCGATACTATAAAGGGAATCAAAATTAATAGGGTACTTCTGGGTAACCTAGAATAATTAAATTTGGCAGCTAGCATTTACAGAAAGTACTAGTTCAGAAAAAAATAAACAAACTATACATTTGTGGTTAAATTCTAAAAAATAATAGTAAGGTTATTATTAAAGCTCAAAATTTTGCCCAAAATTGGAAATAAAACCGCTATTTCAAGTGAGGTATCAAATGAAAGGGCTCTGGTTAAGCTAAACCTGAATTTTAGAATAAGCCCGAGACCTCCAATTTTTGTACGGAAATCTGATGAGGATAGGTGAGCTCGACTCGCGCTTGTCCCGTTTTTTTATATGTAAGTTGTTTTAGCAAAGAAACCATTTATTTAGCTTGAAAAATTGCCATGCAGTGCCATTTATTTTTCAAGTTTTATTATATTCAATTCAATTCAAAATATTCTTTATTCAAATAGACTATTATAAGCACTTTTGAATCGTCGAATGATCATATAAACAAAAGAAAAGCTACCACCGGTTCGGAAGGCAGTTCTGCTGAGAAGAGCCGGCAAGAAACTCAACAGTCGCTCTTTTCAAAGTCAATGGTATAAGTCAATTATTACATTAAGTGGCAGCGATCCTGCATGACATTCAAAAGCCATTAATTCCATACAAGTTTATCCTCTAAATATTCTTGAACTTGTGTAATAAGCTTTACTTGTTTTTTTTTAAAACTACTTTAAATTGTGGTAGTGTCAGACTTAGAATACACTGCGAAAGTTTATTATATACACGTACTCAACCACATAAAAGATTTATTATCTTTTTGGAGGCGAAAACTTGGCGTAACAAGTTTATCTATTATATATTTCTCGTTCCTAACGTATGTATATCACTATTTTTACTATGACACTGTACACTTTGCCGGACAAACAGAATATTATAATATACAAATTGTGAAGCAACTGTAATAATACCTGCATTTTTAAAAACATCTCGCAGAACATCTCGAGCTCTTAGGTCATAAATATATCTCACGGCTCTTTTTTGGAGAATAATAAATATTGAATTTATATCCGAAACACTGCCCCATAGCAGCATTCCATAACATAAAATATTATGAAAATAGCTATAGTAGACTAGTCGGGCAGTTTCAACGTCCGTCATGTGTCTTACTTTTTTAATTGCGAACGCGGCAGAGCTGAGTTTATCCGCAAGTGCTTCCAGATAAGTGTTAAACTGGAGTTTGGAATCTATAGTCAAACCTAAAGAAATAGCTGATTTCGACATATTGAGGGTTTCTCCTTTAATTTCTAAACTAGAATTATGTTTTTAACGTTTGGTAAAACAAATTCAATACGTTTAGTTTTTTTAGCATTTAACATTAGATTATTCATATCAAACCAATGAAGAATATGCGATAATGCACAATTCACTTTGTCATAGTTTGTTTTATCCCTCAAATATTAAAGAGGTATCATCTGCGAAGAGTACAATATCACATAGGTTCTTTGCATAAAAAGTCAATAAAAATTGTTAATATAAAGAAGAAATAAAAGGGGACCAAGAATAGATCCTTGTGGAACGCCTATCCTTAGAGGACATCCAGATGATTTTACATTATTTAAACTAACCTTTTGGATTATTTATATTCGTTTAGATATGAGGCAATAAGATCAAGGGCAGTATCCTGTATACCATAATGATAAAGTATATGGTAATATACTCGTAATATCTAACTAAGCTTATACTTCCTAAAAACAAACCTATATAAATTGAAAGTGGAACTCTTTGGCTCACTAGAAAACTAATATTTACTATACTTAAAACATGATAAACATAATAATAATCTTAAATGTGACTATTTCGTCACACGATAGACGACGTAATCTGTAACTGCAAACGGTTGTTTTGTTTGTATGCAAGCCAAAAAGCCAACACACGTCGCATGGCAAATACAACTTAATATTATAACAGAAGTAGATACTCATACAGTATCTATTTACAAAATATAATTTTCTTGTATAATGTATAAATCAAATATCAAGACCGTTCAACAAGCGCATAGTAAGTAGAAATTAATAATAAGAAAGTGAGAAAGCGAATTTAAATGGCTTTTAATACATAAAATTCAATTCAGTCAGTCGTGGCGCAGGGGTACAAGTGTGTGACTGTAAACGCGACTGGTTGTGGGTTCGATATCTACTCGAGAAGATGAAATATTAATTATATATTAATTTCTTCGCTCTGGTGTCGAGACACGCTGCATTGAGTTCTGCCACTCAACACGCAATGTCTCCAGAAATCGGCGGAAAGTGGGGAGCGGTGAGTTCTAACGCTAGGTTCCCCTCTCTGCCTACTCTGCTATATAACTAAGGGATATAACTTTAAAAAAAACACCAATCTTTAATAAAAATAGAACAAACAAATATAAATTATGTAGAACACAACAACTGAAATGAAAAATGTATATTGAATTTGTGTCGCGAGTTTAATATCATGTTATCGGTGGAGATGTTTATTTAAGGAGTTCTATAACTCACGTTTATGTGAGGATGAATAGGCAATTTGTGGAGAACAAATTGCCGCGATCTAAAGATAACTCGGGTAATGCCTATTCCACGGAACCCTCCAAAGCATTTACGGGACTATAATGAAAATTAGTGATATATGTATATTTCTGTTAATAATACAAATTATTAACACTTAACTTACTTGGCGGAAAATGGGGAACGGAGTGTCTTAACACTAGGTTCCCTCTGCCTACCCTGCTGTGTGCGGGATACAGCGTGAAGCTGATAATATTAACACCTAATTGTGTTTCTTGTATAATGTACTTATATTGTGGATGCTGGCACATTAATTTAAATCTTATATTTTTGTACAAAAATTGACATTATTTTGTTTGTACGATATAAATAATCTAAGCATCATTGTATTTTCTTTTTCACTTAACCTGGTATTAAGACACTTCGTTCGCCATTCTCCGCAGAATTTTCGTGACATTGCGTGTTAAGAGGCGGAACTAAACACCCTGCCCTGCTAGTACTGGAGCTAAGAAATGATATAAAATACTAATAAATAATAATTCATTCCCCCTAATGGGAATTGAACATTGTAAAATATCAATTATGTATTGAATATTTTACTGAGTTGACGCGTAGGTTTTTAATATACAGGACAAAATACCTTTAAATACTAGTAGACCACACATTAGGGAGGGAGATGTGTAAATATACAAAAATATTTAATTAATTACCTACATATTCTTTTCGAGTGTAATTAGGATTTATCGGAAAGGGAATAAATAAAATGAAATGCCTACTTTATTTGCCGAGATTTAGGTTCGAACCTATTTCTGTGGTTATATTAATGAAGGGAGTAGAAAAACGATCCGCTCATCCATTAGGTTTTACTTTTATTGTCTTAACCGAATGAATACCTTTCATTTGGCTTAACCTGTACGTAACATTGTATTTTATGTCTAACATTAAAAGTAAAGGTTAAAAGCCGAAGATTTTTCTCTCGATAAAAATACTGGATGTATTTAATTATTGTTAGCCAGTCGTGGCGCCGAGGCACAAGTGTGTGACTGTAAACGCGACATGTTGTGGGTTCGATTCCCATTCGAGGACCTGAGAAATTTAATATTTTCATTTCTTCGATTGGGTTTCGAGGCAAAGAGCGCGGCGTTGAGTTCCGCCACTTAACACGCCATGCCTTCAGATATTGATGGAAAATGGAGAGCGAAGAGTCTTGAGACTAGGCTCCCTCTGCCCAATTTGCTTCATACGGGAGACAGCGTGAAGCTGAATTTATAAACTCAGTTCTCATTGTTTCTTGTATTTGCCTGACAACTTATATGAACTGCGTACATGCTCTGTAGTTTGCCTTAAATTTTCATAGACTTCTCTGAAAATTGAATAAAGGTACTTCAGAATTGAGTGATCTAGCGTCGGGAACCTGTGATGTAATGCATGGTCTCCGAAGAGTGTCAAGGCAGCGAATGTGTTGCCATCTTTTGGATCGAGTAATCGGCTTCCACTTGATGCTCTCCCTGGTCATCTATCTCCTCATTCATATTTTAAATTAGATTCTCTATTCCATTATTTCATAGACAATATATTGTTTTTATTTTTTATTCAAATTTTTATTCCACTCAACCAATGATTGATTAGCTAAGTTTAAAGTATTTATTTATTAATAAATAAATAATCTGATTTGTTTCTCATTTAAATTTTGATAGTTAATCCTATGTTAATTAGGAAAAAATCCTTGAAGCATAGAGATGAAATCTCTATATTATTTTCCTATTACGCTAGTATTGGGTATTATATAAATAAATCTAAAAATGGTATTTTAATCTCTTTTGTTTTTTTTACTACCTGCACTATAGATTTAAATAAATTTCTAATCCTTTTTTATTTTGGTACCTGAGTTGATCGCCGTCTTTAATAGCTTCCGGATGGAGATAGGCAGTATTGACAGATATGAGGAAAAATATTAAGCTAGCGCTGCAATTGATCCGAAGCCACGTCTAAAGTACATGGGGGGGGGGGACGGCCCCCACTTGTCATCCACATACATATCGGCAACAGAAAGCCAATGGCGTCGTGCCAACGGTAATGTGTTTTGAAAAACCCTTTACGGACAAATATGCTTAAAAATCTGAAAGGAAATATAATGTTGTGTTCACACCGTAATTGTAATACTGAATACATCATTTATGTTCAATGTTCGTGTTTTTGTTATTTTGAATTATCATGTTAGCGTTACCTATAGGAATATGAAACTTTGATCTTTTTAGAGATATTTTAGAATACTTATGGTTATATAAGTTCAAATAAATCAAATAAAATCAGCTACACGGTGTATACCGCATAGCAGGGTAGGCAGAGGGAATCTAGTAATAAGACACTCCGTTTCCCACATTCCGCCGTTATTTTGGAGGCATAGCATGTGGAGTGGCAGAACTCAACGCCGCTCTTTGCCTTGTCACCAGAGCGAACAAATAGAAATATATATTTAAATAAATATTTTATTTTCTCGTGTGGCGAGCGAGCCCACAACCGTCGAAGGCCACGAAGGCCTCTATAATTATATATAAGTATAAGTTAAATTTAAATTTTTAAATTCATCTTTTTTTTATAACTTTAAATTCTATAAATATGATGATATTACTACAGTTCAAAATTCGGTTTTTTTGCTCTACATGCTATTTAAATGTAGCAAACGACTAAATCTAGCTTTGATATGTTTTATCCTGTAACTACTTGAATAAAAGATTAATATTTTTTTAATTTTTACGTACATTTTGGTACGTACACAGGAAACCTGGGAACCTGGTAATACATTTCATTCGCATTAAGAAATTTTGTGTTGAGTGGCGGAACTCAACGCCACGCTTTTAAAATTTTAAATTCTAAATTTTGTCTTGCGAGGAAATGAAAATAATAAGTATTTCATTTCTTCGAGTAGGAATCGAACCCATAACATATCACATTTACAACCGCACTTGTCCCCCTGCGCCACGACTGGCCTCTTAGAAGATTAAGAAATTTTATATTTATTTACCTTTTAATAAGACCGGACAAAAAGGTGATCGAGAAAAAGTACTATTAAGTAATAAATCCAAATCTTGCGTGCAATGGCTTGTCTTTTCTCGGATTATAGAAGAGGATTGGTTAGAAAGCTTATTTCGAAATCCATTAAAGTGTTTGTATATAAGTTATAGTACGTGGGAAACTCGAAAATCTCTAATAAAACATAAAAATTAGCAACTATGCAATTGTTCTAGGTGAGTATATTATGTGCTCTTACATAATAATGTAGGAGCACATAATATATTTAGAAAATAAGTTACAATTTTATTATTTGTAAAAAAATATAATTTCTCTTGAAAACATGTCTGGTTTAACATTAACAGTTATTGAGTGCATTATACTTATCTTTTATCTTCTTCTCTATTATAAAGAGGAAACATGTATTTTTGTGTGTATGTTTGTATTGTTTTCGCATAAAAACTACCTGACCGATTTCAAAAACTGAATTGCATAAGTTATATTACATTTTTCCTCATAAAAATGCAATAATTTAACACAAGGTGTAAAAAAATATTCATAAAAAATCTGTCATAGCGCGCGTTGCGGAAACTATTGATGATAGATGAAAAAAATGTTTAACAGTATTATAGAACGTATCAATATCTACAAAAAAGTCAGATTACTACTATATGTCCTACTACCGTAGTTATGCCAATGTAATTAATTACTTTTTACATTTTAAAAGTTGATAAAAGTGCCGACAATAATCAAACCATATTATTCATACAGCTGTATTATTTCTTATCTAATTAAATGATATTTTATTGAAGATATTTTCATTATTTGTAAAATATTTTTTAAATTATTAAAATGAGGCGTTTCATTCAAAAGATCTTAAGAAAAATTATGGAATAATGGTGAAGGCGCCATTGATATCTGGTGACACTACTGGTATAGATTTGAAAAATTCTTTTACCTTCAGATGTCTACAATATCTCTGATGTGCATAGGCTATATTTAATACGAGAAAAAAAATTGGGATCCGCGTGATTGATTAATTTCGATAATGGGTCACATTATCGAAATTAATCAATAACGTGTAAAAAAGTATCAAAAAATCCGTATATCCGTACGATGTGGAGATTATTAGATATTTATAGAGCAAAGTGATGTACTACAGTTTTATACAGGTTAAGTCATTTAGATCAACACTAGCGGCGGTTCTTTCTTTTAAATCAGTTAAGCCGTTTCTGAAATAAGCGTGGACAAACGCACAGACAAACAAAACCAACAGGAAGACATAAATAAAAAAAAAAGTTTTGGGTTCTATTACATTGTTAAATGCCCATAATCACAATTTTTGTAATATATGAACCAGGTACAGATACCGATGAGTTATAATTTTATTATAAGTATAGAGAGGTTGTGTTTTTAAGCAATATAATATCCTTATAGGAATAACGAAAATGCTTTAATAATTTTCACTTTAGAAATCTTAAGTGCCCCACAAATACATATTAAGTATTAAAACACGAACGTAATGCCGCGTACTTATGAAACAAATAATTTACAAGCTTAAGCGGGCGAAGCCGCGAGCGGGTCGCTAGTAATTAATAGCTTCCCCACTTTGCGCCGAATTCTGAAGGGATTGCGTAATAATAACTAAATTAGAAAATTATAATTATTATATTCTACCTAACAGGACCATATACTCCAATAAAAAACATACATGCTCCAGTTGGTTCGCCTATGGATAAAGTTATGACACGTTACTGTTAACAACACCAAAGACACCGACGCTACCATGTACCAAAATGTACATAGCCAATAATTTTCAAGCCAACAAGGGAAAGAGCAACTACATAATACTATAATATCTGTATCGTCAGTCCTTTTGTATATTTTTTAGTTCCTCAGAAACTGCCATTTTCATGTTTCAATTAAAAACCATCTTCATGAAAAGTGTCCAGAGAATTTCGTTGTGTTTTCGCAAGCCTTATATAAAATTTACTTAGGATTTTCTCAGTTGATGGGTTTATATGGTGCGACTCAAAAGCCTCTGTTATATCAGTTTCCTATAATAATATTAAGTAAGAACATCAAACAGGTAATTTCATATAGCAATATCATGAATATTCAATCCCTACGTGAATTAATTATACATATTAAATTGCAATATATTTTAACGTAATGTTTGGAGATGAAAATCTTGCTTCACAAAATTATAATTATGTTAAGTAATAAGTAGTTTAAGTATTTTTTTCTTTTTCAAGGATATAGAATCCTGCAAGTAGCAGGGAAGGAGACACTCCGCTCCCCATTTTCTTTCTAGGGGCATTGCGTGCTGAGTGGTGCAATTCAACGCCGCGTAGTGCGAAGAAATTGAAATATTTCATTTCTTCGAGTGGAAATCGAACCCACAATCTGTCGCATTTACAGTCACACGCTTGTGCCCTTGTGTCACGATTGGCCTGTCATAAAAGAATAGTACCTAATAAATAATCTTTACCTATCTGTCTATCTACACTTATAATAAAATCGTAACTGACCGGTGGAAGACACATCAGAAAAGATATCATCAGGGGTATTTATCAATGTAACAGAGCCCAAAACAATGGTTTTTAAAATTTTATCTGTTTCTATGCAAAAAAAAGTTATATAACTTTAAAGTTTTTTTTTGCATAAAATTGCTACTTGCTAAAAGAGTCATTTTTAAAACTTGTAACTGATATCCCAAACTCCTTTGAAAATATTATTTAATAAATAATGCCTTGGCTCGTGATGTGTCTAGTGGTTAGAACCGTTTATAGTTGTGATCGTGAAGAACCCAAAATCTTTTAGAGATTCAGAGGTAACAGTATTAAGAATTTTATATTATGCCATTAGAAGGTATCGCTTTAATAAGATATTTGCCATCAGAAGTTGTTCTTGTGTCAGTTATTTAGATAACTGGAAACTCGACAATATGACATTGTCATAACTCGAAGCTCGTCCGAAGAAAAGCCAAGAGCGCGTCCTATCTTCCTCTCCACTATAACTGCGAACTAGTTATAATAAAAGGAAGAAAGAGTACGGGCACCGCCCCGCCCCTACACCGTGAGTTCCGACCAGACCGTGGCTTTACAGTCATCGTTGAACCCTCCGGGACGTTTGTGTGTGATCTTTCCGAAGGTACTTGTTACGCTTGTTTATATTAAGATTGTATTAGAATGGTGATTCGTGATGTTGATTGATTTGTGAGATCAATATAAGTCGTTGGAACGAACGCACTACCGCTAGGCGGCCGATATGTTAAATAAACGCACGGCACACACCCCACAGTCGTGTCTCGAACCGTAGGCGGACACTACTACATACACCAGAGTTCCAGGACATAAAATAGCACCACACACCCGTATGAGACGGGCGGACACTACTACATACACCGGAGCTGGGACATAAAATAGCACCACACACCTACTAGTCGTATACCAAGTCGTAGAAGTGGTATACAATATATCAATGGCCAATGCCATTCAAGCATAGCTTACATATCGCGAGCGTACTGCGAGACGGCATCAGCCTCGACATAGTTAATGTCGCTATAACAGTTCGCATAAGCCCATCACGTCAGCCTTCGCGACGTCAAGTAACATTCAATATTACAATAATGTTCAAAGATCACTTTGAACCACAATATGTGTCGCTCCTACACATATATTGCCTTTGTAAGAAATTCGATCCTAAAATATCGTGCCATCATGGGCTTCAAATTATTATATTATATTTATAATATATTTACTTATTATATTTATATTTATAATATAGTACTTAAGAGTTCGACTCGACCGCTGCCTTCCATGCATCACCACCACCTATATAGACAGAACGACGGTCGCGACACTCGGGACGACAATACACGAACTCGTCTCGATTAATATGGTATTAAAAATATATAATTTGTATTATTCATAATTAACTATGTTATTTATGTGTATTGCCATGCATATTTTATTTTATTTATTTATTTATTTTTAACTTATACCCAAGGTACATACTGTTACAAACTGTTGTATTGAATTGGCCAAATTCTTAGTTTTCAATGTTTTATTGTTTGATATTTTTAGAGAAATTATTATTTGTATGATGATATAAAAAAATTTCAAGATGTCTCTATAGAGATCGTATTAAATACAGTTCAGCTTAGAATGGACACGCGTAGGACACTAGTAACGACTACGTGCGTATATAAAGCGAGATGCTGCTCCCAGTCCGTTGGACGGCCCTAAGCGGAATTCTCTTAAGTTTTAAGTTTGAATTTCTCAGAGGCAGAGTACCCTCTTCCCTACCCAGCTGGTGCCCCAGTATGCCCAATAGAGCAACAATGCAACAGCATTAACCTCATGTTCGAAAAATATTTCTAAAAATCAAGCCGCGCGGGGTTCGCTAGTATGCGAAATATAATTCTTGTTATACCTTGGATAATTCTAAACATTCTCCACCACCAGGATATATTAAAACTTGGCATGAATCCGCCATAGTACTTCAGGACCGTCGTCTATAGCTTTACGAGTAAACCATTGTATGGAATCTCTAAATCCAGCATCTTTCAAAGATGTTTCTTTTAATTGAGGAAAACTAACGTGAGTCCTTTTTAAATTAGCTCGTTCTTGAGCTACGTGATTCTATTTCAATTCCTTAGGAGCGTTTTAGATGGATTGAAATTTAAAACAAATATTTATACCTTATTAAGATTATTTGTTTATCTAAGAAATTAATGTATTTTAACTAGTATTCGAAATAAATAGACTAAGATCAAATAATTTATCAATAAGGTCTTTGACACGATGTATATATAACACTTATTTAGTTTTCCTTATGCACTTGATGTATAAAGTAATTGTAAAGCCAAATTACATTTAGGTTATCGTGTAGGTCACGGTTATATATTCTGAGATATTTTTAAATATTTTTCTTAAATAGTCAATTTAATTTAATAAAATTTGAAAATATTAAATGTGTAAATTTAATTTCTAAGTGGCGGAACTCAACGCCGTGCTTTGCCTCGATACTACAGCGAAGAAATGAAAATATACTCGTACATTTAAACAAATATTTCATTTCCTCGAATAGAGATCCAACCTATAACCAGACGCGTTTATATTAACTTTGTGCTCTTTTGCCACAACTGGCCTTAATATAAACTATAAAATTATTTTTTTTCAGTTCCATGCTGTACCGCTTATAGCAGAATATGCAGAGGGAACCTAGTGTTAAGACAATCCGATCCCCAGATTCCGCTAAATTTTCAAGGCATTGCGTGTTGAGTGGTGGAATTCAATACTGCGTTTTTGCCTTGGAAACAAATAAATTTGAAGCCACAACCTACGCGCTACAGTCACACGCCCCTGTTGTGCCCCTGCGCCACGAGAGCCTCGATTATAATTCATAATAACTTTATTTCTATTTATTTGCGTAAAAAATACAGTGGCATAGATTTTATCTGTATGCCACGAGAGAATTATATACTTTGTAATGGAAAGTTTGACACGCTATAATCTACTAGCGTACCCGCGCTGCTTCGCCTGCATGAACTATACGAATATTTTATTTCATGTCTTTATGAGAGATAAGAGAGGTATGGGGAGACCTCGGTTGACCTTCGAAAACACAGAATCAAAGATACTGAAGGAAGGTCACGTAAAAAGCATGAGGACCCCCCGAAGGGCATGTATGAAGAGGTTGATGGCAGTCGATGAGGCGAAAGAGGTATGCAGACACCTTAACGTTTGGCGCTCCGTACTCTCTAGGGATACAGTGTGAAGCTAGTTTAGTTTATTTTTTTTTAACTTTATATTTATAAAATTACTTTTTTTTCAGTTTTCAATAGGCTTAGTAAGAAAATGTAAACCTTAATAGTTAAAGAAAACCGAAAAGAATAATAAGTAAGAAAAATAAAATTCTATATATTACAAAGAATACCTGAGTAATTAAAATGTATGAAAATTGACATAACGCGTAGGCTAGGTCGTTTTAAGTCAATGATATCTCCTAAAGTATTTATTATAATCATGTACAGTAAGTATAATTTCTCTATAATCTAGATGAAATGCCAAAGGTTAATATAATAGCATTATATTTATTTTGATAAGGATGATTAGCAAATTATAGAAAATACATTAACATTTAACAACCCGATTTATTTAAATGGTTACTGTGGCACAACCTTCAGGGATAAACATATACCACCGTGGCCTTTTTTTATCTGTTTTAAAGGATAATATTTTTACAGTACATTTTTTTATGTGTCTCATAAGATTAATTCCGCGCAGGCCATGTAAGGGCCCATTTTCGGCGATCTTTTCTTAAAACAACGAACTTCCTGCAAAAACCAAAAAATAGAAAAAAATATTAGTAAAAAATTCATCCTAAAATCCTCAAGTATCTCTACATGAATTTTTATTACAATTTAATAAGTTCTTTGATTTTCACGATTATTACACATTTTAAATTAAACTAATTTAACCAGATTAAGCGCGTATATTTAAGATTTTACATTTTGGAAACCCGACGTTTCGAACATTTTGCAGTAGTCCATGGTCACGGGTAGACTGAGGTGGCATTCGTCTGTCAGTTGACATAATTATAATATCAAACTACTGCCAACGATTTCTTAACTGCCCTGGCCACCCAGTGGAGAAAGTACTTTGGCGACATGTTGAGCCAGCTTATATGTCGGCGTTTCTATTTATTTTCTTACTATTTTGTTCATAATTAAGTTACCTTCATGCTATTACACACATTCCGTTCTTCTTTTCAGAATTCTGGAGGTTTTGCGTGTTGAGTGGCGGAACTCGACGCCGCGCTTTGTTTTGACACCAGAGCGAGCAAATGAAAATAATAATTTAAATAAATATTTCATTTCCTGGAGTGGGAATCAAACCCACAACCAGTCGCGCTTACGTTCACATATTTTTGTTTTTGCGTCATGACTGATGACTATGTCTGTTTTGATCAATTTAATGTTAATACTTTTTGTTTCCATATTCTTAAATACTTTGAAAAATTGTCATTATTCCAGAAAACACAAAATTTCGTTTCAATGACACAAACTTCATTATTTCGTCAGGTGAGCCAATGCTTTACTTTTCATTACAAGAATATTATATTGTTAAGTAAAATACTCACATAATATATCTTTCCATTCTAGTAGTCCATTTTGATTCATTTTGAGTTTATATATGTCCCACACACTATATTTCTTATATTAAAACATTATAGGCGAAGATGTAATCATTTCTATAATATAAAATTAGTCATCCCGTCTACCCGTGACCACGGACTACTGCAAAGTGTTCGAAAAATGTATAATACAAAATATACGCGATTAATCCGGTTAAAAGAGTTTCATTTAAAAAGTTAGTAATTTCTAAAATAATATTTTAACCAAAAAGCATCAACTTCATTCAATGAGCCACTACCCAACTGTGCCGCGATAGATTTGTGAAAACATTTGTTTTATTTTTCTTTTGTGTCTGCAATAGTTTACCAGTAAAATGACAACAAATGCATATAGATTGAAAGGGTGTTTTATACTGGATCAATATCCGAACTCTCGCTTGTACGATAAATGTGCGGGTACATTGTTTGACGCCAAAGGCATTCCTCAAAGCTTTTGGCGTTTGTCACATCAATATGGGTAACATTTTATAAATGTGGAACAACGATTTTAATAGTTGATTTATTATAATATAATTTGGTTTTTTTATTATATTTTTTTTAAGTTTGATAGAAATTTCAGTGGAACTTTAGGCTCGTTTTCGTCGTTTGTAGTGGATGACGCCGTGTTTTTATAACTTGCAACAATCTAATATTAATTTGTTTCGTAAGTAGATAACAATAAATCTTCGGATCTTAAATAGAAAATAGGTATATAGGTATCTGTCATTTGGCTTATTATTATATTTCAATTTTCTTTACTTTGTAGGAATTAACATATTATTTACTACAGTTTAGTTTTTGTTCAAGTTTGTGCATATAGGTATAGTTTTGACTTGATTTATATATACAAACTTAAACAAAAACTATATTAAGGCCAGTCGCGACACAAAGTGTTACTGTAAAATCGACTGGTTGTGGGTTCGTTCCCCTCTGGAGGAAATTAAATATTTATATAATATAATTTTTTATTTTCATTTCCTTGCACTTTGCCTCGAAGATGAAATTTAAAAAATATAGCATTAATATATATTTTTTAAATTTTGGTCTGAAAACAAGTTCCACGTGATCTCAAACAATAAAGTGATTCTATAAAGGTTTTGTAACTTCCTTTTGAGGTACAGAATTCTTAAAAATATATGCTATAAATGTTATTAGACTAAGGTCTCTTAGTATGTAATTGAATATTTTTTTTGACAAAATTGAAAAATTACCTTACTTTAATTGATCCAAAATGGCGTCCGCATTTTAATTAGCACGGATAAAAATCTCATGGATCGTTGTTTTTTTGCTACTAAACTTTTTCTTAAAAATTCAAAAGGTACAATTATCATTATAGTACTAATTATTAATTCTTCCATTTCTCATTGCTTTTGTTTTCATCTGACCTTTTTGTTCCTTTGAGTGATTGTACTATGAAGTGACCTCTCACACAATAAACTGCGTAAATTAGTAATTAGAGATTGAATACTTTGTAGGTAATATTAGGCAAATTTTTATAACAGTAGGTACTCAAGTTGTTTAAAGATAACTCCATAGTATGAGAGTTTGCCAATTTTTTAGAAGATCCGGTGTAGTTTCGTCATTAAATTAAGTACAGAAAATAATTATATTATTTAGTAAACATAAATAAAATTGAAAATATTTTTTGGAAAGTCCTACTAATATTATAAATGTATTAGTTTTTGAGGATAGATGTTCGTTCCACTTTCACGCAATATGATTTAAGGAATTTGGATGAAACTTTACAGTAGTGTAGCTTATACATCAAAATAACATCTAAGCTACAATTTATGTAAAAAAATATATATTTTACAGCTATATCCCGCACACAGCAGGGTAGGCAGAGGGAATCTAGCGTTAAGACACTCCGTTCCCTACTTTCTGTAGAATTCTGGAGGAATTGCGTATTGAGTGGTAGAAGTCAACGCCGCGCTTTGCTTCGACACCAGAGCGAAGAAATGGAAATATAAATTTAAGTAAATATTTCATCTCCTCGAGTGGGGATCGAACCCACAACCAGTCAGTTTGACAGTCACATTTTGTGCCGCTGTGCCATGACTAGCCCAAAAAAATAATAATTTGGCGATAATATAAAAATAAACTTAGGCGGGCGAAGTTGCGCGTTGGTCGCTAGTTATATACGAGGGGCGTTTAATAAAATAAATAGATATGAAACTTAATTCATTCGTAATTAGACTAATTATTTCGATAATGACACTATCTGAGGGTATAAATATGAAATTATACGCATTTCTATTGATCAGCTTGCTAGTTACCCTTTGTTAGCAACGAAACGACGCGTCGTTTCGCTCTGGTGTCGAGGTTAAGCGCGGCGTTGAGTTCTGCCACTCAACACGCAATGCCTCCAGAATTCGGCAGAAAGTGGGGAACAGAGTGTCTTAACACTAGGTTCCCTCTGCCTACCCTGCTGTATGCGGGATACAGCGTGAAGCTGATTTATTTTATTTATTCTTAAAAATATAAGAAACAATTGTTTTGTGTATTATCATCCTCTGTCTGTGAGATAGCATTAGATTACTATCTAAAACTTTATATCTATAATTCAAATGGAAAATTTGCTTAAATCTGAATTAAACTGCTGATTTTGTTTTATAACTGTTTTTATTTCTCTTGCCAAAGTATCAAGCGATGTAAGAATGTACTTTAAACTTTAACAACACTTAAACTTTGCTTACTTTTGAACTTTTATCCATGCAAAATTCATTAGTAAGGCAATTTTAATTGATAAATAGACTTAAAAAAAAGAAATAAAGGTTAAACTAACAACGTTTAGCGAGCACCCAGTCACTTTTAACTTTTAAATAATTTCGGCTTGCAACACAAACTAATATGCATTAAATTATATTTATTACTGTTCAGTTCCGCCACTTAATATACAATTCCTCTAGAATTCGGCGGAAAGTGGGGAACAGAGTGTTTAACTTAACACTAGGTTCCCTCTGCCTACCCTGCTGTGTGCGGGATACAGCGTGAAGCTGATTTATTTTTTTTAAATTTATTACTGTTTTAAATGAACGTAGATTCTCTTGTTATAGAGTAAACAGTACAATTAGTCATTATATTTATTCGATTTATTTGTTAGTAGTGTCTATTGAGTACTTACATTTTTGGAGTTATGTTAAAGCGCAGCTTCACTCGTTTCTTTTTTATTTAACACTAGTGGCACACTCGCGGCTTCGCCCGCATACCACTTGTAATCCTGTTATTCTGCTGCAGTTGCCATAAGACAATCGATATAAATTATATAATCAATATAATTTATACATTCAATAATTTTGACAAAGTGCAAGCACCACAATGCTGCTTGCGAGGACGAAATCGGCGGCAAGGGCGCCCCCCGCAGAACTCGACTAGCTCTGCTTGCAGCCGTATTCGGGGCGTTGATTTATTTTAAATGTACATTTTCTCAAAAATTATACGTTCAAATTATATGCTATAAAAACCAAAGGATATCTTCATAAAATTTCCTTGATGATGGAATAACTTTCGCTCGTAAGTTTCATTATTTTTTTTAAATAAAAAACGTTGAAATATCATCTTGCAATTTCAATTAATCTTGTCACAAAATGCTTTATGTCCTAAACAACAGTTTACTTATATAAGAGATACTAGAAACTAATAAAATAGAATATTTCATACTGACATATATTTTACTATTTTTGTAGCACACGCGTTAAAGGCATCTTTATTATTCCTGAAAAATGTAACTTTCATACAAAACCAAAAATAAGTAATTCGGGCTAGTAGATCCAGAGATCTTAGCGTTAATGTAATAGGGGAAAATTGGATGGTTATTATAATATGGTTATCTATACTGTTATACATTTAATAGATATTATTTAAATTTTTTTGGAATTCCGCATGGGTGCAATATTAAGCTACGTAACCATGGAGTATCATAAATATATTTTTTTATTTGAGAAATTGATTTATTAGTCTTAAGAATGTTGACAGTTTTACAAAAAATTGAAAAGTATACTTGCTTCGAGCGCGTAGTACCAGCTACTGGTATTGCATCATAAAAATACGATACATTAATTTAAATGTTGAAAATTATTGAAAAATTTAATTATTGAAAAATTGATACTGATATAAAAGGAAAAAAATATTATGTAAATATTACATACACAAATACACGCTAAATATTGCTTAGAAGTTTGTCGATTCTTTACTTTGGTCTAAAAAAAATACATTTTTAATGTGAGTTAAGCACAACGTTCAAAGAAATTGTGAACTGAAGTAGAAGAAGATAGATAGTATGCAGTAACAGTTTGAAAGATCCTTAGTATTAAATACTTAAAATTTTGAAAATATTTAGACATTAATCTACGAAAGGCCTGTACATACTGTGATCACATATGATTGCTCATCTACACATCTTAATTTCACATCCACACATGTGATCATATATCCACATAATTATACTTTCTTTAGCTTCACGCTATATCCGCACATAGCGAGGTAGGCAAAGCGAATCTAGTGTTAAGATACTCCGTTCCCCACTTTCCGCCGAATTCTAGAGGAATTGTATATTAAGTGGCGGAACTGAACGCCGCGCTTAGCCCCGTTACCAGAGCTAAGAAATGAAAAATAAAAAAAACCTTGAGTGGGAATCGAAATCACAATCTGTCGCGTTTACAATCGCACGCTTGTGACACCGCGCCACGTCTGGCCTCCACACACTTACAACAAGTTTTAAGTTATAAATCAATGTATTTCGTTTAACACACTATGTGTTTGTTTATGTACGTAGATTCTGTTATTGGCTCTAAAATTAATGATCGTTTCCTTCATTTGCTCGTGCTAGTTCACGCTTTTTCATTTTAGTCATATAGCAGGGCCGGGTGCGATGGCCAAATTAAGCCGAAGTGGTCCATTGTTATAGGTATTCCTATTGTAAACTGTATTCGGTTGAAAATTTGTTAATCAAATCCCTAAATAATAATCAATCATTTTATCATTTCACATTCTAGTTTATGTAAATAAGGGTATAAATAGAATGAAAAAGAGTGGCAACGAATATACATACCTATAGGTTTTTTTAATAGGTTACTTTCTGCCTCTTGTAAACATCTAATTTTGTTAAAATTTATATAAAAAGACAATTAGATACAGTATGGTCAATGAGTCGTGGCCACCATCAAGTTAGTTGTTAAGAGCTGTGTATATTTGAAACTTTTCTTACTTTTGATTATTTTATTCCCGAGTGAACCATAGAAAATAGAAAACTACTAAATTCAAGTAAAGTCGGCTTATGGATGCAAATTTCACGTGATAACGTCATAAGAATATATTTATGAAAAATTGCATCATTTTTATAAATGCCCAGAAGAAGTTACCAAGTTTCCAAGATCCGTACCAAGTTAATAATTATAGTTCGACGGGAATACGAGTTGACAAATTTAAGTTTGCAGGTGTATTCATTCATTTTGTATGAAATTAACTACAACCATAAGTTTGCAATGATTTTTTCTATGAAATACCTATAAATTTTCACATTTCGATTTTTTTTTATTTGGAGTGTAAGTTCTTACTTTATGCCAAATTAATAAATTTATCCTATAGGTTTTGGTTAATTATGACGAATTTTATAAAAAATGCAGTAAAAACAATGCATAAATGGTCATATCTCTAGATTACGTTGATTTAGAAGCTTGATTTTTTTTCAGTGCAGGACCGTATACCTAATATATATTAATATTAACTTCAGATTAATAGAGTCTTGATACACAGACAGACGGCTACTAAGTGTTCTTATAAGGGTTCCGTTTTTTTCCTTTGAAGTACGGATCCCTAAAATATATTAAATAGATTACTTTTTCACCGTACATACTCTTTTGCCTGTTCTCCAATGAACGTGACATAAGCGAAGTGATTAGACAATAACAATAAGTACTTATCATGTATAAGTTATGAGTTATTTCAAATTATCAAAACAAAGTGTAATTTTTATTTGGATAATAATTATAAATAAAATAATTTATCAATAATAAATGACCTCAAATCTGAAAGTTTAAAAAGTTTATCGTAGAAAAATATCTGTAAGATCAGAGGCGTTGTTTTTGTATGTTGGCGCTTATATTTATGTTTTTTATATTATGACGCTAAGAAGAAGAAGTTCATCGTGTTGTCATATATGATAACGATATTTTGAAGTTATATAAGCTGGACGCCTAGATATATCAATACAATTACTTATCGTGTGGACGAATACGTACACAAAGTTTAATATGGCTCCTAAAGAAGCCGATTATTTGGAAATAGCTCACAAACGAGCAGTAGAAAAGAAAACTCACGTTAGTTTTCCCCAGCTGAAATATCCATCACTAAGGGACAAAGGTTTGAAACATGCCGTACAATGGCTTACGGGGAAAGCAATGGATGACGGGGCCGAGGGATTATGGAGAGTGCATAATAGATTATATGATCTCGAAAATTTTGTTCAAAGGCATCCAGGTGGAGCGGAATGGTTGGAGCTGACTAAGGTAGGTTTACTTACTTTAATTTTAATAACAAAATAATTTTATCCAAAATAAAAGTGCATATCATTTTCGTTACTAAAAGTAAATGATAAATATATATAATAATGTATTTTATATTTTTACTAATAGATCAAGTTCACAGCAATTAATAGAGGTTTTAGAAATATAACTCTTAATATAAGTGAGATCATTATAAATTCTCTTATGTTTGTTATTTCAACAAATAAAAAGACAACCGTTTGATAATTTCTCACGAGACTTATATGCGGTTAAATATGTTTTAAGATTATATTTGACTAAATCTGGACTGATTACTAATTCTTTTATGCAACAAAAGAGTTTATATAAACGTCTTTTACTCCAAATTATAATTTTCTGCACCACATTCGTAATTTAACACTTCAATCGATCAATTTTAAGTCGAATAATGCGAATTTGATGTGTAAAATTATGAATTTGAAGTATGTGAAATACCCATAAACTGAGTAAAATTAAATTGAGGAACTTTAAATTGTAATTATTCAAGAACTAACATGACAAGTAAAATGCTAACACCATTCCTTTAAAATGAATACAATTATATCAGCCCACAATGAACAGGATATTGATATAGTTTTCTATGCGGTTTTAGTTGTCCTAATGAAACATACAGAAAGCATATATTGTAAAACCTATGCTCAAAACTTTTTTTTATGTTGAATTATATGACTGAACCTCGTCAAGACTTTTTTGATCAACTGTGGTTAGTTATACGCCGGCCATAGTTTTGGCGCAGGGGCCAAGTGTGCAACTGTAAACGTGATGGTTGTGGGTTCGATTTCTACTAGGGGGAATGAAAAATTCATATTTTGATATCCTCGCTCTTGTACAAGACAAAACGCGGCGTTGAGCTCCGTCACTCAACACGCAATGTTTTGAGAATTTGGCGGAAATTAGAGAATGCAAATATCTCAATGGCGAACGCAGTCTTAACACTAGGTTCCCAGGAGAAATTAGTTGAATGCTAAAAAAGCTTACCGTACCTTAGCCAAATTTATTTTTTCATATCTCATTTTTACATTTAAGAATATGTAAATAATAAAATATTTTTATAATAAATATTTCTCAGATCAAATTACGTACACATATATTTTAAAAAATATCGAAGTATTTATTTGCTTATAATTTTATTGAAAGAGTAATAAATGTTAATACTCTTACAGATCAAAGATAAACAAAAATAAAACATACTCGTATTTCAACTGCCACATTCCACAAAGGAACGCAAACATGACGAAATTTTTGTTTTATTTTGAAATATATTTAAAATTTTTCATTATATTTAACATGAATATAACTAAACTAAAACTAAACTTAAAACATTTGGTTTTCTGATTCAAAAATAAAATGGACGTTGCAATGTGTAAATTTACATGAAAGCTACTTTAAGGCATTTGTCCTTTAAAAAAGTAGCGAAAAGACGTTTGTGTGTGCCAAATTAAATAATACGCCATTAATGAAATGCTCTCGCTAGTCTGTTTCAAAGATATCTTTGTCATAAATAATTAAATTTATATTTGTAAAAAATTGATTTAAAAGAATAGTCCCGCTGAGTTTCTTGCGCCGGTTCTTCTCAGGTCTGAGACATTAACTTTAGTGAACTGGTGGTAAATTATTTGACGTTCAAAAGAACAAAGCATGTAACAAATAATATAATACTTTGACTATGACTTTCTATCCTGGTGCAGCGGGACGTCTGTCTGTACACGAGACGGTTGTGGGTTTGATCTTCACTTAAGAAACGGTATGAATTATTTTCACTATTCCGCTCATTTAAGACAAAGTGCGGCGTTGAGAACCGCCGTACAACATGTAATGTTTCAAATTCAAGCGAATATATCGAAATTATCTTTTATATATTATCAAAATTATACAACAACCTACATCATAATAATAGTCTGTAACTTTAACAAGAAAAAAATCTTAACAAAGAAATTATCTTAAGCAAGCATCATTCTTGAATGATCTGGGTTATGGTATCAAATATTTATGTTTTCGAAGAGGCAGTCTTTATAATTTTAAGTACAATTTTATTCTTTTACTTAATAAAAAAAATATTTGAAAAATTATATTTGCATACTCAAAAGTAGTCTTTAATAGTCTAGTATATGCTAAAATGATGCGCAATATAATATAATTTGTAACTTTATTCGAAAGCAAATTAATTATATGTACATATATTCCGATAACATTCTATCCTTATAATGGTTCCAATTCCAAATTTATTTCCATTTCTATTTTTTCTTAATCTTACACATGTTTATTGTATTTTTAAATATCTGTATGACTGTAGTCGACTGTTTTGAAATAAAAAAATTGAAAAATTCAATTTAAATTCAAAATACATCGTAAATATCGTAGTAAATTATAATAACTTACGTTAGCTGTTCAATGGATAGCATGTGTAGCATTTCAATATGAAAAATAAATCGGTACTCCAAGTGGAAACTAGTTTAGAGTTACCACCTCTATCTTTATTTGTTTATGCTTCAATTGTTTGTTGCTTTATTTATTGTATAAGATTTATCTTCAGTATTCTAAAGAATCTTGACTTATATAAATGCGTCTTTAGTATTCATATAATAACTTTATTTTGATGTAAAATTTATGGAATATATAATTTAGGCAGTGTAAAGGTGCACTGATTTCTCGTGATTCCTAGGAAAGAAGAAAAATGTGTTGTTCATTTTAGATCATAAAGTCCTCCAACAAAGTTGCGACTAATAATTTTGTTTAACATGAGAGCAAAATCGATGTATTTTACTTAAGATGCTTGAAACGGTGATAATATATTACCTAAAGATTTTAAATGTTGAATTGGTGAAGTAAGAATAGGTGTTTTTTTTATTTTTCATCACTTGTAACTTGAAATAGTCTGTTCATTTTAAAATTATCGTTAAAGTAACCTTTGTTATCTTTGCCAATGCTGTTGTTGTCTGATTATGCTATCAATCAAAAATAAGACATTTGCTATATTTTAAGTAACCTTTCACTCAAACAATAAACAATTTTTATTGATATATTTTTTAAACTAACAGTATTTTATATTGTAGTACATCATATTATTATATTTTTCCAGGGCACTGATATAACAGAAGCGTTTGAAAGCCATCACATAGAATCAATTGCTGAAAAAATGTTGGAGCAATTTTATGTACGGGATGCCAAAAGTCCAAGAAATTCGCCTTTTACTTTTAAGGAAGACGGATTTTACCGCACTCTAAAAAAAGCTGTGAGAGAAGAAATGAAAAAAATTCCAAAAGATACATCTAAATATTCTGATATGTTGATAGACGGAATACTGATAACTCTTCTAGCATCTTCAGCGATGTCATGTTGGGTCTCTAATTACTGGCTTGGAATGCTATTTTATGTTGTGGCGTCCGTTTCTTTGTGCATGTTGACTGTGGCTGCACATAATTATATTCATCGAAGGTCCAACTGGAGAATGTATCTCTTTAATTTTAGTTTATGGTCTTACAGGTAGGCCTTTTTTTATTTCATTTAATTTTCATTTTACAGTTTGAATCTTATTACAGAATATAAACGATGCTTTGATCCTAATGATAAATAACCAAATTTCTTTATGAATAAATTTTAAATTCAAGTTACTTATATACACACCTACATATGTACAACACTAGATATATTTTCATGATTTAAGCTATAAGTGACAAAAATGTATTAGGATGTGATATCTCAATCTTTTTCTTCTTATATTCATATATTTTTGTTTCAGAGATTTTAGAGTGTCCCATGCTCTTTCTCATCATCTTTACCCAAATACTTTAATGGATTTAGAAGTAAGTGCCTTTGAGCCAATGATATTTTGGAATCCGCGAAGAGAACGCCCATTTTATGCTGATTATGCAATTATTTTTGAATTATTAGCATTTCCTTTCATGTTTATTCAACATTTTGTGAAAAGGTACGCATATCTACCTATAATAATTAAAATTGTTTAAAGACTTAAATTAGCAGATTGCAAGTATATATTTTTTTAAGGTTTGTGTTGAACATATTAAACGAGGGTTTCTTTAAAAATCATTATCGCTGGCACGATGGATTGGGACTTTTACTACCAATATGGATGTATTTAGTCACTGGTACCAATTGCTATGATGTTCTTATTACGTGGTTGTGGATAGTTTGTACTGGGAGCTTTTTCTTCAATATCATTGGAGCGAACGCAGCACATCATCATCCTAAAATTTTTAAGGACGGCGATGAAGTGAGGTAAAAATATTTATAAATCAATAGAATTTAAATATTTCAGCTTCACAGCCTTTAAATTTAAATATTTATTCAGTATTTAATATTTTTGAATTAAGACTATAATATGAGGCCAGCCGTAGTGAAGAAATACAAAGTGTGACAGTTAACGCGACTGGTTGTGGGTTCGAGGAAATGAAATATTTATTTAAATTTATATTTTAATTTTCTTTGCCCTGGTGTCAAGGCAAAGCGCGGCTTTAAGTTTCGCCACTCAGCATACAATGCCACCAGAATTCGGTGGAAAGTGGGAAACGAAGTATCTTAACACTAGGTGCCTTCTGCCTACCCTGCTGCGTGCGGGATACAGCTTGAAGCTGACCTAATTTATTGTAAGAATAAGATATCAGTACCTATTTTAATATGTGATTTAACTGATAAGAATAATTATATGGTATTTACGATTATGTCGTATCATTTTTTTATTAATTTCACTGAAACAATATAGTAGCCCCTGCCATTTCAAAGCCTTGCCATTTTTTTCACAAGACAAACCATCCACAGATTATTTATATAACGAGATAAATGATTGTTAATTTATCTATATATTTTTAAATTTAAAATATTCATAGGTTAATATTATATTATAAGTGTCGTTTGCAAAATTTTGTCCCGCATGACAAACAAATATGTTTTATACTTCTTGTTTTAAAATAGAGATATTCAAATATTATGATATTATAGTTATGTTTATGATAAAATTTTAAAAGCAATAAATAAATATAATAAAAAATAAGGCACGTTTTAGACATAAACATAAGATTTGTTATCTTCCCTTAAACACGCTTCACAAGTAACGACTCTCACAATTTATATGAGTTCTCAGAAAATGTGATAAATAAATATTAAGGTAAAAACTTTATTAAACTGCCCCCGTTCTATTACGGAAAACATTCACCTAATTTGCCGCAAACTTTTATTTTGTGATTTGCGCTTTAACTTAAGGCTTTCAAATATGCTATAAATGTTTTTGTTTTTATGACATTTCATAACATGTAATATTTTTTGAATAACTATTAATTTCACGTTTAAATAATTTTAAAATTTAATTTTAAAATATTTTGTTTTGTCTTGCCGTATTTATTGGAGACTTTTGAGTGCAACACTAACATACTTGTATATTGAAAATAGTTCTTTTAAAATTTGATAAAGTATTTTTTTTTCAGTGACATTACTCCTGACTGGGGCATGCATGAGTTAGAAGCCGTCATGGATCGACCTGAAGTTAACGACAATTATTTTAAAGTGCTAACATTATTCGGGCATCACGCTTTACACCATCTTTTCCCTACTTTGGATCATGCTGTTTTAGAACATTTATACCCAGTATTTCTTCAGCACTGTGAAAAGTTTAGAGCTAATTTTAGGCTGATGTCACAGCTAGATCTATTTTTAGGCCAAATAAAAATGACTTTAAAGACAGAGCCAACTCTTTTAAGTAAGAAATCAATATAAAATGTTAGTTACATATATTATTTTATTAATGAGGCAAGTTGTGGTCGATTGAATATAAAATGAGAAATAAATTGGGTTTTATTTTTAAAGCACATTGATCAATAAATAAACAATAATAATTATTTAATTTTTAAAATATGGAAGCATCTGCGCATCTTTGAACAGCGTATAGGGTAAAATATTTCAAATTCATACCTAAAGAAATTAATCTAGATACCTCAATAGTTTAGATGTAGGATTTTTTATTCATTTTACGATGTTTATCCGTAAACATATATTACTACAAAAATACTATTAGAAGTATACGCTTCGGCGCTGCCAATCTGCCTTGCCTGCTTTTCATCGCTATCACTTTGATAAGTTTGTGTATGTGTGCGTCATTCTTGACAAATGGCGCTTTATTTTACAAAGATAATTTTATCAATTATTTTGTTTGTCACTCCACCATTAACATCACTTTTTCATTTTTGGAAAAAATCTCTTTTGTTTTAATTGTATTAGGTTTTTATAGGATAGTTAAAACTATGGATTCCTTTAAAGTGGTGATGACAAAACATTTTATATAATATAAACAATAGTTTTGTCCTATATAAGTAATAATTTGAAAACCAAGCATTAAATTCTATGATATTGAACATTAGTAGGTATGTTAACTACATTATTTAGTACTTGAAACTTTACTGGTGACAAAGTTAATGTGAGAGAAGTTAATTTTAACTTTCGCTATGCAGAATCAGTGAAAAAACTTGTTTCTATAAAAAATATAAAATTTAAAAATATATTGTTGTAAAAATCTCATTTCAGTTAAAATTACTTTTTCAAGCAGTTGGCAAACCGTTATATAATTGAAAGTCATGATGATATTTACAACCTAATTTGCAGCTTGAGTTTATTACCTCGTTAACTTATAATATCCTATTATATTTAAAATATAAATAATAGCATAATATTTTGATATAAACATTCCATATTCACATTCAAAAGTAAATCTTATACATAATCAATAATAATTAAAATAGTATAATATATTATCTATGAAAATATGTCGATCTTGTATAACTTGCAAATTAAATGACAGGTAAATTTCCTATGGCCATTAAATATCTGTGTTCGTGAATTTAGCAGATTGAAGTAAGTATAATTATTTAAGTTCAAAATAAAGCAATAACTCAATGGGAAGTGCACGCTAGGGAGATCCTCTTCCGACAGAGGACGATTTGATTGCGTCTAAAGTAGATAATAGATAAGTAGATAGTCTCCTCTCAATATAATTCTTTGAATAGTATTATATATTTTTGAAAAAACCCTTTTCAAGGAATGCAATTTATTGTTAGACATCTGAAGCGGTTAACGTTTTTAAAAAAAACACGATAAAAACATATATCGTCTATATGATTCTAATACTAAACAGCAAATAACTATATTTAAAATTAACAGTAGATCGAAAATGTATGAAAATATACAACCGTTGCTGCTGGTTCCAGTCGGTCATTCCCTAACCAAGCCCCCGCAGTGATATCTCCTAAAGAATGTATTATAATGATGTACACTAAAGTATAATTTCAATGTAGATGAAATGCTAAAGGTGACTATTATACTTTGATCTGTAGGCAGAATCTAGTATTAGGACATTTTCTAAGCTTGCTGCGTAATTTGAGACACCACATAGTGAATAGCTGGATTCAACAATAATTCATGTCGATTCCAGCGGGAATAAGGCTCACGAAAATCGCTTTTACTGTCAGTTCCTGTTCCACTGTGTCGTGATGGTGAGATAAGACATAAAATATATTTTTATATAATCAAGAAATGTACTACGGTTTTAAAGTCGATTAATGTTCATGAACTTTTATGCACAATTGATTGCAACACACAATACAAATATGAACGCGGTAAATGTTATGTATCGTATAAGGTCTTGATATTGGATTTCTACGCCTGCTGTAAAATTTATTGCGACGCAGCTAAAGGTTACAATATATGAATACGAAATATAAGAATGTATGTTCTATTCTAATGTTACACATTTGTTTTTATTTTATCCGTATCTGAGACTAGTTGTGGCGCATTGGTACAAGCGTGTGACTATAAGCGGGTAGATTGTGGGTTCCACTCGAGGAAATAAAATATTTGATAGTTTCATTTCTTCGCTGTGGCATTGGGGGAAAAGCGCTGCGTTCGTTGTTGCACACAACACTTAATGCCTCGAAAATTTCGCAGAATTAATGAACTTATATTTTATTGGATACATTCATTTTCCAACATGAAATGAAAATTACTTTGTAATATATGAAATATTACAAAGTAATTTTCATTGTATACAATTTATTATTCTTTCCATTTTTGCATAAATATTTTTTATAATCAATAAGTGTAAATATCATAATTCGTTTCATAAAATAATTGCCATCTGTTTGTATTAAAAATAATAATTATAAAATAAATAAACATGGTTATTTTCCATGCGCAGTTTGTCGATTGGGAGCAAACATTAAATTCGTGTTCCAAATAAAATTTCAATGTTTGTATAAACCTTTATCTCGTCGTCCACTGGATTTGAAGAGCGAGAGAATAAAGTGTGTTTATGGCTTAGGTTTTTACATAGTAACAATCTGGCAAGCTGCTACACGTGAATTACAATACAGTAGATTTTCAGTTATATCTATATAGGACTTTTTGTAAAACATAAATTTCAATACAATCTGTGTTAAAAACAATATTAAAGCATGAAAGGGGCAGTTCCCTTTAATAACTAACGTTCGATATTCAGAAAATAGTCAGGAAATTATTACTATAATATAATAAAACATGTTGTATAAAATATAGATATTTAAGATATCTAACTTAGCTGTATCCCTCATGTAACAGGGTAAATAGAGGAATGTTAAATATTTCATTTTATCGAGTGGAAATCGAACCCACAACCTATCATACTTATAGTCACACGCACGTGCCCCTCTGCCACAACTGGCCTTAGTAGACTTTTATTATAGAAATAAAATTTGATAGTAAAAAAAAACTTAAAATAATTACCTCACTGTTTATTACATGATCGGATGAAACAAATTTGAGGAAAATATTGTTATTACTAGCAGTTTCCGTGAGGCTTTTCTATAGTAGTAACAGTATATAAAGTTAATATCTGTAATATCTGATGAAAAACTATAACAAAATAAAAAAAAATCAGCTTCACGCTGTATCCCACACATAGCAGGGTAGGCAGAGGGAACCTAGTGTAAGACACTCCGTTCCCCACTTTCTTCCGAATTCTGGAGGCATTGCGTGTTAAGTGGGAGAACTCAACGCCGCGCTTTGCCTCTACACCAGAGCGAAGAAATGGAAATATAAATTTAAGTAAATCTATACTAAAATGAAATAAAAAAAATGAAATCAGCAAGGAAGAAATGGAAATATACATTTAAATAAATATTTCATTTCTTCGAGTGGGATGGAACCCACAACGAGTCGCGTTTACAGGCACACTTTGTGCCCCTGCGCCACGAATGGTCTCAAATACTATAATGGCACAGCTAAATTATCTATACATATAAATTGAATTGAAGTGTCTGTCTGTGACTTCAAATTAACCGTGTTTCTATCTGTCTTTCAGTTTGCCTGTGTTAATTTTCAGAATAGCTGAACCGATTTTTGTGGAACTTTCACTATAAGATAGATAAGTTTGTGGAGCGACGTATATATTTATCACTGCCTCGTGCATCATCGGGATGTAAGCAGGGAAAAACCACATTTGCCGTGAGCGTGTACCTATCGCCAACCTAGATAGATATAAAAAAACTAGACATTTTGCATTAAATATATCCCAAAAGATTTTAATTACAATTTATTCAGTGTATAAGAGCATAGATAACAATACTTAAGGGTCTAACCGTATAAGTTGTTGGGCGAACTCTGTCTTTTTTTGGACATCCACAAGTCGAGCGAGCCAGATGGCATATCTCCTTTAAATGAAAATGAAAAGATACAAGATTTTGCTGCATTTTGTAGGAAATTCGTGGCGTAATCAGAACTTATAGAGCACTTCTCGTGGACCTATAATACCGCTCTAAGGAATCGTTTTACCTGAATATTTAATATTAATTTCAGCTTAAACGCTCCACACGATCTTGAGATAAATCTTGACAGACGAACAGACGGACAACAAAATTATCATATTATTATATTTCTTTTTCACCGTACATTCTTCCTTGTCTGTTCCCCAACCAACGTGACAAAGATTAAGTGATTAATGTTCAAATGTCATAAATAAGCACAATAACAAATACATCTCGTATAGAAATTATGAGATATTTAATATTATACAAAACATAAAAGCAAATTTTTATTTGGATAATAATTTTAAATAAAATAAATTATCAACTTTCAGATTTGAGGGCACTTCTTCAAATCTAAAAGTTTAAAAAATTTATCGTAGGAAAATATTTGTAAGTTCAAAGGTGTTATTTTTGTATGGCGGCGCTTATATTTATGTTTTTGTACATTGGGACGGTGAGAAAAGTTCATCGTTTTGTCATATGATAACGATAATTTGAAGTTATATAAAGGGATACCTAGTTATTTATATTAATAAATTATTAATTGTGTGGACGGATACGTTACACAAAGATTATTATGGCTCCTAAAGAAGCCTAAATTATTTAGAAACAGCTCACAAACGAGCAGCAGAAAAGAAAACTCATGTTAGTTTCCCCAGCTGAAATATCCGTCACTAAGGGACGAAGGTTTGAAACATCCCGTACAATGGCTTACGGGGAAAGCAATGGATGATGGGGCCGAGGGATTATGGAGAGTGCATAATAGATTCTCATCGATCTCGAAAATTCTTTTTCAAAGGCATCCAGGTGGAGCGGAATGGTTGGAGCTAACTAAGGTGTAATAGAATAAGTTTACAATTTCGATAACAAAATAATTTTATACAAAATAAAAGTGGATAAAGTAAGTACGTAACGAGAGGTTTTTGAAATCTAGCTTTTAACATAAGTCTAGCCCTTATCATTATAACTTCTCTTATGTTTTTTTTATTTCAACAAATAAAATGAATAAATTTTGTGCTGTTTGATAATTTCCCACGAGATTTATTAACGGTCAACATTATAGTTTTTATAATAAATGTTTGTCAGATCAATTTACGTGCATGTATGTTTTAAAAAGTGTTGGAATATTTATTTAGCTTACAATTTTGTTAAAACAGAAAAAAAATATAGGGTCAGTTGTAAACAGTGGCCTAGTAATACACAGTGCACCATCACACATATTTCAAAAACGTGACGTTGCCAAGCCATGTTGCGAACGCGAAACATTTTGCCTTCTACCATCTCCGACATACCCCAATCAACGGCAAACTCCCGCCCGTAACGGTCATATAGTGCATGGTTTTGTTCTCGGACCAAAAAAAGTAAGTACACGTAGTTTCATTTATTTTCTTTCTAGAATCGTTTTATATTTAGCTACATTATTGCAGTATTTATATAAATTTATATATATATATATANATATATATATATATATATATATATATATATATATATATATATAAATATCCTTTGAATTTCGAACTGTTAATAGTTATGTTACCTTATAGGTAAAAAAATGGCCCAAAGTAGGGTACACAGTTATCCGATTCACCGTGTATAGACTCAAAAATTGAAGATAACTACAACTACTCAACAACTACAAACAAGAAGTCTTCAGATTCTATTTGGTGCTCTAGATGGCTCTGGCCAATTTCCATATTTTGAACAGCCACCTTGTGCCAGATTTAGTACCCAGAATGACTACTTCGCGAAGGCCATCAACTTTATTACAAGGGGTGGATTTCATTACACCTAAAAAGATTAGACCCCCAATGAAAGCCCCTCCTCGAAATACTAAAAGACTAATGCCTAATGTCCTTCACATTAGGAAAAAGTATGATAGCGACACACTCCTAACAAGGATGAGATAGAAAAGAAAAGGAAGAAGATAAGGGGCCTATATAAAGTGAAAAATTGTAATATTTTTAAGATAAGAAATCAAAGAAAGAAGAGAAATTGCAGATTTTTTTTGCCTGTGTAAACTCCTCTGGTGAAGATATATTATTAAGAGATCGCTGGGATGACACAATGATCCAGGATGATGACATTATTTTCGAAGTTTTGCCAAAAAATGGGTGACTATGTGGTTATTTTTTTAGGGACAAATATAGTCAGTCTTCCTAAATAGATTTGTAAGTTAAATGATTACCTACTAGTTTGTTTTGTACTGATTTCTAGTAATTGTTGCTGACAAATACAAATATAACATTTCTATCAATTAATATTTTAAAATATGCAATAAAGGTAGGTAATTAAAGTGATGATTCACTGTATTGTACATTTATCCATTGTCAACTCACCCAATATTACCAATTAACTATTTTAAATATTGCTAAAATTGTTTTGCAAAAGAAAAGTTTAGCAAATTTCATTTCTTCTATTGTCAATAGTTTTTAGTTACACACACGTTTGGTAGATTTATAATTGCTAAAACTTTTCATGGTTCCTTCTTTACCATGTCATCCTATACAATTAGTATAATAACTGATCAAAGATAAACAAAAATGAAACATATTTCAAACATCACATTCCACAAAGCAACACAAATATGATGAAATTATAGTTTTATGTGAAATATATTTAAAAACAACATTATATGTAGTATGGATAAACTAAACATGCAGTTTGTGGATATTTAAAAAAATAGACGTGGCACATTAATTTACATGACAACTACTTAAACTTTAGTTGCCCTTTTACCCTGGCGCAGCGGAACGTCTGTCTGTAAACGATGGTTGTGGGTTCGATGTCCATTAATGAAACGGAATGAATTATATTCATTATCCCCCTTATTTAAGAAAAAGTGTTGATGTAATGTTTCAAATTCGGGCGAAAAGCGATTGAGTTTGCCTGTTATTTATCACACGCGGCCCACTCGCGGCTTCACCCGCGTACTATCTATAATTCTTTTATCCATATCAAATAAAAATCGGTGAAATATTACCTTGTAATATTCAATTATGTTTTATCACGAAATGCCCTATTGTGCTTATTTATATAGCCTATAGTACTCATGAAAAATGTAGCTTTCATACGAAACAAAAAAAATGTAAATCCGTCCAGCAGTTCCAGCGATCTAAGCGTTTAAACAAACAAACGAAACTCTTCCGGTTTATTATATAAGTATAGATTATACCGGTCTATAGGACTACAGCGGTCTCAACAGCGTAATTATACGCTAGACACAGCGCGCAGTTGAAATATTAAATATATTTTTATAATAAATATATATCTTAATCGAACTGATATAACATATACAATATAAACTAATTTTCCAGTTTAATCTATTAATTTAAAAAAAAATAAGAAACACATGTGACGAAGGTGGATGGTGAGAATTCTTCAGTGGGACGGAAATAAAATAAGCGGGTATATTCCAAATAATGTTTATATTCCAAAGGTTTTCAAATTTGTGAACGTCGTAAAATCGATACACACTAGTTTATACTCTTTTGAAATTATATTTACCCATTTGTACAATTTATCTTTAAACACTTTTAATTACTAGATCTCAAATAATTATATCTTATCTCATATATAATAAAACAGTAAAAATATTTTGTCTGTACATTTAGTAATTTTGACTGAAATGGATATAGGGACACTTGAAAAGAATAATAGAAAGCAAAAATATATTATTTTTAATTTCTTGTCTGTCTGTCTGTCTGTCTATTTGTATGGTCACATTTTTCTCTGAAAGTACTGAATCGATTTACTTAAAAATTTCACAAATTGCTTTGTTTTACTTAAATTAACATTTAAAGTTTCATCAAAATCGGTTCATTAAAAAAATGTTATCGGCATTTATAAATTTGAATGAACTCAAGGCATTCGTTTGCCTGCGAATGTAATATAGCAATCGCGCTGGTAAGATTCTTGGCAAAAGAAAGACATTCGAAACGTCTTAGTTATATGACTGTTGATAAAAATATATATTTTTAAAGCACTATTATTCAGAGTACAAACAATAAAGTAAACAAAATTGAATTGTTAGTGAAAATTACCTTCATAAATAATAACAGTTAAGTTTAAGTCGCAATTAATTCAATACATAGATAAAGACCGATTTGATCTTCAAAGAAATATTAATTAAATAATAGATTCTTCGGTTCGTTCGTTCGTTTGATATAAATCTACATAAAAATGCCTAAAAACAGTCTTTCTACGTGGACTCTGTAATAACTACATATTTACCTTCATAAATCATAACAGTTAAGTTTAAGTCGTAATGAATTTAACATAGAAATAAAGACCGATTTAATCTTCAAAGAAATATTAAGTAAATACATAGATTCTTTGGTTCGTTCGTTCGTTTGAAATAAATCTGTATAAAAATGCTTAAAACCAGCCTTTCTACGTGTACTCTGTAATAACTACATATTTAGCTAATAAATAATATATGTAACTAATTTAAAAACTGTACCAATTAAACTGTTGGTAAATACCAATTGTACATTTAGCTAATAAATAATATATGTAACTAATTTAAAAAATTGTACAGGAAGTAATATGCAATCATTACAGTTATTTTACAAAGAATATTATGAATCCTTCAAATCAATAATTTAACATTTGAGGTTGTTTCTGAAAGAGTAAATTAAATTATTCACTGACATCAGCACATTTAACAGTTTTAAAATTATGATGAGATGTGTATTACATAGGTAAAAAGAACTTAATGTAACAAAAATATATACGTATAAGAAATAGTTAGCTTTATGCATATTTTTATAAATATCAAATATCAACATGGGATGGGATGTGTTGAGGCCGGTCGTGGCGCAGCGGCACAAGGTGTGACTGCAAAATCGACTGGTTGTGGGTTCGATCCCCACTCAAGGAGATGAAATATTTACTTAAATTTATATTTCCATTTCTTCGCTCTGGTGTCGAGGTCAAGCGCGGCGTTGAGTTCTGCCACTCAACACGCAATGCCTCCAGAATTCGGCAGAAAGTGGGGAATGGAGTGTCTTAACACTAGGTTCCCTCTGCCTACCCTGCTGTGTGCGGGATACAGCGTGAAGCTAATTTAATTTTAATTTTTTTTTAAATATCAACATTGGTTGTATTTTTTAATTCAAAACAATCAAAAGTCCTTATAGAAATTAAAGATTAAAGTAATAAAAATCATATTAGAAGTCATTTCTGTTTATTAGGTCAATAATCATGTAGCTTAAGCGGGCGAAGCCGCAGGCTGGCCGCTAGTTTAATAATAATAAAGTATTGTGCTAAAACAAAATTATTATTAATTATATTTTGTGAAATGATTATTATGTATTAAATATTTATTATCATTAATTATTATTGTTAATTAAATATTTATTTACATTTATATTTTCATTTCTTCGCTCTGGTGTCGAGGCAAAGCGTGGCGTTGAGTTCCGCCACTCAACACGCAATGCCTCCAGGGTTTGACGGAAAGTGGGGAACGAAGTGTCTTAACACTATGTTCCCTCTGCCGACTCTGCTGTGTGCGGGATACAGCATGAAGCTGATTTTATTTTATTATTGTTAATTGTATCAAATCATATTGGAGTACAAACAAATTAAATAGCGGGTGGTATAATGCGTACACACACGTTTTGCAGCGATGGGCGAAATTTTACAAGATGTATGAATGTGATGACACCTAAGTCCCAAGTAACAGCGAAAGGCTTGGTCTTGATGTAGCTGATGGCGAAATCAGTATAAAAGAAGTTGAGAGTGCAATACGAAGTCTGAAATATAGTAAAGCAGCGGGAGCAGATGAAGTCACTGCCGCGATGATCAAATATGGTCACGTGGCTTGGACTGGTTCTGGTTTTTATGCAATTTATGCTGGAAATCAAGGAAGATCCCAGATGATTGGCGAGGTGTAGTCATCGTGCCTTTGTATAAAGATAAAGATTCACAGATAGCTTGGGTACTTATGCTAAAATATTAGCGAGAAGAATGCAAAAGAGATCTAAAAGGCTGTTGCAGGAGACCCAAGGAGGCTTTGGACATGGAAGAGGGTGTATGGATCAGATCTTTTCCTTCCGTATGATCATATAAAAAATTTTGGCCGTTAGCCAAAAAGATTTTTGTGCTTTTGTGGACTTGGAAAAGGCGTTTGACAAAGTTATAAGAGCGAAATTATGGGAGATACTATCCCGGTACAATGTGAGAGGATTCTTGCTGCAGGCTGTAAAGTCACTTTACAGAGATCACTCCGCCTGCGTGCGAGTATGAGATGGCATGTCGCCTTGGTTTGACGTCAAATGCAGTGCTCATTGCATCATCAAAATGCGAGTCGCAGGCATAAGTCACCACTCTGAAAGTAGGTTAAAAAAAGGTATTGAGAAAAACCGGCCGGAGCTGGTGGACGCGGTGTTCCACAATGACAATACCAGACCGCGCTCATCTATAGCCACGCAGGAAAAATTGAGAGAGCTTGGCTGGGATGTGTTGATGCATCCTTCGTATAGCCTTGACCTTGCTCCATTAGATTTCCATTTGTTTCGGTCATTGCAGAACTCTTTAAGAAGCATAAAGCTAACCTCAAAAGAACACTGTGAACACTACCTGTCAGATTTTTTTAATCAAAAATCTCAAAATTTCTACAGGAATGGAATCATGGCACTACCCATAAGGTGGCAACAAGTCATCAATCAAAACGGCACTTACATATTACATATTATAAATAAATAAAAAATTATTCCTATTATAATAAATATATTTTCCTTTGTACGAACAATATGAAATTACTTTTGCGATCGACCACCCGACCTTATATTATTTGTTAGACACATTCTCATAATCAAATATGATTTATGAGTTATGATATCTAATACTTATGTTTTCGAAGTAGCAGTTTAAAAACAAACACGTGGTTTTTTTTTTATTTTTAGTACACTTTTGTTTTTTTACTAAGTAGAAAAAAAAATTAAAATATATTGTAGCGCCTATTTTATCTGCATACTCAAAGTAAAATCAAAATAATTGTACTCTTATAGCTGTATACGGGAAAGGGCAATATAATATAATATATAACGCCATTAGAAAACAAATTAATTAAACGAGTATGTATATTCGAGTAACATGCTATCCTATTAATGGTGGACAATATCAAATTTATATCAAATTCAATTTTTTCTTAACGTTACATTATATTTTTCATTATCTGTATGACTGTGGTCGACTCTTATTATGTTAACAACCATCATAACTCTTACATTACGAAGTGTGTTAACACGAGGTTCCCTCTGCCTACCCTGCTGTGTGCGGGATACAGCGTGAAGCTGATTTTGATTTATAACTCTTACATTTATATAAAAGTAAATAAATCATATTTTTGAAATAAAAAATATAAATTCAAAATGTCTAACTTTAAAGTAAATGTAACAAGTGTATTTTATTAACTTACGTTACCTGTTCAATGGATTTTGTATTTCAATTTGAAAAATAACTCGGTACTTCTAGTTGGCTGGAAACTAGTTTAGAGTTACCACTTCTATTTTTATTTGTTTATGCTTCAATTGCTTGTTGTGTTATAAGATTTTTATTTAGCTTCTCTCAAGAGTTTTGATTTATAAAGATACACTTATAACAATTTATAATAATAATATCTTCATTTGGATGGAGAATTTTTAAAGGTTTCGGATTTTTTATTTTAAAAATATTTTGTCTGTACATTTAGTAATTTTGACTGAAATGGATATAGGGACACTTAAAAAGTATGTATATATTTTTGTAGCATTACGTTCTTTTTACCTATGTTATGTAAGTCTCATCATAATTTTAAAACTCTGTTAAATGCGCTGATGTCAGTGAATAATTTACTGTTTCAGAAATAACCTTAAATGTTAAATTATTGATTTGGGTAAGGATTCATAATATTCTTTGTAAAATAACTGTAATGTTTGCATATTAACTCCTTTACAGTTTTTAAATTAGTTACACATATTATTAGCTAAATGTACAATTGGTAAATATGTAGTTATGACAGAGTACACGTAGAAAAGATGTTTTTAGGCATTTTTATACAGATTTATTTCAAATGAACGAACGAACCAAAAAATCTATGTATTTGCTTGATATCTCTTTGAAGATCAAATTGTTCTTTATCTCTGTGATGAATTAATTACCATTTAAGATTAACTGTTATGATTTATGAAGATAATCTCCACTAATAATTCAACTTTGTTTACTTTATTGTATAAAATATTGTATAATAGTGCTTCAAAAATATATATTTTTGTCAACAGTCATATAACCAAGACGTTTTGAATGTATGCTTTAGTCAGGAATCCTACCAGCGCGATTGCTATATAACATTCACAGGCAAACTAATGCCTTGAGTTCATTCAAATGACGATAACTTTTTTTAATGGATGTATTTTGATGAACCAAACTTTAGTAGTTAAGTTGAGTTAAAACAAAGCAATTGTTGCAACTTTTAAGTAAATCGGTTCAGTAGTTTCAGAGAAAAATATGGACATACATATCGACAGACAGACAGACAAGAAATTCAAAAAAAATATTTTTGCTTTCTATTATTCTTTTTAAGTGTCCCTCTCTCCATTTCAGTCAAAATGACTAAATGTACGGACAAAATATTTTTATTGTCTTATTATATATAGAGATATAACAAGAAAATGATTGTCAAAATATCTATGTTACCTTTATTTAATTTAAAATATTCTCAAAATTAGAATATAATAAGTGAGATTTGCAAAAAATTGTTGTCATGCATGTGGTATATGTATGTTTTATACTTCTTGTTTATAAATAATGATACATTCAAATATTATGATATCATAGCTATGTTTATGATTAAATCTTAAATGCAATAAATAAAGATGGTAAAAAGAAAGACATGTTTTAGACATAAACTTAAGATTTGCCATCTTTCCTTAAACACATTTCAAAAGTAACGACTCTGACAACTTATATAAGTTCACAGTAAATGTGATAAATAAATCTTCAGTTAGAAACTTTATAAACTGCCCCCGTTCTATTACGGAAAACATTCACCTAATTTGCCGCAAACTTTTATTGTTTGGCTTTAGCTTAAGGCTTACAAAAAATGCAATAACTATTTTTGTTTTAATGCATTTAATCACATAGAATATTTTTATAATAACTATTATTTTTATGTTAAAATTATTTTTAAAATATTATTCTTTAAAGAAGAAAATAGAAAAAGAATTGTGAAAGTCTTGCCGTATATAATTGTATGAGACATTTGAGAGTAACACTAACTTACTTGTATATTAAAAATGAATCTATTGAAACCAGATATTTTTCCCGACTGCTAAGGAAGGGTAATGTTTTTCGAGCGTATCTTGTATTATGTATGTAGGTATGTTTGTAATATTTTTAATTACCTCATATCTCCAGAACCGCTGAACGGATTTATATAATTGAGGTATCGTTAGATTCGTATTAGCAGCCCAAGTGTTCTTAAATAGTTAACGTTAAAAAAAACAATAATGGCGGCTGTGGGATGGCATTGGATTTAGTGAAAAAAAAATTCGTTTCGAATACCACAATATGGTATTAAATTCAAGAGCTCAATACGAGGATTTCAAAATGGAATATCATGATTATCATTACGATAACAAATCCTAACAAAAAAGTGAAAAATAAAAAATATTTATAAAAACAAAAACTCCGACTGGACCTATACGTAATTCTTCAATCAATAAAATCTTTACCAGGAACCTCGCACAATTTAAAGAGGTCCCGACTGTTAATCCTAATAAACTATTGGGCTTGTTTATTTTCTTTTTAGTTTTATGCAGTCGGGGTTTTTTTGTTTTTATAAATATTTTTTTAGTGACATTACTACTGATTGGGGCATGCATGAGTTAGAAGCCGTCATGGATCGACCAGAAGTTAACGACAATTATTTTAAAGTGCTAACGTTGTTCGGCCATCACGCTTTACACCATCTTTTCCCTACTTTGGATCATGCTGTTTTAGGACATTTATACCCAGCATATCTTCAGCACTGTGAAAAATTTAGAGCTAATTTTAGGATGATGTCACAGCTACAGAGCTAAGTCATTTAAGTAAGAAATCAATATAAAATGTTAGTTACTGATATAATTTTATTAATGAGGCAATTTATGGTCGATTGAATATAAAATGAGAAATAAATTTGATTTTATTGTTATAGCACATTGATCAATAAATAAGCAATAAAAAATATTTAATTTTTACTAGATTTTCACTTGTGCTATATATAATAATAATATAAACAATAATTTTGAACTATATAATAATTTGAAAATTATGCATTAAGATATCGAACATTAGTATGTTAACTACTTTTACCATTATCTAGTACTTGGAACTTTACTGGTTACAAAGTTAATGTGATTCCTCACATTAACTTTGTAACCAGTAAAGTTCCAAGTACTAAAAATCAGCTTCACGCTGTATCCCGCACACAGCAGGGTAGGCAGAGGGAACTAGTGTTAAGACACTCCGTTCTCCACTTTCTGCCAAATTCTGGAGGCATTGCGTGTTGAGTGGCAGAACTCAACGCCGCGCTTAACCTCGACACCAGAGCGAAGAAATGGAAATATAAATTTAAGTAAATATTTCATCTCCTCGAGTGGGGATCGAACCCACAACCAGTCGGTTTTACAGTCACACCTCGTGCCACTGCGCCACCACTGGCCAAGTACTAGATAATGGTAAAAGTAGTTAACATACTGATGTTCGGTATCTTAATGCGTAATTTTCAAATATTAATTTCCACTATGCAGAATCTGAGAAAAAACTTGCGTCTATAAAAAAAAACAAAATATAAAAATATCTTGTTGAAAAAATCTCATTTTAGTTAAAATTACATTTTCAAGCAGTTATAAATTGTAAGTCATGATGATATTTGCAACCTAATTTGCAGCTTGAGTTTATTACCTCGTTAACTTTTAATATCACATTCAAAACTAAATCTTAGTTTAAAGAGCCAAAGCCATTGGAATACATAAAATAAAATAATCTATAATTACTAAGTTTCTACTATCAACGAAATTTTTTTTTCTTAAATATGCAATTTCAAAAGTCGTTTATTAAATTATTACAATATATATATTTTCTTTAAAATTATACATAAAAGTTATATATAGTTATATTTATAATAATATAACTATAAAGTTATAGTTATATTTGAGACCTTCGTGACGCAGCGGCACAAGATATCAGTATAGACACGACGGTCGTGGGTTTGATTCCTACTCGGAGAACTAATGAATTGAGTGTTCAGTCCTTGGAGTGACTGAGAGTCAACCAGTAATATCTTGAAAGTAAATGAAAAGTTGGAGACAGAGTGTTTTGACACTAGATTCTTTCCGCATCTCGTATCTCACATATAGGTGAGAGTTAGGTGGCCCAGATCAGGGGAGTTCCAGAACCGCTTCTCAGTGCTCGCGAGGTATGTTCTGACTTAAAAAAAAGATTGTCGGCCACGCTGAAACGATTCCCGCTATCCGTTTCACTATATCTTTCAGGTTAGGGAGATAGCATTTGATTTTAAACTACTCCATTACCCTCATTAATTCTTAATTACTATCTAATCACCTTCTCGAAAGCGATCATATCTTGCATTCTTTATTTCCTTACACTCGTATTACTAATAGCCTCATAATATTCTTAAATAATACGTATGTACCTACTCATACACCATTGTCTGTAAATAGGTACCTTAACTGCAAGATCAATTCCTTTACTAACATACATCGCGAATTTAAAATTAAGTACACTTATTTATATGCATTTTTGTCTGTTTCTCAATATATGCATACTTTCATAATTATCCTGATCCTAAATGATTTTTCTTCATATTATAACCAATTATTTTACTTTCTATACATTGTTTGTATACCAATGTCATTTGTCATTTACATAGGAAATTTTATCGTTACTTAATGCTTACAGATAGTAAACTTTCTTGACATTGCATTGCATTGCATACATACCAATGTCATCTAAGGGACTATATAATCCCTTGTCGTTCGTTCCTTTAGCGTAGTTCGAACAATAATAAATTCCAGTGTTAACTAACGCTAACGCTACTAGTTACTTCTTTGTGCTGACAATTTTGAAACTCCAAATTTATTTTTCCTTTTATTAGAAGACACTATAACTACGCTATTAACAAAATATTCCAAACAGTAAAGATATAATATATAAAGCCAAACTTATTTTTTTTTCGTTGTTTATGTATTGTAAGTATCGATAAGTTGTGTTTTTTTTAAACATACTTACAACCTAAGGTTTTAATAATTTTCACGTTAAAAATTTTAAGTGCGCTGCAAACAGTATGTTTGCATTATAGGTATAAAACACGAACGTAAAGCAGTGTATCAAGTAATCACATCACATTCATAATTCTGTAGTTTAAGCGGGCGACGCCGCGAGCGGGATGCTAGTAATAGTATATAAGTTGTAAAAAAATAATTTCAAAGAATAAATCATGTTAGTTATAAAAAAACGTGAAGAGAAAGTGCTTATTACGTATTATAGAAAAAATATTTTAAGGCAGTTCATTATATCTCATAAAGATTAAGTGAGTGGCTGGGATTCCAAATTAGACCCGCATTTTCTTATGTCAACAGAAAGTGTTCATCATGTTGACCAACTTTTCCTAAAGTGTTCTATTGATATCTCTTATAGGTTAGGCGGGCTACTAAAATTTTCCATCAGGTATTCGGACAATCAAAATAAATTATAGCCTATATGTAGTCGAAGACTAATAGTATATATTTGTAAAAAAAGTTTCATTTAAATCCGTCCAATAGTTTTTGCTTGAATCACTAACAACAGACAGATAGACAGACATTTTTATNTATATATATATATATATATATATATATATATATATATATATATATATATTAAAATTTCTGAACAATAAAATTCAAATATTTTTATATTCCTCATATTCCTATATAACGTTATGAGTACAGTATATATCCACAAAACTACTTTCACTTGATATGCATCCGTCTAAGCTCTCTAAAAGCTTTTGGGCGAACGCGCTGGTAACACCTTCAGAATACACCCCCTCGCTTAGAATTTAAATTTTATATTAATGTAAAGTCTCACAAACATTTAACTTGTTGTGATTTAAGTTTCAGTCATAATCAATACGTTTCTTCATATAGTATTATCTAAATGATTTCGACTGTTACTTTTTATTACTTTTACGGACTTTTATAAAAGTAAATATAAGTGTAGAGATAAATTAACTAACATAATATTAATTGATCTCTACTGTTAATTAATTAATTAATAATAAATGATAATAATTTCAACATAATTTTACAAATAACTTATTACTTTCTAATAACAAAAGAGGGAAGAAAACTCTGTAAAAAATAGATAAGAGGAGTTTACGCAGCAATTTATACAAGCAATCTTTTAAGAAAATCTATTTCGAGACGCAATGTATTGAAGATTTTTTTATTCTACTGCTGTCCTACGTTGAGGGGGATCAGTAATAAATCAAGTACTTTATTTCGGGGATGCAGAATCGAAGCTATTTAACGATTCGTCACGGAATTGTCTGCTAATCTCGAGTCATTTACTTTAGATCTTATTGAATATCTTTCGTTTGGTATAAGACAAATACTTTACTTGACTACTGACTTTTTTTGGTTTCGATTGGATATTCTTTTGTAGATTTTTTTAGAAAGACGCAACTGATAAAAGAAGTATTGTCGTAAGTACGTTAGAGCACTATTAATTTATAAACAGAAGTACAAAGAACCATGCGCTTAAAAAAAATCTTTTTATTAGTATAAGCCTAAAAATCGATCTCGTTGTACTACCACTTTTGTAAAAAGGCTAAAACTTTTCATATATTTATTTTATATTTATTCACAGAATTAATGAAAACAAATTAAGCATTCTCCAAATTTAATACTTGATAGGTTATTTTTCTTCTTAGTCAATTCGGTTTACCACACAGCGATGTTCATTGGAATGTAGGCCGTATAATTGAGTGCGTTAATGGAATGGCAAAACCGAAAATGTTGCGGTGCGAATAGAGTTGATGACGCAGCTATCAGGACTTTATCAGCCCACGGTCTTTAATGTAATGTCAACCTAATGTACCAGTGTGGCGCAGTACTAAACTTATAGAGCAATAGTCAACACTGTATATTGCGTTTAGACATCAGATCAAATGCATTTTTGTTCCAAAGTTTTAAGCGGAATAAAAAACCGGTTAAGTGCGAGTCGGACTCGCTCATTCAGGTTTCTGAACCCATTTTAGGATTGTAGGTCAACTGGAAGTACAACTTATAAAAGTTAAAAAACTTAAGACATATGCACTTGTTTTGTATGAAATGAACTACAAATATAAATTTGTAATTATTTTTTCTATGAAATATCTGTAAGATTTTTCCTTTATTTGTGTGACTCAGAAGGGTGATTCTTTCTGTGCTTCTGGGGACCATAAACTTGAATATTTGATATTAATTTCAGCTTGTATAAAGCTAACACTATTAAATCCACACGATTTCGAGCGTTCCGTTCCGTTTTTACCTTTTGTTCTGGTTTCCATTATTTGAAAAATCAATCCATTTCAAGAGACTTCCAGAGAAGATTAATAATACTTTTTTCATGCGTTTGTTTTTCAGTTTTTGAACTTATCATGAAGGTAGATTCATTCATTCTAATGTTGTTATTGTTTTTAAGATCCAACCTAAATATTTAAAGACCGAAATATTTACACACATAAACTTTGCTATAGTTTGTTTTAAATCTCAAAAAGATATTGTTTTTAAAATACTTAATTGTAACAAAAATAGCTTCATTATGCTTTGTATATGTAAAAAAATACACACAATTTACCTATCCAAATCAAATAAAGGATTATTTGAAAAATGGATAAAAATCGTGCATTCTCGTTAGTAGTAACAAAAAAAGAATTATACTAAACCAACACTTTGATTGTCTAGTTAATTAAAATATAAATTTTAGTCGCGCACATCGTGAAATTTCTATTCGTCTGTTTAAATTTAATCTATTGCAATCAGGTAATCTGTATTAGTCGACGTATATTAGACCAAATTAATTATAATTATTGTTGACAGTACCTATCTTGCACAATTCACACATGGATAAATCTCTGTTTAGGATTTGAATGTTTCTGTAAAAAAAAAACAGCTTCACGCTGTATCCCGCACATAGAGGGGTAGGCAGAGGGAACCTAATGTTAAGATGCTCCGTTCCCCACTTTCCGCCGAATTTTGGAGGCATTGCGTGTTGAATAGCGAAACTCATCGCTGCGCTTTGCCTAGACACCAAAGCGAAGAATTGGAAATATAAATTTAAATAAATATTTCATTTCAATAACTGTACCACAAGGCGTTTACAGGCACACTTTGTGCCCCTGCGTCACGACTGGCCTCGTGTTCATGTTTCTGTAAGATTTGCAATTTTAAAGACTCTGTGGGTGTTGAGTAATAGGTGTGCTTTTCTTAATATAACTATATTATATTCTAAATAACATAACGTCTAGAATTTAGTGCATTTAAAAGTAATTTAAAATAGAACGCATTTATCTTATGGCAAAATATATAAATCCATCGAGGAAATAAGCTCATTATCAAAGAAATTTGTCAAACAGTTGTTTTTAAATACGAAAAATAAAATGAATTGATTCTCTTTGAACAGTTGGTGATGAATCAATCCGGTTTCAAATTTATGGCCAGGGAAGCGACGTGATTTTTACTCAATATTCCAAACCCACTGAATGTTGTTAGATCTAAATTTGCTATTCAAAACGTGGGAAAAGAATTAGTATATTTATCTGTTCTTAAATATTATTATATAAAACTGAAGAGTTTGTTTGATTTAACAGGATAATCTCAGGAAAGTAGTTCCTGAGTTCCTGGGTTTCTTTAAAAACAATCATTTTGTGTTGGATATTGCACTTATCGTAGGAGGTTATATTATATCATGTTTAAATGAATATATTCTAATGTGACTTAGATATTACTATTTAGCCAGTTTAAATATACTTGTAAAATATATTACAAAAAATAAGAGGAAAAAATAGGCGAATTATAAAATGTTGTTAGTTAATGGACAACAACAGAAATTGATATATGAAAAGGTAAATACCCGTTCCAGCTGTCTAAATATGCGGTAAAATGTAGGTATAAATAACTTAACATCATTGGTTTTACGTGTTATATATTAGAAATATCCAGTACACATCTTGTCTACTGACTGCGACTTTCACTAGTTTTATCAAGAAAGTAAGTTTCAATTTTTCAATTTTTTAATTCTTAATTATATACTTATAAATTTAATTTTAGATAATATATATTTTAGACTATTTTACTTTTTGTTAAAATAATAAGAAGATATTAATATATGTATATGCTATATTCATATTTTTTTATTCGCTTCACATAGCAAGGTAGGAACCGAGGAAACTAGTGTTAAGACATTCTTTTCCCCATTAAGACACTTCCGTTCCTTCCACAGGTTCTCCAGAATTCTTGAGGTATTGCATGTTGAGTGGCGGCACTCAACGCCGCGCTTTGCTTCGTTACTAGAACAAAGAAATGAAAATATTTAATATTTCAATACTACGTGTGGATAACGGACCCACAACCGTCGCGTTTACAGTCGCACGCTTGTACCCGTGGACCACGACGACCTCAATATATTAAGACGCCATATTTATTCATTTTATATGAGTCAGAGGAATATTTTTTCTTGTTTTCCTTTATAACTCTCAATTGATTCACAACCTTGCACTGAATTCCTTTATTTCTTAGTATTACGGTATTTATTTCAATGTTAATATTTTAACGTAAATACACATACATTTAAAAAGTTGTTTGTGAAAGTTAGTGTTACAAATTCATGTTTTGGGAAAAAAATCATTTAGAAAAAGGTATAGTTTCTATAAGAAAAAAATATATAATATATTATTAAGCACCGAATAATTTTAACTATAAAAACAAAACAAATATAAAAAAAACACAACGCTTACGTAATAAAACAAATATCTCGTGCTGATATAATTTATATTTAAGTTTCCTTTTCACAATATCTATATACTTGTTTATAGATATATCCGTTATTTTTTTTTAATGCATATTGTATTTCTTCCAGATGTGGATACTTATTATATTATGTATATTTGCTTGTGGTAGCAAAGCAAACACAGGCAAAAAATGTCAGCATATTGTTCGTAATGTTTGTCATCACAAAGAGATAATCAAAGACGGTCTGGGAAATCCCTATCAGTTAGCCATGGATTATAGCACTAATACTTTATTTTTTAGTTTTTCTAGCAACGATTCTTATACAAAATTTAATTCGGCGCATGTTAACCTTATATCTAAACAATTTCAAATAATCGAAGGAGTGGTTGGTGGATTTGCACAAGCTGTTGACGCGAAAACTGGCACAGTCTATATAGGTGGTACTAACGGTATTTATAAGTTTGATTATAAAACTAATAAAGCTAAACACATTGATGGAAGTACTCAAGCTATTTGGCAAATGTTCCATAAGAAACATCTTTATTACACAACTTATCCAGAAGAACATGTATACGTGTATGAAAACGGACAGTCACAAAGACTTCCACCACTGAACGAAACGAAAGCAATGTTAGTCGCTATAGACAATGATGATAACATATATTTTTCGAATTCGTCCGGTTTATTTTATAAAAATAATGAACGTAACATTCATTTCCTAGGAGATTATGTTTTAAACAGCATTACACTTGATATAAATGGAAACCTATATTTTTCTACACCAAATGAAATATACTATATAGATGATAAATTAAAAATAATTGAAAAGCTCATTACACTAGATGATATTTATGGAGTCGCTATTGACGGCAATGGAAACATTGTATATGCATCTGAAGATAGTATTATCCGGTTACAAGGAGCAAAGCAACAGTGAGATACTATATAAAAACTCTTTAAACTCTTCAAATAATATTCTTCATTATGTGGCTCTAAATTTAATTTAAGATAATATGTATTTTATAAAATTTTACTTTTTGTTAAAATAACAAATAAATTAAAATATATATGCTATGTGTATATATATTTTCGTTTCTTTTAATTATCTTCAAGCAATCCCACGCATGTAAATAAATTAGGTATTTTTTTTATTTAAACGGTTTTATTGTAACGAAAAAGTAAGTAGATCAGGCGCAGAGGCACAGGGGGCACTGTGACGCGACGATTGTGGATTCCATGCCCACTCAAGTAAATGAATGATTATTTCTTAATATTTTCATTTCTTCACTCTGACTAAGACTACTAAGACGGGCTGGCTTTGAATTCCGTCACTAAACATGCAAAACCTCGAAAAATTCGGTAGAGAGTAGGGAACAGAGTGTCTTAACACTAGGCTCTCTGGTCTCTGCGTACCCTGTTTTATTCGACAGCATGAAGCTGATAAAAGAAGTAAGTAAATAATAATATGATTAATGTAATAGAATTTAAAAAAAAAACATTTATTTACACTGTACTGAATTCTACTAGTCAAGACTTTTCTTTTGATACAAATGTTTTTTAAAAGATTAAAAAATCTGATTTGTAGCCGCACGCGTATTGTATTGTCAATTAAATTAATGATATCTACCAAATTTCAACCCAATAGTAGTAATATAGGGGATATCCCTATATTATTAAAACTTCAATTACTAGATTTGACCACCACGAAACCATCTAAATAAAACCGTTTAAAATGCTGCACACATATCATAACAAATAATAATTTTCTTACATATTGCTATTACTTTTTTGATGAAGACCAAAGTATAATGCTTTTCGCTTGCCTTACATGTATATGTACCAAAAATATTAAATTTTATATTAATACCAATCAAGTAACTTTCTTATGGAGTTTTACTGATTTTTATAAACTGTAACTGGAAAGAATACCTCGTATGATCACAAAGGCCCCATTGAAGAGCGCCACGAGAAATATGACCCTATAAATTACTATAATATTATCGGCCAAAGACATTTCTATACTATTCGTTTTGGGCACTTCGTTATTTATCTATATGACTATATACATCAATGACTGGTGTTGTAACATAATGAACATATGTTTTTAAATGATTATTCACATCGAAGTCACGTCACTTCTCGTCCATTTTGAGTTAATAAAAAAATTAATGTATATATCCCTTTACAACCGAAGAAAATAATTTAGTCAGACTTCATTAAAATTTACATGACCTTTTCATGGGTACTTAAGTATTATGTTAAAAATAAATAAAAAAATCCTGAATTCCCTAGTTTCCTGAAAACCTACCCTCACGAACGTGGGGCTTAGGAAATAGCTCGAACTATGAATTTTGTCTAGTTAGGATATGGTTCGATGTTAAAGGAAAACTAAATTAATTAAACAGTCTTTATTATCATCAGTCAGTCAGTAAAAAAATTTGAAACAATTCTTGTCACGAGATTGACAGAGGTATAGATCGCATTTCGCGCATTTTAGTTCAGATCGACTGGCACAATCCACACGACAGGTCCTAGGCAGGCAGTAATCATAAGTTTTGTCTATATAGGCAGTTTCAACCCACACTCTCTTACGTGTTCCTCTTTTTTCCTTAGCCTGTACTCTTCCACTAGTCTGTCCTCTTCCACAAGCCTGTCCTCTTCCTCTAGCATGCCCTCTCCCTGTAACCCACCCTCTTCCGCTCACCTTTTGCTCTTGACGTTTCCCTGCGTAAGCCTCTAGTGGATCCCCTCCTTCTGGATGTTGTTGGGATAGGTGGTAGTCCCTCGCAACAACATCTTCATCATTCGAGTTATTCCCATCTGCTAATATTTGTGAAATTTGGTTATCATTGTGAGGCTTTCCTGAAAATAAAATAAACTCTAATTAAACGATTATACGTACAAAAAAATTATGCTTAAGTGCAATTCTCTCGATCTTGCATCCTTGATTTTGAGTCACAATATACACATAAGTAAGCATGCTACGTTCAAATTAAATACATATGAGTATAAAACAATACTTAAAGTAAGTAAATTATACAAAAAAAAAATAGAAATTGCACTATTTAATGAATAAACCAAACCTGGGCGAGTTTGAGCGCCAAAAAACGCAGCCATCCTTCACAGTGGTAACGGGCGATTGACAGATTCAAACATGTCCGCAAGACGCCCGCGCGTATTTTTTTCAAAAAAAGGATAAGTCTCACAATCGATCGAGGCCGGCTGCGTCTCGAAAAGTCGATTTGTGTATGCAGCAGAATTTTTGAAAATCAAGTCTCACTATCGTATGACGTCGGTTGTAAAGGGATATACAGAGTGCTCCTTTTACGCGAGCAGCATATAGGGTAAAATATTTCAAACTCATACTTAAAGAAATTAATCAAGATACTTCAACAGTTTAGAACTAGGATTTTTTTTCATTTCACTATTATCCATACCGTATTACGTGTGACGCAGTTAAGAATAGATACCAATACCGTAAACACCTAATACTACAAAAATAAGCGTTGCCGATGTGCCACTTTTCATTCTCAAAAAACATACTACAACGAAAAAGGAATATTTTGTTTGAAAAAATCACTTTTTCGTTTTTGGAAAAATCTCTTTTGTCTTAATTGTATTAGGTTTTTATAAAGAAGTTAAAACTGTGGTTTCATTTTAAAGTAGTGATGACAAAAATACTCTGTATAAAGTTATATAAATAAAGAGTTAAGCGTAAATAAATAAATTAATGTTTTAATAAGAAATTCATAATAAATAAACTATAAATGATAATTTTATTGGTGCCAGAGCGATAACACATAACCTCTGTAACCTATGAACAAATAACACACATGTATAGTATGTATTTTAGCGTTATTAGCTAGCTAAGTAAAGTTCTTGATATTGACCGGTAGTCTGGAGTAAATGTAAGTAAATCTATTCAATTATACTAGTATATTTTATTAAACGAATAAAATAAACCGCTACATTTTGATATTATATTTATATATAGATTGTATTTTAGATTATAATTATTTTTATGATTTTTTTTAAAAAAGGTAGGTAAATAGCAGTGGATTTTCATATTCTAATTTAAGTTTGAAAAATTCTAACACGTAGGAAGAAAATAAATTCAACTCTCTATTTTAATAATATACGTTTATGTGTATGCATACCTACTATGCATACTACATTGATTTGTATATACTATCTTTGCTGATTATAGTTTCATAATGCACTATAGAAAATAGAAAATTCTCAAAAATCTCTCCAAATAGAAATTGAAAATTTCAGATGACATATTTGAATTAAGTTTAAGGAGATCATTTAAAGTAGTACAGAATAATTGTATATGAATATATTACCAATGATTGTTTTTATTAAATTTAGTAATATAATATTTACTTTATTACAGATGTGGATACCCATATTGCTGGCGTTTTTCGCCTCAATTGAAGCGCGGGCTGTCAATGAAAAATGTGATGGAGTTGTCGTTCATAACATTAACCATCAGAAGGAAATATTGAAAGAAAATGTTGGCAGTCCATACCAGTTGGCGATTGATTATAACACGAATACTTTATTTTTCAGTTACTCAACGCACGTGACTACAACTACATTCGCATCAGCGTATCTTAATCTCAAATCTAATGATTTTGGGATAATAGAAGGCATTAATGGTGGATTTGCCAATACTGTTGATAGTGATGGTAATAGAGTATATTTAGGGGGTAGCGATGGAATTTACAAGTTTCATTATGATAGCAAAAAGGCTGTGCATATCGATGAAACTTCCCATAATATTTGGCAAATGTTCTTTAAAGGTGATCTTTATTATACGACGTACCCAGAGGAACATGTCTATGTCTATAGAGAAAATAAACCACAAAGAGTTGCTGAACTGGCGGATACAAACGGAATGTTAGTCGCACTCGACAATGACGATAATATCTACTTTTCCAATTCGACAGGACTTTTCGTTTACAAAAAGGTCAAAGACTATATTTTGTTTTTGGGTGATTATAATTTAAATGGTATTACTAGTGATGTAAATGGCAATTTATATTTTTCTACACCAAACGGCTTATACTCAATTGATAGCGAAAGTAAGAAAATAGATGACATTGCTACACTGGATAACGTTTACGGGCTGGCAGTAGAAGCTGATGGAAGTATTATCTATGCATCAGAAAATAGCGTTGTTAGATTAAAACCAACTAAAACTAAATGTCTTGATTAAAAATGTTAGATCAAATTTTACCCTTACCTTTATGAACAAATGTAAAAATGTAATCAGCTTGTGATAAATATAATTAATATATTTTTGATATGAAATAATATATCTTCATATATAATACGAGCATAATGTAATAAAATGAGTATAAAAGAATATATTTCTATAAATACAAATAGTTCAGTGATAACCTTTTTAAATTTTTCATCCTTTTTATACACGTATTATTGATATTATTGCTGAAAGATGAATTATAATTAAAGTAGTTCTCAGCGACATTTTAAAAATCATGTTAACTTATTTGAAATATACGTAGTATTAAATAAGAAATAAAACAGTTTTTTTATGCAGCTCGTGAGGTCTAAGCCGAACTTTGCATTTGTGTAAACCGTCATACGCGGCGCTTTCCTTGCTTAGCCTAAACCGGCTTGTACTGATAGCGTCACATATTTAATTCTTAAAAATATTAAAAGTGATAAATACAGTTAGCACTATTACTATACAAGAATGGAAAGAAAAAATCGTGGACACAAAGCGTTGTGTAATAATAAAAATAAATGTGTATCATCACCCAGAACTAGGAATTAGAAATTCTAGGTGATAAAACGGCACGATTTATTAATAACTCAAACTATACACCAGACGAGAGTGGAAATTATGAGATTATAATCTCCATTATAGATTTATTAGAAAATAATGAGGTTATAATCTCCATTCATTTCATAATTTTCACTCTCGTCTGGTACCTACTTAATTCTTAAAAGTTTTTTGTGACTCTACAAGGCAAAGCCTCAAGTGAACTGTACTTGTTTATAGCAGTAGTACATAGTATTGAAGTGATGAAGAAGAAATTGAAGAGTTAATATTCTTAATAGTGTTATTATATAAAAATAAACTATATTTTGTAAATGTTCAAATACATTGTGTTACCGTTACATTGCAATTTAAACTAAAAGTCTGACGAATTATATATACTCAACTTGTCATATTATGTCTAGTGCACACTGCCACGTGTGCACATGTACACTAGGTATAATATTTGTGCTCTGATACTAATAATTTAAATCAGTAATCAATTAAATTGGTACAAGTCCAACGAGATATTTGTCCTTGGATGCTTGAAAATATAAAACACTTTATTCTAACCTTTAAATAAGTCGCTTAAAGGCTACCGTGTAATTGAATTTCAAGAAATGTGATAGAAAATACTAAACTCTATACGTGAGTTGAAAAATAAAATGCGATAATAGTAACCGTTCTGTAGGTGAATGGGAGTAATTGCCTTTATTGTTTGTAATTGCCTTAACTCAATTTTTACTAAATTGAAACATTTCAGTTTATTTAATGTACCTACTAATATGTAATTCTCAGTATTATAACTGAACATTAAAATAATAAGAGAAACGCTCAAATAACATACGTAATGAGTTTTGTTTAATCTATATCTATTTATGTATATATATAGTAAAATTAATAATAACTAACTGATCTCAGTCTGTACTTTGAATATATATGATAAAATTTATTATTAGGGTCTTTTATTAATATAGTAGAACCCAAACTCCAGTTTTTACTATTGTACTTAAGAAAATTTCTATTAATATTTAGTATTTGTTTTATTTAAATTGTTTCTTAAAAAAAACAAAACTTTAATATTTTTTTCGACAAAATTGCTATAAATTAGGTTTATTGATTTAGCTAAAACTTTAATTTGCAATATATGGATATTGTCTTAAAAATGATAATGTTATTAGAAAACTAAAGTAAGCGAAGGCGAAGGCGTATGGCGAAGAAAAAATAGCGATGCGAGCGGACCGCTAGTCTATACTTATAATAAATATGTAGAAAAGTCGTTTCAGTATATTGAAAATATTTAAAAAAATAGCCAGGGTGTTAAAGGATAACTAACAGAATCCATTTTCAACATTTTTGGAATTTTTGTCTGTTTGTCTGTTTATGTGTGCACGTATAACGTAAAAAGTACACAATACATTTAAGCAATTTTTATACATAAAAATTAATCAGAGTAACTTTTAGTTTTTATTTCATTGTATTAATCGCTTCACTCTATCAAAAGATATAAGGTATTTAAGTTTTCAAGAAGTTTATATTTGAGATAGTAGAAATCAATACAAGTAACGTTATCTATTGACAACAAATAGTAGGTACTAACGAATCTTGATAACGCAAAAAACATTATGTGGAGTTAAACATTAATTACGACAGGAGGAATATTAATCATTTTAATACTTTAGCACAACATCGTTTTCGGTTAATATAATTTTATGTTAGGTGAAATTTAACATAAAAACAGCATTTTTAAACTGTCCTTAATTTTAAATCTTAAATAGATGGCGCTGTGAATAAAAAAATATATATTTATATAGTTTGGAAAGGTTACCGCAAGATTCTATCAGAAAATGTACTTAAAATTTTAGAATGTACTTAAAGTTTTAAAGATATTTATATTTGAAAAAAAAATAGAAACATACGCAATGATATCTATTGACCACATATGATAATGAATGTTGATAACGCATAAAACATATTGTTGAGTTATTATTTGCTAAACGTTAATTACGTCATGTAAGTGTAATCTATACTTATAATAAATTTAACTTAAACATAGTAGTATTTTATAACAATATTCGAATGGTTACAGTTCAATTGTAAGTCCAATAGATGGCGCTGTGCATAAAACGTCGTTTTATGAATCGCGCTGGCAAGATTCTGGGGAAAAGAATGACTTTAGAAACGTCTTATTTATTTAACTGTTGATAAATTTACGTATTTTTAAAGTACAATCGTTCATAGTACTAAGTACAAAGTAAACTAAATTGAATTGTTGGTGAAGATTACCTTCGTAACAGTCTAGCTTAATTCGTAATTATTTAACACAGAGATAAAGAATGACTTAATATTCAAAGAAATATTTTGAATAGNACGCTCGCGAGCATATTTGGAGAACAATGGATCGGAAGGTATGGACCTCGGCGGTGGCCTGCCCGTTCCCCGGACCTCACGCCGCTTGAATTTTTTTTGTGGGGGCAAATAAAAAATGAAGTATATGCGTCAGAAGTCCATACAGAAGACGAGCTCCGGCAAAGAATTGAGCGTGCTTTTGAAAAAATTAAAGAATTAGCCGCGCGGGGGGATCTACTGAATAAAGTAAGACGTAATTTGTTACGCAGATGCCATTTATGTGTTTACAGGCAAGGGGGACACTTTGAGAATTTAATAACATAGTAAATAATAAGTGAACAGAAATATTATGATAAAAGTGTGTGTAAAGTGTATTCCTAAGTGTTGCGCTGATTTAACATCACTTCGCCGCCGTTAGCTACATACCTACGCTAGTTGCTGCGACTCGATTTCTTGAATGAAGCCTGTGCGACGTTGCCGCTTTGACAGGTTAGTGTGCGCGTATGTGTGCGTGTTTATAATATTCTTGACAAATGGAGTTTTATTTTAAAACGATTATTTTATTATTTATTTTGTTTGAAAAAAAAACTTTTTCATTTTTGGGAATTTATTTTTTTCTGAATTATATTAAGCTTTTATAGAGTAGTTAAAACTGTGGTTTCATTTAATGTGGTGCTGACACGTCCACCCTGTATATATATAATAATGTAATAATTTTATGTTGTACTTACTTTAATTTATTTATATTAAACATATGTTTACATATATATAGTATCTATTATTCACTCCACTCATAAAATCTTTGAAGTCTCAAACCCACCATAAGAAAATGCAAGATACAGTCAGCTCATCTTGCAGGAATCCAGGGCACTACGCGAGGCAAATAAGAAATTGTTGGCGGTAGTTTGTTATTATAATTATGTCAACTGATAGATGAATGCCACCTCAGTCTACCTATGACCACGGGTACTGCGAAGTTTTCGTCGGGTCGGGTTTACAAAAATGTATAATAAGTTACTGAACGGAGAATTATAACAACAATTTGTCGCTTGCGTTTTAGGCATGCTTGTACACCTGTTCACCTGGCTAAGATCAGGGTCAGGGTCGATTATTTGTGTGAATGTGGCCTTGACGACGGTTCCCCTTCTCACATCCTTTTCTCTTGTCCTAAATTGATCCGTCCCTTATATGATATACTTCCTCATAAAGTTCCCCGCCCCCTTAATGTTCAGTGTTTGTTAATGTTTGTGTTTAGTCCGCTTTGTAAATTTTTATGTAAATATATTAAGTATAACAAAATTAAACTGTAAACTAGTACTAGTAACTAGTAGGTACTACTAACCCTCTATGTTTATATAATATATTGTATATATATTTTTGTTATAAATGACAGTATTTTACCTGGATCTCTTTTAAACATGCATTTTTCTTTTATGTATTATAATATTATCTTTTTTTAGCGTACAACCTCTCTCGTGTGTTCTCCGTTCAACGTGACATTGGTGAAGTGATTTTGTGCTCAACTGGCACGCTCGGAACGCCATAATAAAAAAACAGAACAGAACAGAAAAATATATAATACTAAATATACATGATTAATCCGGTTAAATAGTTTTATTTATTATAAAAATTGTAATAATCCTGAAAATCAAAGATTATCGCTATATTGCTAGTTCATAATAAAGTGAAGTCTCAAATATTGAAAAATTGAAAATACTATTATACAAAATATTTTGAAAATTGGTTATGTTAAATGATACAAACATGTTCTTCGTTGATCTTTTATCAACGAAGAACATGTTAGACTTTTATTAAAGTTATTGATAAGTATGATTCTAATAAAAAACACCATTTTATATAAAAAATATTAAATTTTCTTTCTTATTTGTCAGGCATTACGAAACTTGATTCTCATTTTGCTTAACTCTATTTCATTTTGTGAAGAATGTCATTTTATTGCTCGTAAACTTGATGCTTTGAGCTGATATAATAAGATCTCTACGTGATAATAAGGAATAATAGCTTCCAGTTGAAGCATGAGGCATCTTTATCCTTTTACAGGATTTAATAAGGGTAGTAGATAAGTTTCACAGGCAAAGAGCAATCTTTTATTCTTTAGTTTATATTTTTAATGAAGTTATCTTTAATTTTTATTAAATACTTTAATGAGCATTCTAGTGATTCATATATTGATAGTAAAGAATAGTAAAGGTTTTATTTTAATATTTTGAAATATAAGACAATAATGCCAGCGTATAATTTTAGCATCAGGATGTTTATTTATTTTTATATATTAATACATAAATGATACAAGTCGTGGTGCAGGGGCACAAGAGTGTGACTGTAAAGGTGACAGGTTGAGGATTTGATTCCCATTCGAAGAAATGAAATATTATTTTTAAACATTTTTAAAGTGTTATTCCACATTTAGGAAAGAAAAATACTTATTTAGAAAACGTATAAAAATTTGAACGTAGCGGGACTCGAACCCGCGCCTCCTGGAAACCGACCAGGCGCTCTGACCACTAAGCCATATATAGCGATAGCAAATTTTTATACGTTTTCTAAATAAGTAAATAAGTAATGAAATATTAAATATATATAATATATATACTTCTTCGCCCTGGTAACGTGGCAAAGCTCGCCATTGAGTTCACCACTCAAAACACAATGCATCTATACTTTGCATCAAAGGGCTGGACTGTGTGCGGGATACATCATGAATCTAAAATAATGTACATATATTCCTTGTTTTGCTTCCAAATTTGTTACCACGTTTAACGTGATTAGCTAATTTGAAAAAAAAAATTATAGCAGTAAAAGTTCATTTTATCTCTTATTAAATTTACTGTAAAAAAATATATTGAAGGTAAAATTAATTAAAAGTACATAAAAATAATAATAAATCAGCTTCACGCTGTATCCCGCACACGGCAGGGTAGGCAAAGGGAACCTAGTGTTAAGACCCTCCGTTCCCCACTTTCTGCCGAATTCTGGAGGCATTGCTTGTTGAGTGGCAGACCAACGCCGCGCTTAACCTCGACACCAGAGCGAAGAAATGGAAATATAAATTTAAGTAAATATTTCATCTCCTCGAGTGGGGATCGAACCCACAACCAGTCGGTTTTACAGTCACACTTCGTGCCGCTGCGCCACGACTGGCCTCAAAAGTACATGGTAAGTAATATAACTTATTAAACTTAATGCATAAAATTTTGCATGTTTGTTAAAATACCCTAGTTATAAATCCTCTATATACATTAATATAAAATTTCAACAATTTATATAACTATCAATTTAATAATGGTTATTGTTTAACATTCAAAAATCGTTATTTTTGTGACTGACTCAGTCACTCATTAAAAACTTTACCCATTTCCAGGTAATCTAGAAACTTGATATTTAGTACCAAGGCAGACTACTATACATATATAGAGTGTTTTTGTCAGCACCACTTTAAACGAAACTATAGTTTTAACTACTCTATAAAAGTCTAATACATTTATTTTTATTTTTATCCCGAAAATGAAAAAGTGATTTTTTCAAACAAAATAAATAATAAAATTATCGTTGTAAAATAAAACGCCATTCGTCAACGACGCACGCAGACATAAACCTATCAAAGGACGCCGCATACACCTCATTCCGGAATCGAGTCGTAGGTATTGGAGGCAATGTTCAAAGTTCTTTAACCTTTAGTAGTATTTTTGTAGTAGTATGTGTTTACGTTATTGGTATCTATGCGCAACTGCGTCACACAAAATACAGGTATGGATAAACATCGTGAATTGAGAAAAAATACTACGTCTAAACTGTCGAAGCATCTTGATTAATTTTTTTAGGTATGAGTTTAAAATATTTTACCTTATATCCTGTTCCTGTAAAAGGAGCGCTGACGCTTCCACCTTGTATACAAGCTAGTTATTTAAAAGCTGGTAGCTACTTAAAAACTCCGAAAATTGATAATTATTAATAATTGCTATCAAGATCAAGTAATAAAAAGTTAATTATAAAGGTTAGATCGAAGAACGTAGGAAAATAAAGCGATTTTAATAATAAAGTACAAAAATCTAAATTAAATTAGCAGCTCGACCAGAGCGAAGAAATGAAAATATAAATTTAAATAAATATTATTTTTCTTCCTTGGGAATTGAACCTACAACCAGTCGCGCTTACACTTAGTGCCCCTGATCCACGACTGGCCTCTGTACGAATTAATACATTGTATTAATTATTAATAGTAATAATTTATTTACAAAAAGTAATGATAACTCATATGTTCATACTCATGATAACGTCAAAAACATACATATGAAACGGGAGCCAAATTAAATATTAAGTAATGCGTCGTTCTCGATGTCACCGACAAGTGAATGGAATAACTATATGGATAAATTGAAACTAATTAAAATTTCACTTGAGTCGTCATTCTTTAGCAAAGATTCTGTAGTAACAATTCAAATAAAAATATTACTTTTAAAATATATCATATTACTTTTATTTATATCTGAAGTATTAATTATATTATTGAAGTATTAATAAATATCAATTGACAATTTAGATGACGAATAAACTAGATCAACAACCTCGTTATTTATAACGTGCACAGATAACAACAGTAGATAATAAAAATCGCGCAATAAAACTTTTTATCTCTCAAGTAAAATAAAAAAAAATAGAATGAGCATTTTGTTTTCATTACAATGGAACATAATTAGGTGCCATTATTTACTTTGACTCGTTCCCCACCTCACTGCCGGCGGCACTGATGAACGCAACTTTGCCTGCCTTTGAATCTTGGATAAGTCCTTTACAATTCTAAAGCTTAAGTTATTACTTCAAATTAGCATTCTTAATTTGGTTATGACTTATAATAACACATCAGTAGGTTAAATTATAGAATGTAATTTGTACTAACAAAAATAATATACGATTGTTAAATAACATTGTTTCTAGAGTAGTGAACCCACTACCGCTCTCTATCTACCCAGTATTATTAATAGAAACATTTTTAACATTTTTAAAGTGTTATTCCACACTTAGGAGATAAAAATACTTATTTAGAAAACCAACCTCCTGGAAACCGACCAGGAGGCGCGGGTTCGAGTCCCGCTACGTTCAAATTTTTATACGTTTGCTAAATAAGTATAATATAAACATTTCTTTAAAAGAGATTTTAACATCCAAGCTAATATCAAATATCTCCAGAAATTGATTACAATAGAATTCTTAATCTGATTATATGAACAATACACATATAATAATGTAATAATTTTATGTTGTGCTTAATTTAATTTATTAATATTAAATTACATATATACACAATTTAAATATAGTATCATCTATTCATCAACAATATGGATCATCCATTAATTAAAACGCAGCCATTAGTCATACATATATGTCATGTTAAAATTATATTAAAGTACATTATACGAGCTTTTAACCATAGCTGTGAGATTTTTGATTATAAAATTAACTGGATACTTTATTCTGATACGAAAATAGATCAATCTGGTTTATAAACTAGTATTATCTACATATGTAGCAAAGTGGACAAAGCACAGTGGGGCCAGACAACCAATATAATTAAAGAAATAAGGCAGGCTTACGCTAAAAAGCATTCAAATTATTCTATTTAAAATTAAATTAAAAAATTAGCTTCACGCTGTATCCCGCACACAGCAGGGTAGGCAGATGGAACCTAGTGTTAAGACACTCCGTTTCCCACTTTCTGCCGAATTCTGGAGGCATTGCGTGTTGAGTGGCAGAACTCAACGCCGCGCTTAACCTCGATACCAGAGCGAAGAAATGGAAATATAAATTTAAGTAAATATTTCATCTCCTCGAGTGGGGATCGAACCCACAACCAGTCG